>CM046874.1:421952747-422631728 GCA_025667525.1 Glebionis coronaria | reverse complement strand
ATATGTTTTGACAAATGTTTTAACAAAGGATTTTAAGGGATTATTCCCTTATACACAAACCATTTAACTAAACTTCTGTTTAGGGGTAAATGTTTGTCTATACCTCAAGACAACTTAAGAAGGATTGAGAAAATCATTTAAACCATGACTTGAAATTTGAAACGATACATTTTGCTTTTCAACTAAGAAAATTTTGACCAAAATATAAACAAAGGTTTCTCGAACATTTACGAATCTTATTAATTATTTTCGATAAATCAACAAAAATCGTGTTAATTAAATTCAAATTTATTTTTGAACATTTTATATAATTGGTCGAACTAAGAAATTTAAAATTTTTACGTTTACGTTTCATAAAACTTAACTAATTATTATTTAATTAATTGTAATAAATTATCGACGCTTTAGACGTCGGATTGAGTAAAACTGATAAAAATGATAGTAAAGACGAAACTAAAACATAGAAGTTATGAAGAAAGAATTTTGAATAAATGCGGTTGTGATATTTATTTCATCAGGAAAGTGAACGTAATTACTGACGCATAATGTAGAAAGAATATTTAAGTGAATTGTGGACATAATAATTATATCATCATGAGAAGTGAATATAGATACCGACGCATTATGTAGAAAAGATAAAGAACCAGTTAGGACATGTTCCTTAATAATGAACGTGCAAAATAAATTGCCAAACAATTTAAAATATAGCCGATGATTATAAAAAGGATAATATAGATAATAAAAAGGGATTCGCGACTAATATGAATCATTGAGATTGAGAAGCCGATAGCGTTAAAAGATTAAAAGTCCATTTGTGATTGTCTAAATATGGAGATTGTGAGATATAGTTATGTTGGAATTTGTAAGTATAAGTATTCTATTTATGTCATTTATGACTAAATGTATCATTATCAGAAGAGGTTGTACTAATGACAATTATGAAGGCAGACATCGCCTCATTCATTAGTAAACGTCTAGCTACTGCAAAGGTCATCATCTGAATTTAATTCGATTTGGGTCATCGTCGACAGACTGACCAAATCTGCTAATATCATTCTTGTTAATGATAAATGCAAAAGAGTTATGTAAACATAGCATGCCTGTATCGATCATCTATGTCAAGATCCTCGCTTCGCATCGAATTTCTAGAGATTTGCTTAGAAATCATTGAGAACAAACCTTGATGAGAGTACTATGTACCACCCCAAATCGAAGGGACGAGGTAAAGTAACGATACAAGGTAACATAAGTGCTGTTTTGTGTTTGAATGATTGACCTTTGGTAATGAACCATATAATCGTTTTCCTTTGAAGAGATTATCATTGATAATTATCGTATTAGGATCAAGATCTAATCTTGTTAGGATCTAAATCTTAGAGCATCTGTAAGCAAGAGTTGAGATGAAGACACCTGACATACACCCATTGTGAGTTGGACATGTCTCTTAGGTTTAAGGTTTCCTATGATGGCGAACCTATCCTTGCAAAATACCCGACCCGCGAGATCTGAAATGAATATTGAAATTAGGATCTGATTATTGACTGCCGGTAGTGGGCAAGAGGTTATGTAAATATGAAATGTAGATCTTGAAGTGCCAAATGGGTAGCGAAGTTATGCCACAATTTTTAACCTTGGAAAAAAAAAATGAATTCATGATTTGACAAATCATGGGATATAAGTCCCCATTGTATGGGACCATAGAGATGATGTAAAAAGATTGGTTTGAAAGGCATATAAGCTGGATCTACCCTAGGACTTCAACGACTGCGTGAATTATGTTCTGTATATCGAACTTGATGGAATATCTATCAAGTTAAAATCTGAATTATTCTTAGTAGAGCTTAGATCGGCAAAAAGTTGCATTCATCAAAAACCCGTGAACATCATGGATAGAGAAAGTAAGTCAACATTAAGCCTGATCTTATTCCCGTAGTTATGTTTGATAGAACTCGCGTATTGTAATGAATTGCACTTGTGAGAAAAGACCGAATGTGGAGGAAATACCCACATGGCTTTAACTCTATAAGAAGCGAGTAGTAAGGTAAGATGATCTTTGAGGACAAAGATCCTGTTTAGGGGTAAATGCTGTGACAATCCGTCAATTTATGATCAATATTTTATTCTCAACATTTATTTGAAAATATTATTTTAGTGTTACAATATGAACTCACTTATTTTTGGGAAGAAATTTGGATTTACGCCTTGAAGTAGCATCGACTACGTTTAAACCGGAGGATTCTACGTTACGTGCTTACGTTTACATACACCGTCTTTGGTGACAGTCTGACAATTCAGAAAATAATTTTGTCCATGAATATTATTTTGGAGTTTTAAATTTGAGTTGGTTCATAAACTCAAAAATTTACGAGAAGAGATTAGGACTTACGATTTTATTTTAACGTCCTTTACGACTAAACCGGAAACCCTAGGATTACGTATTTACGTTTTCGAACTCCGTTTTTGATGAAACAATTTTTATTGGATTCGTTTTGTGACGTTGATTCATAATTTAGAAAAACGTTTTTCGTAAAACGACCCGAGGACACGCAAATCGAGGAAACTAGAATCGAGGAATACCCGTAAACTAGTGAGATGGGACAAAATACATTGTCCCACCCCACTAGCACACATGGGGCGGCCAAAAACACCACCACACCCTTAGGTGGCACCCTTACACTTTATTAAGTTACACATGTAACTTAAGCTTACAAAGTAAGCTATTCTACCCACTAAACTAACAAAACCATTAAACATTACCATTCCTTCCATTCCTAACATGCAAAACCACTCTAAAATTCTCTCATCTCCCTCTTCCTTGCCGTCCCAAAATCAAGAAGAAACACCCATTTGATCAAAATTTAACCACAAATCTTATGTTATTCTTGCATAAGATGAAGCCCTTTTGAAACCCTATTGATTGGTGGTGCTTATAACATCCAAGGAAGAGTTTTCATGGAGTAGTAGGGCTGATTTTCCACAAGGTTTCTATGAAGAATGGTGGTCATGAAAGTGGTCTTGGTGCATCATAAGTTTCTCCATCCAAAACCATGTCAAACTCATAACCTACATCAAGTTGGTGGTATAAAGATTGTCCTCCTCGTCTTCTTGTTAATTTGATTATGTAAACATGTATTTTATTTCCTATTGTATATGTATATGATGATAAAAATGTTATGTGGGGATTTGTTGTTGATAAACATGATTAAAAAGGTGAAAAACCATAAGAAACAAGGTTAAAATCTTGGTTAAATTTGTTGGCTGTATAAAACAGTAAAGAAACAGGTCATGGGCTGATAAAATGATGAAGTAGAATCCATTTACAGTAAGCTAAATGTCTTGTACACATGTGAGAGTTGGCCATGCAATGGAATCAAAGTAATGAGTGAGATATGATCAAAACAAGTTTAGGGTATAAATCTGAGGTTACTGTTTTGGACGATTTTTAGAAAATACTTAGAAGATGATTCAACAGTAGCTATAGTAGAGTTAAATGTATCACATATCATGTAGTTTATGTGATAAAAATTTGAGCTTCTATCTCCATATAGAACTCAAGATATGGCAGTTTTGGTGAAAGTGAAGTTAAAAATCAGATTTTGGAAATTAAAGAATAATACTATTATATAAGCACTCAAATTATAATGTATAAAATGTAAAAGTAAAACCCACTAACTTATAAAACTTATTTATATAAATATGTAAAAGGGTAAATGGATGAATAACATATATAAATGGTAGTGAAATAATACTTATAAGTTATAAAACTATAAACTTGATTTTTACGACTTTTTCGGCTATCGCCGTAAAATTAACGTTTTTGTTAAATAAAACTTAGATGGTTGGACCCGTCTAATGTAAACTTTATAAAACTTATATACTGATATATAAACATGTATAACAATTAAAAACCGATAAAACCCGAACTTTAGGTCATACGGACATTAACGAGCTAAGTAAACATACTGGACTAATAATTGGACTAAATAAGATATAAACTTGTAAAAAGAAATTATCGGGCTTAACCCATTTGGGCCCAACATGGAAAGTACACATACTGATAAAATAAGTATAACAAGGATTAAAACAAGTTAAGGAACTTATAATAAGTTTATTGGGCATAAAACACGTAAATGGTTAAAACTAGTAAACTAGTATAAAAGTTATCGACATATAACACTAAAATGAGTAAACGAGAATATGTAAACCCACTTGATCATCATATATATATATAATCATCATATGTATACATAATTGATACTTTTATAAAGTCATTGGACAAACGTCTAAGACCGATTATTATTTGTCTAGGTTTCCGTGATTGAAGCACGTACCGTACGACCGAATTGCTGATAACCCGCCTTCCCACATCAACGTGAGTTCATAGCCTCGCACTCTTTTAAATGTTTTATAAATGTTTTATAAACCCGCGAGGGAGATAACATGTTAGTTTTATAAAATAGGACACCATTTGTCCCGATTGTTTGTTTATTGATTTTTGGACCCGAATGATTGAATGACCCGATTGTATGACCCGATAAATGATTAATGGACCCGATAGATGAAATTAAATGGATTATTAAAGTTAGGTTATGTCACTAAAAGTCCCATTAGCATGAATTGTGAACTACCGGGATTTGGTAGACGCTTATGCATTTAATAGTACTATTTGGGGACGATCACCCCAGTTCGCGCCTTGACGGTTGATCCCCGTCGTGCCACATTGATTGGTAAGCGAATTTATGTATGAGAAGATTTCCATAGCGTGACCTTTGTGACAACACGCTACTTTAGATGGGCAAAATTTGTATCGGGTTAGCTACCCGTTGTTGGTTTAGTAAGGTAACAATGTCATGCGGCTTATAATAATCCAATCACCGAAATATTACTAGACGCTCCGAATTACGATGTATTGCCTGACTAGCAATACAGGGTCATACTATTGATATTATGTTTGTGTTTTGGTTTTCAAACCATATTCATATAACGGTTTTTATTTGATTTTATACAACGTCATAAGACGTATTGTATGATATTTTTACGACATTGGCTCGTATAATGATTTTTAAGGCAAATGCCTATATTATAATTTTCGATAAGGATTTGTATAAAATGACTTTGGCTATTTTATGGCCTATTACAAAGATTTGTATAAAATGATTTTGGCTATTTTACGGCCTATTACAATGATTTGTACGAATTGATTTTTGGTACTAATTTTATACCAAAGTTATATTGATGGAATTTATTAAACTCTATGAATTTCACTCGGCGTTATCGCTGACCTTTTCTTTTAACATGTTTTATCTCAGGTACTTGAAGGTAATTCTCGGGAAGACAACAAGAATTCATGGCCCACACTTAAATTATAATTTCCATTCAAATGTTTTGTAAAACCTGTATTAAATACAATGACTTGGGACCGATGTAACTTTGATATTTATGAATGGAAATGCTTTTATTATTAAACGACGCAATTTTTATGCGTTGTCTATGATGTGAGTAATGTGCTATCCCGTAACACCAACGAGTCTTCCGCTGTACTAAGTTGTATAAATTTGGGGGTGTTACAATATATATATATATATATATATATATATATATATATATATATATATATATATATATATATATATATATATATATATATATATATATATATATATATATATATATATATATATATATATATATATAAATATAAGTATTAATATTTGTAACCTTAAAACATTATAATAATTGTTTAAATAAGATATATTTCATAAAGCATGTAATCTAAATAATATTGTTCTTTGTTAGTAAGCTTATACTCACTTCAAACTTAAAATAATACTATTTCAGAGCATCATGACTCCGCCTACTGCATCCACGACTCTTCTACTCAAAGTAGCTCCTACCCAGTTGTTTGTTCATCACCACGATCGACGCAGTGTGGATGGTTGTCAGCCTCGGATTCAGAGGATGACCCAGCCACCGAAGTTGTACTCCCAGAGGACCCTTTTTCTATCTCAGCATCAGCCACACCGGCCCCAACCTCTATGGAGGAGGACCGGGTCCCTCCTAGCATACCATCTTCCATGCCTCCATCCTTATCATCGAGCTATTTCTCCGGGCCCGCACCCGTCTCCACATATGAGATCGGGGAAGGCTCCGGGGCAAGACGTGTCGATTCCGTCCAGGCTCAGATCTCTGCACTGGCTGCACGCCATGAGCGAGAGATATCCGACCTCCGCAGCCAGTTGGCAGTCAGTCAACAAAGCCATGTTGTCATCTATGATCGTATCGACACTATTTTTTTTTTGCACCATGAGTGGAGACTCCCAGACCGCTAAGGGCATCCAGGCAAGGACGGACAAGGCACTGAAGTGGTTATTGGTGTAAAACTACCGCCTCCACCAGCGCATTCAGGTCATGGAGGGTCTGCAGCATCAGACCCCATGCTGCTCTTGCCGCTCAGGAGCAATCAATATCCATTTTCTTTGATCTCGCCACTGTCCGGCATGATGGGGTTACTAGGGAGATGGCTTATCTGCGAGGGGTCGTCGATAGACTCCGGAATCAGCTACTGTCTGCACTCCGTACGCTCAAGGAGACCCGAATGACAGTTCAGACTTTGTGGAACACCAGGAGAAATTCTGTAGCCCCACCAGCTCCATCCGCACCGCCAGCCCCGGCATCATCTAGTGGACCATCCAGGCAGGATTAACATAGACGTACTAGACTTCTTATACGTCATGATAAGCTCACGGGTTGCATCCCGGCTATCATGAGATAGGGCCTTTGTACTTTTATCTCTTTTTCAGCTTTTGGTGATGTAATCCCGTACTTTATCTTTTCTTTTCTTTTGGGACATGTAACTTTGGGATATGATGTTTTTAAAGACTGTGTGTATCATTATTTGGATTAGGCCCGACCGACCTATGACTTAGATTGTGTTATGCTAGATGACTGTTAAATTTCCCATGGAAATAACATGTAATCACTTTCTTTATTATGTCTGCTGTGCAATGTATTATATTATGAGATCTTGACAGGTTATCCAAATTTGTTATGAAATCAATGCATAAGTTTCCTCGTGCAAATAATATAAAACTGTACTAACGCTTGAACTAATGATCTCATTTTGTATATGATTATAGACAAATGGTGATTACGAGGTCAAATCCCAATAATGCAACCACTTCCAATGCTGACAATGCTGAGTCCCTAGAAGCCACTCGAAATGTCACTGCCGCACAACTGTGGGAAATGATAAGTGAAGGCATCACAGCAGCCATGGCAGCCAGAGGAAATGACCCAAATGCAAACAATGATCCAAACTTCGATGCACGCAGAAACAACACCAACAGGGGTTGCTCTTACCCCGACTTCTTAAAGTGTAAACCCTCATACTACCGAGGGAAAGAAGGAGTTGTTGAATTTATGAAGTGGTTTGAAAGACTAGAGACAGTCTTCCGCATCAGTGGTTGTGCTGACGAGAACAGAGTTAAGTTTGCTACGTGCACCCTACTCGAGAGTGCCCTTACCTGGTGGAACTTTGTGGTCGCCATCCTTGGACATGACGCTGCTTATACTCTCACTTGGGCCAACCTCAAGGAAAGAATGACTGAAAAGTATTGTCCTAGAGGAGAAATGAAGAAGTTGGAAGTTGAGCTGTAGGATCTCAAGTGTAAGAACAATGATATCCTTTGTACAACCAAAGATTTCAAGAGTTAAGCTTGATGTGCACCAGAATGTTTCCTCTAAGGAGTGACAAGATTGAAAAGTATGTCAGCGGACTCCCTGACAACATTCATGACAGTGTGATAGCTTCACGACCCACTACCGTGGAAGGTGTTATGGAATTTGCGACTGGGCTGATCAACAAGCGAGTCCACAATCTGTCCGAGAGGAAAACAGACAACAAGAGGAAATCCGATGAAAACTCTCGTAGCCAGCACCAGCAGTCTTCCAAAAAGAAAAACGCTGGGCAAGCGGATGACACTACTCCCACAACCCGCACCAAGAACTACTCAGGGACCAAGCCTAAGTGTTCAAAGTGCAACTACCATCATGTTGCTGGAGGACAATGCCAAGGATGCTACAAGTGTGGCCAACAAGGCCATTTTGCTCGCAGTTATCCAACCAGTGTTGCTACCCCAGGTCGACCCAACACCAATCCTGGAAACAGCAACAAGGGCAAGTCCAATGCACGTGGGAGTGGAAGTGGGCAACAAGGAAACCGAAACCCCACTGGTGGGAGCAGTAGCGGACCGAAGAAAGATGTGGTATGTTACGAGTGTGGAAACCCTGGGCATGTGAGACCTGATTGTCCCAAGTGGGCCAACCAGAAGAAGGAAAACAAGGGAACTCCTTCGCAACTGTACATGGCCGGCAATGCCCCAGCAAATCCAGGCTCCAACATCGTACCTGGTACGTTCTTACTAAACCAATGATATGCATCTATCTTGTCTGATACATGTGTAGACCAAAGCATTACAATTGCTAAATTTAGTAAGGTAATGGAAATCCCTCCAATAGTTCTAGACTCCCATTATACGGTGGAATAGTCGACGGAAAAGTTATGATAGTTAAACACCATCATTCGAGGTTGTTCCTTAAAACTTTCCAAATAGGTCGTTTTACACTAATCCGATCCTAGAAGGTAGCTTGATGTTGTCATTAACATAAATGGACTAGCAAGTATTATGCAATTATCTTATATGACCAAAAATGGGTGTACTTTGTAGGGCTATGTCCGGCATCCCCTATAAGGAAATGTTGAATGTCTTATGTTTTTAGACGTTCCTCCTTCCTCTTCGGGTCCAATTAGTTCGACAATACCATCACCCACTAGACTCTGGGAGATGTGATTTCCTCTCTTTAGAAGTCAAAATTGTACAAATTTTGAACCAATAATAGTGAGTGCATGACCCTTGTTACGACACCCTGCAAGGCGCACACTTCTTTATTCTTGGTATCTTCTTTTATTTCCACCATTTAAGGTACTTCTTTTCAGCGCCCCTCTCGCTCAACCCCGCGGCGAAGGAAGCAGATTCTTTGCAACTTCTTACGCAATCACCATCAGCAACAATCTTAACCTCTTTGTTGGGTAGAAACTTTAGTACCATTAACTAATGTTTGTGTCTCGCCGGCTTGAGGTAAAAATCGTAAGTCTTTTCTTAAAGTTGTTGATATAGGAGGGGTTAAAGTTAAAATGTTTTGTTTTACCTTCAATCCCCAATTTTCATCCTCGGGTATGGAGATATAACTTGTATCTCACCCATGAAAAGGATGTAGATATAGTGCATCCCAAGATTCCCCAGCGTATGAAACATGCTGGCGTGTCCTCCTCATATCAGAAACCATTTGCAATGGATTTGTCCTCCTAACCAAATCCATAACGCCATTGGTCTTCTCCCAGATCCTGGAAGGGTATAGCTACAACCCCGTTAAGCAGCCCGCACCTATTCATCCACAGCAGCAGTCTCCTTTTACTGCTCAATCGGATGTATAGTGCGATCTAGATAAAGATCTCTTTGCATTCCGCACCTATTCATCCACAGCAGTAGTCTCCTTTACTGCTCAATCGGATGTATAGTGCGATCCAGATAAAGATCTCTTTGAGTTTGTTTCCTATTCATCCACAGTAGCAGTCCCCATTTACTGCTCAATCGGATGTATAGTGCGATCCAGATAAAGATCTCTTTGCATTCCGCACCTATTCATCCACAACAACAGTCTCCTTTTGTAACATCCCGCCAACTCAGACCACAATATTGTCCGCTTTTCCCATAGGCTCACGGCTTTGCTTTGTATCCCTCATGTGAGTACTTCCCGCCAGGTCACCCAAGCTATTACTATGCAAACATGAGCACGCTTAACTGCCAGTTCCTAAGAACCCCACTTGCAGTAGACCACAAACTTGTAACTTCCCACTAACTTAGACCACAATATTGTCCTCTTTGCCCACAGGCTCACGGCTTTGCTTTGTGGCCCTCGTGTGAGTACTTCCCGCCAGGTCACCCAAGATATTACTACTCAAACAGGAGCACGCTTAACTGCCAGTTCCTAAGAACCCCACGTGCAGTAGACCACAAAACGCGTTGTGTCATGAGAAGTCGACTGTTATCTTATGACCCATGGATCTCTCCTGGCCACAGCCGATGTGGGATTCGCCTAGGGTGTCATAATCACCCCCCCCTCGGGACTCATCGTCCTCGATGAGGTTTTCCCCACCATCCCGAACGACTCAGGAGTGACTTTGATACCACTTGTAACATCCCGCCTACTTAGACTACAATATTGTCCGCAGGCTCACGGCTTTGCTTTGTGGCCCTCTTGTAAGTACTTCCCAGCTGGTCACCCAACCTAGTACTACTCTGACATGAGCACGCTTAACTGTCAGTTCCTAAGAACCCCACTTGCAGTAGACCACACAACGCGTTATGTGGTCTACTGCACGTGGGGTTCTTAGGAACTGGCAGTTAAGCGTGCTCATGTTTGAGTAGTAATAGCTTGGGTGACTTGGCGAGAAGTACTCACACTAGGGCCACAAAGCAAAGCCGTGAGCCTGTGGGCAAAGCGGACAATATTATGCTCTGAGTTGGTGGGATGTTACACCTTTACTGCTCAATCGGATGTATAGTGCGATCCAGATAAAGATCTCTTTGCGTTCCTTTCCTATTCATCCACAACAGCAGTCCCCTTTACTGCTCAATCGGATGTATAGTGCGATCCAGATAAAGATCTCTTTGCGTTCCTTTCTTATTTATCCGTAGCAGCAGTCTCCTTTACTGCTCAATCGGATGTGTAGTGTGATCCGGACAAAGATCTCTTTGCATTGCCTCCTGCCCATCCATAGCAGCGGTCTCTTTTACCGCTCAATCGAATGAATAGTGCAACCCGGATAAAAATCTCTTTGCATTCTCTTCTGTTCACCTGTAATCACAAAAGCTACCATTGATTCCGAATCAGACGTATAAAAGTAACCTAGGTATAGACCACTTCGCGTTCATGCCGCCATCCGCACCTGAGAGAGAGAACCTGAAACGAATCATACTTAGAACATTCTTCACTTAAAAGATAACTACGTTTTTAATAGCTTTGAGGACAAAGCTAAAATAACGGGGTGGTGCTGTAAAATCCATGATTTTACCATGATTTTATGTAATGAAATTTCAACCCAATAATCCTAGAACACTTAATCATGTGTTATGTTTCCTTAAGATGTGAATAAACATGTCTATCATGTAACTATACTTTTACATTCATCTTTGTTGAAAATAGCTCCATAACTTAAAACCATGAGCATACAACTAGGAAAAACAAGTAATGGATTTATAACTAACATTGTGTGTACACTACTACAAAAAATGCCATATAAACTGGTCAAAATAGTCCATTTTGGAACCACTCTCCAAAGGGGGTATCTCCATGATTGAAACATATGAAAACTGGTTATGTAACCGGTCCTCATTAGAAGAATCGACACCGGTTTTCTCCCTAATAAAGTGTCTCGATATTAAAATTAACATACATGTTTTATTGAACATGGACACTGATTCTCCCAAAATAGATCTTTATAGTAACATAAACCTGTCTTGATATAGAGTAAAAAGATATGTTTTTATCTCAAAATCTGTCTTTTTTCAATCTATTTTTATAAAAAAAAAAAAAAAAAAAAATTCAAAATTTACAAATTTGACTCACTAAAATAAAGAAATGTAAATACAACATATATATATATATATAATTATTTAGACGGACCAAAAGTGTCAAAATCAACAAATTAACGTAAACCAAGACTACTTCTATTAAGCTTAACGTAAATCACATACAAAATTCTTTAAACTAAAGCAATAGAATTCAACAAATAACCATAAATAAAAACATTTCGCTCCATAATTTAAACTAGGAACCAATGGTCGCGTTCAACTTTTTGTTCTCTAACGGGCACGGTTCTTGTCTAACTGATACATACCGCATCCAATGTAGACATGGTTTTGTTAATCTGATGACAGAGTGAAGAATGACTTCGTAAATTGCAGCTTGGAAAAAATTGCTAAAGACATTAGTGTGAACTCCACCTAGCTTTTGTAGCTAGATAATCTTTGTTTGTGCACCATCTTCAAGACACAAAAGAAAGTGTTATATAGACTTATTTCCCTAAAACCAAACGGTATCTGAAACTAAGAACATCAGAATCTGTTTATCCAAACTAAAAGCTGGCTATTGTTTCAAGATGTTCTTAATTAACAATATTAACCAAGAACAAAATCACAATTAACCCATCCCTAGGCAAACAGGTAAGATTTTATGTATTTGAAATATACTTCACGCAATTTTCTGCCCATTCTGTTTCATTTTCAACTAGACTTATAATTTTACCCATGAAGAATAACCACATTTGACTCATCCATAGGAAAATGGGTCAAACTTGATAGATTTTAGCAAGAACTGAAACAAATAAACAGTAACAAGCAAGGCGATGAAGGAAAATCTTACGGATTCTTAGGTTCCATCCAAGATGTTGGTATTTGATTTTCAGGTATGACCCGATATCAATAATGTATTATCAGTTGTCGAAGAACGGTTAAAATTAATTATAAACTTTAAAGAAATAAACCAAGCTGGTTCATGCAAGAATACTGACCATAATAGATGCATGAAAGACAGGATGACTCATTATACTCCGCGGTAACAAAAGAATGTTGTAGGAATCAGAAAGATAATTAAGTTCGAAAAAAGATAAATGTTCCTTCCTAACATGGTTTCCTTAACATTTTTCTCATGGTATATATAAGGTGAATCTTGTAATGGAGAGTAACCTGTAGCAACGCGAATGCATCAACCCTGAGATTCGGCTCCCTGTCAGCACATTTGTCATTTCAGGGTAAGAAATAAAATAAAAACTAGAGTGTGTCGTTTTCAAAGAAATAAATAAGCATACACATACCTATATGTGCACACAACGTTTTATGTATGCAAGAAGAGTTTTTGATTAGTTGTTTTCTGCATCAATCTCAGCAAGGTTGCTGGCTATTGCATCAATGCCTGTAGTGAATTCATACATCAAGTACTGACAAGAGCTTAACACGTGCCTGTAAAATAGATATCATCAATTACATACAATGACGACACTTTATGAAGTTATTATTTCCTATAGTTAACTGTCACAATATTATATATTATGCTCTATATATTTACGAAAACAAAAGACATCAATCATCATCAATACCTCCTTGTTGAAACTTGGGATGGGTCGTTCTGTTGTTGCTCACCAATGTCATATCACGGACCTTGTATACACACAGGTCCACTCACAATCTTACTTCCATGTTTTGGCCGGAGCATTTGCGAAACATCACCACGACCTCTACTCATTCCACCACTTTCACTTACTCGTATCCAAACTACTTTAATCCTGTACATCATGAAGTGATGTTGATGACTAATGTTGATGACTTGATGCCTTTTTTATAAGTTAAATGATAATTGGGTTTTCGATGTAGTATTAGTTGATCAATTCAGGTCTGACATTCATACTTAATATAAAGAAGTGCATCATTTTTTCTTAAATGTCAATATTTGATAGTCGCAAATTCGACTTTTTAACTGTTGCAAGCTTCATTTTTTAGTTGCGGACATAAGCTTTTTTTACTTTCATTTTCAACTTTATATAATATAGAACTAATTTTAATTAATTGCTGTATGTCAAACAATTTTAATTACATACCTGGGTTGATCTAGGAGACCTAAACAGCGTGTCTAATCAGAAGATGTCGGTGGTTTCTAGTAGTTAAACAATGGCGACTATAGCCGTAGAACAATAGGGGCTATGAAGCCGATGCCAATATTAGTATGAATTATCATATGAGGGAGAGTTGAGTGAGACGTGTGTAATTTAGAGAGAGAGAGAGAGAGAGAGAGAGAAAGATATAATATGATTTAGGTTTTAACTTTTAGTGAAAAATGATGGAGGGATTATTCCCGCTTGTTATTTATTGGAGGGGGGGGGGTCAATTTTTGGGTAAAATTATAAATATTGAAAAAATTGAAACTTGTTTTATTTGCACCAATGTCATTGATTGCGTAAGAAGATCATTTTTCACGCAGAAAATCAATTTTCATGTAATTTGTATTAGGAACACTAGGTTTTCAAAGAAAACCAATCTCATTTTTATTATAGGAATAGGTTTTTATTAAATCGGTTTTTATTTGGGGGGTTTTTATACACTTTTGTGTAGTAGTGGTACCACACTTGAGATAATATGGAAATATACTATAAGTAAGTATTTAGCCACAATGTGTATGTAAGTGAACTAGGAGTATATTCAAACCCTTGGACTAGCCCAAGACCATCACCCTCCATTGTGTGTAAGCCCAACACAGGCCTAACATAAGCCCACCCTACCCTTTTGGATAGCCTTACACGGCACCAAGGGCATGTGGAAGGAGAAGGGACGCATGGGAAACACAATAGCCAACACTTGGCACAAGTGTTCTTACCTAGGCAATCATGCCTTTTGCATTCCATTTCCCTTTCTCCTCTTTAAGCCGAAACACACACACATACTCTCACAATCTCTCATACAATCCAACCTTGTTTCTCTCATCCTCTTCTCTCTCAATCATACGACATTAAGCCATATACATCCAAAACCAAGTATTAAATCTACCAAGATTCTTGTCTCATCCTTACTACAAATCATTAGTAGTATTATTCCTTTGGAATCACTATAAACAAGCCCTAACCAAAATCATCAAGGCCACGGCTTGGTTTGTTTTAGGGTTTTCTTCATCATCTTGAGTAGATCTCAAATCTCCTTGTTCATCTAGATCATTTTTGGTACCTTTAGGCAAGAGAGGTATACACATCATAATCTTTCATTTCTTCATGCATGCATCATCATACACCTATAAACACAAGTAAATAACATGTTAAAAATCAAGATTTGATAAAGCTATGACCCTTATAGGCCACGACATATTTATGCAAATCATGTTTATGATTTAAAATCTTTTTATAAGAAACTTATGACTTATGTGTTATGTTTTAAACTTGATTTAAAAACCATATGAAACCTTTTATAAATCTAAACATTTCATGAGTTACAAATCTTGTTTTATGGGACTTTGGTTAACCAATAACCATAGATCTCATGAAATGAACTTGTGCAACTTAAAGATCATGAAAACCATGACCTTAAAGGTCACGGCTAATTTAAGTGGTGACTATATGATTGGTTTCTTAAGTTTTGAATAATAGAATATGAAATGTAACATGTTAAATGGAATGTTAAAAATCACAAACTATAAATTATGTGTATAAATGTAGCCGTGGGTTACATATGACCTAAAATGAATTAGATGCACATGCATGCTTATATTAACCATAGATCTAATGATAAAGACTAACTTGAGTATGTTAAACATAAAAACAAGCTTATAAAATCTTATGGGAACTTTGGGAAGAGAAAATATAGCCATGGGCTATATGTAGTCACCTTGGTAAAATGGGAACCTTGGAAACATGCATGTCACCTAGATAATCATGATTATATTTTGCAAGTATTTACAAGACTTAAAGATTAGCTAAAGTGTTCATCTTAGAAATACCAAGATTTAAAAATATAGTCGTGGGCTATATGTGTGTGTACATGGATCTTTGTTTGATTTTTAGGTCTAGACATAGTTTAGATCTTATTTTGGACTTGTAACTTGATTTCTTGATGTGTACATAGTTAGATCTATTTTTGTAACAGTTATAAATCACATGCAACCTTAAAATGAGACTTGACTTATCTTAATAAGCTATGACCAATATTAGCCATGGGACATAAGCTCCTACTAGGGCTTATGACCTACTTGTAACCTTATAACGCACCTAGATCTAATTTGGTATAACACATAAAACAAATTTTAAGTTTTATTCATCTATTTAGATTTAAAACTAAATATTAATAAGCTCATAATAAGCTTATAAGAATATCCTAAGTAAAAACGTACTTAAAATATAAAGTAATGTTAATAGACTAATTAAGTCCATGAAATGTTAATCTGAAACTTAATGGACCCAATAAGCCCATTTGATAAATTTTAGTAACTTAAATAGACTTAAGATTACACTTAGGCCCATTTAACTAATTAAAGGGACTTAAAAATGTATTAAGCCCAATAAATGATTTAAAGACTCATTTAAATAAATTAGTGGACTTGAAATATATTTAAGCCCACTAAAATAGCCCATTAGATGTTTAGCCCATTTAATGAGCCCATATAAATTGAATGTTAAAATAAAAGTTTTTATAATAAAATATAACTTATAAAAACTTTTTGGATGAAAATGACAATTTTTAAAACTGAAGGACCAAAGCCGTAACTTATGAAACTTGTTTTGATAAACTAGTAAACACAAGGACTGAATATGTAAATATCCAAAAGTCTAGGATTTAATAAATACTATCCGTGGCAAATTAAACCCTAGGGACCATTTTGGGAAGTTTCTAAAAGTTATTTTGTCATTTTAAAACCCTAAGGACTATTTTTTAATTTGCCGAAACTTAAAGAAACCCTAGGGGTTGTTTTTGTAATTTTAGTAAAGTTACAAAACCTAGATATAACTAGGGGGACTAAATCTGCCATAAGCCGAAACTTTAACAAGCCCTAGGTACTAAATATGTAAAATCCGAAAATTTTACTTTTTTAAAAATATAGAGGGACTAGTTTTGTCATATTCCGAAACATTAACAAGCCCTAACTTTAAAAATCTATTTTAATTATAATAAAACATAATTAAAATACTTAGACCATAAGAAATAAGGTATAAATTCTTAAGTTTAAATTATTTTATAAATATTAAAATAATTTATAGAAACTTTAAAGTTAAATAAAATATTATATTTTATTTTAAGATATTTATATTTACTTTAGGAAATAATTGTATAAACAATTATGAATATATATTACTCATACATAAACTCATATACTTTTAGAAAATAAAATCTATATGAACACTGGAGAAATTGAATGTTAAAATTTAAGTAGAACATCTTACGTCTACTTAAAATATGAAACTTAATATTAAAGTTCAAATGAATGAGTATAATACGAGAACTACGAGCGTGAACTAATATTAAGTAGGATTTTTGTGTTTACATAATAATGAAACCTAGTAGTAAATGAGTGATTATAATACTTGAACGGAAAACGTAAACTCATATTTTAAGTAGAACATTTTATGTCTACTTAACTAAGAAACTTAATTATAAGTTATATGATTATTATAATACATATATGCTAACTGATATTAATAGTTAAACATTTTATGGTTACTAAGAAATGAATATTGATACTACTTGAACTACGGTTATTTAGATAAATACTGTAGTATAAATGAACTGAATAAAATCTGTATAAGCATACATATATGTTCTTTGTACTATCTATTAAGACTGTACTATGTGATTAGGCATAACTTTGGCGTGAACTTTAATTGGATATTCGTACTAAACAACAATTGCCTACTCCCAGGTGAGTTTACAACCTCATATAAACTTTTGATAAAACTTTCCCTTTTGGGAAAGACAATATGTAAACATATAATGGACACAACTGGATTGTATAAACTTGATTATGATTGATTATTATTGAAACTGTTAAATTGTTGTAAATCGCCTGAATGTTATAAATAGATCTATTAGGGATTGACCATCCTCGTCTGGGTGAGTCATGCTCACTGTGCCTTGGCCGGGACAACAGACGTATACCATGTTGGAACTAGAATGGGTGTCTTTTTGTAAGACACGACGTCCTCATCTGTTGAGGACTACAGAGGTTAAGCTTCAGTTTCTAATAATAAACAAATGTTATTTACATTTTATTGAGAATGCTTTGTGCATTGTCACTTCTATGCTTAATGTATGTCCAAACTAATTAATTGTTAAAATTTGTAAATTCACCAACTTTATGTTGACCCCCGTTAGTATGTTTTGCACAGGAATATGAAGTTAGTACGTGGTGTGTGCATGGTCTCTAGCATCTTAGTAATCTGCATTGTAGGACTCGTCAGGGGTTCTATTTGGGAAACACAAACAATCACCTTCTGTCATGCTTAAGACAATTTTATTTTATTTGTCTACCAAACACGTAATTGATGTAGTGTTTATCGTACACGTTTTAGGAAAAACGCGTATGAGTGGCAAGTATTAAGTTGCACGCTTTAGGAAAAACGCGAAACCGAATAAATGCGGGTTCGTTCTCGAAGGAGGTGTGTGGATTAATGTGCCAATATATAAAATAACAATGTTTGGATTAGTGACGTTTTTGGTTTTGAGAGAGAAAAATAAAAGACGAGCTACGACTACGTTTAAACTACGACGAATTAACGTAAAACGCGAACGTAAATACGTAAAACGTGACGAAATTAAAATTAAAACCTTAAAATTAATTAAATGATTAATCTAAGTCTTAAATAATATAAATAAGAATAAAAATCCAACAAATATATTTTAAAACCTTTTATTAATTAAATATTCAATTTTTAATGCTAATTAAAGCCCAAAAATTAAATATAATTAACAAAATGCCCAAAATATTATTTTATTGAACTAATAAATCACTTATATTATTTAAAGACTAAAAAGTATTTTTTCTAAATTTTCAAAACTATTTTTCTATTTTTTAATCACTAAAAACTATTTTTAAATTAAAATAATGATAAAAATTAATAAAATAATGATAAAAATAAACTTACTATTTTAAAAATCCTATTTTATATTACTAAACAGTAGAAAATTTTAAAAAGTTGAAAAAGTAATTTTTTGACACTAAAAGACAAAACAATTTAATAAAAACTAATTAAATTTGCAATTAATTCTAAAAACTATAAATTTAAAACCTAAAAATTAAAATATATATTCCTAAGTCCGAAATGATAAAAGAAAATTTTTAAAAAAAGAATCAATTTTTTTCGACTTTTTAACAATTTTTTATGAATTAAAAACAATTTAAACTAATTAAATGATTAAAAGAAAATAATAAAGGATTTTAAAAAAAAACTTTTTTTTTTTTTTATATAGAAGTACTCCTTCCTCCCAGTACTTTATGTGACACTTTTTTTGTCACAAAACTGTCACAAATCAATGTCCTCCTCCCTCCCAAAACTATAAGCGACACTTTTTTTTTCAAAAAGTGTCGCGATAGCCTATTTCAGTCTCTGTGACACAGGGGACGTTTTTGGACGAATTTGCTTGGTTTTGAGCTTATTCCTTGGCGTTTTTGGGCACAAGAGGCACCCCCACACTCGTTGAAGTGTGGGGAGTCAATAACAAACACAAAAAACAATAGCACAAACACAATAAATTCACACAAATGGCCAAATTCACTTACTGTTATGTATATGCAATGTCTGATGAACAGTTGTTGGTGTACTTGGCAATAAAACGAATTTGTAATGCTCAAATCATGCACACAACCTATCCAAATCACAAATAACTGATCTAAAACCCTAGATAAGCAGTACTTCTAACAATCATGCAAAAATTCAGGGCAAGTTATATGACTTTACTGTATTATAGCTAGTTTCTACCCATTTTAAACATGCAACTTCTGACTTTCTACACTACCACCTTTAAATAAAATGTGAAAAAGGCTAATACAAACCTATTAAAGCATGTTCAAACTACTTACACCCTACTAATGAGTCACCCAAGGCACAATGCAAGTAAATCCAAACACCCCCTTACAAGCTGATGAACAAAAATTTACAAAGAAACTCTAAGCAAAGCTAAACAATAATGAATCCAAATCACTTAATCATGCATTAAACATCTAAACAACACAGAATAGTCATAAATCCAACTAGCACAAGTATCCAATAACAAGTTCATATAAAACTTAATAACCTACAAATTTTAAAGAGGGTTCAAGCCTACCAGTTGATGCCTTCTCTCCAAAATATGTCAGCTTTAAGGAGCTTATATGAGCTTATCAAAGTGTGTAGAGAAGCTTGTTGCAGGAATCCAAGTGGACCCTAAGCTTATAATATCTTCAAGTAAAAAGAAATGGAAAAAGATGGATTGGGATTTTGCTTCCTTGTTCCTGCACATCACAGCCAACCAAAGAGAAAAATACAAGTTCAAAAAGCACCCAATAAGCTGTTTGTCAAGCAGCTTATGGGTAGCTTATTGAACAGTGATAGGTTATGAATAACAATAAAGGATGAAAATAGATTTGATGAAAATCTTTTGAAAAACTGAAATGACAACACAATATTTCAACACAAGAACCTTGATACAAAAATTCTCTCTAAACTGACTTTTAACTTAACAATTCCACTTTCACTTCATCATTAAGTCAACATCAGATTTCTGAAAACTTCTTTCAACTCAAACACAATGAAATAGAAAAACGGATTTCTTGAAAAAGAACTTTGACAAATGAAAACTTTTGTGAAACTCCAACTAAGTTTGCAGGTAAGTAATTAAATTTAAACTAAATAACTTAAAATGGAACACAACACTTGCAGGTTTTATAAATTATACTTTAACTATTCATAAAAATAAAAAGTACAAAATGTTGGAACAAATGAAAAAGAAAAACTAGGTGTCCTTATATAATGGACGATACATGATTCTAGTAGAATGAAAATGCTAAAACCCTAATGTCTGAATTCCCATTCTTGCCCTTGAATTCAAATCTTCAAAAAGTGGTCAATAAGCTCATGTGATTGCTGTATGGATGCTTGTGATGTTACAGCTGTGTAGATTCATCTAGGACGTCTGTTTAACCTTTGGGACCAAGTAACTTCATCCAGCCGTTGGTTTGGTCGGGTTTGGGGAAAAGGGAGACAATGACGGGTCAGGGGACCAATGGAGAGAGAATATGGGTGATGTGGCAAAGGTTTTATCATGTGGGTTTTGATTTATGGGTGTTTAATCATGGTTCTGGAAGCTTTGGCTGTCCAATTTTGGTTAATAAGAAAAAACCCAATTGAAGTTCTTGGTGTTCATACTGGGGATTAAGGGTGGATTAAGGGAACAGTCCTTGTTTCCCTCCCTTTTTATTTTTATAAAACTGGTTTAAACAAACTTAATAAAATAATAAAATGGTTAGGACGTGGTGGAATCTGATGTGGGAAAAGGGGATATTGTGATTGGTTGGGGTAATGAGTGGGGTGAGGTGGCGTGTTATGAATGGCTGGGGTGGAGTTCTTGTCTGGCCAAGTTTGCCCCCTAGACTCCCATTGTGTTGTCTTTTTAATTTAAACAGCTCACAACTCATTTTCCTTTGTAAATAACTTTACTCAGCTTGTCATTTTTGGCACCAAAGTTTTCAAAACTTGTATCAAGGATTAATTATGCAATAAATGCATTCTTCAAGGACCAATAATGCAATATCTCAACATTTAAGGGACCCAATATGCAATAATGAGATTTGCAAGGGTATAAAATGTTAAGTCTTCAAAAGTAGAAGGACCAATCTTGCCAAATCTTCAAACTTCAAGGACTTGATAGGAAAATCATGATTCGGGTCCGGTTCTTTGTGCGGCTTCGTTTCCCGTGTTCGTTTTTACTTGATTCTTGTAACCTTTTGGTGAATTCACGATATCCGTACCTGAAATACACAATGACCAAACACAGGCATATTTTTGGGTATTTTGATGATATTTTAAGCGTTTTAAGCCCGATTTGGACGATGAGACTATGTATAAATACAGTCTCATCACTCCCCCATACTAAACCATTGCCGTTTCCTCACGCAATGCTAGAATTAAGTATCGAAGCACTTCCAAAATTCATTTTATGATGACTTTTAATAAAGACGTAAATTTAAATAAACTACTACACGCATTTTAGACATAATGTATTGTTTTCATCACGAGAACGTGACTTTTAGGGTCATAGAACAAGAACACGTGAATGCTTCGTTAGAAATAATTTCGTCGTCCTCGATTTTCACCCAATTCCATGCTAAGCGTGTAACGAGATCATTGTTATTATAAGTTAGCAACACGAACACATCTCATGAGTGTTAATTCCGAACCTAAACTCCCTTATTCCTAATTGGTATCTCTTATATTTTATTTTTGTCTTAATGATCACGAGGATACATCATTGACTTATGCGTGAATAGAGATTAAGTCTAAAAATAGAAACCTAACGGTGTAACCAAAATCATCAAATCAATAATTCACCCCAATAGACAACGATGTCAAAAAATTAAGTCAACAAGAAGGATCGATAAACACGATTTTATAACGGTTTTGAACATGAGACTTATTACCAAGACTTTTATACGCCCCCTAACGGAAGGGCCTTATTATCTTTGGTTTACCTCCATCTTTTATTCAACTTCGCCATGAAGCTTTTATTATGACTTCGGTCTTGCCTTGCCTTTTATTATCCGCCTCATCGGTGGTTTTATTAGCCAAAGACGTATATCCTCACGCTAAAGCGAATTTTGGATCTTTAAAGCTTCAAAGATTAAGGCTTGATTCACTTTCAATTTGGGCATAGATTTTTCGGCCTTGTGAGCTTCAAATTTTTGCTTAATTTAGGTGAGCACTTGAAATCTTATTATTAGGTGAAGCTTTCGATTATTCGGGTGCCAATACTTCAAAACCGTGACGCTGGCGATACC
The DNA here is from genome assembly GCA_025667525.1 of Glebionis coronaria. Lineage (NCBI taxonomy): Eukaryota > Viridiplantae > Streptophyta > Magnoliopsida > Asterales > Asteraceae > Glebionis > Glebionis coronaria. Next base: position 422,609,108 of record CM046874.1, on the reverse strand, counting down.
TTAATGTTTTCCCAATTTATTTACATGGAAGCTACCAAAACAAATTAGAAACCCAACAATAGTGACTAAACCGCCAAATCAATATTTATTAACAATTTATTATGCAAAAGCGTTGGGAGAATAAGCTAATATTTACTACACATAAGATCGTGACGATTACGAGACTTATAAATAACTCTATCATTTCTCGTCCTCATTTAAGAGACTTAGCCTAAAAAGTTAAGGAATCGAAGCTAAGTGCTCAACACGCACGGTCGAGTCAAAAATTACTCTCGTTCTCACCATCGGAAAACCTACATTCGTGTCTTAAACACTTATGAAAAACAAGAAAAATTTTAAAATTTGGCCATTTTTAGCCTTATTTTGCAACAAAATGATAACAAAAAGATGAATATTGGATAGCGTGGTGACGTAAGCAAGGTGAAGTATCTACTCACCCCCCCATACTAAAACTAAACATTGTCCTCAATGTTTCGAGTCTAGGGGTGTAAACACCCCCATACTAGAGACGAAGTCGAATGCTTAATCTCGAGCATGGAAAGGGTAAAACGAATAACCTAAAAGCCGTTTATGAATTATGCTAATAATATAAACGTTAGAACATAAAAGGATATCATCGGATATCAGAATCTCCAAAGGCAACTATCGAAGCTCGAGTGATCCGTAAAACGAACACGAGAGGCTTCAATGACGATGAACCTAATGAATCACAATCACAAACAACCACGAAACAAAGGTAGGAAGAGCGCAAGTCCCCTCGTTACATTAAACTAAGAAAGCGATAATATTTACAAAGATAAGCATGAGAATCCCCCACGAGGCACCTTGTTTTTGTTAACCGAGTCAAAAGCTCGACTCGAATCCCCATAAATGTGATCATTTAGGGATAATCTTGGTATGGTCATTTTTAGTGGGGCTTACATGATAAACAAGGCCCAAAAGTACATGGAGCACTTTAAAAACCCGGTATACGTATACCGGGGTCAAAGATAGCGTCTTCGTTTTCGGATGAAAGACGAAACAACGCTACTCCAACGCAAATCAAAACCCCTAAGGGGTAGAAGAAAAGAGATAATAAGTAGAAAGGTGGGGCAATGGGTAAGGAAACATAATGAGCTACTCGAGGTAGACTCACACCAAGCAAATGAAAAGATTTTCCATTTATTGCATCGGAGGAAGACCGAGATTTCCCTTTACAAGCAATTCCGGGATCGTAAATCTCATCCTCGGTGGAGAAATGGGAGGGAACATTTGGGGCTTCCCCCATACTAAAACCACACCAACCGTCGTCAAAAGGAGTAGACGAGGTGGTAGCACTCATAAAACGCGGTGATGACGGAGTTAAACATGTAGAAAAATCTTTTAAAACATTTTTAAAATCTTTTCCTTTTTCATCGTTCAAAAACTCTTTATGAAAACCCAATTGAATAATGTTGAAAATATTTGGCGTGTCAAATTCAAAATTAGTCGCGCTAAAAATCCTCACATTTAAGTCATTGGTGGGAGGGGGTGGCGGATTATATAAGTTCTCAAAACGTTTGTCAATAAAGAACACCGCCCCCTCGGGGTCAACATACTCGTCATCCTCATAAACGTCGATCTCATCGATTTCTTCATCAAAGATAGTCTTGTCAAACCAAGGTTTGTCATTCCCCTCCTTGAGTATCTTAGAAACTCTCTCGAAAAGGTCACGATCAAGCACGAAACCATCATTCTTTTGTGGGGATCGTTGATAAGTTAGATCCTCACGAATGTGGTAAACGTCATTCTCAAATGAGGAGTGTTGATTAGGTAACTCCTCGAGAATTGGATTCTTAGTGGTCACATGAGTTAGTTCGTCATCGAAAATAAGACGTTCCAACTCATTGAGTTCATCCTCGATTTTGGAAAGGTCGACCTCACTCGTAGGTGGAAGTGAAGGCATAAGAGCTAGCTCTCGTTCAATGATTTCCTCAATCTCGGGATCAAACTCATAATCATCGTACTTCACATGTTTCTTCTTAGGAGAATCAAAAATTGCATGTGGATGTCGAAGTACGTGATCAATCTCGGCAAAATCGCCATCGTCATCGTCAAAGAAAGAGTCGATGTGAGCACTCACAACCATGGACTTACAAGTCAAATGACTATGCTTAGGTGACTTTCCTAGGACGAGAGGATCGATGTCGATAAACCCTTTAGCCTCAACGGGTGTTGGGCTAGGCAAAGGAGGCACTTCGATGGAGTTAGAAGTTGAAGCCTCAAAGACGTGGTCCTTCGAAGGTGGTGAAGACGAATCCATTTTGGTCATTGTCGTGATGGCATTAAAGTCACCCTTCGGAATTGGTGGTTCACTTGTTTCGCTAAAAACATCCCAAAGTGAGTTTTCATCCATGTATTTACACATACCCTTTTGAATGAGGTACACGTATTCTTTTTCATTAAAATCATCATCTTTAAAACCGTTTTTCTTAATTCTTTCAAAACATGCATGAAGCTTCATTCTTTCCGCTAAAGTAAACATTTTGAAATCATTAGAATTTGAATCATTAGGTTTTGAAACCTCGGTTTTTTCATTCTCATAAAATACTTGGGATTTTCTAGCGAAAAAGTCTATTTTCTCATCCCCATATCTCATAGTAAGTCTCCCCTCGTGAACGTCGATTACGGTTCGAGCCGTTGATAAGAATGGTCGGCCTAAAATAATGGGACATTTAGGGTCACACTCGTAATCGGATATAACGAAATCCGCGGGAAAAACAAACTTTCCAATCCTAACATAGACATCCTCGGCTATTCCAATTGGTATAAGTGGAGTACAATTTGCAAGCTCGATTGTCATGTTCGTGGGGGTAAGCGAAGGCAATCTCATCAATTTCCAAAGAGAATGAGGCATGAGATTGATGCTAGCACCTAAATCGGCAAGGGCTAAACATCCCTCAATCTCGGAAAAATCACAAGGTAGTAGAAATTGGCCCGGATCCTTTTCCTTTCTCGGCATACGCCTTTTGGGTTTTTTAAGAAGGATCGAAGCACAAGTTTCTTCAAGGGTTACTTTGGTAAGGTCGACAAAGCTCTCTTTTTGAACCGTGGATGGAAATTGAGGTACACGAGGGTGTGCACTCTTTTCCTTGGTCGCCACGTTCACCCCATCGACTTTAGAACAAGAAGACGTCTTAGAAGTCGAGGGTTGAGAGGGATAAACAACACGGAATCCTTCAAGGTTAGGGGTAATCACACGACCTTTCTCACGAGACGAGGCGGCTTTACATTGTTCTTTCGGATTTGCAACGGTGTCACTAGGTAATGAATTTGATGACGAACCCGAGGCTTTGTTCATAATGGCCGAAAACATTTTTTTAATATCAATTTGCCCTTGCTCAATCTTCGTGTTTTGCAATTTCAAAGTATGTGTAAAGTCGTTTTTCAAAGTACCAATTTCTCCCTCTAATCGTCTCATATTAGCCTCATTCGTTTTCATGTAATTTTGAAAATCGTTTGACGAACTATTTTGATTAGAATTAAAGTTCCCTTGGTTTTGATTACTTCTTTGAAAATTTCCTTGATTACCACTTGAAAAATTGTTTCCTTGATTGTTATCTCGATTTTGCCAAGTTATATTACGACCTTGATTATAACCTCCTTGATTTTGATTCGAAAAATTTCCTTGTTGATTATTTCCTTGAAAATTGTTTCGATTTTGAAAATTGTTGCCTTGGTTATAATTGCCTTGTTGTGATGGACCCGCGTTATTTTGATTTGAAAAATTGTTATTTCCATTTAACGCACTCACATTCGACGTTTGGCCATCCGTAGCCGCACACTCGTAATAATTATGAGGTCCTCCACAAAACGTACACGAAACCTCAACCGCTTTCACCGTAGCGGGAGCGTCTTTCTTTTGCATCTCAATGAGATAAGACGTGAACACATTCGTAAGCTTGTCAACTTTTGCATCAACTCTCTCAATGTCGCGATTAGAACTACTAACATTGGCGACATTGGCAACACTCGGTGCATTGCGGAGTTGGTAAACCTTGGATCGGTTCTCGATAATTATCAAAGCTTCTCTCGGAGTCTTACACAAAAAGTTGCCACCGGCGGCGGAATTCAACGAGTCTTGTTCGTGAAAATTAAGACCATTGTAAAACGTATCGATTTGGTGCAACTCGGAAAAACCATGGTGAGGACATTGCCTAAGCAATTCCTTAAAACGATCCCACGCGTCTCTAAAAGATTCATTCGGTTTTTGCTCAAATTTCTTAATCTCATTCTTGAAAAACGTTGTCTTAGACGATGGGAAGAAATAATTAACGAACTTGGAAACGAGATCCTTCCACGTAACTATGGAATTAGGTGGCTCTTTCTCGTACCAATCCTTGGCGGCACCATCGAGCGAGTACGGAAAAAGCATAAGCTTGACGATATCGGTGTCGACGTTCTTAAACTTGCTCGTGGCTAATAGACGATCAAAATTCCGAATATGGTCGTGAGGATTATCGGCTTCACGACCTCGAAACTTCGTAGCTTGGATCAACGAAAGCATTCCGCTTTTGATCTCAAAATTCTCCGCCTCGATAGCGGGAATTACGATCGCGTCTCCATAACCCTCGGTGGGCACTTGGAGCAATTCCATCATAGAACGATTGTCGGCCATCTCCTCTACGGTTTCTTCAACAACGATATTAGGAACGTCGGTTTCTAATTCTCGTCTACGTCGTCGATTCCTTCGATTACGATTGCGTCGATTCGAAGCTTCACTAGAATTGGAATAGTCCTTCGATCGAGTGCGCATGCACTAAGCGTAGAATGGGTGGTAGCAAAGAAGATTCTTTTTGCGGCTTTTTTGATTTTTCAATTTTTTTGGTTTTTGATTGTTTTTTAACTTTTTTTGGATTTTTTGTTGTATTACGTAGACACAAATCTACAAATCTCTCCTCGAATCAACTTTCTCGATTAAAGGAGCCTCAAAGAATGAAAACGATCACGTGGAGTGAACGTTCTCGATGACTTTAGAACGTTGGTGGAACACCAAAACGTTCAAGAGGGTTTAATCTTGAAAACACAAGCAAATATAATATACGTAGATAATACTTGGGCGGCAAACCCTCGATTAGCCTTCTTTCTCAAAACACGCACAAGCAAGCGGAGGAAACGAGGCGGCGCGAAGCACTTAAGAGCCTTTTTCCATTAGGTCGTGAAATACAACCGCCTTATACCCACCTTATAGTTTGTGTTAATTGAAATTAAGCCTCACGAAAGTATTTATCTATTTTGCCTTTAAACTTTTGCTTTAGATTCGAATACAATGATCGAGTGATGAAATCCCGAGTCAAGGTTGTGATTTCTCACGTATTTGGAGTACTTGTATATTTATTTGTTCTTACGTAGTATAATATAGTAATAATATATTCACAAAAAAAAAACGAAAACCAATATATCTACAATATAGTAAAATGATTGTTGTGTGTTTAATTTAGGAAAATTAAACACGATTTATTTGGATATTATAGTATAATAGATAAAAATAACAAAAATGAGTATGTACGATATTCACGCTTTCCAAAAATTGAAAAGCAAAAACGCACTACTCACACAAACACGATACTAATAATAATGGCACACTAAACACCTCCCCGGCAGCGGCGCCAAAATGATGTAGTGTTTATCGTACACGTTTTAGGAAAAAACGCGTATGAGTGGCAAGTATTAAGTTGCACGCTTTAGGAAAAACGCGAAACCGAATAAATGCGGGTTCGTTCTCGAAGGAGGTGTGTGGATTAATGTGCCAATATATAAAATAACAATGTTTGGATTAGTGACGTTTTTGGTTTTGAGAGAGAAAAATAAAAGACGAGCTACGACTACGTTTAAACTACGACGAATTAACGTAAAACGCGAACGTAAATACGTAAAACGTGACGAAATTAAAATTAAAACCTAAAAATTAATTAAATGATTAATCTAAGTCTTAAATAATATAAATAAGAATAAAAATCCAACAAATATATTTTAAAACCTTTTATTAATTAAATATTCAATTTTTAATGCTAATTAAAGCCCAAAAATTAAATATAATTAACAAAATGCCCAAAATATTATTTTATTGAGCTAATAAATCACTTATATTATTTAAAGACTAAAAAGTATTTTTTCTAAATTTTCAAAACTATTTTTCTATTTTTTAATCACTAAAAACTATTTTTAAATTAAAATAATGATAAAAATTAATAAAATAATGATAAAAATAAACTTACTATTTTAAAAATCCTATTTTATATTACTAAATAGTAGAAAATTTTAAAAAGTTGAAAAAGTAATTTTTTGACACTAAAAGACAAAACAATTTAATAAAACTAATTAAATTTGCAATTAATTCTAAAAACTATAAATTTAAAACCTAAAAATTAAAATATATATTCCTAAGTCCGAAATGATAAAAGAAAATTTTTAAAAAAAGAATCAATTTTTTTCGACTGTTTAACAATTTTTTATGAATTAAAAACAATTTAAACTAATTAAATGATTAAAAGAAAATAATAAAGGATTTTAAAAAAAAACTTTTTTTTTTATATAGAAGTACTCCTTCCTCCCAGTTCCCAGTACTTTATGTGACACTTTTTTTGTCACAAAACTGTCACAAATCAATGTCCTCCTCCCTCCCAAAACTATAAGCGACACTTTTTTTTTCAAAAAGTGTCGCGATAGCCTATTTCAGTCTCTGTGACACAGGGGACGTTTTTGGACGAATTTGCTTGGTTTTGAGCTTATTCCTTGGCGCTTTTGGGCACAAGAGGCACCCCCACACTCGTTGAAGTGTGGGGAGTCAATAACAAACACAAAAAACAATAGCACAAACACAATAAATTCACACAAATGGCCAAATTCACTTACTGTTATGTATATGCAATGTCTGATGAACAGTTGTTGGTGTACTTGGCAATAAAACGAATTTGTAATGCTCAAATCATGCACACAACCTATCCAAATCACAAATAACTGATCTAAAACCCTAGATAAGCAGGACTTTTAACAATCATGCAAAAATTCAGGGCAAGTTATATGACTTTACTGTATTATAGCTAGTTTCTACCCATTTTAAACATGCAACTTCTGACTTTCTACACTACCACCTTTAAATAAAATGTGAAAAAGGCTAATACAAACTGATACATGCGTTTTGTATGGTTCAGAATTCTCGGAATCCTCTCGAATTGATCTCAGTTAAGAGTAGAATGATTTGTTCTTGGTGACACAAAAGTGGATTTGGTTTTCTAGTCTACTAAACAGATAAGTGAGTATAATGGTAATGAAGTAAACTTAAAACAAATAATAAGCAAAACTGGAAAAATATTCTATTGAGAAAATACCCTATGCGGAATGTTTGATCATTCGGAAAATATTGCTCTATTCGGAAAGTTCACACCATGCGGAAAGATTGCTTATGCTGAATATTTGCTTCATTCGGAAAAATCAGGCTATGCGGAAAAAACGGTTATTCGGAAAAATATTCCGAATAGGGAAACAAAAATTGGCTAAGCGGAATAATTAAAAAGTTCCGAATAAGGAAACAGGAAAAGTCCTATTCGGAAAATATGAACTATTCAGAATATCAGGCTATTCGGAAAATGTTCCGAATAGGGAAACAGAAATGATGCTATGCGGAATAATATAAAAACAAGGCTATTCGGAAAAACCTGTCTATTCGGAAAAAGTTCCGAATAAGGAAATGAAGAAACGGCTATGCGGAATATAGGAATTATTCCGAGTGACAGAAATGAACACACCCCTATTCGGAATATTGAAAGATTCCGAATAAGGATAACACAAATTGGGCTATGCGGAAAATTCTGGGCAGATGAAGAACAGTAACAGCAGACACAAACGGGGAACTTAATCAAAAATCCAAAATCAAATCAAATACTTAAAAAGGTTTAACCAAACTAACCAATAATCATTAACATACCATAAGAAGTTAATCCCACCAATAAAAACATTAATTCAACAACTTTTTAAGATCAAACTAGAATCAAAGAAGAAACTTAGAAACTTGCAATAAAAATGATGAAGAACAAGATGAATAGAAAGATGGAATGGATTGATTAAGGGAAAAGTAACAAATCAAACTTACAAGATGAAAAGAAAAAGATGAAAAACACCAAACTCCCTAATGGAGTTTTTTGATGAGACGAACTACAAAGCCTGGGAAAAAGGAAAAAATGAAAACTAACTCCCTTCAATGTGAAGGGAGTGATCTATTTATAGTCCTAATGGTTGGTTGGTGAGTGGGCTTTCTCCCTTTCTTCTTGTCTTCTCGTCTTTTCAGAAAAGTTGACGTTTTCGATTCTGATTCGGGATTTGTTGTCGATTAAATCCAACTCGTCTTTTAATTTCTTCGTTAAATAGACTTGAGTTTCTTCGACTTATGAAAATCTTCCGTCTTTAGTCCTTTTCTTCGATAAATCTTCGAATAGGCCTAGTGACTTCAAATCTTTTGCATCTCTTGGACAATAGACTTTATCTTGAGTCTTTTTCCTTGATAAAACCCGTGCAATCCCATGTTTTCTTTAATATTCATCCGGTTAGCTCTGAAATCACAATAAACACAAAAACCACGCATAATTCCAAACAAATGATATTAATTACGTGTTTTGGTCTTGTTCTAGCCAGAATTAAGTGGTAAAAGGATGGGTGTTTACACACCTATCAAATCCCCTACACTTAACCATTGCCATGCCCTCATGCAATGCTTAGTGATAAAGCAATTTTACATTTTTCTCATAATTAATCAACCTCGGCCTTATTCAAATACTACTAATTAAGAATCAAATAACTAGGAGAAATAAAAACTTTAAGATAAACAAAAAGAAATGAAATAACTTGTAAAGAAATCAAAGACTTACATTAGGGCTTTAGTGTTGCGAAGATTTATCACCCTCAAGTTTCACGTTCCCCAAACTAAGCTTAAAAACGAGATCATTGTTATTATAAGTTAGTAAATCAAACACTTACACACATGGCTTAATTAAATGCTTAAACTCCCTTATTCCTAGGTGTATCTCTTATATTTTATTTTTGTCTTAGAATGATCATGAAGATGCATTTTTGGACTTATTTCGATAGTTTATTAGGGCTGAAAGCAAAGTAGGACGATTTGATCAATAGTTAGCTAAAGGACAAAATCTCTTAAAACTGCTTCTCGGGATATCAAAAAGTTCATATCTTGGCATAACTTGGTTCACGATTTGAGACCTTTCTCGGGCCGATTTTTGGCATGTACTTCATACTTCATATCTTCGAGAGACGTTCTTGAGATAATGGTCTTCTCATCATAATAGAGTTTCTTCACTTGGAGACTTTTGAGGGGTACTCCAACTTTGTTGACCACGACTTCATGATTATTTCTTCAATCTCTAATTGGGATTTTGAGATACAACGATCCGCCTCCTTTTCGGACTTGGATCTATTTATCCTCATACCTTGTTAGGGTCTTTTCGGATAGACTTCTCCATGATCTTTATGGGAGTTGATTGCTTTTCGTCGTGAGTCTTGATCCTTCATATTGACTTTAGGAATAATGCTTTTCACATCACTTTGGATCTTCAGCAATAAAATTGAATCCTCATGCCTTGTTAGGGCCTTTTCGGACTCGCCAATCTTCGCACCCTGCTTCATAAGTTATGCCTTGGCTATGAACTCTTATCATTACCGAGCAACTTTTAAACGATCTTGGGCTAGAAGCTAAGTAACTTTTCAAATCGTAAGACCTTACTTATTGCAGATAAATTATTAGCAAGTGATGGGAGAATAGGCAAATAATTACACCAAGTGAGCTTGCGCAAGAATACCGACTTATAATTGACTCTATCATTTCTCGTCCTCCACAATTTAAAATCTCAAGTAATGAGACTCGTGGATACTTAGCCTAATAAACCAATTAAGGTCTACATGGTTAAGGATACTAGCTAGAATAAACTTCGATAAGTCTATTCGGGTTGAGTCAAAATAAACGCAACGGGCCTAATATGTCAAAGACTTCTAAACTATAGCTATACCAATTTATTAATATTTTTGACTTTATTGCGGGATATATACATATGAAAGCAACGATACAAATTTAAAAATTACGACTAACTGGCCAAAGTTAATAAAAAAAAATTTGAAAAATGCTGAAAAATAGGATTTTCTGGTTAATAGAAGGCATTTTCATGGAAACGTCCACTTAAAACTTCGATAGAAGTCTCCCCTACACTTAAGATAAACATTGTCCTCAATGTTTAAGCATGTGGGAAGAGTCTCCCCTACACTTATGACATTGTGCACGTTGGTTAACTCGAGTTAAGGAAGAGACGACTAAAGTGATCAATTTCAAATGTGAGAATGAAGAAAATTGAATCACGATAGTTGAGAGATAGAACCGGATTTCGGATAACACGGGAGCACGGTTCTTCAAAGATTTCCAAGATTGCAGTAATCCCTGTAAGCACATCACCACACAAACACAAATGACCAAAATAGGTCCTCCCCTACACTTAGGGGGTTAAAGGGATAGATACTCGGGCTGCCTCCCGAGGAGCGGTTGTTTTTGATAACCGAGTCACGAGCCTGACTCGACCCAAATTCAGTTCATGGGGAACGTGGTGAGGGATGGAATCTCCTCCTGAGAGGTGTCCTCACCAAAGTACAACTTCACTCGTTGGCCATTCACCTTAAAATTTGGTCCATTAAGTTGAGCGAGCTCGAGAGTACCATATGGAAAAATTTGGGCGATGGTGAATGGGCCGGACCAACGAGATTTGAGCTTGCCCGAAAAGATTTTCAACCGAGAGTTAAAAAGTAAGACTTTGTCTCCAACATGGAACTCTCGGTTTTTGATCTTGGAGTCGTGAATGAGCTTAGTTCTTTCCTTATAGATCAAAGAATTTTCATAAGCCTCATTCCGGAGTTCATTCAGCTCATTGAGTTGGATCTTGCGTAGGTCACCGGCTTTGTTTATATCAAAATTAGCCCACTTCAAGGCCCAATAAGCCTTGTGCTCCAACTCAATGGGGAGGTGGCACGCTTTCCCGTACACAAGACGATAAGGCGTACAGCCGATCGGGGTCTTGTAAGCAGTACGGAAAGCCCATAAAGCATCATCGAGTTTATCAGCCCATGCGGCACGATGCTCTCCCACGGTTCTTTCCAAAATTCGCTTCAGTCCTCGGTTGGATATTTCGGCCTGGCCATTAGTTTGTGGGTGGTAGGCTGTGGAAAGACGATGGTTTACACCGTACTTAGCCATGACTCGAGCAAATTGGTCATTGCAGAAATGAGTCCCACGATCACTAATAATGGCACGAGGCACACCGAAGCGAGCGAATAGAGCTTTCAAAAAGTTACAAACCACCCTTGCGTCATTAGTAGGCAAAGCTTTGGCTTCAACCCACTTGGAAACGTAGTCAACGGCTACAAGGATGTATTTGTTTCCTTTAGATGAAGGGAATGGCCCCATAAAGTCGATACCCCAAACATCAAAAATTTCACACTCTTGAATGAAATTCTGAGGCATCTCGTCTTTATGTGTGATTTTGCCTTGCTTTTGGCAAACATCACATCGCTTAACCATATTGTGAGCATCACGATATATGGAGGGCCAATAAAATCCCGAATCAAACACTTTCTTAGCGGTGTAGTTGGGACCAAAGTGACCACCGGTGGGTCCTTTGTGGCAAGCATCAAGGATGTCCGACGCTGCCGGTCCATCAACACATCGGCGAATTATCAGATCAGCACATTGTTTGAATAGGTAAGGGTCGTCCCAAAAGTAAGTCTTGATGTCGGTAAAGAACTTCTTCTTTTGCTGGGACGTCAACCCTTCCTTGAGAAGTCCACCCGCCAAATAGTTTGCAAAGTCCGCAAACCACGGGGTTTCATTCGGCTTCGAGTTTATAGACATTAAGGTCTCCAAGGGAAAAGAATCATTGATTTCTTTGGTTGGATGATCCCCTTGGTATGGATCCTCAAGTCTACTAAGATGGTCCGCGGCTAGGTTTTCTGCTCCTTTTTTATCGCGGATGTCGATTTTAAATTCCTGGAGCAGCAAAACCCAGCGAAGAAGTCTTGGTTTGGAATCTTGCTTTGTCAACAAGTACTTCAACGCGGAATGATCGGTGTACACAATGGTGGTGGAAAGGACAAGATAGGGGCGAAACTTTTCAAAAGCATAGACAACGGCTAAAAGCTCTTTCTCAGTTGTCGTATAATGCAATTGTGCCCCAGTCATTGTCTTGCTAGCGTAATGGATCGGTTGGAAGTGTTTGTTCACTCTTTGTCCAAGAACCGCTCCAATAGCAAAATCACTAGCATCGCACATCAACTCAAAAGGAAGCTCCCAATTAGGGGTAACTAAGACGGGTGCCTTGGTTAGCTTATCCTTAAGCGAGTTGAAGGCTTCAAGGCACTCTTTGGAAAAGATAAAAGGAGTATCTTTTTCCAAGAGGTGGGTCATCGGGCGAGCGATTTGAGAAAAATCTTTAATGAATCGACGATAGAAGCCCGCATGACCCAAGAAACTTCTCACACCCTTCACAGTGGAAGGTGGAGGCAACTTTGCTATAACATCAACTTTAGCACGGTCTACTTCAAGACCGGCTTTCGAAATCTTATGCCCAAGCACGACGCCTTCTTTCACCATAAAATGGCATTTTTCCCAATTTAGAACAAGGCGAGTGTCTTCGCACCGCTTTAGCATACGTTCTAAATTGGCAAGGCAAGATGAGAAGGAATCCCCGAAGACCGAGAAATCATCCATGAAGACTTCCATGGTTTGTTCAACCATGTCATGGAAGATAGCTAACATACACCTTTGGAAAGTCCCGGGCGCATTACATAAGCCAAAAGGCATTCTTTTGTAAGCGAAGGTGCCATAGGGACAAGTGAATGTAGTCTTCTCTTGATCTTGGGGATCGATGGGTATTTGAAAATAACCCGAGAAACCATCAAGAAAGCAGTAATATTCATTACCGGCTAATCGTTCAAGCATTTGGTCCATGAAAGGTAGAGGGAAATGATCCTTTCTCGTGGCATCATTGAGTTTGCGGTAGTCTATACAAACTCTCCACCCAGTAACGAGACGAGTGGGAATCAACTCGTTGTGTTCATTGGGAACAACGGTTATTCCGCCCTTCTTGGGCACACAATGGATTGGACTAACCCACGGTGAATCCGAAATAGGGTAAATCATACCCGCATCAAGAAGTTTGATAACCTCTGTTTTGATGACTTCATAGATTTTTGGATTCACCCTTCGTTGGCTTTGAATAGTGGGCTTGAAGTCGTCCTCCATGAGAATTTTGTGTGTGCAGAAGTGAGGATTAATTCCACGAATATCCGAGATTTTCCAAGCAATAGCCTTCTTGTGATCCTTCAACACAGCGACGAGACGAGTCTTCTCTTCTTCTTTCAAATCCTTCGCAATAATGACGGGCGATTTCTTGTTGTCGTCCAGGAACACGTACTCGAGATGAGGCGGCAACTCCTTAAGTTCCAAATCCGGAGGATTTTCGACGGGAGGCGTTTTCAAAGTCGGAGTATCGATAGCAATGACCGTGGGAGATGGAGGCGAAGGATTGTCTTCGGTGAGAAGATTGTCAAAGAAACTCATATCTTCATCCCCCTCGGTGGGAGAATCATTAGTAGCTAAATTCGCATCTCCCATGGCATCTTCAAGATTGTTCCAGAATAAATCACTATCTCCAAATAGAGACAACGAGGAATCAATGGAGGACACGGTCTCAACAGTGGGAAGAGAGGTAGGAATACTTTTGCAAGCATCATTAAAGTGTTCTTCACAAGCCTCATCGAGAACGTCAATACAATTAACGCTCTCATATGAATAAGGCTGTTTAGACAACTTACCCATGTTGAAGACTACTTTGTCGTCACCCACTCTCATGATAAGCTCACCGGCTTCGACATCAATGAGAGTGCGACCGGTCCTTAAGAATGGACGACCAACAATCAGTGGTACACGAGGGTCCATCTCGTAGTCGACGACAACAAAATCAGCAGGGAAGGTGAATTTGTCGACTCCTACAATAACGTCCTCGGCTATCCCCACTGGATAAGCAACCGTACGGTTGGCCAATTCCAAAGTCATTTTAGTGGGGACAAGCTCTGGGAGAGATAATTGCTTCCAAACACTTAGAGGCATGAGATTTATACTGGCACCTAGATCGGCTAGGGCCATGCAATTCTCTACTCCCGGGAAATTGCAAGGGATAAGAAAACGACCCGGATCACCAAGCTTGGTTGGCAATTTCCTTAAGAGCACTGCAGAGCAGTTCTCATTAAGTTGGGTGTTGGCAATGTCGAGGAGCTTTTCCTTGTCGCTCAGAAGGTCTTTAAACATTTTAGCATACTTGGGCATGTGAGCGAGAGCCTCAGCGAAGGAGATATTGAAATTCAGCTGTTTAAACATTTTCAGAAAGTTAGAAACCTGAATATCATCCTTGCTCTTTTGCTTCTCTTTCCTCAACCTAGAAGGATAAGGTATATTGGAAGAAGAGGAAGGCTTTAGGGAAATAGGGTCACTCACAACCACGGGTGGAGGAGGGGTAGAATGAAGAGGTGGAGAAATTGGGGAAGGAGAAGGAGGAGGAATAGGAGCAGGCGACTCGTTCTCCTTAGTCACAACCACCGGTGGAGGTATAGGAAGCTCGGGTTCCTTGGTACCTTTACCACTTCGAGTGGTGATTGCTTTCATCTCCCCTCTTGGGTTCGCAACGGTGTTACTCGGAAGAGTACCCGAAGAAGAGGGTTGACTACTTTGGAAGAAACTAGCCATCATGTTCCTCAAATCATTCGTCTGGCTATCCAACGTGTTTCGCATATCGGCTCTCAAATCATTTCCTTGCTTGACCAAGTCGGCTTTCAGGTTGAGCACTTCTCTCTGAAGATTTCCCACTATCGCATCGTTAGTCCTCATATAAGTTTCCACTTCTTGGTGAAGAGCGGTGGGTTGGTTGGGAGGAGCATTGTATGCAGGTGGTTGGTAAGCAGGTTGTTGGTAGACTTGATTGTTTCTTTGAGGTGGTTGTTGTTGCTTGTGAGGTGGGATGTATGGTTGTCGAGGTTGTTGTTGTTGTTGAGGAGAGCGATTAAGGTTTTGTTGTTGGTTTGGGTTGGTAGGAGGAAAGCCAGGTGGGGAAAGATAGTTGTTGCTGCGGTAGCTAAGCAAGTTACGGTCACCTTGGGGTTTTGCTTGATAAGCGGGTTGTTGGTAGGTGCCATATGCCGCATTCACATTCTCAGCAGGATAATCTTGGGTGGCGGTACAAGTTGTGTATGAGTGGGGACCACCGCATATCTCACAAGGTTGGCTGACAGCGTTCACTTGTGCGTTTTTGGCGTTGTTGCTGTTGTTGTTGCTGACGGTGTGTGTGACAAGCGATTCAAGAAGCGTGGTGATTTTGTCTAATCGCTTGTCGCTGTCATTAGTGCTAGCACTAGCAACATTGGTCCTAACGCTCTTGGTTTGCACACGAGACTTGTTCTCAATGATATCCCAAGCAGCATTGGAAGTCTTAGCCAATAAATTTCCCCCTGAGGCACTATTCAGTGAATCTTGATCACTCATGCTTAAACCATTGTAAAAAGTATTTATTTGATGTACTTTGGTAAAACCATGTTGTGGGCATTTTCTTAAAAGATCTTTGAAACGATCCCAAGATTCACTGAATGACTCATCGTACTTTTGTTCAAAGTTTATAATCTCATTCCGCAAAGCGGTAGTACGAGAGGGTGGAAAAAAGTAGTTAATAAACTTTGTTTCCAAATCCGTCCACGAGAGAATACTCTGTGGCGGTTCCTTAGCAAGCCAATGCCGGGCTTGTCCCTCTAAAGAAAAGGGAAAAAGTTGTAACCTTATAACCTCCTGTGGAACCCCATTGAACTTGACCGTGTTGGTGAGTTGTAGAAATCTCTTGATATGGTCGTGTGGGTCATCAATGGTGCGTCCCAAGAACGGTTGAGCTGAGACCATTTGGATAAAGCCTGACTTGAGCTCGAAATTGTTGGCGGCAATTGGAGGAATGACAATTGGATCCGTGTTGCCATCAACATGAGCTTGCAGCAATTCGATCATTGGGCGATTATCCGGAAGTGGCTCATTGTTGTTGTTATTCATGTTGTTGAAAGGCGGGTTGTTGTTGTTATTATTGTTGTTCGGAGGTGGTATGTTATTGTTGTTTTGTACACCAGCCATGTCTAAGTTATCGAGAGGCTCGGGCTCTTGATAAGACGTGGATCGAGTGCGCATACACCTGCAAAAGAACGAACAAAGAAAAACAAAGCAAAAATATTTTTGGTTTTTATTGTTTTTTACTTTTTAGGAGTTTTGAAAATTTTATATTTTTAGTGTTTTTGAAAATTTTTATGAAAAAGTAACGTTCACGGGGAACGGATCCCAAAATCCAAATTCTCACAAAAAACTTTTGATCTTAACGAGAGGAGCCGGCAGCGGCGCCATTTGATACATGCGTTTTGTATGGTTCAGAATTCTCGGAATCCTCTCGAATTGATCTCAGTTAAGAGTAGAATGATTTGTTCTTGGTGACACAAAAGTGGATTTGGTTTTCTAGTCTACTAAACAGATAAGTGAGTATAATGGTAATGAAGTAAACTTAAAACAAATAATAAGCAAAACTGGAAAAATATTCTATTGAGAAAATACCCTATGCGGAATGTTTGATCATTCGGAAAATATTGCTCTATTCGGAAAGTTCACACCATGCGGAAAGATTGCTTATGCTGAATATTTGCTTCATTCGGAAAAATCAGGCTATGCGGAAAAAACGGTTATTCGGAAAAATATTCCGAATAGGGAAACAAAAATTGGCTAAGCGGAATAATTAAAAAGTTCCGAATAAGGAAACAGGAAAAGTCCTATTCGGAAAATATGAACTATTCGGAATATCAGGCTATTCGGAAAATGTTCCGAATAGGGAAACAGAAATGATGCTATGCGGAATAATATAAAAACAAGGCTATTCGGAAAAACCTGTCTATTCGGAAAAAGTTCCGAATAAGGAAATGAAGAAACGGCTATGCGGAATATAGGAATTATTCCGAGTAACAGAAATGAACACACCCCTATTCGGAATATTGAAAGATTCCGAATAAGGATAACACAAATTGGGCTATGCGGAAAATTCTGGGCAGATGAAGAACAGTAACAGCAGACACAAACGGGGAACTTAATCAAAAATCCAAAATCAAATCAAATACTTAAAAAGGTTTAACCAAACTAACCAATAATCATTAACATACCATAAGAAGTTAATCCCACCAATAAAAACATTAATTCAACAACTTTTTAAGATCAAACTAGAATCAAAGAAGAAACTTAGAAACTTGCAATAAAAATGATGAAGAACAAGATGAATAGAAAGATGGAATGGATTGATTAAGGGAAAAGTAACAAATCAAACTTACAAGATGAAAAGAAAAAGATGAAAAACACCAAACTCCCTAATGGAGTTTTTTGATGAGACGAACTACAAAGCCTGGGAAAAAGGAAAAAATGAAAACTAACTCCCTTCAATGTGAAGGGAGTGATCTATTTATAGTCCTAATGGTTGGTTGGTGAGTGGGCTTTCTCCCTTTCTTCTTGTCTTCTCGTCTTTTCAGAAAAGTTGACGTTTTCGATTCTGATTCGGGATTTGTTGTCGATTAAATCCAACTCGTCTTTTAATTTCTTCGTTAAATAGACTTGAGTTTCTTCGACTTATGAAAATCTTCCGTCTTTAGTCCTTTTCTTCGATAAATCTTCGAATAGGCCTAGTGACTTCAAATCTTTTGCATCTCTTGGACAATAGACTTTATCTTGAGTCTTTTTCCTTGATAAAACCCGTGCAATCCCATGTTTTCTTTAATATTCATCCGGTTAGCTCTGAAATCACAATAAACACAAAAACCACGCATAATTCCAAACAAATGATATTAATTACGTGTTTTGGTCTTGTTCTAGCCAGAATTAAGTGGTAAAAGGATGGGTGTTTACACACCTATCACAAACCTATTAAAGCATGTTCAAACTACTTACACCCTACCAATGAGTCACCCAAGGCACAATGCAAGTAAATCCAAACACCCCCTTACAAGCTGATGAACAAAAATTTACAAAGAAACTCTAAGCAAAGCTAAACAATAATGAATCCAAATCACTTAATCATGCATTAAACATCTAAACAACACAGAATAGTCATAAATCCAACTAGCACAAGTATCCAATAACAAGTTCATATAAAACTTAATAACCTACAAATTTTAAAGAGGGTTCAAGCCTACCAGCTGATGCCTTCTCTCCAAAATATGTCAGCTTTAAGGAGCTTATATGAGCTTATCAAAGTGTGTAGAGAAGCTTGTTGCAGGAATCCAAGTGGACCCTAAGCTTATAATATCTTCAAGTAAAAAGAAATTGAAAAAGATGGATTGGGATTTTGCTTCCTTGTTCCTGCACATCACAGCCAACCAAAGAGAAAAATACAAGTTCAAAAAGCACCCAATAAGCTGTTTGTCAAGCAGCTTATGGGTAGCTTATTGAACAGTGATAGGTTATGAATAACAATAAAGGATGAAAATAGATTTGATGAAAAATCTTTTGAAAAACTGAAATGACAACACAATATTTCAACACAAGAACATTGATACAAAAATTCTCTCTAAACTGACTTTTAACTTAACAATTCCACTTTCACTTCATCATTAAGTCAACATCAGATTTCTGAAAACTTCTTTCAACTCAAACACAATGAAATAGAAAAACGGATTTCTTGAAAAAGAACTTTGACAAATGAAAACTTTTGTGAAACTCCAACTAAGTTTGCAGGTAAGTAATTAAATTTAAACTAAATAACTTAAAATGGAACACAACACTTGCAGGTTTTATAAATTATACTTTAACTATTCATAAAAATAAAAAGTACAAAATGTTGGAACAAATGAAAAAGAAAAACTAGGTGTCCTTATATAATGGACGATACATGATTCTAGTAGAATGAAAATGCTAAAACCCTAATGTCTGAATTCCCATTCTTGCCCTTGAATTCAAATCTTCAAAAAGTGGTCAATAAGCTCATGTGATTGCTGTATGGATGCTTGTGATGTTACAGCTGTGTAGATTGATCTAGGACGTCTGTTTAACCTTTGGGACCAAGTAACTTCATCCAGCCGTTGGTTTGGTCGGGTTTGGGGAAAAGGGAGACAATGACGGGTCAGGGGACCAATGGAGAGAGAATATGGGTGATGTGGCAAAGGTTTTATCATGTGGGTTTTGATTTATGGGTGTTTAATCATGGTTCTGGAAGCTTTGGCTGTCCAATTTTGGTTAATAAGAAAAAACCCAATTGAAGTTCTTGGTGTTCATACTAGGGATTAAGGGTGGATTAAGGGAACAGTCCTTGTTTCCCTCCCTTTTTATTTTTATAAAACTGGTTTAAACAAACTTAATAAAATAATAAAATGGTTAGGACGTGGTGGAATCTGATGTGGGAAAAGGGGATATTGTGATTGGTTGGGGTAATGAGTGGGGTGAGGTGGCGTGTTATGAATGGCTGGGGTGGAGTTCTTGTCTGGCCAAGTTTGCCCCCTAGACTCCCATTGTGTTGTCTTTTTAATTTAAACAGCTCACAACTCATTTTCCTTTGTAAATAACTTTACTCAGCTTGTCATTTTTGGCACCAAAGTTTTCAAAACTTGTATCAAGGATTAATTATGCAATAAATGCATTCTTTAAGGACCAATAATGCAATATCTCAACATTTAAGGGACCCAATATGCAATAATGAGATTTGCAAGGGTATAAAATGTTAAGTCTTCAAAAGTAGAAGGACCAATCTTGCCAAATCTTCAAACTTCAAGGACTTGATAGGAAAATCATGATTCGGGTCCGGTTCTTTGTGCGGCTTCGTTTCCCGTGTTCGTTTTTACTTGATTCTTGTAATCTTTTGGTGAATTCACGATATCCGTACCTGAAATACACAATGAACAAACACAGGCATATTTTTGGGTATTTTGATGATATTTTAAGCGTTTTAAGCCCGATTTGGACGATGAGACTATGTATAAATACAGTCTCATCAGTAATCTAATTTAATTAACTCTTTATCTTATGCTCTATGGACTATATGCTATCGATCCACCCTAGTGACATCTCCGTGGATATTTCTGCATATTTTGACCCTACCCGGGGTGTCACACGTACCGATGCTGAACTTGCTGCAGCTGTTCAGGCAGCTTTGCAGACTTTACTTCCTCAGATCCGCAATGAGATTCGTGCAGAGTTTCTCGCTGGACCGTCTAATGCTTCAGGTGGAAATCCTCCACCAATCACTATTCATACTTGGCTTGAGCGCTTCAACAAGCAAAAGCCTCGTTCATTCGAGAAGGCGATAGTTCCTACAAACGCGGAGAACTAGATCTCCCACATGGAGAAGATATTCGATGCTATGGGATGTGAGGAGATTTATATGGCAAGGTTGGCAGTTTATAAGTTTGAGTGTGATGCATTAGATTGGTGGAAGGCCTATAAGCAGGCCAGAGGAGGAGAAACATGGCTCGTCACGGTGACTTGGACATAATTCAAGGAGCTGTTCTACCTTCAGTTCTTCCCTCGAGCTGAACATGATCGCCTGAAAAGGGAGTATCATTCCATCCGCCAGAGCGCAAGTAAAACTAGTACTGAGGTTATACAGTGTTTTCTCCGGTTAGCTGGTTTTCTTGGGGCAGCTGCTGGTCCTGCAGAGGAGCAAGCTAAGAACTTTTGTTGGGGTCTTCGCAAGTCGATTCTCGATCGTCTCCTGTGCGCTACATTTAATGATGTTGCCCAAGTTGCTGATGCTGCTCGAAGCTTGGAGATCCTACAGGACAAAGAGAAGTTTGAGGAGTTGGAGCGACTAGACAAGAGGTATACTTCAACCATCAAACTTTACCATCTCATATCATGTCTTTACTTTCCTATTTATATAACATGCACTATTCAACTTTATCTTTCAGGCATAAGAGTGGAGACCGGTACCAGTCGGCCACTCAACAGAGTAGTTACAGGAACCACGGTTAGAATAATGACCGTCATGGATCCGACAAGCGAGGCGGTAGTGAGAACTACCGTAACAACACCAACTACTCTGGCAATAACAACAGGTCCCTCTTTAAACTTTCAGTGTTAAACTTCTATGTGACAAAATTCTAACATTAAAACATGATAATAGGAACTCCGGTAATGGACGTGACCATAACTACAAGGGTCAGCAGTCCAACCGATCAGCCAATTCTGGTATTTTAACCTAAAATTTCCAACGTTATTCATGTTTATGCCCTAATAACCATGTCTCACGTATATCTTCTAAAACAGGTTCTCAGCAATCCAGGGTAACCTCCGAGGGGTATATAATACTCGGTTTTGCAACCAAATATAAAATCTAATCGTTCGAATCTCTTCGAATTGAGTATTGGTTAAAAGTGCGACTCAATTGTCTTTTGGTGAACAAGAGAATGGTTTGGTTTTGTTTATCTAAATTTAACTAAAAGCAAGTATGAAAATGTCGTTGAGAAAAATTAAAGTGTTTAAGAATTAACTAAAAGCTATTTAGAAAAACTTTAAGTAAAACTTTAAAACTTAAAAACATGTTCTATCGTAATATTGCAATTCATTTCTGTCGAAATGCACCAAATCATAACCATCGGAATATAACTAAAATAAGCCATCTGAATAATCAATGCACAGGTCCATCGGAATACCAATCTTAATACCCATCGGAATGTAAAATGCAACTCAGTCGGAATGATGCTTATCGGAATGTCCTAGATCGCAAGGTCAGATCGGAATAACCAAACACTGCGCAATGGTTCAGATCGGAAAGTTGCAATTCTGTCGGAATGTTGTAATGTAAAATTAGGCAGAGTTTTGTCTTACAAGGAACCTTAGTCCCGTCGGAATATGCGATCGCAATCAGCGATCGCAATCCCAGATCAGAATAAGGGGGAAGTGACCAACCGATCGCAAAGTAGAACCCTAATGGGTTATTGCGATCAAAACAATGACACACGTCAGAATGTGTAGAATCCCTTGTATTGCGATGGAATGCAATACTTAATCCGAAATTGGTGGAGAGCCTAAAACTCAATAAGCAAGTGTAATAAGCTATCTAATCCGAATGTTAAACAACTCAAAAAGCTTAGATTCGACCACTTCTAAAACATAAAAGATTACAAACTTTATGAAATGAACTTTTATAATGACCAAAACCTTTGTGAAATCCGAAAATCAATAAGCTAAACTTGAAATAAGCCAATAAGCATAGAGAGCTTATAACTTGTACGTGTAAGAGCTTAAGTGTAAACAAAGATGATTAATCCTTTAATCACGAAAACATCAAGTCATATGAATGAGATATGCAATTCGGATCAAAGATAAAGTAACCAAGAAATGTAGAAGGAGATTAAAGACTTAAAACTTAACTTGAATTTGATTAATGGAATCCAAATACAAAGATTAAAGAAAGCTTAAATTTAAAAGATGAAAACAAAGAAAAACTTAGTGAGAGAAAGTTGGGAACTTTCCCTCTCTAAAACTAGAAAGAAAACTTAAAAACTAAAAACTAGCTAACTCCCCTCCTAATGTGATTAGGAGGGTATTTAT
Source organism: Glebionis coronaria (assembly GCA_025667525.1). Classification (NCBI taxonomy): domain Eukaryota; kingdom Viridiplantae; phylum Streptophyta; class Magnoliopsida; order Asterales; family Asteraceae; genus Glebionis; species Glebionis coronaria. The sequence goes on along the minus strand of CM046874.1, from coordinate 422,586,448 downwards.
AGGGAAGTGGGAAGTGCATGTGTGGTGCTTCCTTCTTTCTTTTTCTTCTCGACTCGATTTAATTCATTTGTCTTTCTCGATGTCGTCTCGGGATTAATTAAACTCGTCTTAACAATTTTTCATTTATTTAGACTCGAGTTCTTCGACTTCATTAAACTTCCGTCTTTAGACTTGTTCTTCGATAAATCTTCAGAATAGGTCTTGGACATCCGTCCTTTAAGCACTCTTGATCTTTTGACTTTGTCTTTTCTCGTTTTCTTCGATAAAAGCCCGTGAAAGCCCGTGTTTTCTTCCTTTTTCATCTTTTGGTCCTAAAACACAATAAAAACACAAACCACACATAATTCCGACTTTTACGACATAAAATACACGTTTTGGTCTTGTTATTATTGGAAATAAGTGGTAAAAGGATAAGTGTTTTCACACTTATTAAATCCCCTACACCTGACCATTGCAATGACCTCATGTAATGCATTAGTTTTAAAGCTCGGTTTACATTTTCCATCATAAATAACCCACATTGGCCTTTATTAAATACTAAACATAGAAAGATAAAAAGATAGAAATAAGTAAAGAAATCAAAAACTTACATTGGGTTTTGGCTGCCATGAATGTTTATCATCCTCAAGTTTCACGTTCACCATACCAAGCTTAAAAACGAGATCATTGTTATTATAAGTTAGCAAACTAACACGAATTCATGTGGGCCAATTATTCACTTAGACTCCCTTATTCCTAGGTGTATCTCTTATATTTTATTTTTGTCTTGAATGATCACGAGGATGCATTGTTTGACTTATTTCGATAGTTATTTAGGCCGAAAATAAAGTGAACGATTTAATCAATAGTTAGCTAAAGGACAAAATCTTTTAAAACTGCTTCTCGGGACCTCATAAAGTTTATATCTTGGCATAACTCGCTTCGCGATTTGAGACCTTTCTCGGACCGATATTTGGCAGCGACTTCATACTTTGAATCTTGAGAGACGTTCTTGAAATTATGGTCTTCTCTTCATAATAGGAATTTCTTCACTTGAACTTTTGAGAGATTCTTCATATTTGGACCACGACTTCTTTATTTTTCTCCAATCTTTATTTTGGACTTTGATATACAACGATCCGCCTCCTTTTAGGACTTGGATCTATTTATCCTCATACCTTGTTAGGGCCTTTTTGGATAGACTTCTCCATGATCTTTAGGGGAGTAGTTGCTTTTCGTCGTGTGTCTCGATCCTTCATATTGATTTTCGATAAATGATTCTTCACATCACTTTTGGATCTTTAGCAACAAAATGTAGCCCTCATGCCTTATTAGGGCCTTTTCGGACTCGCCAATCTTCGCATCGCGCTTCAATAAGTTATGCCTTGGCTATGAACTCTAATCCGTACCGAGTAACTTTTAAACGATCTTGGGCTAGAAGCTAAGTAACCTTTTAAATCGTACACCCTTATTTATTGCAGATAAATTTATTAACAAGCGAAGGGAGATAGGCTCATAATTAACTCACATAAATTCACGAAAGAATACCAAACTTATAATTGGCTCTATCATCTCTCGTCCTCCACAGTTTAAAATCTCAAGGAATGAGACTCGTGGATGCTTAGCCTATTAAATCAAAGTTTTGGGTTTTCGAGTCATCTATAGGATCTTGCAAATTCTTAGACTTTTTCAAGTTTAGAAATCGCATTTTAAAGTTCCCTTGATAAACGACTCTCTAGGATCAATTATAGGAACTTGCGAAAAGTTCTTGTTCTTAACCCGTGAGAGTTAAGACTTTCGCGTTTTATAGCTCCCTATATAAAAGCCTAGCAAAACTTGACTTAAACACGTTAAGGATACTAGCTCGAGTAAACTTAGATAAGTAAACTCGGGTTGAGTCAAAATGTTCACGACTAAGAAAAATTTAAAACCACTTTATTAAAATTTATTCTAGTAATGAAAGAAAATAAACATAATAAAGGAAAATACAACTATACAACTAGGCCAAAATAGATTAAAAATTTTGAAAAATGTCGAAAAATCAAATTTTTCGGTTAAAATGAGGGCAACTTCATGGAAAAGACCACTTACTTCGATAGAAGTCCCCCTACACTTGATATAAACATTGTCCTCAATGTTTGAGTATGTGAGTAAACTCCCCTACACTTATGACATTGTGCACTTTGTTTAAATATTGCTAAGGAAAGGACAACTAAAGTGAATTCAATGTAAACATATAAAATATGAAATATTGAATCACAAGAGTTTGGGATAGAACCGGGAAGATGGGAAAATGGTATCACGGTTCGTCAAAAGTCATCAAGGTAGATCTTTGAAGCTTTAATCCCTGCACATCACAAGAAACAAGACAACAAACACATACGAGGCTCCCCCTACACTTATTATGAAAGCAGTAAAGGATAGATCACGGGTTGCCTCCCGAGAAGCGCTTGTTTTTATTCACCGAGTCACGAGCCTGACTCGACCCACATTTAGTTCATGGGAAACGTGGTGAGGGATGGAATCATCTCATGAGAGATGTCCTCACCAAAGTACAACTTCAAACGCTGTCCATTCACCTTGAAATTGGGCCCATTTGGCTGAGAAAGCTCAATGGTCCCATATGGAAAGACTTTGGCGACGGTGAATGGACCAGACCAGCGGCTCTTCAACTTGCCAGAGAAGATCTTCAACCGAGAGTTAAAAAGTAAGACTTGATCACCAACGTGGAACTCTCGGTTCTTAATCCTTGCGTCATGAATGATCTTGGTCTTCTCCTTGTAGATCAGTGAGTTCTCGTAAGCTTCATTCCTCAGTTCGTTGAGCTCGTTGAGTTGAATCTTGCGATGATCACCGGCTTTTTTGATGTCGAAGTTAGCCAACTTCAAGGCCCAGTGCGCCTTATGTTCCAGCTCTATGGGGAGGTGGCATGCTTTCCCGTACACAAGACGATAAGGTGTACAACCGATCGGGGTCTTATAAGCAGTACGGAAAGCCCACAGAGCATCATCTAACTTATCGGCCCACGCGGCGCGATGCTCTCCCACAGTACGCTCCAGAATTCGCTTCAATCCACGGTTGGAAATCTCGGCTTGCCCATTGGTTTGGGGATGATAGGCGGTGGAAAGACGGTGATTAACACCATACTTAGCCATGACTCTTGCAAATTGATCATTGCAAAAATGAGTACCGCGGTCACTGATAATAGCACGAGGAACGCCGAATCGAGCAAACAGCTGCTTCAAAAAGTTCACAACCACCCTCGCATCGTTCGTTGGGAGAGCCTTAGCTTCAACCCATTTAGAAACGTAGTCAACGGCTACGAGGATGTACTTGTTCCCTTTGGAGTATGGAAATGGCCCCATAAAGTCGATGCCCCGTACGTCAAAGATTTCACATTCTTGGATGAAATTTTGAGGCATCTCATCTTTATGTGTGATCTTGCCTTGGCGTTGGCAAGCATCACAATGCTTAACCATTTCGTGAGCGTCACGATAAGTGGTGGGCCAATAGAATCCAGATTCAAACACTTTCTTAGCGGTGTAGTAGGGACCAAAGTGACCACCGGTGGGTCCTTTATGGCAAGCAGCAAGGATTTGCAAAGCTGCCGGTCCATCAACACATCGACGAATGATCAGATCAGCACATTGTTTGAATAGAAAAGGGTCATCCCAAAAGTAAGTCTTAACATCATTCAAGAACTTCTTCTTTTGTTGGGATGTTAACCCTTTGATGAGAACACCACCCGCTAAGTAGTTTGCAATGTCGGCAAACCACGGGGTGTCATCAAGATTGAGATTTATAGACATTAAGGTCTCAAGGGGGAAAGAGTCATTGATCTCTTTGTTCGGATGATCCCCTTGATATGGATCCTCAAGTATACTCAGATGATCCGCGGCTATGTTTTCAGCACCCTTCTTGTCACGAATTTCAATGTTGAATTCTTGAAGGAGTAAAACCCAGCGAAGAAGTCTTGGCTTAGAGTCGTGCTTATCCATCAAGTACTTCAACGTATAATGGTCCGTGTATACGATTGTGGTGGATAAAACAAGATAGGGGCGAAATTTTTCAAAAGCATAGACAACAGCTAAAAGCTCTTTTTCGGTTGTCGTATAATGCAATTGAGCCCCCGTCATTGTTTTGCTAGCATAGTGGATTGGTTGGAAGTGTTTATTCACTATTTGGCCCAAAACCGCAATAATAGTAAAGTCGCTAGCATCGCACATCAATTCAAAAGGCAGCTCCCAATTAGGGGTAACCAAGACCGGTGCCTTAGTTAGCTTATCCTTAAGAAGATTGAAGGCTTCGATACACTCTTTAGAAAAGATAAAAGGAGTATCTTTTTCCAAGAGGTGGGTCATCGGGCGAGCGATTTTAGAGAAATCCTGAATGAATCGACGATAGAAGCCCGCATGACCCAGAAAACTTCTCACACCCTTCACGGTTGAAGGTGGAGGTAATTTGGCTATGACATCAACTTTAGCACGGTCGACTTCAAGACCGGCTTTAGAGATTTTGTGTCCTAACACAATGCCTGCTTTTACCATAAAATGGCATTTTTCCCAATTCAGAACAAGGCGAGTGTCTTCGCACCGCTTAAGCATACGTTCCAAATTGGCAAGGCAAGAGGAGAAGGAATCCTCGAAGACCGAGAAATCATCCATGAATATTTCCATGGTTTGCTCAACCATGTCATGGAAGATAGCCAACATACACCTTTGGAAAGTCCTGGGGGCATTGCATAAGCCAAAAGGCATTCTTTTGTAAGCAAATGTGCCATAGGGACAAGTGAATGTTGTCTTCTCTTGATCTTGGGGATCGATGGGTATTTGAAAATAACCCGAGAAACCATCAAGAAAGTAGTAATATTCATTACCCGCTAAACGTTCAAGCATTTGATCCATAAAGGGAAGAGGGAAATGATCCTTTCTCGTGGCATCATTGAGTTTGCGGTAGTCTATACAAACTCTCCACCCAGTAACGAGACGGGTAGGAATCAACTCGTTGTTTTGATTGGGCACAACGGTGATTCCTCCTTTCTTAGGCACACAATGGACTGGACTAACCCATGGTGAATCCGAAATAGGGTAAATCATACCCGCATCAAGAAGTTTAATAACCTCTTTTTTGATGACTTCATGGATTTTAGGATTCACCTTTCGTTGGCTTTGAATTGTGGGCTTAAAGTCGTCCTCCATGAGAATTTTATGTGTGCAAAAGTGAGGATCAATTCCGCGAATGTCGGAGATTTTTCAAGCGATAGCTCTTTTATGCTTCTTCAACACGGCGATGAGTCGGGATTTTTCTTCTTCTTTCAGGTCCTTTGCGATGATGACCGGTAACTTCTCGTTGTCTTCAAGGAAAACGTACTCAAGATGAGAAGGTAGGTCATTATGCTCAAGAGTAGGAGGATCCTCAATAGATGGTGTAACTAACGATAGATTATCATTAGTCACCTCTTTAGGAGAAGGAGGAGAAAACGGGTCTTCATTGAGAAGTTTCTCAATAGTACGAATGTCTTCATCCCAATTGGTGGAAGAATCATCATACTTAATATAGAGAGGACCCAAGCTAGCTTCGAAATCATCCAAGTCACTTTATCCAAAAGGAGTCAATGCCGGGGCAATTGAGGCAACGGTCTCAACATTGGGTAGAGAAGAGAGAGTACTTTTGCAAGCATCATGAAAATGTTCTTCACAAGCCTCATCGAGAACATCAGTAGCATTAACACTCTCATATGAATAAGGTTGCTTAGAAATCTTACCCATGTTGAAGACAATTTTATCGTCACCAACTCTCATGATTATTTTGCCCACGGCTACATCAATGAGAGTGCGACCGGTCCTCAGGAAGGGACGTCCAACGATTAATGGAACACGAGGATCCATCTCGTAGTCAACGACAACAAAATCCGCCGGGAAGGTGAATTTGTCAACGCCAACAAAGACATCTTCGGCTATCCCCACTGGATAAGCAACCGTACAGTTAGCTAATTCCAAAGTCATTTTGGTGGGGACTAGCTCGGGGAGAGATAATTGCTTCCAAACACTTAAAGGCATTAAGTTTATACTGGAACCTAGATCGGCTAGGGCCATGCAATTCTCTACTCCCGGGAAGTTGCAAGGAATCAAGAAGCGACCCGGATCACCAAGTTTGGTGGGCAATTTCCTTAAGAGCACTGCGGAGCAGTTCTCATTAAGTTGGGTCTGAGTGATGTCAAGAAGCTTCTCCTTGTCACTAAGAAGATCTTTAAACATCTTCGCGTATTTAGGCATGTGAGCGAGAGCCTCAGCAAAGGAGATGTTAAAATTCAATTGTTTAAACATTTTGAGAAAGTTTGAAACTTGAATATCATCCTTGCTCTTTTGCTTCTCTTTCCTCAACCTTGAAGGATAAGGTATATTGGATGAAGAAGAAGGCTTTAGGGGAGTAGGATCACTCACAACCACGGGTGGTGGGGAAATGGGGGTAGAAGGCAAAGGAGGTGGGGAAAGTTGCTCTTTTTCCTTGTTCACAATCACAGGTGGAGGTGTAGGAAGCTCGGGTTCCGTATAACCTTTTCCACTACGAGTGGTGATTGCATTCATCTCCCGTCTTGGGTTCGCAACGGTGTTACTCGGAAGAATACCCGAAGTAGAGGGTTGATTACCTTGGATGAGCGAACCGATCATATCACGTATGTTAAGCGCTTGAGTGCTGAAAGAGTCTCTGATGTCTGCGCGAATTTCATTGCTTTGGTTTGCCTTGTCATTCCTTAGCTCGGCTCGAATATCGCTCCCTTGTTTCGCCATGTCATTCTTCAAGTTGACAAATTGACTCTGAAGATTCGTCACCATCTCTCGATTAGTCTTCATGAACGTCTCGACGCCTTGATTCAATGCCATCGGTTGATTGAGAGGTGGAGCTTGGTAAGCTTGAGAATTTCCTTGAGTTGGGTATGGGTTTCTTTGGGATTGATATTGATTGGTGGCACGAGGTTGGGATTGGTTGTTTCGGTTATAGCTTTGTTGTTGGTTTTGGTTTTGAGGAGGGAAACCGGGTGGTGCAAGATATTTGTTTGAACGATAACTTAGCAAGCTACGGTCTCCTTGAGGACGAGCTGGATAGCCTCCCGTGGGATAAGTATCGTATGCCGCGCTAGCGTTTTCAGAAAAATTGCCTTGAGTGGAAGGACAATCATTGTAGGAATGAGGACCACCACATGTGTCACAAGAAATAGCAACGTCTTTAGCTTGTTGAAAGTGGTTTGTGGCCATGGTCATGAAATTCTTGTTCATCTCAACGAGTTGTCAAGAAATTTCAGTCATCTCGGGATTGGAAGTAGTAGAAGAAACATTGACTCTCAGGTTAGATCTTGAGGATGCGGATGAATCCCAATTCTTGTGGTGAGTAGTAATGTTTTCAATCAACTCTCTACATTCCTCCGGTCGCCTTTTCATAAAAGTACCACCGGCGGCGGCGTTGATCGTGTCACGATCACGAAAAGTTAGACCATTGTAGAAGGTATCAATGAGAGTGACGGGGAGCATGTTTTGATTTGGACAGCGGTCGATCAAATCATTGTATCGTTCCCAAGCATCGAAGAGCGATTCATCATTTTCTTGCATGAATCCACTAATTTGGTTACGAAGGCTCGTGACCATGGATGGTGGGAAGTAGCGCGACAAAAAGCGTTGAGTCATGTCATTCCAAGTATGAATAGAATTCTTTGGGAGACGGTCAAACCATTTTTCAGCATGGTGAAAAAGCGAGTGGGGAAATAGTTGAAGGTGAAGGTCATCCATAGAAACACCAGGGGACTTCATGCTTTGGGTGATGGTAATGAATTTGTCGAGGTGTTTGTTGGCATCATCATCCGGAATTCCGGGAAATGGGTTAGTTTGCACTTGTTGGATCATGTGATGCTTCAACGAAAACTCCTGAGCCGTGACGTGCATCGGCGCAATCGGGCCTCCGCGTCCCTTCATGGTGGGTTGACACAATTCCTCCATTGTTCGTAAATCAGGTAGGGGGACATTGTTGTTGTTGTTGTTATTGTTATTGTTATTGTTATTCAAATTGGGTAGAGGTGGGTTATTATTGTTGTTATGAACACCAGCCATATCTAAATCTTCACGAGTCTCGGGCTCAGAATAGTTCGAAGATCTAGTACGCATACACCTGCAGAAGAAAAATATACACAGAGAAAATATCTATATAATCTTTTTGGTGCAAAACCTTTGGAAAAGAATTGCTTTTTATGATTTTTTTATGTTTTTGTATTTTTGAAGAATTTTATATTTTTTTTAGGGTTTTTGAAAATTTTTGAAGCAAGGAAAATAACGTTCAAAGAACGGATCCCAAAATTCAATGCGTCTCTCACTAGAAACCGTTAATCTTAACGAAAAGAGCCGGCAGCGGCGCCATTTAATACTCGGTTTTGCAACCAAATATAAAATCTAATCGTCCGAATCTCTTCGAATTGATTATTGGTTAAAAGTGTGACTCAATTGTCTTTTGGTGAACAAGAGAATGGTTTGGTTTTGTTTATCTAAATTTAACTAAAAGCAAGTATGAAAATGTCGTTGAGAAAAATTAAAGTGTTTAAGAATTAACTAAAAGCTATTTAGAAAAACTTTAAGTAAAACTTTAAAACTTAAAAACATGTTCTATCGTAATATTGCAATTCATTTCTGTCGGAATGCACCAAATCATAACCATCGGAATATAACTAAAATAAGCCATCGGAATAATCAATGCACAGGTCCATCGGAATACCAATCTTAATACCCATCGGAATGTAAAATGCAACTCAGTCGGAATGATGCTTATCGGAATGTCCTAGATCGCAATGTCAGATCGGAATAACCAAACACTGCTGTCGCAATGGTTCAGATCGGAAAGTTGCAATTCTGTCGGAATGTTGTAAAGTAAAATTAGGCAGAGTTTTGTCTTAACAAGGAACCTTAGTCCCGTCGGAATATGCGATCGCAATGAGCGATCGCAATCCCAGATCAGAATAAGGGGGAAGTGACCAACCGATCGCAAAGTAGAACCCTAATGGTTATTGCGATCAAAACAATGACACACGTCGGAATGTGTAGAATCCCTTGTATTGCGATGGAATGCAATACTTAATCCGAAATTGGTGGAGAGCCTAAAACTCAATAAGCAAGTGTAATAAGCTATCTAATCCGAATGTTAAACAACTCAAAAATCTTAGATTCGACCACTTCTAAAACATAAAAGATTACAAACTTTATGAAATGAACTTTTATAATGACCAAAAACTTTGTGAAATCCGAAAATCAATAAGCTAAACTTGAAATAAGCCAATAAGCATTGAGAGCTTATAACTTATACGTGTAAGAGCTTAAGTGTAAACAAAGAAGATTAATCCTTTAATCACGAAAACATCAAGTCATACGAATGAGATATGCAATTCGGATCAAAGATAAAGTAACCAAGAAATGTAGAAGGAGATTAAAGACTTAAAACATAACTTGAATTTGATTAATGGAATCCAAATACAAAGATTAAAGAAAGCTTAAATTTAAAAGATGAAAACAAAGAAAAACTTAGTGAGAGAAAGTTGGGAACTTTCCCTCTCTAAAACTAGAAAGAAAACTTAAAAACTAAAAACTAGCTAACTCCCCTCCTAATGTGATTAGGAGGGTATTTATAGGGAAGTGGGAAGTGCATGTGTGGTGCTTCCTTCTTTCTTTTTCTTCTCGACTCGATTTAATTCATTTGTCTTTCTCGATGTCGTCTCGGGATTAATTAAACTCGTCTTAACATTTCTTCATTTATTTAGACTCGAGTTCTTCGACTTCATTAAACTTCCGTCTTTAGACTTGTTCTTCGATAAATCTTCAGAATAGGTCTTGGACATCCGTCCTTTAAGCACTCTTGATCTTTTGACTTTGTCTTTTCTCGTTTTCTTCGATAAAAGCCCGTGAAAGCCCATGTTTTCTTCCTTTTTCATCTTTTGGTCCTAAAACACGATAAAAACACAAACAACACATAATTCCGACTTTTACGACATAAAATACACGTTTTGGTGTTGTTATTATTGGAAATAAGTGGTAAAAGGATAAGTGTTTTCACACTTATTAGTATACCAATCCTATTTGTACCACATGTGGACAAAGATACCCAGGAGAGTGTCGTCGTGCCACTGGTGCTTGCTCAAGTGTGAACAGACTGGTCACCTTCAGCGAGACTGCTAGAAGGGCACTACTGCTGGTACATCTGGACATGCTAACCAAAAGCCAGTTAAATCTGGCCGTGTCATTGCCACTACATGGACCAGGCCACCAAGACTTCAGGTACCATTACTGGAATCTTATTCATATTTGGACATGCTGCATGCGTTCTGTTTGATACGGGTGTGACCCATTCAGTAATATCTAGCACGTTTGCTTCACGTATTGATATGACACCTACCTTACTTGATAATGTATTATGTATATCCACGCCTATGAAAGACTCTGTTCGTATTACCCATGTGTACAGAGATCCCCCTTTTTATAGTTTGATGACAAGATTCGTCTTGTTAACGCACTTCCCTTGGACATGTGTAAGTTCGATATTATTCTGGGTATGGATGGTTAGCAGCACATCGCGCTACGATTGATTTCCATTCATATCGGCACATCGCGCTGCATACCTCCTAGGGATTTGACTATGTGAGTGAAGAGGACACGCCACATAGGGGAAAAGTACTTGATCTTCAGATGGGACTTGGAAAGAACTTCAGCAGGTGTGAGAGCAGGGTTTACATCATGAGTAGGTTTAACTGTGGCAAGGGCGTCCTTTACAGCCTTTTTGTCGACCACCTTCAGGCATTCTTCGCCATGTCTTAACCCAGCCACACTTTCAAAATCTTTGAGAGAGAAGGCAAAGGGATGTTCGTTGCATGAGAGGCTAAAAGTGATGGTGCCGTCAACAACTTCAGCAGAGTACCAGAATTCCCTTAGGTATTCTTGGTAGAAAATGGTTGGGGTCTTTGTGAGTGCTTCACTTGCATCACAATTCTTCATGAAGTTTACCAGATCTGTGTAGGATTCATTTGGAGCCTTGAGCCATCCAATCGAGTTGTTAGAGGCAAGCATGCTCTCATTGAGTTAGAAGTTGACGTTTAATGCCTTGGGAACTGGGAACGCCATGGATTCAAGGTTGAAGAGAAGCGAAAATGATGGATGGGTTTAGAGAGAGAAAGCTTAGAGAGAGATGAGATTGTGAGAAATGAGAATAGTGGTAGGTGAGAAAAAACGTTAGACAATATTTATATTCAAAAATTGAAACAGTTATTCAAACACATTTAATGCGTAATGTGAAAATGACTGTACATGTGGGTCCCTTGACCTTTCAAAAACCGTTTGTCTCCTCGTTATTCGGAAAAGAAATAATTAAATACTGAGAATGTTTTTTAGCATTTACTTGGAAAGTAACTACCTAGTTTCATGTGAAAAACATTTAATATTTAATCAGATATTTAATGAACACATTTATTATCAAGCCATAGGCTTTGAGATATTAAGCATCCCTAGCTCAGCAACTAGCCCGTTGAATGAAGGTTCAGCCAAAGGCTTTGTGAAAATGTCAGCTAGTTGCAGCTCAGTGGGAACCAAATGCAGCTCAATATCTCCCTTCATAATGTGATCCCTGATAAAATGATACCTGATATCAATGTGTTTAGTACGAGAGTGAAGAACAGGGTTGTTGGAGATGGCAATGGCGCTGGTGTTGTCATAGAAGATTGTCACTTTGTTATATAAGATCTCATAGTCAGCCAATTGACTCTTCATCCAGAGCACCTGAGTACAACAGCTGGCAGCAGCAACATATTCTACTTCAGCTGATGACATGGTCATAGAGTTTTGCTTCTTAGCACTCCATCCAACCAATTTTCCTCACAGGATTTGACAGCTACCTGAGGTGCTTTTCCTGTAAATACAGCATCCAGCATAGTCTGAATCTGAATAGGCCTTGAGATCAAAGCCTGATTCCTTTAGATACCATAAACCTAGTGAGTTTGTTCCTTTGAGATACCTGAAAATTTTCTTAACAACCACTAGATGGGATTCTTTTGGGTTAGCTTGGTACCTTGCAAAGAGAAATGTGGAGAATTGGATATCAGGACGACTAGCTGTTAAATACATGAGTAACCCAATCATGCCTCTGTATAAAGTCTCATTAACAGAGACCCCTGACTCATCAGGACCCAAGTTGTTGGGTGGAAGCATGGGGCATTTCACTGATGCACAATCAGCTTAGTTATATTTTTTAAGTAAATCTTTAACATACTTTTCTTGACAAATAGAAATTCCTTTAGGACATTGTTTAATTTGAAAACCCAAAAAGTAAGTTAATTCACCCATCATACTCATCTCATATTTCTTGGTCATTAATTTAGCAAAACGTTTACTAAGATTAACATTAGTTGACCCAAAGATGATATCATCCACATAAATCTACACAATGATGAAATCACTCTTGTCCTTGAAGGTAAAGAGTATTTTATCAATAGAACCCCTAACAAATTTATTTTCAGTTAAAAAATTAGAAAGAGTTTGATACCATGCTCTTGGAGCTTGTTTCAGCCCATAGATGGCTTTGTGTAGTCTGTACACATGATTGGGTAACTCGCTGTTCTCGAATCCTTCAGGATGTTCAACATACACTTCCTCAGCCAAATCTCCATTGAGGAAGGCACTCTTAACATCCATCTGATACACAGTGAAGTTCATATATGAAACATAAGCAAGGAAGATTCTGATGGTTTCAAGTCTTGCCACAGGAGCAATGTTTCATCATAATCAATCCCTTCAGTCTGTGTATACCCCTGTGCCACTAGCCTGGCCTTGTTTCTGATGATGTTTCCAATTTCATCCATCTTATTTCTATAAATCCATCTAGTGCATGTGATGTTCTTACCAGGTGGAGCTGGCACTATTGTCCATACTTTGTTCCTTTTGAACGGATTAATTTCTTCATGCATAGCAGCTACCCACCCATCTTCCACAAGAGCCTCAGCTACTCTCTTAGGTTCAATTTGAGAGAGAAATTCAGCAAAGAGACATTTGTTGGTTGAGGCTGACTCTGAGTCATGAATTTGCTGTCTAGTAGTAACCCCTTCATTAGGTTCCCCAATAATGTTGACAAGAAAAATGTGTTGATCTCTTGACCACTTAGTTTGAGGATTTGGGGAATCATGGACAGGGACAATTGTGGGGGTAGCTGGCACTATCTGAGTTTCATCCTACTGAATAGGAGGTCTTTCTTCAAAGATGACGTCAGTATCTGTGTCAACTTCATCCATATCAAGGGGTACATATTCATTATCAGCAAGAGAGTCTTCAAGGGTTTGAAGAATAGGTGAGTCATCTACAACAGTTGAGGAAGAAGGACTACAAGAAGGTTGTGGTTCTTCTTCATTAAGTTCCTGAGAGGTAGGAACTTCAATGTTGTGTGTAGACAGAGGGTCAAAGGTAGGAACATAAGGAGTGAGAGTGTTGGAGTGATGATGGTGATGATAGGAAGGTCTTGGTTCTGAGAATTCATCACTTGGGAAGGACACATTTTCATTAAAATCAATTTCATCACTCTCTGTTCCTGTTCTATGTATGACATCATCATCTTCATTGAATCTTACATGAAAGGTTTCTTCTACTTCTTTTCTTCTAGTATTGAATACTCTGAAGGCCTTGACTGTGGGAGAGTATCCTAAGAAGAAACCATCATCATCTTTTTCATCAAATTTTCCAAGTTTATCCCTGTAGTTATAAATGAACACACGACATCCAAAAACATGGAAATAGCTGACATTTGGAGCTCTATTTCTGAAAAATTCATAGGAAGTTTTGCCATGTCTTTTGACAATGATTGATCTATTTTGGGTGTAGCAAGCAGTGTGAATAGCTTCTCCCCAAAATTGCTTTGGTAAAGCTGCACCATTTAACATAGTTCTGGTTGCTTCAATCAAAGTCATGTTTCTTCTTTCAGCCACACCATTTTGTTCAGGGGTGCCAGCTGAAGAGAAGTTTTATGATATTCCTTTTTCATCACAAAAAGATTCAAGTTGTTGATTCTTGAATTCAGTACCATTATCACTTCTTAGAGCTTTGACTCTACCATCATTCATATTTTCTACCTGTCTGATGAAGGACATGATGGTATCAGCAGCATCACTTTTCCTTCTGAGGAAGAAAACCCATGTATACCTTGAAAACTCATCAACTATGACCAAGGTGTATTTGTTGTGATTAATGGTCTGAGGTTTGACAGGCCCAAACAAATCCATGTGAAGGAGATGTAAGCACTTGTCAATAGAAAATGATTGCCTGGTCTTAAAAGAAGACCTGTGATGCTTTCCCTTAACACAGGCTGAACAAGTCTTGTCTTTAGAAAACATTATTGAAGGTAGACCAGCAACCAGGTTTTGTGTGGCTATCTTGTTGATGTTCTTAAAGTTGAGATGAGACAGTCTTTTGTGCCACAGCCAATTGACACTTTCAGAGGCTTTAGCTAGAAAAAAATTGGAGTTGTCTTCAGAGCAAGTAGCCATGTTGATGACATACACATCTCTCCTTCTTGGTGAAATAAGCACCACATCATTGTTCTTGTTGAATTTGGTTCCCTGAGTCTTAGTAAACAAAACCTTGTAGTCAGCATCACACAATTGGCTGATGCTAATAAGATTGTGTTTAAGACCATTCACATATGCAACCCTTGTAAATGTTATCCCATTGCAGTTCACTGAGCCGTATCCCTCTGTGTCGCCTGAAGAGTTATCCCCAAACACCACTTTAGGACCTGGCTCCTTTGAGTATCTGTGCAGGTATTGTCGAATCCCTGTCATGTGTCTAGAACAGCCATTGTCTAGATACCATACCGATTCCGTAAGATGTTTCTGCACAGATACATAGAAACAAGTTAGTTCCTATGGTGAACCCACTTTCCAGTGGGTTCCCTGAATTGCTGATTAGCAACTCTTGAGTTCCTGTAGAACTTTTGACGATGGGAAGGACAGTTAGCTGTCTCATGGGTGAAACTTCCACATATATCACATCCTAGAAAGTCACTACACTCATCTGAGTGATGGTCTATGAACCCATAAATTTTACAGGGAGGATAAGGTCTGTAGTTACCTGTTTGTCTTTTAGAAGCCTCTTGTCTCTCCCTAGAAGGTGTTTGAGCTCTCTTAACAGCCATTTGTCTATCATGATCTAAGGTCATGTGATGAGAGTTTTTACAGATATTGCAGTAAGGTTTGACTATCCTTTCACCTTTGAGTTCACCTAGAATAGACTTAGGTTCATGGGAAGTAGAGCATTCAGTGGAAGGCTTAATATGTTTTTTTAAGAGTTCTACTTATTTCATTAATGACAACAGGTGTTCTTCAGTTGAGGAATCAACTTTGTTCATAGATTTTGTTGAGACAGGCTTAAAGGCAACTTGCTTAACAGATTGTTTAGCAGGTAAAGAAAATACCTTAGCTGGTGGTTTCTCAACATCTGTTTTGGGTTCAGCCTTAGCTCCTCTAGAGGAACTGTTGGGTTCAACTCCTGAGAGTTTAGGTAAGGGTGGTAAATCAACCACATCTTTAGAGACAGGGACATCAGTCAAGAGGGGATCTGACATATGAATTGTCTCTATAGATTTGAAAACAATCTCTTTGGGTTTGGTGAGAATTTTTGATAACTAGGTTTTAGTTAGAAAATTGTTCGTTGAAATCGGTCTAATCGAATTGATTCCTGGTTTAATGTGTGACTCAGTCGTCTTTTGGTGAAACAAATAATAGATTGGTCATTGAAGTAAAGTAAATGTGCAAAACGTTAAAGTAAATGACTGGTAATTAAAACTAAAACTAATTAAAAAGTTAAATGGTGCAATATTAAAACTTTTAAAAGTAAATTAATTAAATGACTTCAAATTAAAGCGTGACAACAAATTAAATTAACAATGTAATAAAAATGTAAGCTTGAAATTTAAAATAAAGAAAAGCAATTAAAATCACTTAAAGAAAAATGGCGAGAAAATTAATTGCTTAAAAATAAAAAGAAAGTAAACAGAACCTGAGCCGGGATCCAAAATACTGTTACTATTCGGAATCCAATCTTACTTTTATCCTGAATAACAAACATGCTGCTTATCCGAAATACTCTGCTTCTACTTATCTGGAATAATCCTCAAATCAGCTTATCCAGAATCCCGGTTCCGAGGCTTATCCGGAATATAGACTGTCACTCCTTATCCGGAATATACTTCGGTTCCTTATCCGGAATATCTGGCTAGACGGCTTATCCGGAATAACTCGAAAGTCCCCTTATCCGGAATAATCTTCAGCTCTTTATCCGGAACCCAAATGAGATCCTTATCCGGAATAATCACTAAATACCTATATCCGGAATAATCAAAAATCCTTATCCGGAATAAGTAAATTACCCCTTATCCGGAATCGGCTCTTGGTGAGCTTATCCGGAATACTAGATCGTGCATCTTATCCGGAATCCCCTGCCTGTTGCTTATCCGGAATAACCTGTCACTTTATCCGGAATATACAATAGAAGGCTTATCCAAAATGACTATTTCGATGCCTTATCCGGAATTTGAGGGTTTCAAAGGAATTCGGATAATAAAAATGCAAATAAGCTACAAACTAAAATTAAGCTAAAACAAATAAGCACTTAATCAAAACTTTTACCAAATAAAATTAAAGAAAAAGGAAATAAGCCAAAATTTAAAAACTTTTAAAAAACAATAAATAATAAAAATATTAAAAATCAACTTTTTATAAAAATTATCTAATAAGCACTTGATTAAATTTAAGAAAAGCACAATAAGCTATAAAAGCAATAAGCTAACACAATCATAACCATAAAAGCATAACCATTAATCAAATAAGCATAACAATAAGAACATAAACATAAAGATTAAATCAAGAACAAGAAAGGTAGAATGAGAGATTAATTAAAACTTGATTAAAATTAAGATTCAACAATTAAAGTAAAGAACAAGAATTAAAACAAGACAAGTAATTAAAGGTGCAGTTAAGTAAATGACATTAAGAAAAGTGCAAGTAATTAAAATGAAAGACTAGTTTGTCAAAATAGCCAACACCTCCTAATGAGAGATTATGAGGGTATTTATAGGTGATTAGGGAAGGTTAAGCATGTGTTGCTTCTTTCTTTCTTTCTTTCTCGTCTTTTCGTCTTCTAAATTCTTCGACTTTTTCGACATTGTCTCGGGATTAATGAACTCGTCTTGTAATTTCTTCATTAATTTAGACTTGAGTTCTTCGGCTTTATTAAACTTCCGTCTTTAGACTTTTTCTTCGATAAATCTTTAGAATAGGCCTTGGACTTCCGTTCTTTTTGCACTCTTGATCTTTCGACTTCGTCTTTTGTCTTTTTCTTCGATAAAAACCCGTGAAAGCCCATGTTTTCTTCCCTTTTCACATTCTGATCCTAAATAACAACAAAAACACAAACCACGCATAATTTTGACATTTACGACATAAAATACACGTTTTTGCTTGGTTTTTATTATAATTAAGTGGTAAAAGGATAAGTGTTTTCACACTTATTAAATCCCCTACACTTGACCATTGCAATGTCCTCATGCAATGTATTAGTTACAAAGCAAATTTTACATTTTTCATCATAATCAATCCATCTTGGCCTTTATTAAAGAGACAAAATATTTAAAGGAAGAAAAGAAGTAAAAAGATCAAAAACTTACCTTAGGGTTTTGGAAATGTCATGAATGATTATCATAAGCTTAAAAACGAGATCATTGTTATTATAAGTTACCAAACTATCATAAAATCATGTGGGCCAATTATTTACTTAGACTCCCTAATTCCTAGGTGTATCTCTTATATTTTATTGTTGTCTTGAATGATCACGAAGATGCATCATTGACTTATTTGGATAGTTATTTAGGCTAAAAATAAAGTAGGACGATTTAATCCATAGTTAGCTAAAGGACAAAATCTTTTAAAACTGCTTCTCGGGACCTCATAAAGTTCATATCTTGGCATAACTCGCTTCACGATTTGTGACCTTTCTCGGACCAATATTTGGCAGCGACTTCTTACTTCAAATCTTGAGAGACGTTCATGAAATAATGGTCTTCTCTTCATAATAGGAATTTCTTCACTTGAACTTTTTGAGAGATTCTTTATATTTGGACCACGACTTCTTCATTTTTCTCCAATCTTTATTTGGGATTTTGATATACAACGATCCGCCTCCTTTTAGGACTTGGATCTATTTATCCTCATACCTTGTTAGGGCCTTCTTGGATAGACTTCTCCATGATCTTTAGAGGAGTATTTGCTTTTCGTCGTGTGTCTCGATCCTTCATATTGATTTTTGATAATTGATTCTTCACATCACTTGGGATCTTTAGCAACAAAATGTAGCCCTCATGTCTTGTTAGGACCTTTTCGGACTCGCCAATCTTCGCATCCCGCTTCAATAAGTTATGCCTTGGCTATGAACTCTAATTAATATCGAGCAACTTTTAAACGATCTTGTGCTAGAAGCTAAGTAACTTTTCAAATCGTACCACCTTACTTATTGCAATTAAATTTATTAGCAATCGATGGGAAAAAAAAGCTTATAATTAACTCACATAAATTCATGAAAGAATACCAAACTTATAATTGACTCTATCATCTCTCGTTCTCCACAATTTAAAATATCAAGGAATGAGACTCGTGGATGCTTAGCCTATTAAATCAAAGTTTTGGGTTTTCAAGTCATCTATAGGATCTTGCAATTTCTTAGACTTTTTCAAGTTTAGAATTCGCATTTTAAAGTTCCCTTGATAAACGACTTTCTACGGTCAACTATAGGAACTTGCGAAAAATTCTTGTTCTTAACCCGTTAGAGTTAAGACTTTTGCGTTTTAAAGCTCCCTATATAAAAGCCTAGCAAAACTTGACTTAAACACGTTAAGGATACTAGCTAGAGTAAACTTAGATAAGTAAACTCGGGTTGAGTCAAAAGATTCACAACGTTTGAAAATTAAAACCACTTTATTAAAAATTATTCTAGCAATGAAATAAAATAACTATACAAAAATAAAAACGACTAGGCCAAAATAGATCAAAATTTTTGAAAAATGTCGAAAAATCAATTTTCCGATTAAAATGAGGACAAATACAAGTAAAAGCCCACTTAACTTCGATAGAAGTCCCCCTACACTTAATATAAACATTGTCCTTAATGTTTAAGCATGTGGAAGTAAACTCCCCTACACTTAGGACATTGTGCACGTTGTTTAAATCTTGCTAAGGAAGAGACAACTAAAGTGATTCCTATTTTAATATTAAAGAATATAAACTAGAGAATCAAAAGAGTTTAGGATAGAACCGGGTAGACGGTTACACGGAATCATGGGTCGTCAAAAGTCATCAAGAATGGATCTTTGAAAGCTCGAATCCCTACACATGATAAGAAAGAAAACAACAAACACATACTAGGGTCTCCCCCTACACTTATTATAAAAACGAAGAAAAAGGATAGATACTGCTGGTTGCCTCCCGAGAAGCGCTTGTTTTTGTTAACTGAGTCGTGAGCCTGACTCGACCTTGATTAGCATAGGAAGAAGCTGGAAACATATCCACCAGGATCAAATACATGGTTTTCGTCCATCAAATAGCACAAGGTTAAGGCGAACAAGGCAAGACAAATAAGAGTAGGCAAGGTTCCCTTAAGCAAGGATGGAGCACGGTGGTAGCAAGGGTGAAGTGGTACAAGCATATCTCCATTGTATCCAAAAATCTTTCCTTTTATTTCATCAGATGGATACTGAGATGGCTTAGAAATTACAATACCGGGATCGAACACCTTTTCCTTTAGAGTAAAATAACACTCAGGCTCAGTAGACCTTGAAGAGGATCCGCTCATAAATCTCACAATCTCATCCTCAGAAAGAGGATAGAGAGGTGTCAAGACATAGGTGCTACGGATATCGGTGTCGGCCGGCTTCTTCTCCTTTGAAGCGGGTTTCTTCATATCCAAAAGGAGGATAAAGACCATAATCATCAAAGTCCAAGGGAGGAGCATCACTCTCATTTGGGAAGTAAGTGTTGAGAAAAGTAGCAAAGTCTTCCTCAAATGAGTAGTCATCCAATGTAGGATTAAGCATTGTTGGCGGAGGATTTTCATCAAAAGTAGGAACAAGGTCATTATGTGAAGAATCACTCGAAAGAGTATCTACATCCTCAAAGTCATCATAAGTGGGCATGTCTGGATACTCAGAAGTAAAATTATCATAATCATCCCTATCGTAACTAGAATCATCATGATAAGCATCATAGATCGATGGAGAATCATAAATTGGTGGAGGATCAGAATTTGAAAGAGAATCATCCACATCATCTTGGAACAGTGGATTATCATAGCAAGAATCGAATAGAGGATTGTTGTAGACGACAAAATCATCAAGCACATTAATCATATTCGTTGATTTTCTTCCATTGGGTTTGTTTGTGATCTTCCCAATTTTAAACACTTGTGCCTCATTCCCGACCCTTAAGATTAACTCACCTTTGGCAAAATCGACTAAGGCTTTTCCGGTTCTCAAGAATGGCCGACCAAGTATTAAAGGATTACGAGGGTCCATTTCATAATCAACAACAACAAAGTGGACCGGAAAAGTGAAGGTGCCAACTTTAATGAACATATTTTCGGCAATACCAACGGGGTAAGCGAGAGTGCGCTTTGCAAGGTCAAGAGTCATCTTTGTTGGTGTAAGGTCGGGTAATGATAACTTTTCCCAAACACTTAAAGGCATCAGATTTATACTTGCCCCGAGATCCGCTAAGGCAGTAAATTCTTCAGTTTGGTTAAAAGTACATGGTAGCACAAAACGACCGGGATCTCCAAGTTTCTCCGAAAGTTCTTTAAGAAGGACGACAAAACAATTTTCATTCAATCGAGTATTAAAAAACTCGGCCATCTTCTCCTTCTTATTAAGCAACTCCTTAAACATCTTAACAAATTTAGGCATTTGTGTTAGAGCTTCAACAAGGCTAAAGGTAATGGTCAGTCCTGAAATCTTCTTCAAATAGTTCGACACTTGAATGTCATCCTTGGTTTGCAGTTTGGCCTTGTCTAAGAGAGATGGATAAGGAATGTTAGGTTTAGTT
This sequence comes from Glebionis coronaria, assembly GCA_025667525.1. Taxonomy (NCBI): domain Eukaryota; kingdom Viridiplantae; phylum Streptophyta; class Magnoliopsida; order Asterales; family Asteraceae; genus Glebionis; species Glebionis coronaria. The sequence continues at coordinate 422,565,324 of CM046874.1, read as the reverse complement.
GGTGTAGGTGTAGCAGGTAAAGGTTGGATGTTGAAGGTTTAAAGGTAGAAGGTGGGGTTGGTGAAGGGTTCTTCTTGGGTACTTCGGTACGAGGTGGAGACGGTAATGGAGAACTAATACTAGGCGTGGGAGTAGGAGGGATAAATGGTGGTGGAGGAGGTGTAGATGGAGTAACTGGGGGAGGGTTAGATGGTCCTACTAAAGTTGCTCCACTGCGTGTAGTAATAGCACTCACATTCGCTCTCGGGTTGGTGACGGTATTTGAAGGAAGAGAGCCCGAAGTAGAGGGTTAAGGAGTTGGTAAGAAACTAGCCAGCATATTCTTCAAATCATTTGTTTGAGTGCTAAAAGAGGTTTGTATATCATGTCTAAGCTCGGATCTAATGTCATTACCTTGCTTAGTGATATCTCTTTTCAAGTTGATGATTTGGCTTTGTAGATTCTTGATTTGCTCTCCTTGGGTTCTCATGAAAGCTTCAACATCTTGATTAATGGGTGGGGCTTGATGAGCGGGTGGGTGATAAGGATTAGAAGCTCGAGGTGGGTTTTGGTTGCTTCTATTGTAGTTGTTGGGGTTCTGGTTTTGAGGAGAAAAACCGGGTGAAAGAAAGTTATTAGAACGGTAACTTAACAAGTTACGATCACCTTGAGGTCGGGCTTGGTAGTTTTCCGTTGAATAGTTACCATAAGCCGCATACACGTTTTCCGGATTGTCATGAGTAGAAGGACAATCAGTGTATGAATGAGGACCCCCGTAAATCTCACAAGAAGTTGCAACAGCTTTAACTTGTTGTTGTTGATTTGTAGCCAAAAGTTGCATGTTTTTGCTCATTTCGACCACTGCGCGGGTCAATTCGGTGATATCAGGGTTTGAAAAAGTGGAAGAAACATTGACTCTCGGGTTTGATCTTAAGGATGCGGATGAATCCCAATTTTTGTGATGAGTAGTCATGTTCTCTATAAGCTCTCTACACTCCTTGGGTCTTCTTTTCATAAATGTGCCACCGATGGCTGCATTAATCGTATCACGATGACGAGAAGTTAAACCGTTGTAGAAAGTATCAATTAAGGTGACGGGGAACATGTTGTGGTTTGGACATCGATCGATCAAAACATTATATCGTTCCCAAGCATCAAAAAGTGATTCATCGGGTTCTTGTGTAAATCCACTAATTTGATTTCGAAGGCTCGTGACCATGGATGGTGGAAAGTAGCGCGACAAAAATCGTTGAGTCATCTCATCCCAAGTATGAATTGAATTCTTCGGAAGACGATCAAACCATTTTTCGGCATGGTGGGATAAGGTGTGTGGAAATAGGTGAAGGCGAAGGAAATCCATAGTAACACCAGGCAACTTCATGCTTTGAGTAACGGTAATGAACTTGTCGAGGTGTTTGTTGGCATCATCATCCGGTAATCCGCGAAATGGACAAGTGTTCTGCACTTGTTGGATCATGTGATGCTTCAACGAAAACTCCGGAGCCGTGATTTGCTTCGGCGCAATCGGTCCTCCTCATCCATTCATTGTGGGTTTACAAAGCTCCTTCATCGTTCTAAGATTGGGTGGTGGAAGAACATTGTTGTTGTTATTATTGTTGAGGTGCGGTGGGTTATTGTGGTTGTTCACACCTGCCATATCTAAATCTTCACGAGTCTCGGGCTCTGGATAAGTTGAAGATCTAGTACGCATACACTTGCAAAAGCAAAAGAAAAAGATACCAAAGAAATAGACAATATATATCACTATAAAAATAAAAATAAAATCTTTTTGGATTTTTGAAAATTTTTTATTTTTTTGGATTTTTAACAATTTTTAATTTTTATGGATTTTTTGAAAAAATTTAGCAAGAAAAATAACGTTCACGAGTGAATGGATCCCAAAATTCAACGCGTCTCTCACAGAAAACCGTTAATCTTCACGAAAAGAGCCGGCAGCAGCGTCATTTGATAACTAGGTTTTAGTTAGAAAAATTGTTAGTTGAAATCGGTCTAATCGAATTGATTCCTAGTTTAATGTGTGACTCAGTCGTCTTTTGGTGAAACAAATAATAGATTGGTCGTTGTAGTAAAGTAAATGTGCAAAACGTTAAAGTAAATGACTGGTAATTAAAACTAAAATAATTAAAAAGTTAAATGGTGCAATATTAAAACTTTTAAAAGTAAATTAATTAAATGACTTAAAATTAAAGTGTGACAAAAAATTAAATTGACAATGTAATAAAAATGTAAACTTGAAATTTAAAATAAAGAAAAGCAATTAAAATCACTTAAAGAAAAATGGCGAGAAAATTAATTGCTTAAAAATAAAAAGAAAGTAAACAGAACCTAAGCCGGGATCTAAAATACTGTCACTATTCGGAATCCAATCTTACTCTTATCCTGAATAACAAACCTGCTGCTTATCCAGAATACTCTGCTGCTACTTATCCGGAATAATCCTCAAATCAGCTTATCCGGAATCCCGGTTCCGAGGCTTATCCGGAATATAGACTGTCACTCCTTATCCGGAATATACTTCGGTTCGTTATCCGGAATATCTGGCTAGACGGCTTATCCGGAATAACTCGAGAGTCCCCTTATCCGGAATAATCTTCAGCTCTTTATCCGGAACCCAAATCGGATCCTTATCCGGAATAATCACTAAATACCTATATCCGGAATAATCAAAATATCCTTATCCGGAATAAGTAAATTACCCCTTATTCGGAATCGGCTGTTGGTGAGCTTATCCAGAATACTAGATCGTGCAGCTTATCCGGAATCCCCTGCCTGTTGCTTATCCGGAATAACCTGTCACTTTATCTGGAATATATAATAGAAGGCTTATCCGGAATGACTATTTCGATGCCTTATCCGGAATTTGAGGGTTTCAAAGGAATTCGGATAACAAAAATGCAAATAAGCTACAAACTAAAATTAAGCTAAAACAAATAAGCACTTGATCAAAACTTTTACCAAATCAAATTAAAGAAAAAGCAATTAAGCCAAAATTTAAAAACTTTTAAAAAACACTAAATAATAAAAATATTAAAAATCAACTTTTTGTAAAAATTATCTAATAAGCACTTGATTAAATTTAAGAAAAGCACAATAAGCTATAAAAGCAATAAGCTAACACAATCATAGCACATAAACATAAAGATTAAATCAAGAACAAGAAAGGTAGAATGAGAGATTAATTAAAACTTGATTAAAATTAAGATTCAACAATTAAAGTAAAGAACAAGAATTAAAAGCTTACAAATTTAAGGTGCAAGACAAGTAATTAAAGGTGCAATTAAGTAAATGACATTAAGAAAAGTGCAAGTAATTAAAATGGAAGACTAGTTTGTCAAAATAGCCAACACCTCCTAATGAGAGATTAGGAGGGTATTTATTGGTGATTAGGGAAGGTTAAGCATGTGTTGCTTCTTTCTTTCTTTCTTTCTCGTCTTTTCGTCTTCTAAATTCTTTGACTTTTTCGACTTTGTCTCGGGATTAATAAACTCGTCTTGTAATTTCTTCATTAATTTAGACTTGAGTTCTTCGGCTTTATTAAACTTCCGTCTTTAGACTTTTTTTTCGATAAATCTTCAGAATAGGCCTTGGACTTCCGTTCTTTTTGCACTCTTGATCTTTCGACTTTGTCTTTTGTCTTTTTCTTTGATAAAAGTCCGTGAAAGCCCGAGTTTTCTTCCTTTTTCACATTTTGATCCTAAATCACAACAAAAACACAAACCACGCATAATTCCGACATTTACGATATAAAATACACGTTTTGGCTTGGTTTTTATTATAATTAAGTGGTAAAAGGATAAGTGTTTTCACACTTATTAATTTTCAACTTATTTTTCTTGGCAGAGATATCCCTTTTATTATCAGCATGTAGTTCATCATTAAGAAATTGATCTATATTTGAACCAACTACACAGCCATTTTTCTATAACCTTGTTTAATTCAGATACTTGATCATTTAAGGCACTATTCTTCAAGGTTAACCTATTAACTTCGTTTTAAAGAGATATCTTTTCTAATTAACTCGTTTGAGAGTTTCACATTCAACCCTAGCAGTTAATAGTTCATATTTAACATAGTGAAACTTATCAAGCAAGTTCTTTCTTTGTTCCTCAACAAAACAATAGTGTAATCAAGGACATGTTTACGTTCATCACTTTCAGACATAGATAAAAGCCTGTGTACCTTTATCATTATGATGTCAACCCATTGTTCTGATTTTGCATCTCCTTTCCCAACAGCTGGTTCATCCTCAGCTATTGCCATGAAAGCCCTGACTCTAGTAGTATCTTCCTATCTGAAGTCAGCGGCTCATCATTCCAATCATACGCTTCAGCTACCAACCCTTTCTCTGTCTTTTTATCACCCCCTTTCTTCTTAGACAAAGCTTCAAGCTTCAAATTCATCTGTTCTAACTCAGCTTTAAGTGCCTTATACTTGTTCTTGTAATCCTTCTTCTCATTGTCTGAGGAGTTGAATTGGTGAGATGATTTGTTGTGTTGTGATTTTAACTTGTAAGGTTTGTTGGAAGATGATGGATAAGAAGGTGAGGATGTCTTTATGGAAGGACAGTCTTTTTGGAAGTGTACAAGTTTTCCATAGGCAAAACAAGTTTCTTTTGATTTGTCGGTTTGTTTGCTAGCTGATCCTATTCACCCTGATCTTTTGTAGAATCTCCTTTGATTAGCTAGCAAGGCTCTTTCGTGAAATTCAACATTAAGGTCTGTCAAGAACTCTTGGCTGCTGCGTATGTCTTCTTCAACATCAGAGTCGCTGTCATGAGGGTGTGGGGTAGAAATCAAAGCTTTGGAAGTTGCTCCCTAAACTACAAATCTTTCAGTCTCTGATTTGTATATGGTATCAATCAACCATTCTTCATAATTGTACTTTCCATAAAGCTGAGCTAAGGTGTCATTCTTGATTGAGTTATTGGCTCTCTGAGTCTGATTCATACTCAGCCATTTTCTTGGAAGGCTGTTGACAAATGTGGCATTAATTTCAGCTTTTCCAATGGTGACTTCATTCATAGCAAGGTCATTGAGAAGAATCTTCAGCCTTGTATATGTTTGTTGAACCTTTTCACCTTTAAGTGCCTTGAAAGCATTAAACTGAAGTCTGAGTGCCTGAATCTTGGTTTCTCTGGTTTCAGAGGGTCCTTCATGACCAAGGATAAGGTCTGTCCACATTTATTTCGCTGTGGGAAACTGAATGACAGACTTCATGATGTGTTTGGGAAGACAGGATATGATGATGCTTTTGAGACGTTTGTCTTAGTTTGCCAGTTTCCTATCAGCTGGAGTCCACTGCTTGAGAGGTTTGGGAAGAGGACTCTCATCAGTAGAGGTGAGCACCATGGGAACATAAGGACCATTGTCTAGAATTTCTAGAAGAAATGGTTCAAGTCCGTCGAGATACACGAGGAATTGACTCTTCCAACTAGCAAAATCTTCTTCATCAAAGACTGGTACATTGGTGACATGAGATCCGCCTCTTGAGTCAAGAAGTTGAGGTAGATCATCTTCATTTGGAGGTGGAGGAGTGAGTATAGGTGAAGTTGGTGGTGCATTATTGTTGTTCCCAGAAGACGGTGGTGGTGCATTGGTTGTTTCCGGCATGGTAGATTTTGATTATAAAACTTAGAACGATGTTTCTGAAGGTTTTAATATAAACACCGCTCTGATACCAATTGTAAGTCCCTAAACTATGCTAGAAACAACAAACTAACTAATCAACACACGTAATTACTTTTCAAACGTAATACTTATTATTGTATAATAAAGAATTACAAGTGTTATGGATAACACCGTTTGATGACAATGTGTTGTGCACACTTTGAACAACTAAAACCCTAACTTATGAACACAGTCGCAGCTGTTTGGTTCTATAAGTTCTAAGAATTAATGTGTGAATTCTAGCAAAGTGTTAAACTTTAATGCTAGGCTACATATCTTATTTATAGTGGTACGAGGTTGACCTAAGTACTAGTTGATGGTGACTACACTAGACAGACACTTGTTAGACCTCTGTCACAAGATGCTCTTCTATTCTTGGTAGTCTGCCACAATGCTTTAGGGAAACAGAGCTGACACAGTTTCCCTTTTCTTCATAGTCTCGTACACACCAAGGTATGTCCAAAGTGTGCTGAGTGTTAACAAGGTATTGCCACCCCTGTTAACCCTCAACCCCTCAGAGTCCCTGATACATCTTGGCTGTTATCCATCATAGCCAATGAGTATGTCTTCAAGTAATCTTCGACTTCCTTGACAATGTCTCTGACATGGACTCGTCTGAGGTTGCTCACAGAGACTTAGATCTCTATGAGTCTTGCGATACTTGCCTGCCTCCTAGGCACATGTAAGTTACTATCTAACAACTTGATTTGTGTTTAAATCTATGATACAGGGAATCTAACAGACTTAGATCCCCAACAATCTCCCCCTATATAAACATAAATACAGCTAGATCTATCTAAGTTAAGGTAAGTGAGATAACAGCTTCTTCTTACTCATAACAGATCTAAACAAACATACCTCATGATTTTTATTCATAGTTAAAGGAAATTACAAGTACAATACAAAAGTGAAATAAAACATGAAGGTAAAATTCAGCTGTGAAATCCTTCAATAGTCATCATTTTTGATTCTTTCTTCAGCTTCAGCTAAGTCTGTCCTAGTATCCAATTCGGCCTGCAAAGCTTGTGCAAAAACCTTGGAATACTCTGTTAATTTTGAGTCCGTTTTTGAGACACATCAGCTGAATGGTTGATGTTAAACCTAGCTCATCTTCCCTTTGGAATGCATATTAGAAAGCTCTGTTCATGAAAGCCATACCTCTTTCAGGCTCAGTGTAAGTCTGACCATCAATAGGACCAATGATTCCATTTGGTAGTACCAAATCCCTGTGCATTCCATCAACTTGAACATCATCAGTAACGAAGGTTTCCTTAATAAGTTGAGTCATCCTTCTTCTTTTCTTTCTAGACTTTGGAGGTTCTTGTTCAAATAGCTGTGGTGGGGGATCTATTTTGAGCTTGGCTGTTGTTTCTTTAACCCAATTAAACTTAGCTTTGAGGGTCTTAAGAAGAGTAAAATTTGCCTGTCCAGTTCTTTTAGCAGCCAATGCCTCAAGTTCAAACCATTCAGACAAGCCATGTTGTTTTAATCTGAAGTCTTTAAAGACATCCATTTTGTCCTGTTGGTTATCTCTCCACAAAATCATTTGTGGTCTGTTAGTAGACTTGTAAATGGTATACTTAAACTTGGTGATTTTTCCAGGTGCATACCTATTGTTGACGTAGGCATCATAATCAGCTTTTACCTTATTTAGTGCCTCTGTGCGTTTGGCTTCCATCTCTTTCAACCTTTGCCTTTGTTTCTCCCTTTGAAGTTGAGTCATTTTTCTCAGAGTTTCCTTATTAAGCTCCTTGGCTTTCTTGATTTCATTTAGCCTTTTGATTTAACAGCCTGTTTCTCAATTTCTTCAGGTGTTAGAGGATTCTCATTTGAAGTTGTGAAGGTTGTAAATTGGGATCGGTTTGTGGTTGATCCTCCTGTCTCTAGCATCACAACTATTTTCTTTAGTTTGGCGTCTGAGTCTACCATAACTATTTCCTTTCCTTTCTTTGAGACAGAGGATGCCACGCTTATGTTTTTCAGCTCTTCAGCTCTTTTGAGAAAAGCCGTATGAGCTTGGGTTTGTATAGCTTTGGGTAGGGAGCTAACAGTGAACTTGAGTTTCTTGGTAGCTGGTTCACCATCATCCACAGGCTCGCTGGTGTTAACCAGAGTCAGGGACTTTGATGAATCAACTCCATCCTTAGTCTGTTGCTCCCCCTTAATTTCATCCTCATCATCTGATATAATAACTGGTGTGATGACTTGGAGATGGATAGGTGAAGAAATAGTGTTCTTGTCAGCAGAGTCAGAGCTTGGTTTGGCAGATTCAAGGTTAAGTACCTTTTCCTTCTCCCCCTCACGTTCAGCCTGTCTTTTCAGACGTTTTGATGAACGTGCCTGAAAGTGCTTAGCAATTTGCTCAACAAAGGCAACCATTTCTCGTTGCCTGGTCCTTGAAGCTTTGGCAATTTTCAGCAGGTGATTGCAATTTCCATTTGTGTTGCGATGAACACGATCAATGATAAAGTTGGTGTGACGAAGTTGCTTGTTTCGTACAGCTTCAAACTGTCTATGCATGTCAACTCATGGAAAATTGCAGGGACCTCTGTGACGATGGCATCTTTGATACATGTAGACAAATGACTAAGTCCTTGGGAAAATCCCTTTCTTGTACCATCTTTGATAGGTTCAGTGACTGCATCCTTAATCGCCTGTGTTATGATCCTTGGAAAGTGGACAGTGAAAGAATGCATTTTAGATTTTATGACATCTAACTTTTTTGACAGGCGTTCCATATCGGATTGATGATGTTCAGGCTTAAGATTATGGATGTTTAGGCTTTGTTGTGCATAATCATTCTCCCTTGGCAATATATCAAAGTTGGTTTGGGCAGGATGATCAAACAATAAGAATTCAGTTGTCGGATCATATGCAGGTCTTTGGAAGACTATAGTGGCAGAGGTAGCAGAGGTGGGAGTTACTACAGCTTCCTTGGGAGGAGGAGTGGTATCAACAGCTGGTGTGGACACAATGATTTCCTTTGGTGGAGACAGAGACTGCTGGTCGTCATCTTCTTCATCCTCATCCTCTTCAATCATCCCCTCAGGGAGAATCTCATTATCAGGCATTGATTCAGGTTCAGAGAAATCATCTACTAAGGAGAGCACATCTTCTTCAACATCAGGTACGGGGTCTTTCTCGTTTGGTTGATCCTGAATCCTTGTGTCAACTTCTTTTTCTGGCTGCTCCAGGGATTCAATGTTTGGCTGTACAACATCAGCCTGCAAGTTGTTTTATATTAGTAACAGGGAAATAAATAAGGGGAATGGTCGCCAGTTCTCTTTCCCAGAGAGGCTGAGGGTGATTATTCAGCCACTCCAAAGGATAAATCATTGAGATTCTTTTAAGAGTGAACAGTATGAGGTTAATGGTCGCCATTCGCTTCCCCTAGGAAAGATGAGTGTGATTATTCAGCCCCTCCAAAAGGTTAAAACCTTTGGGACTCTTTTGATTGTGAAACATATGTTGTTAAGGATCGCCATTCGCTGCCCCTAGGAAGGCTGAGGGTGATTATTCAGCCCCCCCCCCCAAAAGGTTAAGAAAACTTTGGGACTCTTTTAAGTGTGAAACATATGTAGGTAAAGATCGCCTTTTACGCTGCCCCTAGGAAAGCTGAGGGTGATGATTCAGCTCCCCCTGAAAGGATAAATCCTTTGGGATTCTTTTAAGTGTGAAAAAGATTTAGGTTAAGGTCTTCTTGTAACGCTGTCTCTAGAAGACCCGAGGATGATTATTCAGCTCCCCTAAAAGTAAAACCTTTGGGATTATTTTTCTGAGGGGACCAAGAGGCTGTGTAAGGTACAACTACTCTAGGTCGAGACATATATGTATTCAGGTTGTTGTTTTCCTGAATACTGTCTAGAGGGTGCAGGGTCATCGGGGTGCTTTAGGAAAACAAATGAATCACTCCCTGGTGCATAGACAGGGTGTACAAAAGTCTTAAGTATTTCTAAGTGCATACAATGACTTCTATGGGTCGAGGATAACCCTAACTTCACCACTCTCACCTACAGACATTTGAGAGTGGCTGCTTGTGGACCTCTAAAAATGATAAGACTGATTACATGTGCGATATCAGCAATATTTGGCGGGTTCCCTGTTGTCTCGGCTGACATCGAGATACTAGACCCTTGTTGTTGGTCAACTGAAGTCTCTGAATCCAGAGGAGTCTCTAGAACAGAGGAGGATGTGAGGTTCACGTTCTTCTTCTTAGGATGTTGGCCCGTTGTTGCCTTGGACGTCGTGGTGTGCTGCCCAGAGGTCAAAGACGTAGACTTGCCAGACACATTAGAGGTATTCACCTTCTCAGTGGAAGGGAGGAAGGACTTCACAACAGAAGGTTGTTTATTGGCGATGTTCATCATGTGAGAAGTAACAAGGACATCTTCAGGTCCAATCTCCTTGTAGATTGCTCCAGTAATGCGATAAGGCTTCAGGGATGTGAGAGTAGAGTTGTGGTAATTATCACCCAACAGGCTTTCGAAGATAAGAGAAAGAAAGCGAACGTAGAAGATATTTTTCTCCTTGACCTGATTTGGTCCCATAAGCTTTTCCACTAGGTTGGAGAAAAGAAGGCTTCCCACATCAACGTCTGTGCCCCAGATCAGCCCATAAGAAATCGATTGGTGATTAAAAGAAATTTGATCTTGGGATCCCTGCATACCTCCTATGGATTTGACTATGTGAGTGAAGAGGACACGCCACATAGGGGAAAAGTACTTGATCTTCAGAGGGGACTTGGAAAGAACTTCAGTAGGCGTGAGAGCAGGGTTTACATCATGAGTAGGTTTAAGTGTGGCAAGGGCGTCCTTTACAGCCTTTTTTTCGACCACATTCAGGCATTCATCGCCATGTCTTAACCCAGCCACACTTGCAAAATCATTGAGAGAGAAGGCAAAGGGGTGTTCGTTGCATGAGAGGCTAAAAGTGATGGTGTCGTCAACAACTTCAGCAGAGTACCAGAATTCCCTAAGGTATTCTTGGTAGAAAATGGTTGGGGTCTTTGTGAGTGCTTCACTTGCACCGGTCATCACCAATGTCATCACACCAGCTCCCACACCTGAACCTGTTGAACAACCTGTACCAACTACCGCCCAAACGACTGAACCTATACCACCACCTATCCGCGAACAACTCGTACAAACTACCATCCAATCCACAACTTCTTCAGCAATTGTGGTAACTCCTCCTCCACCACCAACAGTACAGCAAGTACCATCAACTTCTTATCCATTTCTCACAATTAATGATCCACTCATTCAGCACCTCCAAAAACAATTGGAGGAACAGGAAAAACAGATTGATTTACTGAAGGGAAGGATAACTCCTAATAATTCACGTTCAAACAGAGCACAGAAACGTGATGACTCAAAACTTCAAGAAACATACAAAAACATCCTAAGACTTCAAACGCAGCACAAAGAGTTTATTGCCGAAAAGGAAGCACGCGACAAAGAAAATGCTGCATTCCTCAATTCCATCAATGATTCCATGACTAACATCATTCAGCGTGAAGTTAAGTCATGTGTACATCAAGAGCTTCCAGCATTATTCACGAAAGGCCTTACTAACTTACAATTAATGCAGACTTTGGAGACTCGATTAACCAACAGTGAGTCACCAATAACAAAAGCTCAACACAAATTGCAAAGAGCTCTTGTTAAAGTCATAATGGAAGCTTCTAAGACAACAACATTAGAAGAATCTGAAGTTCCCTAATCTTCAAAGGAAAGTCAACATCAGGAGCCCGAAAATGAAGATGAGGCAGAAAATGAGGAAGAAGAGGAAGAAAATGAGGAGGAGGAAGTATACTCTGATAAGAATGAAGAAGAAGCGGATGATGAAGAGGATGAAGAGGAAGAGGACGAGGACGAAGACGAAGAGGATGAGGAAAACAGGGAGGACGACGACGAGGATGAAGATACTGATGGGGATGAGGATGATGATGATGATGATGATGATATTTACGGGAATGGAACTGGAAAGGGTGATAAGATTGAAAATACGGGTTACAGTGGTGATGAGTCTAACAAGGGTGAAGGTGATAAAGAAACTAAGAAAGGTAATGAGGATGAAGACGAAAGTGTCGGTGGAACAAAAGAGAAGACTGTGGATGCTATTGTCTCAAAACCTCAGAATACAGACACAGGTATGACTACTAAACCGGTTTCTACTACTGTCTCTATTATAGAACATATAGAACCTATGCATGAAGACGAACCTACTATGTCTATGCCTGAATACAAAATTCCAGTGTCAGAGGCACAACCAACCACACCTTCTGTAGATCAGCATTCTTCCGACATGGAAGTTGAGGACTTTAGTGTACCAGAACCGATATTTGCTGAATCTCTTATGATAGATGAGAGTGTACAGGAGCAACTCTGGCTTACCAATGCAGCTCCACAACTTCCTTTCGATTTAGCAACAGAGATCGAGCTTACTAACTTCCTCAACAATACAATCGATTTCTCAGCTTTTCTAAGGCACACTCACGGGAAATCCACAATGACTCCGGATCTTATCACAATGACAGCCGCAGATGTGAATTTCTTTGACTCAATGAAGATCAACAACAATGAGGCTGAATATCACATGAATGAACTGGCAAAGGCCATGAAAGCGACAACTGCCGGGATTCAGACTCCAGTGTTACAGCCCCTTACACATAAAATTATTGCAAGTTCTATGACTATTCCTATGGAACATTTTCAATGTAATGATCTAGAGTATCTAGAAAACGGTGCACAGAAATACGCTACCTCACTTACCATGGTTAAGGCTATAAATCTGGAGAATGTACCATGGATTGAAGACAAAGTACCTGATGCTATCTGGCGAAGAAAATTGTTAGAAGTCTATGATCCCTACGCATAACTTGGAGTTTCTCATTGGAATTCAAAGAAGCGATTAGCGTGCAAACACTTCAATAAAGAAAAACCCGGGTCTCTTATCATCTCAGATCACAGAATCATGAGCATCCAAGGAGTCACCACTAGGACAATATTCGGTTATGAGTACTTGACTCAACTCCGGTTCAAACGCACTAACAAGAAAGAATACAGCATCGAAGAAAGCGACCTACAGTACCTTCGCCTTGAAGACATTGAAGAATTTCTTCTGATACTGGCTCAAGAAAAGGTTGCTCACTTGGACACTTACGAACTCATAGCATTAAGTTCCAACATTCGTCAATTTACACGCAAGATCGTCATCAAAAACCAGGTAGAAACCAGTAACAACATTCGAATTGGGGTTGGCTTTGGCATTGCCGACCACATACACTCTCGACGAAGCTCCTCTACTGTTCTTGTTCTGGTTGACCAACTTTAGACAACCTGGACTCACATGTCCCGGTGCTCCACACTCATAGCACACAACTCATTTCTTAGGTCCATTGCCATTAATGCGGTTTCCCTGCTGTCCGTTCCCGTTCCCACGGGCATTATATCCTCCCCTGTTGTTGTAGTTTCCGATGCTCTAGTTGGGTCGGACCTGAGTGACAGTATTGACTCGACAAGTCTTAGCAAAATGACCTACTTTTCCACACCTGTGGCACGTCTGGCATGGGCTATCAATAGTATAATGATAGTTGCATCTTGAGCACAAGGGTTTTGCACCCACATATGCCCTAGTTCCTGCAGTGGTAGCACTATAGACCTGTCCAGCATTTGGCCTTTTTGGAGGTTGCTGGTGCTGACTACGGAAATTTTCATCAGCTTTCCGCTTGTTTTCAGTGATCCTCTCAGACATGGTACGAACCCTCTTGTTGATCAACTCAGTAGCGAACTCAATGGCACTCTCAACAGTAGTGGGTCGAGATGCGAGTACGCTATCATGAACGGCGTCTGGGATTCCACCAACATACTTTTCAATATTTTCATCCTCCTCAACAAACATCGTAGTACACATTAGGGTCAACTCTTGGAATCTTTGGTTGTATACAATGATGCCATTTTTCTTGCAACGTAGATCTCATAACTCGATCTCAAACTTCTTCATCTCGCCCCTTGGACAGTACTACTCGGTCATCCTTACCTTCAGATCAGTTCAGCTGAGAGCGTAAGCAGTATCGTGTCCAAGAGTGGCAACTACGAAATTCCACCAAGTAAGAGCACTTTCAAGCAACGTGCAGGTGGCAAACTTGACTTTGTTCTCGTCCGCACAATCACTGATGCGGAACACAGTCTCCAACCTTTCAAACCACTGCATTAGTTCAACAACACCTTCTTTGCCTTTGTATTACGAAGGCTTGCACATTAGAAAGTTGGGGTAAGAGCAACCCCTAGTGGTCTGATTATTTTGGCGGTTGTTGGATTTTTGACTATCGCCCACGTTTCTGTTGGCGGCCATCGCAGTTGCGATGCTTTGATCAATCATTTCCCTTAGTTGGGTAGCAGTGACGTTTTGGGTAGTGTCGGCATTGTTGTGGTTCGTTCTAGTGATTACCATTTTTCTATAATTATACACAAAAATGAAATCATTAGTTTAAGGTGTTAGCACAGTTTTATATAAATACACGAAAAGAAATTCATGCATAGACTTCACAACAAATTGGATAACCTGTTTAAAAGTTCATAATATAATACAGTAGAGGATATAAAAAAAGATAATGAGTACATGCCATATGTCTAGAATAGGAATAAAGTACAAATTGCACAACCAATCCAAGACAAAGCACAGACCATCTGTCTAGGATGGAGGTACACATAATATAAAGTTCATCGTCTACGAATCCCTAATCTAAATAGTACAGTACAATGATACAACTGATAAAAAGAAAGTACAAATACATGAGGTCTTATATCATGATAGCTGGGATGCAACCCAAAAGATTGTCATGATGTACAAAAGAATCTAGCACATCTAGTCTAATCGTGTCTGACAGACTCCTCTGAGATGGCTGGTGCTGGTGGTGGTGATGAGACGGCCGGTGCCTTAAGGAGTCGAATTCATGGCAGCTCGGGTCTCCTTAAGGAGTCGAAGTGCCTCCAAGAACTGGTCCCTAAAGGTCTGCTGAACTCCCCGAAGATGAGTAGTCTTTTCCGTCAATCCCTGGTGACGGACTTCCTGGAGATCGAAGAAGATGGCAAGCGTCTGCTCCATGGACATGAGAGCGGTGTGAGTCTCAGTTTGCTGACTCTGCAGTAGGTAGATCTGCTCACGAAGGAACTCATTCTCCTCCAGCAACCACTGAAGATAATGGTAAGTCGTGGACCATGCTCCTCGAGCAGCGTGTGCCTCAACACTAATAGTCCAACATAGAAGGTCCTGACGCGACTGCAGAGCAGTGCATCCAAGCTGTCCATCAGCTAACAGAGTATGAATCTCTGCAACATCCTGTGCCTGGCGTGCGGCCAGTGCAATAATCTGGGCCTAGATAGGATCCACGCGCCTCGCACCCGAACCCTCGCTGACCTCAAAACTAGAGTCGTCAGGTGCCTCGTACCTCCTCTTGCGAAGTGGCAGAGACTCGGGTGCATAACCCAGAAGTGATGAAGCTGGTGGTAAAGGTGGTAGGGCAGCAGTCGGCTGAACCTTTTTTCCCAGCGGGGGAAATAGGTGAAATAGGTGGAGTAGCGATGAGTGCAACAACGGGAGCGGTGTCACCCGAAGTGTGACTGTCGTCTGTCTCTCAAGCAGATATCCATCCATGCAAGACGGATGTCGGTGATACGGCAGCAGGAGTATCAGCGGGTGATGTCATAGTAAATCTAAAAATAATATCGTTTTAATTGACGTAAGTACAATCTTACTCAAGTTAAAAGTTTTTAGGAATAATGGTTAAATTATATAATAGTGCCATTTAACATGACGATGTTAAAGGTTACGTTAATACTTATGAGATTAATCAACCGGATGTTAATAATCAATGCACAGGTAGTCATGTAAGAATGTATGCTCTACACTCTATAAGCTTAACTATTCTAGTCCCGAAAATCCTAAAAGATTTTTTAATGCAGTTATAGTCCAGTTTATATAAAAAAATTATTTTTATATTTATTTAAATTTTGTTCTGGTTCCCTATAACTATCGCTCTGATACCATTCTGTGACACCCCCAAATTGAGTCAAATGCAGCGAAAATAATATTTGAGTATCACGTAGGTGGATCAACAGCAGATAGTATGTAGAGCAACAGATAAAAGATTATCATTACATTTATTACATGAATAAAAGTGCAAATGTTATTAAAATTGTCTTAAACATTATTCAGCGTTTGGAATCATTCCCCAGTTTATAAAACCCCAGATGAGCTCTATAAATGAAGCCTATTATGATGCTTGATTCCATGCACACCAATACCTGCTTCAGCTTCCTGAGAAAACATGCTTAGAGAGTCAACATAAAGTTGGTGAATTCACAGGTTTAATAAAATGAGTTTGGACAATAAACATTCACTGAAGTAGTAATGCACAAAGCATCATCACTTAAAAGTAATTACATTCCCATATTGACCGAAACTAAGACTTGACAGTTAAGTCCTCAACAAATGAGGACCCTTCGCATTAAATGCAATAATAATAAGTTCTAACATGTGAAACATCTGTTGTCCTGTCCTAGGCACAATGAGCGCTACTCACTCGGATGGGGATGGTCAATCCCAAATAGATCTATTTATAACATTCAGGCAATTCAATAATTCTAACAGTTTCAGATGCACGGGTCATGCGAGTTCATCTACAATAGGCAAATATAATCAAGGTTTCGTAGTTCACTTTATGTCCATCAAATAAAATATGTTGCATGTTTTCTTCCCCATATAAGAGTTTAAAAGTTTGCCAATATATAAAAGTGGGGCCGTGAATCACCTCAGTAGTACAGCAAATAGTCACAAGATAATCTGATGTGATGCTCACGATACAGTCAATGACCTAAATAATTATAACGTCTCAGTAAATGCATAACATAATGCATAAAGTTTTCAGAACAAGTATGTGCATGCTTATTCTGGTTTTAAGCATTTTATTACGATATCTGTAATTTAGTTCATCGTTGTACAAGTTATAGTAGTATTTATTTTAGATATATAATATTGTTAAATTAATTATTAAGTTTAATTAATATCTTCGTACTTGTATTGTTTATAAAGTGATTTAAATATTTATGAAAGAAAGTTTTATATATATTTAAAGTGAAAAGAAGTAAATATAATTAATATATTTATTTCTATAAGTTAATCATATTTAATTTATATCTTATATATAAATAGTGTTTATAAAAGTATAACATTTTAGTTTAATTCAGTGTTCCCGATATTTGTATAAATATTACATTATAAGTTTGGGAAAATATAACGAGTGTTGGACTTTTATAATTTATTTAAGTTTAACCTTTTTAATATTAACGTTATATATATAGTTAGAGTTTAATTTAAGTTTAGGAAAATTACGTTTTAGACCCTCGATTAAATATAATACCCGCGGCAATATTAATATAATATTCCTAGGGTTCGTTTAACTTTCAAATAATGGCAAAACGAATACCTCCCTAGTTACATGTGACACTAGGGTTTATAAAATTTTCACAAGTTGTCACTTTTGGTCCTTCTAAGGTTAATATAAGTTTCATAAATGCCCCCTAGGGCTTCATTTTAGTTTTGGCTTTTGCCAAAACAGCCCCTAGGGTTTGTTTAAGGTTTGTTAAACTTTACTTGTTTGGCAAAAAGGGTCCCTAGGGTTCCTATAACTTTCGGTAAGTGGCAAAAGGGGACCCTATGTTCTAACTATGTTGCACAACTTACCCTAACTTAGTAATAATTACATTTGAGTCCTCCTACTATGTTTTAAGTCTCGGATAGTATTGAAATACCACCCTCAAATCTCGGCAAATTACAACATTAGTCCTTATGTTTATCTTTTGTTAAAATGAGTTTCTATAAGTGTCCATTTAGATCCCTAAACATATGATAATTTCAAAATCAACCCGAAAGTTTTATATTCATCCTTTTTAATCCGAAACTTCATAGATTTGCTATTATAATCCGAAACTTTCTAAAATCATAATTTTAACACCAAAAGTTTTATAATAACATTATTTTATAAAAATAAAGTTTATTTTCGGCAAGCTTATTCTAGTGGGCTTAATAGCTTAATTTCTATAAGGCAAAATAGTGAGCTTATTAATCTAAGGCAACTAGTTATATTTTTAGTTAGTAACCTTAGATCTAGTGATTCTAGGTTTCTCTAAACATTACAAAGTTAACCATATCATCAAACCATGAGGATAAACCCCACGTCTAATATTATGCATGCTTAGGTTTTTCATGTTTTTTATAGTTTGTCATGTTCATGAGGTTATGTTCATTATGGTTAACAAGATTTACATCACACTAAATCATAAACCGATTTTAGCCGTGACCTTATTTAGTCTAGGGTTTCATGGTTTTGTTTCAAGGTTAAGTTCTTACTAGTGATATGCATATATGTTTATGTGTATGAAAAGAAATATATTAAAAAGATAAGTTTTATGTTACTTACTTGTTTAGATAGATCTAGGAATGAACAAGTGAATGAGTAGTGACTAGAGCTTGGTTTCAACAATGGTGAACACTTGGAAATCAAAACTAGCCGTGGCCTTCACTAGGGTTTTTAGGGTGTTCTTGTTGTCTTGAAGATCAAGGTTGTTGTAGTAGTGACTATGATTAGCATTCAAGATGCATGAGACATAGATTTAGGAGTATTAAATGAACTTGAAGATCTTGGTTATGGAGTAAATGTTCTAGCCGCGAGTTCTTGAGAGAGAGTGAAGTGAGATTTGAAATATTTTGTGTTGTGAATCTAGTGGTTTTCGAATCTAATAAGAAAATGGAAGATCATGTGTATCTTGGTACAAGTACTTAGTATCTTGAAAAAGATATAGTATTGATTTTGCTAGATATGTGGAAGATATGACACAATGTTTCAACACATGCTCAAATTAGTAACATACTCTCCCTCCCATTTTTGGTTCTAGCCGTGGGTTACAAAGTCAAAGGGGACAAGGATTTGACAAGCATAGTATTTGTGTATGGTGAGCTGTAAGAGAGCATGGTGAAGTATAAGGAAGGTATGGGATGTGTAAGGAAAGTACACAATTGTAGGTATATGTTTATGTTTGCTTGCAAGTTAACAAAACCATTATGGACGTGTAAGTATATATATATACACGACACACATATGATTTTTAGGGCAATTGTGTTAATTTGTATCAAGTATTAGGAGATAATAATAGTCCTTGCATTATATTGTATGCATTTGTTAAGTTTCTAGGTATTTTGGTAAAACCTTTAGGTTACTTGGTGAAAGTATATAATGAGTATATCATTATAAGTATTTTACTTGAATAAAGTAAATAGATGACAATGTGAAATAATGTACATTGTTTTAAAGTGGTAGGTGTTTATTCATAGTATGAAATATATGTAAATATATACATATAAATATAAATCCAAGTACTTAATAAATTAAGTAGATAGTGATACAGTGTATCAAAAGTGTGTACAGAGGTGATGAGTCCTTGTTTAAATCAGGTGGCCAGTCAATTGCCAAAGTGGTCCATAAGGACTAAAGGTGTGGCTGTTGATCCTAAACTTAGATCGATTTAGCTTGTGCAAAAGAGATTAGATCAAGTTGTACACGTAGAGAAACTTTGTTTATGTATAAAGTATTTTAAGTGTTATGCGGAATTAACACTTAAAAAAGAACACACAAAGGATGTAAAACAAAATTTCACTTGATTGATAATAACGAACTTGCTAACAATGAAAGTGTTTAACGTATGAAAACTTATTATGAAACATAACCTAAAGGTCTTTTTTTATAGACATAAGAGGCCTTGTACAAGAGTCTACGTATCAACTATTCTAGGTAAAGATAATTATAGAAAATACAATACAATGTTGATCCTATCTTTACTAGAAACAAACTAGAAACATAATACGCGTAGACCATATCTTTCTATCAGTGCTTGTCTTCAACCTATCAACGCTTGACTTTTTCCTGTCAACGCTTGATCTGTCAGTGTTTGTTTTCTTCTTATCAACGCTTGTTTTCCTCTTGTCAGCGCTCAAGTGAACTGGCTACATTTTATTCCCAACAATCCTCCCCTAAACTTGATATCTACTCTAGTAATCAAGTTTCTGAATAAAAATTAAGAACTAGGAGGAATCTTACAAATCTTATCATATTGGTAATGAACATGCCTAATCAAATCTTTGGCCACGTCACTTGAATAGTCAATCTCCAGCTGTGTTGTCTTCATCTTTTCCAAAACTTCTTTGGACATGGGATACTGACCATCTACAAGAAGATACTCAACAAAATTTGTAGAGCTCAAGTAGTACACACCGGCACCTAAATACAAACGCCATTGAAGACCAATGATATCATCCTCAAGATCCTTCCAAACAGCAGGATCTTCTTCTTTTGGTCCACACATTCTCTTGAATGTTGACCAAAGTTTTATTTCATTGATTGAATTAGGAGCTTCAGTCTCATACTTGGCCTCCAACAACCTCCAAAGGTCTACCAAGTCTTCTCTATCCACACTTGCAAAGAGAGACACAAGAGTAGTAAATGTGTGTACCTCTTTCCCATACCTGCCAATCTTCCAAAACCCACTTGCATCTTCTTCATAGCTAATGATAGGGTTTCTGGCATCAAGAGGTAACACTTGTACCATATCTGAAGCTTCCATGGGTGAGAGCTTGATGCTCCTTCTTATAACAGCTTCACTGGGATTCAATTTATCCATATCTTTAGAAAACTCTAGTGGAACTCCCTTCTTCAAAGGCCTTGGAACTATCATTGCCTTCTGAATCTCTATCTCTTCTGCAAGTTCTTCTTTCCTTTCATCTGAAAGAAGTCTTAAAGTATTCATTTCCTGCACCTTTGCCCAAATGGGATAAGCCTTGTACTCTAATTCCTGAAAAGATAATCCCTGCAATTTCTTGAAGGTCCATCCAGTTCCATGACATCTGAGTAGCATGTAATAAAGCTCTCTTCTATCCCTCTTCAGCAGTGAGAAAATATTGCTAGCCTTGTGTTTCAGAATTACCTTGCAGTCACTTTGAACTCTTAGAAGAATCTCCAATCCCCAAATCTGGTCTGAAATAGTCAAATCTGGATTCTCCATAATCCTATTCTCCCAAGCATGGTACATCTGAACAACTTCTGGCATATCAAAGTCTACTTGCAATTTCAACTCTCTAAGCTTCTCCCTTGCCAAGTCATCACCATATTCAAGTCTTTCTGGTTGTTCAATTATCATCACACTTGAATCTGAACTTTCTTCATCACTTCCTTCTTGTTCCTCTAAAGTGACAACAAATGGTGATTCACCAACCTTCTTAATTTCTTGTTCTATGAGTTTTGCAGCCAACCTTGAATCAAACTCTACATGTGCTGCATCCTTTGGAACTTCTACTTCTACCATGATTCCTTTACCCTTATCTAATGGATCAATGATGGGTAAGGATGATGGTAATACCTGTGACGACACTTCTTTGATGATAGCTGATGACTGGAATACATCAACCATATCTGCAGGTCTGTCAATGCTCAAATTCCTTGTGTCAGTGCCCAAACTACTCTTGTCAGCGTTTGGTGTGTTAGCGTTTAATAAGTGTGAAAACACTTATCCTTTTACCACTTATTTCCAATAATAACAAGGCCAAAACGTGTGATTTATGTCGTAAAAGTCGGAATTATGCGTGGTTTGTGTTTTTATTGTGTTTTAGGACCAAAATATGAAAAAGGAAGAAAACACGGGTTTTCACGGGCTTTTATCGAAGAAAACGGGAAAAGACGAAGTCAAAAGATCAAGAGTGAAAAAAGAACGGAAGTCCAAGGCCTAATCTGAAGATTTATCGAAGAAAAAGTCTAAAGATGGAAGTTTAACGAAGTCGAAGAACTCAAGTCTAATAGAAGGAGAAAATTAAAAGACAAGTTCAAATCCCGAGACGACATCGAGAAAAGACGAAGAATTAAAGTCGAGTCGAGAAGACGTGAAGAAAGCAAGAAAGAAGATGCAACACATGCACTCCTTCCACCTTCCCTATAAATACCCTCCTAATAGTCATTAGGAGGGTGGTTAGTTAGCTAGTTTTTATTTTTAACTTTTCTCTAGTTTTAGAGAGAGAAAGTCTTAAACTTTCTCTCACTAAGTTTCATCTTATCATTTAATCTTTCAAGAATAAACATTTTGTATTGCTTATTTTATTAATCAGGTTCTATTTTAAGCTTTTAATCCTTAATCTCATTCTACTTTTCTTTGATTTTAGATTGATTTTGGTGCGATTATCATATGATCCGTGTTGTTCTAAATAATTTCGTGCTTAAAAAGTTAATCTTTTGATCATTTCATAAGTTTTCATTTGATTAAGCTTTAAGACTCTTGTGCTTATTGGCTTATTTTCATGATTAGCTTATTTACTTATAAAAAGCTTTCTTTAAAAGTTCATATTTTTATTGTTTGATCCAAAAGTTTGTTTATTTTCGAGCTAGATAAGTTGATTATAGTGCTTATTTGATCCGTCTAGTTTGATTCGTTATAGTTTTGGGAATAAGCTCATTCTAATAGCTTATTTTCTTGCTTTTTAACCGAATCCCACAAAAATCGGAAAGGGATTAAACCCCTTTCCGATCGAGATATTCCGAGCAGCCTTCCCCTTTTTCCGATTGAGTAATCGGAAAAGGGTTTCTCCATTTTCCGATTGAACCCCCCTTTTTTCCGATCGTGTGATCGGATTAGGGTTACACTTTCCGATCTGAGCCTTTTAGAACATTCCGATTTGGCTCTTTGTTTAATATTCCGACGAGGACACTTGAATTATTCCGATTAAGGGTGTTTGTTGAACATTCCGATTGTGAGTCTTGCCTTATTCCGATCCATCTTCTTTGTTTGATATTCCGATTGGCATCCTTTTTCAAACATTCTGACACACTTGTTCCCCAACATTCCGATTAATAGATCGGAATACATTCCGATCTGGCCACCTCTTTTGAACATTCCGATCAGTTTCATTATTTGCACTTTCCGATTAGAGTTGATTTTAGTTTATTGTTTTTACATAGTTTCCAAGTGTTAGTTTAATTTAGTGTGCTAGTATTTTTCTAATATTACCTTTAAGTTTTTCAAGCATTTATTTTATCGTCTCATTCTAGTTTTAATCTTTAAACTTCTACTTTACTCAACGACACTTACTTATTTGCTATTGATTTAAATTAGACAAATCAACCAAACCATTCTCTTGATTCACCAAAAGACAATTGAGTCGCACTTAAGATCGGTTTTCAATTCGAAAAGATCGGTTTAACGAACTTTCATACTTGGGGTAAAAGCCGAGTATTAAATGGCGCCGCTGCCGGCTCTTTTCGTTACGATTAAAGGTTTTTAGTGAGAGACGCATTGAATTTTGGAATCCGTTCTTTGAACGTTATTTTCCTTGCTTTAAAAATTTCAAAAATCCAAAAAAATATAAAACTCTTCAAAAATACAAAAACATTAAAAAAAATCATAAAAAGCAATTCTTTTCCTAAGGTTTGCACCAAAAAGATTATATAGATATTCTCTGTGTATATTTTTCTTCTACAGGTGTATGCGTACTAGATCTTCGAACTATTCTGAGCCCGAGACTCGTGAAGATTTAGATATGGCTGGTGTTAATAACAACAATAACAACCCACCTCAACCTAATTTGAATAATAACAACAACAACAACAACAATGTCCACCTACCTGATTTACGGACAATGGAGGAATTGTGCCAACCCACCATGAACGGACGCGGAGGCCCGATTGCGCCGATGCACGTCACGGCTCAGGAGTTTTTGTTGAAGCATCACATGATCCAGCAAGTGCAAACTAACCCATTTCGTGGAATTCCGGATGATGATGCCAACAAACACCTCGACAAATTCATTACCATTACCCAAAGCATGAAGTGCTCCGGTGTTTCTATGGATGACCTTCGGCTCTAACTTTTTCCCCACTCGCTTTCTCACCATGCCGAAAAATGGTTTGACCGTCTTCCTAAGAATTCTATTCATACGTGGAATGACATGACTCAACGCTTTTTATCGCGCTACTTTCCCCCATCCATGGTCACTAGCCTTCGTAACCAAATCAGTGGATTCATGCAAGAGAATGATGAATCGCTCTCTGATGCTTGGGAACGATACAATGATTTGATCGACCGCTGTCCGAATCACAATATGCTCCCCGTCACTCTCATTGACACCTTCTACAATGGTCTCACTTTCGTGATCGTGACACGATCAATGCCGCCGCCGGTGGTACTTTTATGAAAAGGAGACCGGAGGAGTGTAGAGAGTTGATTGAAAACATGACTACTCACCACAAGAATTGGGATTCATCCGCATCCTCAAGATCTAATCAGAGAGTCAATGTTTCTTCTACTACTTCCAATCCCGAGATATCCGAACTTACCCGACAAATCGCGAGTATGCACAAGGATTTAATGTCCATTGCCACAAACCACTTTCAACAAGCTAAATCCGTTGTTATTTCTTGTGACACATGTGGTGGTCCTCATTCTTATAATGATTGTCCTTCTACCCAAGGCAATTATTCTGAAAACGTTAACGCGGCTTACGGTACTTATCCCACGGGAGGCTATCAAGCCCGCCCGCAAGGAGACTGTAGCTTGCTCAGTTATCGTTCGAACAACTATCTTGCTCCACCCGGTTTGCCTCCTGTTAACCAAAACCAACAACAAAGCTATAACTAAAACAACCAATCCCAACCTCGTGCAAACAATCAATATCAATCCCAACGAAACCCATACCCACCTCAAGGAAATTCTCAAGCTTACCAAGCTCCACCTCTCAATCAACCGATGGAAGTGAGTTCAGACGTCGAGACATTCATGAAGACTAATCGGGAGATGGTGACGAATCTTCAGAGTCAAGTCCGCAACTTGAAGGGAGAAATGGCGAAACAAGGGAATGATATTCGAGCCGAGCTAAGGAATGACATGGCAAAACACAGCAATGAAATTCATGCAAACATGAGAGACTCTTTCAATACTCAAGCGGTTCACCTTCGTGATATGATTGGTTCGCTCATCCAAGGTAATCAACCCTCTTCTTCGGGCACTCTTCCGAGTAATACCGTTGCGAATCCAAGAGGGGAGATGAAAGCAATCACCACTCGTAGTGGAAAAGGTTACATGGAACCCGAGCTTCCTACACCTCCACCCATGATTGTGAACAAGGAAAAAGAGCAACTTTCCTCACCTCCTTCACCTTCTATCCCCATTTCCCCACCACCCGTGGTTGTGAGTGATCCTATTCCCTTAAAGCCTTCTTCTTCATCCAATATACCTTATCCTTCAAGGTTGAGGAAAGAGAAGCAAAAGAGCAAGGATGATATTCAGGTTTCAAACTTTCTCAAAATGTTTAAACAATTGAATTTTAACATCTCCTTTGTCGAGGCTCTCGCTCACATGCCCAAATATGCTAAGATGTTTAAAGATCTTCTAAGTGATAAGGAAAAGCTTCTTAACATCTCCTTTGTTGATTCCTTGCAACTTCTCGGGAGTAGAGAATTGCATGGCCCTAGCCGATCTAGGTGCCAATATAAACTTAATGCCTTTAAGTGTTTGGAAGCATTTATCTCTCCCCGAGCTAGTCCCCACCAAAATGACTTTGGAATTAGCCAACCGTACGGTTGCTTATCCAGTGGGGATAGCCGAAGATGTCTTTGTTGGCGTTGACAAATTCACCTTCCCGGCGGATTTTGTTGTCGTTGACTACGAGATGGACCCTCGTGTTCCATTAATCGTTGGACGTCCATTCCCGAGGACCGGTCGCACTCTCATTGATGTAGCCGCGGGCGAAATAATCATGAGAGTTGGTGACGATAAAATCGTCTTCAACATGGGTAAGATTTCTAAGCAACCTTATTCATATGAGAGTGTTAATGCTATTGATGTTCTTGATGAGGCTTGTGAAGAACATTTTCATGATGCTTGCAAAAGTACTCTTTCTTCTCTACCCAATGTTGAGACCGTTGCCTCAATTGCTCCGGCATTGACTCCTTTTGGAGAAAGTGACTTGGATGATTTCGAAGCTAGCTTGGGTCCTCTCGATATTAAGTATGATAATTTGTCCACCAATTGGGATGAAGACATTCGTACTATTGAGAGACTTCTCAATAAGGACCCATTTTCTCCTCCTTCTCCTAAAGAGGTGACTAATGATGCTCCATCGTTAGTTACACCATCTATTGAGGATCCTCCCACTCTTGAGCTTAAGGACCTACCCCCTCATCTTGAGTACGTTTTCCTGGAAGACAACCAGAAGTTACCGGTCATCATCGCAAAGGATCTGAAAGAAGAAGAAAAAGCCCGACTTGTCACCGTGTTGAAGAAGCATAAAAGAGCTATCGCTTGGAAAATCTCCGACATCCGTGGAATTGATCCTCACTTTTGCACACATAAAATTCTCATGGAGGACGACTTTAAGCCCACAATTCAAAGCCAACGAAGGGTGAATCCTAAAATCCATGAAGTCATCAAAAAAGAGGTTATCAAACTTCTTGATACGGGTATGATTTACCCTATTTCGGATTCACCATGGGTTAGTCCAGTCCATTGTGTGCCTAAGAAAGGCGGTATCACCGTTGTGCCCAATGCCAACAACGAGTTGATCCCTACCCGTCTCGTTACTGGGTGGAGAGTTTGTATAGACTACCGCAAACTCAATGATGCCACGAGAAAGGATCATTTCCCTCTTCCTTTTATGGACCAAATGCTTGAACGTTTAGCAGGTAATGAATATTACTGCTTTCTTGATGGTTTCTCGGGTTATTTCAAAATACCCATCGATCCCCAAGATCAAGAGAAGACAACATTCACTTGTCCCTATGGCACATTTGCTTACAAAAGAATGCATTTTGGCTTATGCAATGCCCCCGGGACTTTCCAAAGGTGCATGTTGGCTATCTTCCATGACATGGTTGAGCAAACCATGGAAGTCTTCATGGATGATTTCTCGGTCTTTGGGGATTCCTTCTCTTCTTGCCTTGCAAATTTGGAACGTATGCTTAAGCGTTGCGAAGACACTCGCCTTGTTCTGAATTGGGAAAAATGCCATTTTATGGTAAAAGAAGTCATTGTGCTAGGACACAAAATCTCTAAAGCCGGTCTTGAAGTCGACCGTGCTAAAGTAGATGTCATAGCCAAATTACCTCCACCTTCAACAGTTAAAGGTGTGAGAAGTTTTCTGGGTCATGCGGGCTTCTATCGTCGATTCATTCAGGATTTCTCTAAAATCGCTCGCCCGATGACCCACCTCTTGGAAAAAGATACTCCTTTTATCTTTTCTAAAGAGTGTCTCGAAGCCTTCAATCTTCTTAAGGATAAGCTAACTAAGGCACCGGTCTTGGTTACCCCTAATTGGGAGCTGCCTTTTGAATTGATGTGCGATGCTAGCGACTTTGCTATTGGTGCGGTTTTGGGCCAACGAGTGAATAAAAACTTCCAACCAATCCACTATGCTAGCAAAACAATGACGGGGGCTCAATTGCATTATACGACAACCGAAAAAGAGCTTTTAGATGTTGTCTATGCTTTTGAGAAATTTCGCCCCTATCTTGTTTTATCCCCCACCATCGTATACACGGACCATTCCGCGTTGAAGTACTTGATGACTAAACATGATTCTAAGCCAAGACTTCTTCACTGGGTTTTACTCCTTCAAGAATTCAACATTGAAATTCGCGACAAGAAGGGAGCCGAAAACCTGGCCGCGGATCATCTGAGCAGACTTGAGGATCCATATCAAGGGGATCATCCGAACAAAGAGATCAATGACTCTTTCCCCCTTGAGACCTTAATGTCTATAAATCTCAATCTTGATGACACCCCGTGGTTTGCGGACATTGCAAACTACTTAGCGGGTGGTATTCTCATCAAAGGGTTAACATCCCAACAAAAGAAGAAGTTCTTGAATGATGTTAAGACTTACTTTTGGGATGACCCTTTTCTATTCAAACAATGTGCTGATCTGATCATTCGTCGATGTGTTGACGGACCGGCAGCTTTTGACATTCTCCAAGCTTGCCACAAAGGACCCACCGGTGGTCACTTTGGTCCCAACTACACCGCTAAAAAAGTGTTTGATTCTGGATTCTATTGGCCCACCATTTATCGTGACGCTCACGAAATGGTTAAGCATTGTGATGCTTGCCAACGCCAAGGCAAGATCACACATAAGGATGAGATGCCTCAAAATTTCATACAGGAATGTGAAATCTTTGATGTATGGGGCATCGACTTTATGGGGCCACTTCCATCCTCCAAAGGGAACAAGTACATCCTCGTCGCCGTCGACTATGTTTCTAAATGGGTTGAAGCCAAGGCTCTCCCTACGAACGATGCGAGGGTGGTTGTGAACTTTTTGAAGCAGCTTTTCGCTCGATTCGGCGTTCCTCGTGCTATCATCAGTGACAGCAGGACTCATTTTTGCAACGATCAATTTGCAAGAGTCATGGCTAAGTATGGTGTCAATCACCGTCTTTCCACCGCCTATTATCCCCAAACCAATGGGCAAGCCGAGATATCCAACCGTGGATTGAAGCGAATTTTGGAGCGTACTGTGGGAGAGCATCGCGCCGCGTGGGCCGATAAGTTAGATGATGCTCTGTGGGCTTTCCGTACTGCTTATAAGACCCCGATCGGTTGTACACCTTATCGTCTTGTGTATGATAAAGCATGCCACCTCCCCATCGAGCTGGAACATAAGGCGCACTGGGCCTTGAAGTGGGCTAACTTCGACATCAACAAAGCCAGTGATCATCGCAAGATTCAACTCAACGAGCTCAATGAGCTGAGGAATGAAGCTTATGAGAACTCGCTGATCTACAAGGAGAAGACCAAGATCATCCATGACGCAAAAATCAAGAACCGAGAGTTCCACGTTGGTGATCAAGTCTTACTTTTTAACTCTCGGTTGAAGATCTTCTCTGGCAAGTTGAAGAGCCGCTGGTCTGGTCCATTCACCGTCGCCAAAGTCTTTCCTTATGGGACCATTGAGCTTTCTCAGCCAAATGGGCCAAATTTCAAGGTGAATGGCCAGCGTCTGAAGCTGTACTTTGGTGAGGACATCTCTCAGGAGATGATTCCATCCCTCACCACGTTCCCCATGAACTAAATTGGCTCGAGTCAGGCTCGTGACTCGGTGAACAAAAACAAGCGCTTCTCGGGAG
Organism: Glebionis coronaria; assembly: GCA_025667525.1. Taxonomy (NCBI): domain Eukaryota; kingdom Viridiplantae; phylum Streptophyta; class Magnoliopsida; order Asterales; family Asteraceae; genus Glebionis; species Glebionis coronaria. The sequence continues at coordinate 422,536,446 of CM046874.1, read as the reverse complement.
GCAACCCGTGATCTATCCTTTACTGCTTTCATAATAAGTGTAGGGGGGAGCCCCGTATGTGTTTTGTGACAATCCGTCAATTTATGGTTAATATTTTATTCTCAGATATTATTTGAAAACATTATTTTAATGTTACAATATGAACTCACTTTTTTTTGGGAAGTAATTTGGATTTACGTCTTGAAGTAGCATCGACTACGTCTAAATCGGAGGATTCAACGTTACGTGCTTACGTTTACATACACCGTCTTTGGTGGTAGTCCGACATTTCAGAAAATAAATTTGTCCATGAATATTATTTTGGAGTTTTAAATTTGTGTTGGTTCATAAACTCACAAATTTACGAGAAGAGACTAGGACTTACGATTTTATTTTAACGTCCTTTACGACTAAACCGGAAACCCTAGGATTACGTATTTACGTTTTCGAACTCCGTTTTTGATGAGACAATTTTTATTAGATTCGTTTTGTGCCGTTGATTCATAATTTATAAAAACGTTTTTCGTAAAACGACCCGAGGGAACGCAAATCGAGAAAACTAGAATCGAGGAATACCCGTAAAATAGTGAGATGGGACAAAATACATTGTCCCACCCCACTAGCACACATGGGGCGGCCAAACTAGTGCCTCAACACATGAGGTGTCAAGCCTTGAACTAGCTACATAACACTTGTCTACTAAGCTTACATTGTAAGCCACATTACATCAAAACCACTTACACCTAAACCATTTACTCATTCTCAACACATGCAAACAACTAATTTTCTCTCTTCTCTCCTTCATTTGGCCGTCCACTTTCACCATAAACCACCACCATTGATCAAAAATCAACCATGAAATCCTATGTTATTCTTGCACATGTTGAAGCCCTTTTGAAACCCTATTGATTGGTGGTGCTTATAACATCCAAGGAGGAGTTTTCATGGAGTAGTAGGGCTGATTTTACACAAGGTGTTTATGAAGAATGGTGGTCTTGAAGATGGTCATGGTTATTCACAAGTTTCTCCATCAAAAACCATGTCCAAATCATAACCTACATCAACTTGGTGGTATAAAGATTGTCCTCCTCATCTTCTTATTTTTGGTTATGTAATCATGTATTTTATTTCCTATTGTATATGTTTATGATGATTATATGATGATAAAAATATTGTGTGGGGATTTGGTGTTGATAAACATGCTTAAAAAGATGAAAAACTATAAGAAACAAGGCTAAAATCTTGTCTAAATTTGTTGGCTGTATAAAACAGTAAGGAAACATGTCATGAACTGATAAAATGATGATGTAGAACTAATATACAGTAAGCTATGGGTCTTGGACACATGTGAGAGTTGTCCATGCAATGGAATCATTGTAATGAGTGAGATATGATCAAAACAAGTTTAAGGTACAAATCTGAGTTCACTGTTTTGGACGATTTTTAGAAAATACCTAGAAGATGATTCAACAGTAGCTATAGAAGAGTTAAATGGAGCACATATCATGTAGTTTATGTGATAAAAATTTGAGCTTCTATCTCGATATAGAACTCTAGATATGGCAGTTTTGGTGAAAGTGAAGATAAAAATCAGATTTTGGAAATTAAAGTATAATACTATTATATAAGCACTCAAAATTTAATAGTATAAAATATAAATTAAAACCCACTAACTTATATAATACATTTATATAAATATGTACAATGGTAAATAAGTGGACATTTTATAAAATGGTAACTTGTTAAGTTTTATAAGTTATAAAACTATAAACTTGATTTTTACGAATTTTTCGGCTATTACCGTAAAATTAACGTTTTTCGCCAAATAAAACTTAGACGATCAAACCCGTCTAATGTAAAGTTTTTAAAAGTCATATACTGATATATAAGTATCTAATACAAGTAAAAACCTATAAACCCGAACTATAGGACATACGGACATTAACGAGCTAACTAAACATATTGGACTAATACTTGGACTAATAATTGGACTAAATAAGATAAACACTTATAAAAAGTACTTATTGGGCTTAACCCATTTGGGCCCAACATGGAAAGTATAGATACTGATAATATAAGTATAAAATGGATTAAAACAAGTAAAAGAACTTATAATAAGCTTATTGGACTTAAAACGTGTAAATAGGTAAAACTAGTAAACTAGTATAAAAGTTATCGACATATAACACTAAAATGAGTAAACGAGAATATGTAAACCCACTTGATCATCATATATATAATCATCATATGTATACATAATTGTTATTTTTATAAAGTCATTGGACATGAGTCTAAGACAAGTATTATTTGTCTAGGTTTCCGTGATTGAAGCACGTACCGTACGTCCGAATTGCCGATAACCCGCCTTCCCACATCAACGTGAGTTCATAGCCTCGCACTCTTGTAAATGTTTTTATAAATGTTTTATAAACCCACGAGGGAGATAACATGCTAGTTTTTATAAAATAGGACACCATTTGTCCCGATTGTTTGTTTATTGATTTGGACCCGTATGATTGAATGACCCGATTGTATGACCCTATAAATGATTAAAGGACCCGATAGATGAAATAAAATGGATTATTAAAGTTAGGTTATGTCACTAAAAGTCCCATTAGCATGAATTGTGAACTACCGGGAGTTGGTAGACGCTTGTGCATATAATAGTACTATTTAGGGACGATCACCCCAGTTCGCGCTTTGACGGTTGATCCCCGTCGTGCCACATTGATTGGTAAGCGAATTTATGTATGAGAAGATTTCCATAGCGTGACCTTTGTGACGACACGCTACTTTAGATGGGCAAATTTGGTATCGGGTTAGCTACCCGTTGTTGGTTTAGTAAGGTAACAATGTCATGCGGCTTATAATAATCCAAAATTAACGAAATACTACTAGACTCTCCGACTTACGATGTATTGCCTGACTAGCAATACAGGGTCATAGTATTGATATTATGTTTGTGTTTTGGTTTTCATAACCATATTCATATAACGGTTTTTATTTTCATACAACGTCATAAGACGTATTGTATGATGTTTTCACGACATTGGCTCGTATAATGATTTTTAAGGCAAATGCCTATATTATGATTTTCGATAAAGATTTGTATAAAATGACTTTGGCTATTTTATGGCCTATTAAAATGATTTGTACAAAATAATTTTCGGTAATAATTTTATACCGATATTATATTGATGGTTTATTAAACTCTATGAATTCACTCGGCGTTATCGCTGACCCTTTTCTTTAACATGTTTTATCTCAGGTACTTGAAGGTAATTCTCGGGAAGACAACAAGAATTCATGGCCCGCACTTAAATATTAATTTCCATTCAAATGCTTTGTAAAACCTGTATTAAATATAATGACTTGGGACCTATGTAACTTTGATATTTATGAATGGAAATGCTTTATTAATAAACGACGCGATTTTTATGCGTTGTCTATGATGTGAGTAATGTGCTATCATGTAACACCAACTAGTCTTCCGTTGTATTGAGTTGTATAAATTTGGGGGTGTTACATGTTTGTTGTCTTGTTTCTTGTGTTGTGCAGGGATTAAAGCTTCAACGATCCATCTTGATGACTTTTGACGAACCGTGATACCGTGTTCCCATCTTCCCGGTTCTATCCTAAACTCTTGTGATTCAATATTTCATATTTTATATATGTTCACATTGAATTCACTTTAGTTGTCCTTTCGTTAGCAAGATTTAACCAAAGTGCACAATGTCATAAGTGTAGGGGAGTTTACTCCCACATGCTTAAACATTGAGGACAATGTTTATCTCAAGTGTAGGGGGGACTTCTATTGAAGTAAGTGGTCTTTTCCATGAATGTGCCCTTATTTTAACCGGAAAATTCGATTTTTCGTCATTTTTCAAAATTTTTAATCTATTTTGGCCTAGTTGTATAGTTGTATTTTCCTTTATCATGTTTAGTTTCTTCCCATTGCTAGAATAAATTTTCAATAAAGTGGTTTTTAGATTTTTCTTAGTCGTGAACAATTTGACTCAACCCGTGTTTACTTATCTAAGTTTACTCTAGCTAGTATCCTTAGTGTGTTTAAGTCAAGTTTTGCTAGGCTTTTATATAGGGAGCTATAAAACGCGAAAGTCTTAACTCTCACGGGTTAAGAACAAGAACTTTTCGCAAGCTCCTATAATTGATCCTAGAGAGTTGTTTATCAAGGGAACTTTAAAATGCGATTTCTAAACTTGAAAAAGTCTAAGAATTTGCAAGATCCTATAGATGACTCGAAAACCTAAAACTTTGATTTAATAGGCTAAGCATCCACGAGTCTCATTCCTTGAGATTTTAAATTGTGGAGAACGAGAGATGATAGAGTCAATTATAAGTTCGGTATTCTTTCGTGAATCTATGTGAGTTAATTATAAGCCTATTCTCCTTTCGCTTGTTAATAAATCTATCTGCAATAAATAAGGTTGTACGATTTAAAAGGTTACTTAGCTTCTAGCCCCAGATCGTTTAAAAGTTGCTCGGTACGGATTAGAGTTCATAGCCAAGGCATAACTTATGGAAGCGGGATGCGAGATTGGCGAGTCCGAAAAGGCCCTGACAAGGCATGAGGGCTACATTTTGTTGCTAAAGATCCAAAGTGATGTGAAGAATCATTTATCGAAAATCAATATGAAGGATCGAGACACACGACGAAAAGCAAGATCTACCCAAAAGTCATGGAGAAGTCTATCCAAAAAGACCCTAACAAGGTATGAGGATAAATAGATCCAAGTCCTAAAAGGAGGCGGATCGTTGTATATCGAAGTCAAAAATAAATATTGGAGAAAAATGAAGAAGTCGTGGTCCAAAGATGAAGAATCTCTCAAAACTTCAAGTGAAGAAATTCCTATTATGAAGAGAAGGCCATTATTTCATGAACGTCTCTCAAGATTCGAAGTATGAAGTCGCTGCCAAATATCGGTCCGAGAAAGGTCTCAAATCGTGAAGCAAGTTATGCCAAGATATGAACTTTATGAGGTCCCGAGAAGCAGTTTTAAAATATTTGGTCCTTTAGCTAACTATTAATTAAATTGTTCACCTTATTTTCGGCCTTAATAACTATCAAAATAAGTCAAACAATGCATCCTCGTGATCATTCAAGACAATAATAAAATATAAGAGATACACCTAGGAATAAGGGAGTCTAAGTGAGTAATTGGCCCACATGAGTTCGTGATAGTTTGCTAACTTATAATAACAATGATCTCGTTTTTAAGCTTGGTATGGGGACGTGAAACTTGAGGATGATGAACGTTCATGGCTGCCAAAACCCAATGTAAGTTTTTAATTTCTTTACTTGTTCTATCTTTTTATGTTTAGTATTTAATAAAGGCCAAGGTGGATTATTTAAGATGGAAAATGTAAACCGTGCTTTGAAATTAATGCATTGCATGAGGGCATTGCAATGGTTAAGTGTAGGGGATTTAATAAGTGTGAAAACACTTATCCTTTTACCACTTATTTCCAATAATAACAAGGCCAAAACGTGTGATTTATGTCGTAAAAGTCGGAATTATGCGTGGTTTGTGTTTTTATTGTGTTTTAGGACCAAAATATGAAAAAGGAAGAAAACACGGATTTCACGGGCTTTTATCGAAGAAAACGGGAAAAGACGAAGTCAAAAGATCAAGAGTGCAAAAAGAACGGAAGTCCAAGGCCTATTCTGAAGATTTATCAAAGAAAAAGTCTAAAGACGGAAGTTTAACGAAAGTCGAAGAACTCAAGTCTAATAGAAGGAGAAATTTAAAAGACAAGTTCAAATCCCGAGACGACATCGAGAAAAGACGAAGAATTAAAGTCGAGTCGAGAAGACGTGAAGAAAGCAAGAAAGAAAATGCAACACATGCACTCCTTCCACCTTCCCTATAAATACCCTCCTAATAGTCATTAGGAGGGTGGTTAGTTAGCTAGTTTTTGTTTTTAACTTTTCTCTAGTTTTAGAGAGAGAAAGTCTTAAACTTTCTCTCACTAAGTTTCATCTTATCATTTAATCTTTCAAGATTAAACATTTTGTATTGCTTATTTTATTAATCAAGTTCTATTTTAAGCTTTTAATCCTTAATCTCATTCTACTTTTCTTTGATTTTAGATTGATTTTGGTGCGATTATCATATGATCCGTGTTGTTCTAAATGATTTCATGTTTAAAAAGTTAATCTTTTGATCATTTCATAAGTTTTCATTTGATTAAGCTTTAAGACTCTTGTGCTTATTGGCTTATTTTCATGATTAGCTTATTTACTTATAAAAAGCTTTCTTTAAAAGTTCATATTTTTATTGTTTGATCCAAAAGTTTGTTTATTTTCGAGCTAGATAAGTTGATTATAGTGCTTATTTGATCCGTTTAGTTTGATTCGTAATAGTTTTGGGAATAAGCTCATTCTAATAGCTTATTTTCTTTCTTTTTAACCGAATCCCACAAAAATCGGAAAGGGATTAAACCCCTTTCCGATCGAGATATTCCGAGCAGCCTTCCCCTTTTTCCGATTGAGTAATCGGAAAAGGGTTTCTCCATTTTCCGATTGAACCCCCCTTTTTCCGATCGAGTGATCGGATTAGGGTTACACTTTCCGATCTGAGCCTTTTAGAACATTCCGATTTGGCTCTTTGTTTAATATTCCGACGAGGACACTTGAATTATTCCGATTAAGGGTGTTTGTTTAACATTCCGATTGTGAGTCTTGCCTTATTCCGATCCATCTTCTTTGTTTGATATTCCAATTGGCATCCTTTTTCAAACATTCCGACACACTTGTTCCCCAACATTCCGATCAATAGATCGGAATACATTCCGATCTGGCCACCTCTTTTGAACATTCCGATCAGTTTCATTATTTGCACTTTCCGATTAGAGTTGATTTTAGTTTATTGTTTTTACATAGTTTCCAAGTGTTAGTTTAATTTAGTGTGCTAGTATTTTTCTAATATTACCTTTAAGTTTTTCAAGCATTTATTTTAACGTCTCATTCTAGTTTTAATCTTTAAACTTCTACTTTACTCAACGACACTTACTTATTTGCTATTAATTTAAATTAGACAAATCAACCAAACCATTCTCTTGATTCACCAAAAGACAATTGAGTCGCACTTAAGATCGGTTTTTAATTCGAAAAGATCGGTTTAACGAACTTTCATACTTGGGGTAAAAGCCGAGTATTAGCGTTCAAATTTTGCTTGTCAACGCCCAACTTATTTGTCTCAGCGTCTCTTGTAAATTGGTCCAACATAGCTATAAAAGACAAGTTTAAGTTTGTAGGAGTTACCAGAGATCTATCAAAACCTGGTTGCTTCTTCAATTCAGTTAGGGCTTCAGCAACACCCAAAGATTCTCCATCATGTGAGCCTTTATCACTCACATTAATTTGCTCATCCTCCCCTTTGGAAGATTCCTCCATCCCACGCCTAGTGCTAGCATTCTTCAAAATGACAATCCTCTCCCTCAATTGCTTGAGTTCAAGGCCTTGTGTACTGACTATTTGTACCAAGTCTGCATTTTGCTTTTGCAAGCTAATGCAGACAGCCGTCAATTGCATCAATGTGTATGGTTCCAATCTGCCCTCCTCTAAAATGGGTATTTGACCTCCCAAGTTAGAATCATGGGGCATGGATGAGGTCTTGAAGTTGGTAGGACTGTCTTGGCCTGCATCTAAGCCAGAACCAATAGTCCCAGCCTCATCCATAGCACCAACCACACTTGTGGTGGTGGTTCTCTCTCCTACATGGCTAGGACCACTAGAGGAGAACACTCCAGTAGTCCTTTGGTGTTTTTTCAACCTATATTGAGGTGGGGTAGAAGATGATGTGGATTGATTGGATGTGGGAAGATTAAGGGGTGTTTGGGTCTGTGAAGGAAAGGTGTCAACGTCTGGAATACTTGTGTCAACGCCAACATTTAAGGTGTCAGCGTTGAAGGGTTCTTGTTCAATTTCCATGTGTTGAGGTGAAGGTAAAGGTTCTGGTATTGGGTCAAGTTGTGGTTGTGGGTCTGGTTGGGGTTGTGCTGCTGCAATAACAGTAAGCATAGCTAGGGTGAGGGGTAATTCACGGTGAGGGGGTGAATTCATCTTGGTAAAAATAGCTTTCTTTTGCACAGGGATCTCATAAAAATCATCATGATCCCTTGTGCAGTAATTTTGCACATCAAAAACCATTTGCAAAAATCTGGGATAAGCCAAAGTCATCTTATTCCCTTTGTTTTTACACATGCCATCAAAAATCAGTTTTGAATAATTAAACTTTTGCCCATTTGCAATGCACACAATTGCACTAGCAATTGATCTATTAATTTCATTGTGTGCATTACATTTGGGACACAAACATCGTAGGATGACATGTATGAGGTACTTCCATGCTGGGGTAAACTCTTGTTTATGATATTTGTTTAAAGTGCCCTCATCAGGGAAAGGATACCCCAAAGCCCGAAGTCCTTGTTCTATTTCATTTATGGGAAAGGTAATTATACCATCTACATCATCAAGATGCAAAGCCTGGCGAACCAAGGCTTCAGTAACCACCCATGTACGCCCATGAACAATAGCTGATATGTAGTCACAATATTAATTGTTGAGGAACTAACAGTGTTCCAAAACTGTTTAATATGAGTGACAGAGATGAGAGGAGCATGAGAAAGAGCATACCTAATAGGAGATGCATTCAAATACGCCACCATCTGGGTGTATTGTGGAAACAGAGTATCATCAGCGTCCAAATAAGCAATCATGTTGTGTTGACTCCTGAATCCCAATACCAAGTCACTTGGTTTAAACTTTGGTGCCATTGTTGAAGAAAGCTGTTTGTGAATTATTGAGAAAGATGAATTATAGGAGAAATTTGTTAGACAAGAATATGAGATACCCTGTTTAAAAATAGGAGCCAAATATATAGGAGAGATAGGCACATGTGATTGGTCAAAAATTAGGCAACTATTTTCAAAATATAATGATGAAAATATTGAAAAGAAAATAAGTTATCCTTGTGCATTAATTAAAAGTTATCTGCTCCCAAAATTACGGCCCCAAAATTCGTCATAAATAACAACTGGGTAGGTCCCAATGAGTGTCAACGGTCAAAAATAACCCATCAACGCCCAACGGCTATATTCTTGTCAACGTTTGCCAAAGCCATGTCAGCGTCTAAATTGGTCATAACAACGCTTGGAAAAATACTTGTCAGCGTCCAAAAAATAAAAGTAATAAAAATGAAAAAGGACCTTAACAAAGTAATTTATCCTAGTGAAGATAACCTATAAATTGATAATTATTATAGGGCGGCAAGCACTATCCAGTTATGCACACTTGCTTATGCAAGATAGACATAACAGTCCTCTAGTGTCCCTTGCTAACCAAAATTCTTAACAATTAAGTTACCTCATAAAATTCCTTGTAACTCCTAGGTAAAACCCATTATAAATCATTCCAAAGTCTCCCAGTAGACCACAACCAATTCTAGGCCAAAAATGTCTTGGCAGCATGCATAGTATATCAACTTTGCATGCTACAGTGCCTCATGATTTAGTAAACTAACTCATACTCACCTGTGGACATAATCTAGAATTGTGATAAGAGTATTTTAAGAATACCCAAAAGTCCTAAAGGTTCCTAAAACCTCCCCTTAAACTGTGATACATATGTTGCCCAATAATATGTATGAAAATAAAAATTTATGTCAAGATAGGAATATAAATATTCCAACCATCATCCATAAACTAAAACATGCTCAAATGATTCTCCAAGGATCCATAAGCAACTCTGTATCCAATGGTACAATGCTATCAACGCCTGCACAGTTAGATTAAAAACTACAAAACTAACATTGTTGCTGACAACGTCACGATAACACTTGTCAGCGTTAAAGTAACCTTTGTCAGCGTTAGACAAATATAGTGGAAAATCTAACTTCTCAAAAAGACCAATAACAATGCATATCCTGTACATACTTTTACAAAAAGACACCAAAACACATATTAAGTGAGATTGATCATTCCAATACTTGTTATCATGTATTGAAGCCTTCCATCATCAAAAGGTTTAGTTAATAAATCAGAAACATTTTCTTCTGTGTCAACCCTATCTGGTTGTATTAAACCCTTTTCAAAACAATCTCTTATAAAATGATGTCTAATTTCTATGTGTTTTGTTTTAGAATGATATAAAGGATTTTTAATAATGCATAAAGTACTGTTATTGTCTACCAAAATCTTGGTATGCATGAAATTATACCCATAATCCAACAGCTGGTTCTGAATCCATAAGACTTGTCCACAACAAGCAGCTGCAGCTACATACTCTACTTCAGTTGTAGAATTGGCCACCACTGTTTGTTTCTTGCATTGCCAAGATATCAACCTACTCCCAAGAAACTGACATCCACCAGTTGTGGATTTTCTATCAAACTTATCACCACCATAGTCACTGTCTGAATATGCAATAAGCTCCAATGGTGAATCTTTTGGATACCATAAGCCAAGGTCTGGATAACATCTGAGGTACCTAAAGATTCTCTTGACAGCATAAAGGTGACACTCTGTGGGAGTCACTTGATGGCATGCACATGCACACACAGCAAACATAATGTCAGGTCTTGAGGCTATGAGATACATCAATGAACCAATCATAGATCTATAGTGCCTGACATCCACATCTTTTCCATCTCCAACTTTTTGCCAAGGGTGTTCTCTATCCATAAGAGTAGTAGCCCTCTTTTCATGTGGAGAAAAGCCAAACTTCTTCAAGATCTCTGCTACATACTTATCCTGAGAGATGAATATACCATCTTCTTTCTGCTGAACTTGTAACCCTAGAAATAAGTTCATCTCCCCCATTGCACTCATCTTGAATTTGTCTATCATAAGCTCGGAAAAGTCTTCACTCATCTTTGGATTGGTGTAGCCAAAGATGATATCATCCACATAAACCTGAACAAGTAAGACATCCTTACCAGTCTTCTTTGTAATTAATGTCTGGTCTATGGTGCCCCTTTTGAATCCATTTTCCACCAGATAAGTGGACAATGTGCCATACCATGCTCTTGGGGCTTGATGAAGTCCATACATAGCTTTCTTGACTCTATACACCTTGTCTAGATGCTCTGGATCTTCAAAACCAGGAGGCTGCATGACATATACCTCCTCAACAATTGTGCCATATAAGAAAGCACTCTTCACATCCATTTGATAGACAGTGAAGCCCATGCAGGAAGCATAGGCTAGAAATATCCTTATAGCCTCAATCCTTGCAACTGGTGCAAAGACCTCCTCATAGTCTATCCCTTCCTCTTATGTATATCCTGAGCCACTAAACGTGCCTTGTTTCTGACCATAATGCCTCTTTCATCTTTCTTGTTCCTAAGAACCCATCTTGTCCCAATAGGTGTGACATATCTGGGACAATCAACCAGCTCCCAAACATCCTGAATTGCAAATTGGTGAAGCTCATCTTGCATTTCTTCCACCCAACTTGGTTCTTTGAGAGCATCAAAAATCTTCTTGGGTTCCTGTTGTGACAGAAAACAGGCAAACAAACATGCTTGAATAAGAGGGGTATCAACCTTCTTGTGTATATTGGCAATGAATCCTCCAAGACTCTGATGAGATCCTCTAGTCTGAACAAGAGACATCACATCTCCAATAATTTGAGAAGTGGGGGTGATTCTTCATAGTAGAAGTGAGAACTCCTCCCTCAAAATGTCTGTTGTCTTCAATCTCATCATCCAAGTTACCAATATCTTCTTTAGAATCTCTTCCATCAATATTTGTATGAACCTCTTCATTTCTGCTTGAAGGTTCACCTTGTTCAAAATTGGAAGAGAAAGTATGCTCAAAAGTGTTGTCAACGCCTGAACCAAGGTTGTCAGCGTTTGATCCATCCACGCCTGAAATGGTGTTGTCAACGTTTGAGCCATCAACGCCTGAATTTGTCCTGTCAGTGCCAGATTTTCCTTTGTCAGCGCCTGAAGGACCATGCATGTTGTTAACTAGTGATACTTGGGGACCACCATTTTCCTTTCCAGCAGCAGCAACAAAAGCATCTGTCCATATGGGAACAGTAACATACTCAAGTATGGGAGATGACTTGTCTGCTTGTGATCCAACCTCTTCATTAACCTGTGTACCTGAAACATCAACAACTGGTTCATCCACAACATTTGAAGTTACCTTCACAATGTCTGGATTAGCAACAGGCATATAATTCAAAGTCCCAGATAGAGGTTCCAAGTCAAACAACCAATTTGGACCACTTTTAGGATCACTATGTTTACTCTCTAAAAACCTAACATGTACTTTCTCAAGTATACGTTTTTCCTTCTTAAGATAAACCCTATATCCCTTACTCTACACTGAATAACCCATGAAATAGCCTTCATCACCTTTAGCACTAAATTTACCTAAGGCATCACTAGTATCCCACACAACTACATGACAGCCAAAAGGTTTAAGAAAACCAATATTAGGTTTTCTTCCCCAAAGTAACTCATAAGGTGTTTTGTTATGTATCTTGTTGACCAATGCTCTATTCTAAACATAACAACCTGTATTCACAGCCTCAGCCCAAAAAGCTATGGGAAAGTGAGCATCAGCCAACATAGTCCTGACTGCTTCAATTAGGGTTCTATTCTTTCACTCAGCAACCCCATTTTGCTGTGGGGTTCTGGCAATACTAAACTGCCTAGTAATCCCTTTCTTGGCACAAAAATCATCCAACAGTTTATTTCTAAACTCACCACCATTATCACTTCTAAGCATTTTAACTTCATTACCAGTTTTCTTCTCAATCTGAGTAATAAAGTTGATTAAAGTATCAGCAGTATCACTTTTCATAGCTAAAAAGAAAGTCCAAGTAAACCTAGAAAAGTCATATGTGATAACAAAGCAGTATGATTTACCATTCAAACTCTCTATATTAGTTTTACCAAACAGGTCCATATGCAGCAAGTGAAGTGGTTTATAACTAGAGTGCACCTGTTTAGACTTAAATGAGACCTTGTGCTGTTTGCCTTTAAGGCATGCAACACAAGAGTGGTCATTGTGAAAAGCCTTTTCAGGCAAACCATCAATCAAACCAAGTCTTACAAGTCTGTTTATATTTTTAAAATTAATGTGCCCTAATCTCCTGTGCCATAGATTACTCTCATCAACTGAAGCTTTAGCATAAAAACATGACATATTATTATTCATCCTAATACCATTAAGATTCACATTATAAATGTCCTTATGCCTAGGTGTTCTATAGTCAATAAATTTCTCATCTGGCATTTTAAAATCCTTGCTCAACACCAAGCATTCAGTATTAGTGAAAAGAACCTTATTTTTGTTATCACAAACTTGTGATACACTAAAAAGATTATAATCAAGTTCTTTTACCAGAAACACGTTTTCAAAACGCAAGTTTTTGGTGAGAAGAGTTCCTTTGCCTGTGATAGTTCCATATCCACCTCAAAAGTAAACTTTATCACCATCCCTAATGGGAGTGAAGTTTGTAAGGTAATCTTCCTTCCCAGTCATGTGCCTAGAGCATCCACTATCCCAATAGCCATAATCATTCACCTGTTTTTGAATGCCTTGCACATAAAGAAAACTAAATTAGTTTTCTTTGGGAACCCAAGCCTGAGCAGACTTGGATTCATCTGGTTGTTCAACAAGAACAGACTTAGTTCTCATAACAACCCCTTGTTCATCCCTTTTTGGATGAAACACCCACTTAACCCCAATTGGTTTTGTGATGACCTTTGAAATATAATTAAATCTGTTGCAGGTCATAGAAATCCCATTAGAGTTAGGGTTTTGATCTTTCTTAGGTCTCCATGTCAAGCTAGAAGAAGATTTAGACCCCTTTCCATGTGGTTGCAAATATTTAGGTCTGGCAACGTTTCTGTCAGCGTTTGATTTGGCCTTGTCAACGCTGAAATTACCCTTATCAGCATTGAACCTAGGGTTTGCTACAGGAACCCATTGCCTATTAGACCATGTATTGGTCTTCTAAAAAGGTCTTTGTCCATGAGTGTTAGACCCTTTAGTGAAGAATGGGGCTGGTGTAACAACTTGTGGACTTTGCTCCACAAAAGTGTTGGGTCTGACAGTGCTTGACCTTTTGTCAGCGTTGACCTTGGAAGCATTGACACACTTATAGGCTAAATGTGAAAAGCTACCACAAGTGTAACAGGCTTTTCTAGACACAACTCTAGGTCTAGAAGAAAAGATGTAGAACAATGATAATCTTTGTGAAACAAGGGGGTTGATGTTTTTCTAGAGAGAGAAAGTTAGAGAGAGAAGTGAAAGAAACTTGTATATTGAAATGAAAGAAATAAACAACCAACACCTCTTTCCATGGTGGAAAGAGGTTTAAATACCCCAAGTCCTTAATGGACTTGGGCTTCCGGCCCATGAACATGCTCATGGGTCGGGCTATTTAATAAATGAAACTAAACTTAACTACGAGCCTATAACTACATTGTTGGAGTGACCGAGACTTTCTAAATGCGTAAAACGTATTTCCAACAATCTCCCCCAAAGGGAGGTCACTCCAAATTTACAAAGTCCTAATCTAGCATGTTAGATCTTGTTCTTGAGCTCGTAGTCTTCTTTTCTTTCTTTTTATTTTCTTTTGTGAATATGTGTTGAATGATAGAAGCCTTTTGCTTGGAACACGTTCTTTTGGCCTTTCACGTGCAGTCTTTATTTTTCTTGGGAGGTTCGCCTCTTTGTGACTTCATGTCTCACACACTTATCCTTTGTTGAATTCTTGAAAGTTTCAGAGTCGATACAGCGGAAGACTTTTAGGTCATACTTTCTTGAATTTGCATGAGTATTTGATGTTGAAGGAATAAGCATGTGAGGATGTCTTCAACAGGTACACCGCAACGCCACCGTCTTCAACTGGTACACAGCAACGCCACCATCTTCAACAGGTACACAGCAACGCCACCGTCTTTAACAGGTACACATCAACGACACGAATAAAATGGCTTTGACATTTTATTCTATTTCGGTAGCATTTTACCTCCGGTCGGTGAAGACCGTTGGACGATATTAGATATCGTACCCGTGACGGATAGTTTCAATTAAGTAACTTCCTGACAGGATTTTGCGGGTAAAACTGTTCTCTTTAGTCGACCGTCCAAAGCTGACTGCGAACATAAAGAGTGAATCATTTGGATTAAAAATCCTTATGATTGAAGCCGTCAATTCATGAAACCTGGAACAAGTGAATTTCAATTAAGATATTCACCATCGTTGCTTTCCAGTTGTCACAAACTTGATTCAAATTGAATCTTGCTTGTTACCTACCAAGTGCTGTTTGATGTTAACACTAGAAGGATTTCCACTCGTCACTGTGAACACTAAACAGTGTCACTCTGAGTGTTCTGGCAAGATCATACGATAATGCGTAGAGGCCTGGAACGAGTTTAAGTTCAATTAAGAATTAAACTACTGTTTCTTTCCAGTTGTCACAAGATTAGTTCGTAAAGAACCACACGTGTCACCTACTATGAGCTTGTTTGATGTTGGCTCAAGCAGGATTTCCATCTTCACTGTAACACTTGCGTATTACTCGGATGTTCTGGCAATATTACAAGAATATTGCGTAGGACTCATAAAAGATCTCTTACTTTTCACATTGTGTGAAGAAGTAAGGAATAAATGGAAAGTGTCCTAATGAGACTTTTGATGATCTCGTGGCTCTAGACTCGATAGTGCGTTTTGATTTAGTGATCGATGGCTGGAGAGGAGTGCCACCTATTCAATATTAGTCTATTCGGAGTGAATAAACCAATAGATAACGTGTTGAACTCCGTGTGATTAAAACAAATACCTTTTGAGAGATATTTGAGTTAGCTGGGGAGGGTTGTGCATTGCATCACTGGGTCCATGATGGCTTTCTTCAATATCGAGAATCATTAACTAATGATCTCAATAGCATATGTATTGACCCGGTTTCTGCCTAAAGTTGTAAGGAGGGCTTCTTTCTTTACACCCTTTATCTTTACAATTCTTTTTCATTCTTCAACCCCTTTCAATGCTTACCAATACGTCATAACTAGCACCTTGTTGTGATTTTTCCAGTGCTAGCTTAAGTACTTGGTCGGCATTCAGCTACGTTCACATTCATTCTCCATCTTTCCTAGGACTTCTAGTTCTATCTAGGGAGTTGTCCTTGGAAAGATTGCATCGGTTTTGATGAATCATTGGACTAATACCTATACCTACCACCCTTTTGTCACCACTTTCGTCGTGAGTTAAGTGTGTTTTGGGTTGATATCGTCACCATGAAAAATCCTTGAAAATCACTTAAAGCACTTGTGATATTAAAATCAAAGATTTTGTGCCTTAAGTCTTTTGATCATCAAAAACGCTCCCCCTTAACTTGTGGATTACACATGTTATGTTGGTTTATCTTTTAAGTCTTTTTCATTGTTTTAGCCAAATATCATAAAGTCTCCTTAATCCCATTTTCTCCCCTTTCCAAAATGTTAACCATCAATATTTTGGATATTAATGGATTAACCGGTCTTTGGGTAATAAAATGAAATTAGATGTTGGCCAAAGAACATATTACTGCTCCCCCTCAAATTAATGAGGGTAAGTTGTAGTGCTTGAGTATGATTTGTTTGAAAGATTTAGAATATCGAGAGAAATTCTTGAAAAATATCATACTTTTACACTACAACAAGCCACAAAAGCTGATAAAGTAAAAAGATAACATATTCACAATAATAAACATATGGAGATGACCTGTAATGAGACGAACCAAAATTAATTGGTTCGTTCCGTGAACCGATGGTGAGCTCCATATGGTCGTCCACCGACGAATCGTTCTATACTTCGTAGCAACCGGCGCTTCTTCAAAACTTCCTCAATCTTCCTGATTGCGTACGAAGAACCCTTTCTGCACTGGGTTGTCCAGGTGTATGTAACTGCCGGAAGAGGTGAGTTGGCATTGAGAACCGACAGATCATCTCGAACATTCTTTAGCGTTCCATCACTGAATTTGTGCAGTTTTGAGAATCGCATATATTGCATGACACCAGTCTCATTCGGATAAAAAATTCCTGCTTCCGGCTTGGTAGTCCCCATGTAAACCTTCTTGTTCTTATGGAAATTGCTGAGTGGAGTCGTATGGGGACGGTCCAGGTTTAGCTTCTTCTGATAGCTTTCTACTCCAAGTTGAAAGTCTTCCACCCGGTTTTGAATGACTATTTTCCTGGCATATTGACGAAAGTTTGAACTCAAGGCTATGACAATATCAGGTGATAGATGGTCAACTTTTTCTTGAGCCAAGAGCAACAAAAGATCTTCTATGTCTTCAAGTTGAAGGTACTGGAGATCACTTTCGTCAATGCGGTATTCTTTCTCATCAGTACGTTTGAACAGGATTACATTTAAGTAATCATAACCGAAAACAGTCTGAGTGGTTGCTCCTAGGATGCTTTAGATTCTGTGAGATGAGACAATAGAAGCACCTCTCTTGGGACGATGGAAGTGATTGTAGGCTAACTTCTTCTTTTTGTCCCAGTGAGATATGCCAAGTGAAGCATAGGTATCATAAAACTTGAGCGGCTTCTTTCTCCATATTGACTCAGGCACTTTATCCTCTATCCATGGAACATTCTCCAAGTTGACAGCCTTGAGCATTGTTAGTGACGTGGCATATTTCTTTGCTCCATTTTCAAGGTATTCAAGATCGTGTGAGACAAAATGTTCTAATGGGATAGTAGCAGAACCGGTGATGACCGTTGGTGTAAGAGGTCGCAATACGGGAGTCTGAATTCCTGTAGTTGTCGCTCTCATTGCTTTTGTAAGCTCATTCAGGTGATATTCTGCTTCATTATGGCTAATCTTTAACGTGTCAAAGAAGTCCACATTAGCAACTGCCATCTTGATCAGATCTGGGGTCATCGTCGGTTTCCCATGAGAATACCTTAGAAAGGCCGAGAAGTCGATAGGGTTGTTGAGAAATTGAGTCATCTCCATTTCAGTTGCAGTGTCAAATGGATGCTGTGGTGCTGCGTTTGTTAGCCAAAGTTGCTCTTGTACAGTATCAACAATGATAAGGGATTCACGAATGTCGGTTCTGGAACATTTAAATCTTCAACTTCCATGTCATCGTCATGCTGAACTGTAGATGATGTTTACGGTTGAGTTTGCATCACCGGTATATCATCGTGAGGTTCTTCTTCAAGCATTGTCTCTGTCGGTTCTTCTGTTTGCATATATTCTACAGAGTCGATGTGAGAATCAGTAGTGAATTCTGGTGCAGTAGATATACCTGAAGAAACCTGCTGAGTTTCTGATACTGTTGACTCCAGTGGCTTTTCTGTGGTGTCAGCAACCTTTTCTACAGTGTCCTCTAGACCTTTCTCGGTGGCCGTCTCATTGTCATCCTTGTTTGTCTCTTCGGCATTTGTACCGGTGTCGTCATTCTTATCACCCTTATTGACTTCATTACCCTTATCATTATCGTCATCGTCATCCTGATCATCATCTGTATCCTCGTCCTCGTCCTCATCTTCATCTCCATCCTTATCCTTTCCTTGTTCATCCTCTTCTTCCTCCTCATCTCCTTCCTTATCCTTATCCTCATTACCATCATCTTCTTCATCGTTTTCCTCGTCATCTTCCTCTTCTAACTCATTCTCATCATCAGACTCAGAGTCGGTAGTGTCTGTAGGATTCTCTTCATCAATTGCTTTGTTGAGATATTGCAGAACTTTGCGTTTGTATCTGGATTTATGAGCTCCCAAATCTAGCAGACGTGTATGTAGCAATGTCATTAATTGAAGAGTAGATAAACCATTACCGACAAGATGTGGTAGTTGTTGATCAACATAAGACTTGACTTCGCGTCGAATGATCACAGTCATCTGCTCGTCAATTGACCCGAGAAAAGCAGCATTTTCTTTATCCCGAGTTTTCTTCTCTTTACGAAATGATTTTTGTTGTTCTTTGAGCTTTGATACTTTGTTTGTTAGTTTTTGAAGAGTGGGCTCATCTGGTTGCGGTTCCTTGGGAGGAGTGGCAAACCTTTCAGTCAACGTAGCTATTTGTGTAGCTTGAGCCTCTAGTTGTTGTTGAAGAGATAGGATCAACGGATCATTGACTGTGAGAAAAAGATTTGATGTGGATGATACTTGTGGTTCTGTTGGTGGAGGTGTAACCGAAACCGTTAAGGTGGTGGTGGATGATACTGGTTGTACCGGGATAGGTGTGGATGTAGATACAGTGGTTAGGATAGTGGTTGATACAGGTTGTTCAGCTGTGGATGACGGTGTAGATTCAGTGGTAATGGTGGTGGTTGATACTGGTTGCTCAACAATTGCGGGTGTGATGGTGGTGGTTGTGACCTCACTGATGACTGGGGTTGATAGTAGTGAAGTGGTGGCCGATGTAATCGTGGTTATAGGGACATCCACCATTTGTTCATTTGTTGACGGATCAGTGTTGGTGACCTCAACACCCTCCCCTTCTAAATTGAGATATTTCAAAACATCATCAGAGTTTGAAGTAGACTTACTTTGAAGTTGCGTGTCTGGTATGAAAGTTGCATGAGCATCTTCATTTAGTACCATGTGATTCGGTTTAGGCAAAGATGTGGTGATATTTGCATCTCGATACATCATACTTGTATCAGTGTCAGCACTGCTCTCACGTTCTTCACTTTGTTCCCGACTTTCAAGATGAAAGTTAGCAGTATCTTCATATTCATCTTCATAAGTATCTTCTTCATCGAAAAATTCCGTATCACCATCAGGATTACCAAAATCTGCTAAGTCTTCAAATACCCTTGAGCCTGATCCGCCAAAGGCTTCCTGTCGGCTTTGTTGAAGAATAATACGAAGTCTTTTGGCTTCAGAAATTTGTTGTTGAGCAGGATCAATTGGAGCAACACTTGCCTCTTTGCCTTTAGCTTTCCTTGCTTTCTTAGGCCTGCGGAGTGGTACTTCTTCCTGTTCTTCTTCAGTTTGGATCAGCTCATCTTCATCATCTTCATCAACAATTTGCATTTTTCCTGAGCGTTTATCTTTAGAAGCAGCTGATTGACGCTGTGAAACTCGTTTCTTGCGTTTACCTTTTTGCTTCTCTGAGGGTGGTAAATTTGCCCGCTTAAATTGTGCGTCAATATCATTAAGCATCTCTTGGTATTTATCACTCTCCTTGATTCCATCATTAATCATTGTGTCGGGTACTAGTACAGGAAGTAATGCATACCTTGTGGAATTAGTGTCTGCATTCATTGAGAGAATCACATAATCATCATCTTTGGTGTGATAGAAGAAATTCCCGCGAGTGTCAATGGTTGGGTCATTCTTCATAAAATGGTGGATAATGAGCTTGGTGAATCTCAGGAATGGAAGATGCACGGATTTCTTCTTCGTTCCAGTAAACTGATAACAAAATTGTTGCCAGAGAAGAAGTGCATAGTCGACTTTTGATGCAGTATTCAATCCCCAAAATAAGTGAGCCTGTGGTGGTCTCATTACATCGGTGACCCTAGTTTTTCCAGTGAGACACTTGACGATGATGGTGATAATTGCTTTCCAGGGTTGCCCTATGTGTGAGGTGTTAAATTGGGATGGGTTGTTAATTTCACCCTCATAATTCATGGCACGAATGACTCGAAGCACTTCATCATTCTTTGGGTTAGCCACAAATTGTTCTCCTTGTGCCAACCTAGGAAGCTTAAACAATTTCCGAAAAGTGCTCAAGTTGAGTACCCTTGGTGTTTTGTTCAGTTCGAAAGCAATAGTCTTTTTAGAGAAAGATGCAGTGTTCCAGAATTCATGCATGTAGACTTTGGGAACAGATGCAGTACGTCTGAGTGTGTCTCTGATGGGTGATATGTCTAGGATATCCGTGGCTATTTTGAAAGCTGGTAAAGCCGGATAAAAATCATCCTGTAATCGAGAGTTGTTCTCAGCATATGGAAGCCTATTACTGAGCGAGACAAGTTCAAGATCACGAAGTCGTTGTTCTTCCTCGGTGAGTGACATTTTCCTGCTTTGATGACATATTCACAAATGATATACACAACATATGTAGATGTATTAAGTCTATGCCAAGTTTAAACATAGGGAAAATGTCATTACAATTATTACCACAACATTCACACATACATCAGATGAACAAGGTCCTTACATTTAGCAATACACTTAGGATAATGACATGACTGCCAGTGATATTTTTATTTTAAAGAGATACCGTCGTAGCATTAGTTCTTAAAATATTTTGATTTCTTGGAGGTGATGACCAAAACCTCAGTAGGTTTAGGTTTGATTTCTACTAACACCTCAGTAGGTCTTGGTTTGATTTCAACCAAAACTTCAGTGGGTTTTGATTTAGTTTCAACCACTACGTCAGGAATTGTAGGATTATCCTCAACCCAAAAGATAGTGGGCTTGAACAAAGATGAAGCTTTGTCTGCCATGGCCTGTAAACAAAAACACAAGACATTGACTAAGTAATTTGTATCTCTTTTGTTTACATAGGAATCAACTTATTTAAATAAGATGAACTTCTGTAATAAGAAACCATTCAAGTATTCTTATGAGATAAAAATTAACTTGTTTCAATAACACTTGGTTTCGTGTAAATGGCCCTAAAGTACTTAAACCTAAAGAGGAAGTAGTGCAAGCTAGGCCGAACTCATTAGATATTCTAAGGCAATTGCATAATCATAAGAGACCTAATTCCATCAAAATGTAGCAAACCATCGGAACCCTAACCAAACCATCGCAATGAATCAAACATCAGAATCCTAAAGAAATAACATCCTATCGCAATATCTAAGGTCATCGCAATCAGTACATTTCCATCGGAATAAATGAGAAGTCATCGTAATATTACCCATCGCAATACCTAGTGCGAAGCCATCGTAATGACACATCGGAATGTGCCATCGCAACACGCCATCGCAATGAGCCATCGTAATGGCCATCGCAATGAGCCATCGCAACGAGCCATCGGAATGACCCATCGTAACGACCCATCGCAATGAACCATCGTAATGACACATCACAATGAGCCATCGCAATGAGCCATTGTAATGACTCATTGCAATAGCCCATCGCAATGAGTGATAAGTGTGAAAACACTCATCAATAATGATCCAAATACCACTCAAAACACAGTCAAATACATTATTTTAACTTTAAAATATCAGAATTACGCGTGTATTTGCGTTTCATGTGTTTTCAGGTAAAAAGATACATTTTTGAGCAAAGATGCGTTTTCAAGGACTTATTTGATGAAAAGACGAAGAAAGGGAGAAAAGAGCTTTCAAGGACCATACTTGCCATCATTTACCAAGAGCAAGGGCTTAAGTTGGAATTTTGACAAAGATGAAGGATTTAAAAAAGATTACTTAAAAGCTTTAATATACATTTGGAATGAAATGAAAAAGAAAGGATCAAAAGAAAATTAAATGGAAAGTTTATAACTTTTCATATATACTTGGTCAAATTTGACCAAACCGGTCAAAACACACAACCCAAACAAGCGTCTTCTTCTCCATTCAAGAGAGAGAAACAGACGGTTTACTTCTCTTTCCACCAAACCTGCAATCGATTATCAATGAAGATCCAAGAGGAATCAGCCGAAGCTTTCAACAGCAAAAGTGCTTATCTTTTTCTCCTCTTCATGATGGTACTACTTAATTCGATCAAGACTCAAGGATAAAGAAACCCCCAATTCTGGAATGAAGATGGAAGAACTTTATCCTCGTATTTACACGTGTCCACTCCTTATTGGATAGAACACGTCACACCTTTCCCTCGCTGGCTATAAAAAGAAGACGAAGCTCTCATTTGCATTCGGTTAGCTTAGGAGTAGAATACACACAGTAGATTAGTTTTTAGGAGTAGATAGTTAGACCATTGAAACTAATTCTGTTATTCTGTTATAGTATTCTTGTTTTCGGTTAAAATAGTTATAACAAATTCTTTGAGTTCTTCCATTAATGAAAGTTCTTTTCATCTTCAAGCTTTTTGTTATCCTGTTAAATCTCTCTTAATCCCAGCTTCTATTTCACTATTGTTACGGTTCATCTTTTCTCTTGCTTATGAGATTTCAATATATTGTGATCTTTAGGTATGTATGATAGTTAAAGTCATTGTTAGCGAGTAAAGTCCATATTCACGTTCGAGTTACTGTTCATATATTGATAGGGCTGATAAAATGGTGATTTCTTAGTTAGATTTAAAAAGTTTACTAAATAAAGATGATGTTTTTGGATTACTGTTCATCAGATTTTAGAAGTCTATTAAAAGGTTTTTTGTTATATAAAATTTTCTGATAGAAATCAGTTAGATGGATAAATAGTTAATGGAATCAGTTAGAAATTGGTTTAGTTAGTAAGTATCAATGATCAAGTAAGTTTCGATTAAGACTGTAGAAATTGAGATCAGACGGTAGTATTCAGTTTTGCTGTTAACCATAGCAGATTAGTTTCAGTTTCGATTGTGATTCGTGTTCAGTTCAGTAGAGAAGCTCTCATGTTCACAGCGGCTGGTTTCGGAAGGCAGCTAACATAGATAGGTTATATTTGGTATTCGTATTTTGTTTGACTTTGCAGGTTTTGTTCGAGAGTTACTGTTCACTAGAATAGTGGATAGAAGATGTTTGTCGTTGTAGAGATCAGCTTCTAAGCCGGTTCAGCGCCGAGCTTCGTCATCAGCGGACTAGGCCTGGAAGTGTAGGTTAAGCTCATTTTATATTCTGCAAATATTAGTATAGACTTGTTAGTGGTAGTTGTAGTGCAGTATTGCTTGCAATCTGGTTCGTTTGATTAATGGTTCATGTTATCTGCTTTTAGTTTACACATTGATCTATTTTTTTACTTGTTCACTCAATAGGAATATCAGATAAATGTAGATCTTATTGTTATTCCTTAACTGGTGTTTGGTATTTTGTTTTGACAGCATTAGTCGCAGTAGTAATTGATTTAGAAGCTTTTAGTCCTGCCTTTTAAGTCAATACTAAGCTCTTAGGAAGTTACGTTTTGTTTAACTGATATGTTCTTCACAATTCGTTAGTGCTAGTGGATATGTAAGATTTCTATTGGGTCATGATCAGTTAGGATAAGAATTGGGCTAAGGCATCTATTTTACTGAATGTAATCAGTTGCTAGTTACAATATTATGTATAACCAAGTGTTAAACATTGCCGTAACATCATTTTAGAAGTAGGCCCATTTTAGTATAATGCCTTTTGATACAAGTAAATTTAGGACCAATTAGTTTACTTTTGATAGAAAGTTAGTTTAAATAAAAAGTTAAGTTTTTGTAAGGAAGTATTTTAGATTCGAACAACAATTGTTATGAGATTTAAAATTTGATTTCATTTTATAACAGAATTGAATTTTACTTTTATAAAATTAGTATTTTTACTTTTATAAAAAAATAGTTTTCATGAAATTTACCTTTTTCATTTTTGTAAAAATTTGTTAGAAAATTTTATAAGAAGTTAGTTAGAAAATTTGTTAACATTTGTTAGTTTGTTATTTTTACAAATTGGTTATTTTCTTGTTGTAGGAACTTGTACTTTGTGCTTTAATTGTAGTATGTGCAATGTGTTTTTAGCATAGTATGTATACGTAGTACATATCTAGATAATATTTTTCTCTTTTTAATTGCTTTGTGCCAATTAGACATAAATACCAAACAAAATTTGTATAACCAAAAACAATTAAGTCTTTGCTAGAAAACGTTATATCAATTCGAATCGAGCTGAGAAGACAACTACACTAAAAACGAAATATTAAATGGCGCCGCTGCCGGTTCTTTTCGTGAAGATTAACGATTTCGAGTGAGACGATTGGATTTTGGGATCCGTTCATTTTGTGAACGTTATTTTTACGTATTATAATCAAAAACATATAAAAAAATCAAAAAGATAAAAATACAAAAAAAAAAAATCACAAAAATCAATTCTTTTCCTAAAGAATTGAACCAAAAAAATAAAAAAATCCAAAAAGTAATCTTTTTCCTAAAAGATTACACCCAAAAATATATATTATATCGTTTTCATCGCTTTTTACGTACATATAGTATTTTATTTAAAAAAATCAAATAAATACAAAAATATTTTTGATATATTATTATATGTAAATAAGTATACGTATAAAAACAACCAAGTTACCTATCTCCATAAGTATTGCCGAGGCATTACACCGTGTTGATGGGCGTTCCGGTCCTTGACACGCGTATCGATAAAATTTAATTAAGCAAGAATAGATAAATACTTCCAATTGGCAATAATTCGAAGAATACAAACTACAAAGTGAATAGAAAGGCGATGTGCTATAAAATGCCATCAAAGGGTCAATAGGTACTTAAGTGCTTCGCGCCACCTAACCCCCCGTTCACTAGTGCGTATTCTAAGAAGGAAGGCTTGATTGGGGGTCTTGCACCCAAGTAGTAATTATATATATATTTTCTTGTGGATATTTTATATCGAACCTCGAGGGAGATAATCTCTTCTTTCTCAAAAGTCGACCGAGGGCTACTCCCTCATTCCTCGTGTTTATTTACACGTGTACTCGCACACGTGTAAACATACCACCTTTGGTGTATTACTTCCTTCCCCGAGGAAGCTTTTAAACGTCATTATACTTGTATATACATTCGGCCACCTTGTTAAACATGGATACTCGTTCCATGTTGGAGATTTTGCAGCAACGATCCGCCAACGCTAATTATTCGACTTGTTCGACTTGTGGAGGTCCACACGATACTTATTTATGTGATCAAAATAATAGTTATTATGGGGAGGGATATGCTTATAATGGAACCGAGAACCCTAATTTTCAACCTAACACTCAAATGGACTACACTTGTAATGACTATATGGGATATTCCGGTTTTTCATCACAACCTCCACAATCATTTCATGATCAAACCTTTAATGTGCCATACCAAAACCAAGGATTTTCCAATTATGGAGGTTTTCAAAATGATGATAATTTTCAAGGCTATAATCAAGAAACCTTTCATAATCAAGACTCTTTTCAAACCTATAATTCACCTAATTATGGAAATCCACCTCCACCCTATTCTTCGACTTATTCATGTGAGTTTTGTGGAAAAGAACCCCATTATGGTTATGATTGTCGATCAAGGGATCCGCCTTCTTATACTCTTAGTAATCGCAATGAGATTTCTTTTGTAGTCGAGCAACTAGGAAGAAACGATGGATATAGATTAAAGGCTTTTAAACGTATGAGAGAGATGAGTATCGAAAAAATGAGAGAAGAATCTCAATGGTTAAGGGAAGAAATTAAGTCTCTTGAGGATGATTTAAGGAACAAACGGTTTAATATCAAGAGATTTGGTGACATTTATAGAGCATCGGTGAACAAATCTTCTCAGTTCCTCCAGAAAGAGTTAGACGATTTACTCATTAAGATTGATAAAAAAGAGGAAGAAGAACGATTTTTTGCTAATCGTGCTCGTTTGCTTAAACAATGCTTATTAGATGAAGATAATGAGGAACCTTCGATTTGTATGACACTTAATGATGACACATCTTCATCACCTTTACCTCACGTGGAACCCACCGACTCTTTAACCATGGGGGACGAGCCTCTTAGCACTAATACAAACACCGATTTGGATGAATTAACCTCTTCTAGTGTTGAGAACCTTATCCCAATCCAAAGAGAGCTTGAGAGGGTTTCCATTGAACCATGTGACGAGCTTTGTATTGATACCTCTTCTCCTCATGATCACATTGAGATTTTATCCCATATTGACCTTCATGCTACTACTAGTGATTTTGGTGACTTTGATCTTGATGAATTGTTTAAAGAAAGGGATAATGAGATTGAGGAAGAGTTTGAGGAAGACTTGACACAAATAGAGGATGCAAATTGTGATTCTAGTGACGCGTCTTATGCTATATCATCTGATGATTTGTCATGTCAAGATAACATTCCTAATTTGGATGAAGAGTTTGCTCCTATAGGAAAAGTGGATCCTTCTCCTCTACCACCTTATGATTCTTGTGATGAAACCTTTGATGATCCTTATGATAGTGATGAGTCTTTTACTTCTGATGATGATGACTCCATTTCTTCTATGACTCCTTCACCTATTCCTCTAAGTGATTTGGTGATGCATTCAAATCCTCTTTTTGAGACATGTTTTGATAACCCACTTTGTGAGGAGTGTGAAGAACCTAATAATGAGTCTATAGAAGAAGAACCCTTGATTGATATTCCTTCACTGGTTTTTGAGGATACACCTATTGATTTTCATGATAATATCATCCCTTTGAGTGATTCTCTCATTAATACACCTCCTTTTGAGCCTTATGTTCCCACCCTCCCACCTTTGAAGTTGGTTATTGATGAAGATCCTTTCTCTAAGAGATTGATACTTTTTCATCTAAGGCACCTTTAGAACTCAAAACCTTTGATATGGACTCTCTTATGGAGATTGATACCACCATAGAGGATACTCTTGCACAATTTGATATAGGGGTCAACGATAGTGTTTCTAATTTGGAAGAGGAGGTTCGTCTTATTACTACATTGCTTTTTGGGAACATAGAGACTACACCTCCTTCACAAGATACTATTACTATTGATCCTCCTTTCACTATGCCTTCTATGGAAGATTACCCACCTTTTGATGATGATGATGAGCCTAATATGGACATAATAGTTATGAATGTTTTGATACCTACACCTTCATATTCTCATGATGCTTTGATATCTAAGGGGGAATCTTATATGGTTGATATGAGCTCATCTTCTTATTTTCCCATGAAGGGAAAGGTTTTTGATCCTGGGATACATATGTTTGGAAAAAATTGGTTTTCATCTACTCCACTTAAGAGTGTGCCTTCGATTGATATGCGCTTCTTGTATGAGCTTACTTTGGTGATGCTACCTACTTTGGAGTTGTTCACTTGTCGAGATGGAAACTATGTATTTGATCCTGGAGTGCTTCCTATTTTAGAGACTTCGTATGTTGGACAAACTTGAGACACGTTGGACCGTTCCATTTATCGAGGCGGATATTGTAGATCTTATAGTAAATGGCAACGTGCTAAGTTTGAGTGTATCATGTGAGACGTGCTTCAAAGTGGATATTCTTTACTCTCCATGATGGTTTCCCCAAGGATAACTTAATTCGGGGCCGAGTCGAGCTAGCGACTTAGGGTTAAAAAAACTCAAGCATTGAATAACTAGGTTAGAAAACGTAGAGTAGATTTTCAATAGGTTAGGTTTAATTAAAAGGGTGTTATTGTAGAGTTGAAGTGGAGGGGTGCCTTTCTTCGTCTTTTCGTTTTTGTTTCAAGGGTTGCTCTCTCACATTTTATGCTTGGAGCTTATGGAGGAGGCCCGTGTATCTGGTTCACTTCGATTAGTTTTTGCTATCGTGATATTAAACACTTGTGCTTTAAATGAATATCCTTTAGTTGTCTTTTCCTTAGCTTGGGTTAAGCAAAGTAATCAATGTCATAAGTGTAGGGGAGTTCACTCCAATACTCTTAAACATTGAGGACAATGTTTATCTTAAGTGTAGGGGAGACTTCTATCGAAGTGACCTTACCTAGACCATTGCCTTAACTTCATGATAACTTGGAAAATTAATTTTTCAGACATTTTTCAAATTTTTGATCTACTTTGGCCACCAAAAATATGCATTCATAATTTTTGCATCAATCATTTTGCATAACACATTTGCATTGTATATATTTTCCTTTTATTTTTCATCAAAAATATATAAAAAGAAAAAAATATAATAAAATATGGTTTTAACAAGTTTGGATTTCTTTGACATATTAGGCCCGCCATGGATATTTTGACTCAACCCGAGTTTGCTTATTTTAGCACTCTCTAGCTAGTATCCTTAACCATGTAGTCCTTCATTGGTCTATTAGGCTAAGCATCCACCAATTTCATTATTTGAAATTTTAAATTTGTGGAGAATGGGAAATGATAGAGTTGAAGCAAGTGTAAAAGGGCTAGATAAACTTCATGGCAATTACTTGTGGCTAAACCCTTCTCTTCTTTACCTCTATTTCTTCGCATGTATATAATTCTTAATAAATAATCAAGTACGGTTTTAATTGGTTTGTAATCTCTTATGCATTTTTGGCTAATCATTTATGGTTGATATGAGTACGTCTTAAGATTCTAAGTTAGCACGTTTTATGTGTACTAGACTTATGTCATGCTCAATATTTAGCGGGTGTTTTTCCTTTTATTCTTTTGAACTTTCTTTGTGAGGAATAAGGAAAAATAAGAGCGGCTTATGAAAAAAAAATGAGTGGCTAGAAAAAAAAAGAGAAAAGAAAAAGAAAGAAAAAGAAAAAAAAAATAATGCAAGACTCCCAAGAGGGGCAGTGTGGTGTTAATTATAGTGACTATTGAGTTCCAATATTACCTTGACGGGTTGCGGGGATTCAATAGATTGCTCCAATCCAATATTACCTTGACGGGTTGCGGGGTTGAAGATCCAAAGTCTCAAAAAGATGGCGGATGTAAATTATTGCGTGAGTTTTATTTTCTTTCCTTAGCGAGTGTGTAGCTACTTATGAAAGCATGACATGAGGATTTTACACATAAGGTGAATGACTTATTACTCTTGAAACGGACTTATATTAATTGTGAGCGGTTTTTCAAGTAATGGATGAGAGGATTACTTAGGATTAAAACCGTGCTTCCTTATTTTTGGATTTTACACTTCTATTACTTCACACTTGAATAAATGACAAATTTGCCCACAAGCAATTTGCTCAAATAATAACCGGTTCCACATTTAATTGTCATGAATAAGTTGATGCACTTTTTACTTGTGAATACAATGATCCCATTTTTAAGCTTGGTATGGGGAAAGTGAAACTTGAGGGTGATAAGTGTCCATGGTACCAAAGCCCTAATCTAAGTCATTGATTTCTTTATGAGTTATTTCCATCAAAACCATTTCAATAAAAATCAAAAATATATAAATAGAATTGATTCTTTTGCATTGCATTATAAATATTCAAAATCATGCATCATATAGTGTAGAGTAGTGTAGATGCATTCCATAATGGCCAAGGTGGGTTAATTATGAGAAAAGTGTAATTTAGAGCTTTAAAATGCTGCATTGCATGAGGACATGGCAATGGTCAAGTGGAGGGGAGTTGATAAGTGTGAAAACACTCATCAATAATGATCCAAATACCACTCAAAACACAGTCAAATACATTATTTTAACTTTAAAATATCAGAATTACGCGTGTATTTGCGTTTCATGTGTTTTCAGGTAAAAAGATACATTTTTGAGCAAAGATGCGTTTTCAAGGACTTATTTGATGAAAAGACGAAGAAAGGGAGAAAAGAGCTTTCAAGGACCATACTTGCCATCATTTACCAAGAGCAAGGGCTTAAGTTGGAATTTTGACAAAGATGAAGGATTTAAAAAAGATTACTTAAAAGCTTTAATATACATTTGGAATGAAATGAAAAAGAAAGGATCAAAAGAAAATTAAATGGAAAGTTTATAACTTTTCATATATACTTGGTCAAATTTGACCAAACCGGTCAAAACACACAACCCAAACAAGCGTCTTCTTCTCCATTCAAGAGAGAGAAACAGACGGTTTACTTCTCTTTCCACCAAACCTACAATCGATTATCAATGAAGATCCAAGAGGAATCAGCCGAAGCTTTCAACAGCAAAAGTGCTTATCTTTTTCTCCTCTTCATGATGGTACTACTTAATTCGATCAAGACTCAAGGATAAAGAAACCCCCAATTCTGGAATGAAGATGGAAGAACTTTATCCTCGTATTTACACGTGTCCACTCCTTATTGGATAGAACACGTCACACCTTTCCCTCGCTGGCTATAAAAAGAAGACGAAGCTCTCATTTGCATTCGGTTAGCTTAGGAGTAGAATACACACAGTAGATTAGTTTTTAGGAGTAGATAGTTAGACCATTGAAACTAATTCTGTTATTCTGTTATAGTATTCTTGTTTTCGGTTAAAATAGTTGTAACAAATTCTTTGAGTTCTTCCATTAATGAAAGTTCTTTTCATCTTCAAGCTTTTTGTTATCCTGTTAAATCTCTTTTAATCCCAGCTTCTATTTCACTATTGTTACGGTTCATCTTTTCTCTTGCTTATGAGATTTCAATATATTGTGATCTTTAGGTATGTATGATAGTTAAAGTCATTGTTAGCGAGTAAAGTCCATATTCACGTTCGAGTTACTGTTCATATATTGATAGGGCTGATAGAATGGTGATTTCTTAGTTAGATTTAAAAAGTTTACTAAATAAAGATGATGTTTTTGGATTACTATTCATCAGATTTTAGAAGTCTATTAAAAGGTTTTTTGTTATATAAAATTTTCTGATAGAAATCAGTTAGATGGATAAATAGTTAATGGAATCAGTTAGAAATTAGTTTAGTTAGTAAGTATCAATGATCAAGTAAGTTTCGATTAAGACTGTAGAAATTGAGATCAGACGGTAGTATTCAGTTTTGTTGTTAACCATAGCAGATTAGTTTCAGTTTCGGTTGTGATTCGTGTTCAGTTCAGTAGAGAAGCTCTCATGTTCACAGCGGCTGGTTTCGGAAGGCAGCTAACATAGATAGGTTATATTTGGTATTCGTATTTTGTTTGACTTTGCAGGTTTTGTTCGAGAGTTACTGTTCACTAGAATAGTGGATAGAAGATGTTTGTCGTTGTAGAGATCAGCTTCTAAGCCGGTTCAGCGCCGAGCTTCGTCATCAGCGGACTAGGCCTGGAAGTGTAGGTTAAGCTCATTTTATATTCTGCAAATATTAGTATAGACTTGTTAGTGGTAGTTGTAGTGCAGTATTGCTTGCAATCTGGTTCGTTTGATTAATGGTTCATGTTATCTGCTTTTAGTTTACACATTGATCTATTTTTTTACTTGTTCATTCAATAGGAATATCAGATAAATGTAGATCTTATTGTTATTCCTTAACTGGTGTTTGGTATTTTGTTTTGACAGCATTAGTCGCAGTAGTAATTGATTTAGAAGCTTTTAGTCCTGCCTTTTAAGTCAATACTAAGCTCTTAGGAAGTTACGTTTTGTTTAACTGATATGTTCTTCACAATTCGTTAGTGCTAGTGGATATGTAAGATTTCTATTGGGTCATGATCAGTTAGGATAAGAATTGGGCTAAGGCATCTATTTTACTGAATGTAATCAGTTGCTAGTTACAATATTATGTATAACCAAGTGTTAAACATTGCCGTAACATCATTTTAGAAGTAGGCCCATTTTAGTATAATGCCTTTTGATACAAGTAAATTTAGGACCAATTAGTTTACTTTTGATAGAAAGTTAGTTTAAATAAAAAGTTAAGTTTTTGTAAGGAAGTATTTTAGATTCGAACAACAATTGTTATGAGATTTAAAATTTGATTTCATTTTATAACAGAATTGAATTTTACTTTTATAAAATTAGTATTTTTACTTTTATAAAAAAATAGTTTTCATGAAATTTACCTTTTTCATTTTTGTAAAAATTTGTTAGAAAATTTTATAAGAAGTTAGTTAGAAAATTTGTTAACATTTGTTAGTTTGTTATTTTTACAAATTGGTTATTTTCTTGTTGTAGGAACTTGTACTTTGTGCTTTAATTGTAGTATGTGCAATGTGTTTTTAGCATAGTATGTATACGTAGTACATATCTAGATAATATTTTTCTCTTTTTAATTGCTTTGTGCCAATTAGACATAAATACCAAACAAAATTTGTATAACCAAAAACAATTAAGTCTTTGCTAGAAAACGTTATATCAATTCGAATCGAGCTGAGAAGACAACTACACTAAAAACGAAATATTAATGAGTCATCGAAATGACCCATCACAATGACAGGCATTGCAATGATGTATCGTAATGTGCATCGAGATCCGTGACAGGGATTCGATCTCAAACTTTGACTTCTCGATTTGGAATGTAGGCAATGTTGTAATGGATTCTGGGCAAAACCAATGTGTAACTATACAACCTTAACAAATCCCACCACTTAAAAAGCATATTCATAGCCAAAATCATAAAGCCCTAAATCGTGGATAGGATCTATCGTTCCTGTTTAGATGTGTTGATATGAAATGGATTTAAAGAGATTAACTTAACCAAGATATAATACCTAGATATTCAGTAGCAAGAGATAAGTTACAAATCACGGATCGAATGAAGCTTGAGGTCGCAAAAATGGCGGAAAGGAGTGTGTTTTGTGTGTTTTCAGTGAAGACGGGGAAAGAGGGGGGGGGGTGTGGTTTTGACTTGGTCAAATTTGATCAAACACCCACCACTTTGCACAAAGTGCAAAACTGGTCCCCCTGTTTTAGAAGGTTAATTAAAGTTAAAGTTAA
Organism: Glebionis coronaria; assembly: GCA_025667525.1. Lineage (NCBI taxonomy): Eukaryota > Viridiplantae > Streptophyta > Magnoliopsida > Asterales > Asteraceae > Glebionis > Glebionis coronaria. The sequence goes on along the minus strand of CM046874.1, from coordinate 422,503,103 downwards.
CTTAACACACAATAAACCCACTCCCAAACACGAACACAAATACTTAACGCCAAAATTTTAATGACCTATGCAAGAAATACTTATATCACACAAGGCACACACATGGCATACCTGAAGATGAAGGGTAGCTGGATATTTTCTGACAATCCTTTTTAACGACCAAATTTGTTACCACGAAGAATTAATATTTGCTCCCCCTTAATCCCTGACCCGTTTTCTATTTAAAGAGCAGTAGTCAAAGATATTAAGGACACAACTATTAATAAGGACATATGCCGGTTAAGTGATTTTATAGAACGATTCTGGTGGAAATAAGATTTCTCTTATTTATACAAGATAAGTGCACTGAAACGTACACAAATTTGTGTTAGACCAAGTTATAAAGTAAAGTTGGCCCCTTACAAGGTTTTAAAGTAAACCTTGCCCGAGAAACTTAATTCCGGTTGTGAGCCAACGTTTTCAAAAGAAATACGTGACTTTAATACGAAAAGCGGGTTGCAGTCAGAAATAACTACAAGCCATAATGGGCATGTTTTAAAACTTGTACAACTTTTATACGGACTCTATTTATGGCACCGTGTCAATATTAATCGACATTTCTAAAGCCGTAAATATTACCGTACTAAAAGACATGCCCGATTTGAAAAGAAAAATATTTTTGGGTTTTCTTGGTTTTATATTTTTTTATGGTTTTTCTTGGTTTTATATTTTTTATGGTTTTTCTTGGTTTTATAATTTTGTATTTTGCTTTTGATGGTTTAAGTATGTACGATAATATACAAGATCACGATCAAAGGATACTCGAGAATAGTTTACCAGTACTATTCTTCAGACTCTTCTGCCAACTCCTTAAGTGTCGCTGGTGAAAATGATTTCATGCCTAGCTTTTCGATCAAAAACTCGATGCGTCCTCGATCTAAGGCCTTTGTGAATATATCTGCCAGCTGATACTCAGTGTTGACGAAGTATAGTTCGATCACTCCATTTTCTACTTGCTCCTTGATGAAGTGGTAGCGGATGTCAATGTGCTTTGCTCGAGAGTGTTGAACGTAGTTGCAGCATAGAGCGATTGCACTTTTGTTATCACAGTACATCGGGATTTTGTTGAATCCAAGACCGTAGTCAGTCAATTGTGACCTCATCCAAAGAACTTGAGCACAACAACCGGACATAGCAATGTATTCAGCCTCAGTACTTGATATCGCAGCGCTTTTCTGTCTTTTTGATGCCCAACTAACAAGTCTATCTCCAAGAAGTTGCACACTGCCAGAAGTGCTACGTCTGGTATCTTGACACCCGGCATAATCTGCATCTGCATATGAAATTAGTGCAATAGAGGAATCCTTCGGATACCACAGACCACGATTAAGTGTTCCTTTTAGATACCGAAAGATCCTTTTCCCAACATGTAAGTGCTTTTCGGTAGGCCGAGCCTGATACCGGGCACACATGCCTATAGCAAATTGCAAATCAGGCCTACTAGCAGTCAGATAGAGAAGGGTGCCGATCATTCCACGGTAAAGTTTAGGATCGACAGCTATCCCTTCCTTATCTTCATCTAACTTGGATCTCTCCACCATTGGAGTATCCACGGGGTCACAGTTTTCAAAGTGATATTTCTTTAAGGATTCAAGAGCAAATTTGGATTGATTAATAAAGTTGTCTCTAGGATTCTGAGAAATTTGCAACCCTAAGAAAAATGAAAATTTTCCCATCATCGACATCTTAAAGCGTGTGGACATAATTTTCTCAAAACGGTCAGACAAACGTTGATTAGTAGCAGCAAATATTATATCATCAACATAAATTTATACCAGTATCATGTCGTTGTCCTCCTTGAGAATGAATAATGTGGGGTCCACTTTGCCTTTGGAGAAGCCTTTGGAGATGAGATACGTCGATAAGAGATCATACCACGCGCGTGGAGCTTGTTTCAACCCGTAAAGAGCCTTCTTGAGCTTGTACACATGATTAGGATACTCTGAATTGACGAATCCATTCGGCTGGCTTACATAGACATCTTCCCTTAATCCACCATTGGGAAATGCCGTCTTAACATCCATTTGGTAGACGATCATATTCATGTGAGCATCATAAGCAAGGAATAGTCTAATTGCCTCCAATCGTGCAAAAGGAGCAAAGGATTCTTCAAAATCGATACCCAAAGCTTGTTTGTAACCTCTAGCGACCAATCTATGTAACACCCCCAAATTTACACAACTCAGTACAGCGGAAGACTCGTTGGTGTTACGGGATAGCACATTACTCACATCATAGACAACGCATAAAAATCGCGTCGTTTAATAATAAATCATTTCCATTCATAAACAGCAAAGTTACATCGGTCCCAAGTCATATTATTTCATACAAAGTTTTACAAAGTATTTGAATGGAAAATATAGTTTAGGTGCGGGCCATGAATTCTTGTTGTCTTCCCGAGAATTACCTTCAAGTACCTGAGATAAAACATGTTAAAAGAAAAGGTCAGCGATAACGCCGAGTGAATTCATAGAGTTTAATAAATTCCATCAATATAATATCAGTATAAAAGTATTACTGAAAATCATTTTGTACAAATCGTTTTGATAGGCCATAAAATAGCCAAAATCATTTTTATACAAATCCTTATCGAAAATCATAATATAGGCATTTGCCTTAAAAATCGTTATACGAGCCAATGTCGTAAAAACATCATACAATACGTCTTATGACGTTGTATAAAATCAAATAAGAGTCGTTATATGAATATGGTTATGAAAACCAAAACACAAACATAATATCAATAGTATGACCCAGTATTGCTAGTCAGGCAATACATCGTAATTCGGAGCGTCTAGTAATATTTTGGTGATTGGATTATTATAAGCCGCATGACATTGTTACCTTACTAAACCAACAACGGGTAGCTAACCCGATACCAATTTTTGCCCATCTAAAGTAGCGTGTCATCACAAAGGTCACGCTATGGAAATCTTCTCATACATAAATTCGCTTACCAATCAATGTGGCACGACGGGGATCAACCGTCAAGGCACGAACTGGGGTGATCGTCCCCAAATAGTACTATTAAATGCATAAGCGTCTACCAACTCCCGGTAGTTCACAATTCATGCTAATGGGACTTTTAGTGACATAACCTAACTTTAATAATCCATTTAATTTCATCTATCGGGTCCTTTAATCATTTATCAGGTCATACAATCGGGTCATTCAATCATTCGGGTCCAAAACCAATAAACAATCAATCGGGACAAATGGTGTTCTATTTAATAAAAACTAACATGTTATCTCCCTAGTGGGTTTATAAAACATTTATAAAAACATTTAAAAGAGTGCGAGGCTATGAACTCACGTTGATGTGGGAAGGCGGGTTATCGGCAATTCGGACGTACGGTACGTGCTTCAATCATGGAAACCTAGACAAATAATACTCGGTCTTAGACGTTTGTCCAATGACTTTATAAAAATAACAATTATGTATACATATGATGATTATATATATATGATGATCAAGTGGGTTTACATATTCTCATTTACTCATTTTTGTGTTATGTGTCGATAACTTTTATACTAGTTTTCTCGTTTTACCTATTTACGCGTTTTAAGTCCAATAAACTTATTATAAGTTATTTAACTCTTATTAATCCATTTTATACTTATATGATCAGTGTTTACACCTTACAAGTTGGGTCCAAATGGGTTAAGCCCAATAAGGTCTTTTTATGAGTGTTTAACTTATTTAGTCCAATTATTAGCCCAATGTGTTTACTTAGCTCGTTAATGTCCGTTTGTCCTATAGTTCGGGTTTTTATCGGTTTTTACTTGTTATACATGTCTATATATCAGTATATAAGTTTTATAAAGTTTTCATTAAACGGGTCCAACCATCTAAGTTTTATTTAACAAAAACGTTCATTTTATGGCAATAGCCGAAAAAGTCGTAAAAACAATGTTTATAGTTTTATAACTTATAAAACTTAACAAGTTACTATTTTTATAAAATGTCCACTTATTTAACCTTTAACATATTTATATAAATAAAATTCATGAGTTAGTGGGTTTTAACTTTACATTTTATACAATATAATTTTGAGTGCTTATATAATAGTATTATACTTTATTTTTCAAAAATCTGATTTTTATCTTTACTTTCAGCAAAACTGCCATATCTTGAGTTCTATATGTAGATAGAAGCTCAACTTTTTATCACATAAACTACATGATATGTGCTTCATTTAACTCTTTTATAGCTACTGTTGAATCATCTTCTAAATATTTTCTAAAAATCGTCCAAAACAGTAACCTCAGATTTATACCCTAAACTTGTTTTGATCATATCTCACTCATTACAATGATTCCATTGCATGGCCAACTCTCACATGTGTACAAGACCCATAGCTTACTGTAAATGGATTCTACTTCATCACTTTATCAGTTTATAACATGTTTCTTTACTGTTTTATACAACCATGTAAATTAAGCAAGATTTTAGCCTTGTTCTTTATAGTTTTTCACCTTTTAGTCATGTTTATCAACAACAAATCCCCACATAACATTTTTATCATCATATAATCATCATATACATACACAATAGGAAATAAAATACATGTTTACATAATCAAAATAACAAGAAGTTGAGGAGGACAATCTTTATACCACCATGATGATGTAGGTTGTGATCAAAACATGGATTTTGATGGAGAAACTTGTGCTTAGCCAACACTATCTTCAAGACCATCAATCTCTATGATCACCTTGTGGAAAATCAGCCCCAAGACACCATGAATACTCCTCCTTGTATGTTATAACTTGCACCAATCTTCATCTTTTTTAATGGAGATTAACATATGTTAATTATAACATATGTTTTATGGTTAAATTTTGTATGAAATGGGTGTTTGAAAGTGAATATAGGACGGCCAAGATGAGAGAGATGAGAGAAAATGGTGAAGTTTGCATGTAAGGGAAAGATGGAATTAAGTTGCTAGTGGTTTTGTGAAGGTTGTTGGCTAGTTTTGTGTAGTGGAAGCTTAAATTTTAAGCTTAGTAGACAAGTGTCTAACTAGCAACCCAAATGTGGTGTGTTGTACATATTGTGCCGTCCCATGTAAGCTAGTGGGGTGGGACAATGTGTTTTGTCCCATCTCACTAGTTTACGGGTATTTCTTGATTCTAGTTTCCTCGATTTGCGTGCCCTCGGGTCGTTTTACGAAAAACGTTTTTATAAATTATGAATCAACGTCACAAAACGAATCCAATAAAAATTGTTTCATCAAAAACGGAGTTCGAAAACGTAAATACGTAATCCTAAGGTTTCCGGTTTAGTCGTAAAGGACGTTAAAATAAAATTGTAAGTCCTAGTCTCTTCTCGTAAATTTGTGAGTTTATGAACCAACACAAATTTAAAACTCCAAAATAATATTCGCGGATAAATTTATTTTTCTGAAATGTCGGACTGTCACCAAGGACGGTGTATGTAAACGTAAGCACGTAACGTTGAATCCTCCGGTTTAGACGTAATCGATGCTACTCCAAGACGTAAATCCAAATTTCTTCCCAAAAAATATGTGAGTTCATATTGTAACATTAAAATAATATTTTCAAGTAATATTTGAGAATAAAATATCAATCGTAAATTGACGGATTGTCACAGCATTTACCCCTAAACAGGATCTTTGTCCTCAAAGATCATCTTACATTTCTACTCGCTTCTTATAGAGTTAAAGCCATGTGGGTATTTCCTCCACACTCGGTCTTTTCTCACAAGTGCAATTTATTACAATACGCGAGTTTCATTAAACATAACTACGGGAATAAGATCAGGCTAAATGTTGACTTACTTCCTCTATCCATGATGTTCACGGGTTTCTGATGAATGCAACTTTTCGCCGATCTAAGCTCTACTAAGAAGAATTCAGATTTTCACTTGATAGATATTCCATCAAGTTCGATTTACGAAACAAAATTCACGCAGTCCTTGAAGTCCTAGGGTAGATCCAGCTTATATGCCTTTCAATCCCAACTTTTACATCATCTCAATGGTCCCATACAACGGGGACTTATATCCCATGATTTGTCAGATCATGAATTCATTTTTCCAAGGTTAAAAATTGTGGCATAACTTCGCTACCCATTTGGCACTTCAAGATCTACTTTTCACATTCACATAACCTCTTGCCCACTACCGGCAGTCAATAATCAGATCCTAATTTCAACAATCATTTCAGATCTCGCGGGTCGGGTATTTTGCAAGGATAGGTTCGCCATCATAGGAAACCTTAAACCCAAAAGACATGTCCGACTCACAATGGGTGTAAGTCGGGTGTCCTTATCTCAACTCCTGCTTACAGATGCTCTAAGATTTAGATCCTAACAAGATTCGATCTCAATCCTAATACGATGATTATCAATGATAATCTCTCCAAAGGAAAACGATTATACGGTCTATTACCAAAGGTCATTCATTCAAACATAAAACAACACTTATATTACTCTGTATCGTTACTTTACCTCGTCCCTTCGATTTGGGATGGTACATAGTACTCTCATCAAGGTTCGTTCTCAATGATTTCTGAGCAAATCTCTTGAAATTCGATGCGAAGCGAGGATCTTGATTTAGATGTTCGATACAGGCACACTATGTTTACATAACTCTTTTGCATTTATCATTAACGGGAATGATATTAGAAGATTTGGTCAGTCTGTCGACGATGACCTAAATCGAATCAAATTCAGATGATGACCTTTGCAATAGCTAGACGTTTACTAATGTATGAGGCGATGTCTGCCTTCATAATTCGTCATCAGTACAACTTCTTCAGACAAGGATACTTTTAGTCGAAAATGACATACATATAATACTTATACTTACAAATTCCAACATAACTATATCTCACAATCTCCATATTTAGGCAACCATAAGTGGCCTTTTATACATTCAGCGCTATCGGCTTCTCAATTTTTAATTGTTCACATTAGCCACGAACCTCTTTTATAATCTATATTATTCTTCTAATAAGCATTGTTTATTTTTATATCGTTCCGCAATTTATTTTGCACCTTCATTATTAAGGAACACATCCTAATTGGTTCTTTATTCTTTTTACATAATGCGTCGGTATCTATATTCACTTCTTATGATGATGTAATTATCATGTCCACAATTCATTCAGATATTCTTTCTATATTTTGCGTCATTAATTATGTTCACTTTCTCCTGATGAAATAAATATCACAACCGTATTTATTCAAAATTTTTTCTTCATATCTTCTATGTTTTAGTTTCGTCTTTACTATCATTTTTATCCGTTTTACTCAATCCGTCGTCTAAGGTGTCGATAATTATTATAATTAATTAAATAATTATTAGTTAATTTTTATGAAGCGTAAACGTAAAAGTTTTAAATTTCTTAGTTCGACCAATTATATAAAATGTTCAAAATAAATTTGAATTTAATTAACAAGATTTTTGTTGATTTATCGAAAATATTAATAAGATTTGTAAATATTTGAAAAATCTTTGTTTATATTTTGGTCAAAGTTTTCTTAGTTGAAAGCATAAATTATCGTTTCAAATTTCAAGTAATAAGTTCTATAGTTTTCTCAATTCTTCTTAGGTTGTCTTTAAGGTATACACAAACATTTACCCCTAAACAGAAGTTTAGTTAAATGGTTTGTGTATAAGGGAATAATCCCTTTTAAAAATCCTTTGTTAAAACATTCGTCAAAACATATTTCCATTTCTTTTTGGTAAAATCCAAAGTCTTAAAAGGGCTCTTAATTTTTGAAGAGTCAATTTATATTCCATTATCCTTTTAATCACATAGTCAAATCATGTAAAGTATTAAGTCTTTAATCACGTGTTAATTATTCAAGTTTCAGGTTTACACTGTTCGGCCAATTCAGGGCAATTTATAACTAATTATTAACTCATTAATATTCTTATATACAAACAATTGGTCCTTAATGATCACGAGCATGAATTTATCAAATTACAGCCTACACACGTGATTCACCAAATTTATAAATGCTACGTGTGCATTGGTCAATCCAAATGACATCACGTGAAACTCATAATGTTCATCACAAGTACCGGATATAGTGATTGGAATAGATAATCTTTTCCGCAGATGCGAAGTTGATGATAACCATGCCATGGAGTTAGAACCTTGTAAATGATCGAACAAATCTTCCATTTCGAGTTATGGATTTCGTTTTCGATTGTCAATTTACTCAATCACAGTAATCTAATATAAGGAAAGATAACACCATAGCTCTTCAGGATGACAGGCTTGGTATAATAAAATCTTTCTCCGACAACTCTCTCAGTTGTACGGTAATTCCTTAAATTCAGATGGTGCTGATGTACAGTGCACAAGCCACAAGTGCAGCACCGAGAATATAATCAATACCAATTTCAACTTGCCCTAATGGCGAAAGTCTAGGTAATTCACCAACAAATACTTCCTAAAGTTTCAGATAAGATAAATATCTTTTAATAAATTCATATTAGGTTCTTTCTAGATTATAATATCTATGACTAATTCACAACCATTCACGGTATAATCTCAAGTCTAAATGCAGGATACGGGCATCCGTCAAGAATTATTTAGATCACTTTTGATAATCAACATCTTATCATTTAGGGGAATTCTATTCGAGTTCCCATCAATTAAGACAATTTCGTCATGTCATAATCAATCAATCCATTCTACTGGCATTACTAACTTTCCAGTTTCGTTGCCGTCGATAAGATGTGAACTTCTTAAAAGACTAATAATAACTCATAATCCTTCGCAAATTCAAGGATATATGGAGACATAATTACTATTAACAGAGTAAGGTCAACGCATAATCTACGCGATAGAAATTTCAAATCAGATACAAACGAAAACATTTAACGAATATGAAATATTCCATGTTTTCATAATTTGAGTACGCATTCGAAAGCTCCTTGGATCGTTACCCAGGTCATTCAAATGAAATCAAATCATAAGAAATGGTGAGAATGTCAATACATCCATTCGGGTATCAACACTCGGTAATCAGATATTTTTCCTAAGAATCTCACTACGGGAGAATTGGACAAGAAAGAATTGTCAATTGTCAAATAAGACAAATTCCACGGATGAGTAAATTCGACTCAAAAGAATAGATGCTATAGGCACATGTGTAGGTGTCCCTAACACTATGTCCCTATTTTTCACTTCTTGCAGATCTCATAAAATTTTTAATCTTTCACAATCTTCAAAGAAAATTTAGTGTTTATTCATTAGTTTTATGGTGACTACTAATCAGTCTTGCATAGTCCATTCCAAATTGTATGTAGGCGCGCAACTATATACAATTTCAAGATCAACGATGCAATACTCAGTTCGTCAAAACTTTATCATCATGTTTATAATAAAAACATTCACATGCTTAATTCTTAAATAAGAATCAAAATATATTTACAAAGATTTTCCTTGTTATGAAAACAATTAAATTTTCCAAGGTGTTTTATAAACAACTTCATTTTGATAACAGTCACTTATAAATCTTACTTTGAATAATCCTTATAGTGATGAAAATTAAATTTCCTCAAATGATATTGTTTCAACTTTATAAAAACAATGTGTGATCTGCAAAAGAGTGATGAAAGCTTGTTCACCAAGAATTAACTACGATATGATAGGAAATGAGCTTTAGCCAAGTAATCATGAGGTTCTTGACCTCGATGGCACTCACGAAGAATGATTTACAACGTAACTCAAATCAAGATGAGTACTTGTTCAATGATTGCATCACTAATGCGAGCATTAGGAAGAAGCAAGAAAAGATAGATAACATCGATACATGTAGGATTTAGCAATCAAAGGTAGTCTTTTCATTAATCACAAACAAGTCAAAATTGTACCGTAACACATTACGCGTCACTATGTCATACAATTCTCAGAACTCATCCTACCAACTGATATCTCAGTTAAGTTAGGGATTTTTTTTTAAAAGATACCACAATGAATGCTAATCTACATGAGTCATTAGGTGTTCAACATGTCCCAGAAGATCCATCGGTCTCAATTCAGAAGAAGATTTCTTCAATTTATTTCTTGGACACTGGGCATCCTCGTTAGTGGACAATGGCCTAGGAACAACCCTTAACACAAACCTACAATTAATTGAAACCTTATAATTCAATCACATGACTTAATAATTTCCTCTTATCAATCTCATATTCCATATGAGTTAAATTTTATTTCATTCAAGTTTCAATCAACTTATACTCAATTCGACATCCTACATTATTCTCCAATACTTACAACCTTATTCTTCGGCCTTGTAAAGGCAATACAATCTCAATATGAATCAACACTTAATTTCCAATCCTATTAGCTCTTACAACAACAATTATCAAATGAGTCATTAATATGAAATGACTTGATCATTCAACTAGACTTCTCGGAAAGGTATTAGTGGCATAAGGCTTTTGGGTAATGGTTCCAATAACAGCCTCAAGTGCAACATTCACCCTTTCGATTTCAATTTTAGAATTCGATGACAACGAATCGGATGACATCTTTCTAGGTGGTAACGTTTTGTCAAACTCCACTCTATAAGGAAAGATCGTCATGACATCGATATCAGATATAATTTCGCCAATTCTTCTTCAACATCACAATCAACTAATATCTACATTTCTACGAATATCAACCATTTGTTGGGATCATAAATATCCACAACTTGGTTTAGATCTAGGATAGCTAGAATTCCTACGAGAATAGCTTCGATTAATTTACTAGGGGATTTAGGGTTACTTGTGACAATCTACGTCGTATAAATATCTCGTATAAAAATCAAAATAATCATCAAACAATCATGTAATAAAATTACATCATATATATATAATCTAAGTTATATATATATTAAAATAACACTTCTCAGTCTTGGCCTTGTCGGTAACTCGGGAATTCTTCGGCACCGTTATAGTCAAAAGATTTTTAGACATTTTTAGAAAAATGTTTTTAGTAAAAATATTTTGAAATGTTTTATTCAAAACCTTTGGTTTTAAAAATCTTTCGTTCTCTATAACGAGAGCTCTGATACCAAACTGTAACACCCCCAAATTTACACAACTCAGTACAGCGGAAGACTCGTTGGTGTTACGGGATAGCACATTACTCACATCATAGACAACGCATAAAAATCGCGTCGTTTAATAATAAATCATTTCCATTCATAAACAGCAAAGTTACATCGGTCCCAAGTCATATTATTTCATACAAAGTTTTACAAAGTATTTGAATGGAAAATATAGTTTAGGTGCGGGCCATGAATTCTTGTTGTCTTCCCGAGAATTACCTTCAAGTACCTGAGATTAAACATGTTAAAAGAAAAGGTCAGCGATAACGCCGAGTGAATTCATAGAGTTTAATAAATTCCATCAATATAATATCAGTATAAAAGTATTACTGAAAATCATTTTGTACAAATCGTTTTGATAGGCCATAAAATAGCCAAAATTATTTTTATACAAATACTTATCGAAAATCATAATATAGGCATTTGCCTTAAAAATCGTTATACGAGCCAATGTCGTAAAAACATCATACAATACGTCTTATGACGTTGTATAAAATCAAATAAAAGTCGTTATATGAATATGGTTATGAAAACCAAAACACAAACATAATATCAATAGTATGACCCAGTATTGCTAGTCAGGCAATACATCGTAATTCGGAGCGTCTAGTAATATTTTGGTGATTGGATTATTATAAGCCGCATGACATTGTTACCTTACTAAACCAACAACGGGTAGCTAACCCGATACCAATTTTTGCCCATCTAAAGTAGCGTGTCGTCACAAAGGTCACGCTATGGAAATCTTCTCATACATAAATTCGCTTACCAATGAATGTGGCACGACCGGGATCAACCGTCAAGGCGCGAACTGGGGTGATCGTCCCCAAATAGTACTATTAAATGCATAAGCGTCTACCAACTCCCGGTAGTTCACAATTCATGCTAATGGGACTTTTAGTGACATAACCTAACTTTAATAATCCATTTATATTCATCTATCAGGTCCTTTAATCATTTATCGGGTCATACAATCGGGTCATTTAATCATTCGGGTCCAAAACCAATAAACAATCAATCTGGACAAATGGTGTCCTATTTAATAAAAACTAACATGTTATCTCCCTCGCCGGTTTATAAAACATTTATAAAAACATTTAAAAGAGTGCGAGGCTATGAACTCACGTTGATGTGGGAAGGCGGGTTATCGGCAATTCGGACGTACGGTATGTGCTTCAATCACGGAAACCTAGACAAATAATACTCGGTCTTAGACGTTTGTCCAATGACTTTATAAAAATAACAATTATGTATACATATGATGATTATATATATATGATGATCAAGTGGGTTTACATATTCTCATTTACTCATTTTTATGTTATGTGTCGATAACTTTTATACTAGTTTTCTCGTTTTACCTATTTACGCGTTTTAAGTCCAATAAACTTATTATAAGTTCTTTAACTCTTATTAATCCATTTTATACTTATATGATCAGTGTTTACACCTTAAAAGTTGGGTCCAAATGGGTTAAGCCCAATAAGGTCTTTTTATGAGTGTTTAACTTATTTAGTCCAATTATTAGCCCAATGTGTTTACTTAGCTCGTTAATGTCCGTTTGTCCTATAGTTCGGGTTTTTATCGGTTTTTACTTGTTATACATGTCTATATATCAGTATATAAGTTTTATAAAGTTTTCATTAGACGGGTCCAACCATCTAAGTTTTATTTAACAAAAACGTTAATTTTACGGCAATAGCCGAAAAAGTCGTAAAAACAATGTTTATAGTTTTATAACTTATAAAACTTAACAAGTTACCATTTTTATAAAATGTCCACTTATTTAACCTTTAACATATTTATATAAATAAAATTCATGAGTTAGTGGGTTTTAACTTTACCATTTATACAATATAATTTTGAGTGCTTATATAATAGTATTATACTTTATTTTTCAAAAATCTGATTTTTATCTTTACTTTCACCAAAACTGCCATATCTTGAGTTCTATATGGAGATAGAAGCTCAAATGTTTATCACATAAACTAAATGATATGTGCTACATTTAACTCTTTTATAGCTACTGTTGAATCATCTTCTAAATATTTTCTAAAAATCGTCCAAAACAGTAACCTCAGATTTATACCTTAAACTTGTTTTGATCATATCTCACTCATTACAATGATTCCATTGCATGGCCAACTCTCACATGTGTACAAGACCCATAGCTTACTGTAAATGGATTCTACTTCATCACTTTATCAGTTTATAACATGTTTCTTTACTGTTTTATACAGCCATGTAAATTAAGCAAGATTTTAGCCTTGTTCTTTATAGTTTTTCACCTTTTTAGTCATGTTTATCAACAACAAATCCCCACATAACATTTTTATCATCATATAATCATCATATACATATACTATAGGAAATAAAATACATGTTTACATAATCAAAATAACAAGAAGTTGAGGAGGACAATCTTTATACCACCATGATGATGTAGGTTGTGATCAAAACATGGATTTTGATGGAGAAACTTGTGCTTAGCCAACACTATCTTCAAGACCATCAATCTCTATGATCACCTTGTGGAAAATCAGCCCCAAGACACCATGAATACTCCTCCTTGGATGTTATAACTTGCACCAATCTTCATCTTTTTGAATGGAGATTAACATATGTTAATTATAACATATGTTTTGTGGATAAATTTTGTATGAAATGGGTGTTTGAAGGTGAATATGGGACGGCCAAGATGAGAGAGATGAGAGAAAATGGTGAAGTTTGCATGTAAGGGAAAGGTGGAATGAAGTTGCTAGTGGTTTTGTGAAGGTTGTTGGCTAGTTTTGTGTAGTGGAAGCTTAAATTTTAAGCTTAGTAGACAAGTGTCTAACTAGCAACCCAAATGTGGTGTGTTGTACATATTGTGTCGTCCCATGTAAGCTAGTGGGGTGGGACAATGTGTTTTGTCCCATCTCACTAGTTTACGGGTATTTCTCGATTCTAGTTTCCTCGATTTGCGTGCCCTCGGGTCGTTTTACGAAAAACGTTTTTATAAATTATGAATCAACGTCACAAAACGAATCCAATAAAAATTGTTTCATCAAAAACGGAGTTCGAAAATGTAAATACGTAATCCTAAGGTTTCCGGTTTAGTCGTAAAGGACGTTAAAATAAAATCGTAAGTCCTAGTCTCTTCTCGTAAATTTGTTTGGAGTTTATGAACCAACACAAATTTAAAACTCCAAAATAATATTCGCGGATAAATTTATTTTTCTGAAATGTCGGACTGTCACCAAGGACGGTGTATGTAAACGTAAGCACGTAACGTTGAATCCTCCGGTTTAGACGTAGTCGATGCTACTCCAAGACGTAAATCCAAATTTCTTCCCAAAAAATATGTGAGTTCATATTGTAACATTAAAATAATATTTTCAAGTAATATTTGAGAATAAAATATCAATCGTAAATTGACGGATTGTCACAATCTAGCTTTGTTTTTCAGCACACTACCTAACTCATCGAGCTTAACCTTGTATACCCACAACAGTGTCAAGATTTCAACGTTGTTGGGTAACGGAACTAATTCCCACACTTTAAGACGTTGGAATTCATTAAGTTCCTCTTGCATGGCTTCAATCCATGATGATTTGGTCATGGCTTGTTGCCAGGTTTTAGGTTCAGTGTCTGAAAGAAATGCATCAAAATAGCAATATAATGCATGTTCCTGAAGTTGATGGCGTGTTAAGACTGGTCGATCGATGTCACCAATAATACTGCGGATTGGGTGATCCTTTGTCCATTTAGTGTTGTGAGTTTCAATCCGTGGTGGTCGGGAGTGAACGATTGCAGGAGCTTCCTCTGAGGTAGACGCACCGGTAGGGTCATCAGGTATATGTGAACCAAAGAAGGTAAGCTCTTGTAAGTGAGCATATTCCAGATCGTGATCATATAGTTCCTCTTCAACATCATTAGGAACGAGTGGGGGTGATGATTCAGGTTGTTGTTTGAGAATTGGTGGGGGATGGGACATCATGTTCAAGAGTAACAGTAGATGCCTCGGATAGATTTCCATTATCTTGAGCAACAACTACGGGAATCGGAGCTACTGCTGCAGTTGCTGGAGAATCATTACTCTGGAGAATCATCAAACATAGGTTGAAATAATTTATCCCACTCGGACCTTGTTGGTGGTAAAAATGATGGAGAAGTAGGATTGTTGGGAATTAATCCGGAACTGATTGTACCGGTTCCCATCTCGTGTAATGCGGGTTCAGAGCTGTGTTGCTTAGAAGCCATCGCTGTCAGCTCATCAAAATCGACATCCAAAGTTTCTACAATCTTGCCAAGACGACGGTTATAAATCCGGTAAGCTTTCTTTGCAGGCGAGTATCCAATGAAAATTCCAATATCAGCCTTCGGTTGAAGTTTTCCCAGATTCTCACTATTTGTATTTGAATAGCAAAAAGGACCAAACACATGAAGATATGAAATATCGGGTTTGTGTCCATGAAGTAGCTCATATGGAGTTTTACCATGACGTTTGCGAATGATGGAGCGGTTTTGGGTATAACATGCGGTTGCCACTGCTTCAGCCCATAAGAATAAAGGAGCATTCGCATAACTCAACATAGTTCGAGCAGCTTCCATAAGTGTACGGTTACGTCTTTCAACGACACCATTTTGTTGTGGAGTGCGAGCCACAGATGTTTCATGAGAGATACCAACCTTTTCATAATAATTTCGAAGAGTCTGATTAACGAAATCAGTGCCGTTATTAGTCCGAATGCGGCGAACAGTAGCATTACGACGTACTTGGATCATCTTTAAGAAAGTAATGATATACTCTGGTGCTTGATCCTTGGATGCTAAAAACTTTACCCATGTAAACCTTGAGAAATCATCCACGATAACGAGGATGTATTTTCTACCACTCACACTAGCTGTACGCATTGGCCCGCAAAGATCCATGTGCAAAAGATATAGTGGTTCTTGGTTGGTGTCTTCTGCTTTAGGTTTGTAAGATTTCTTGGTGCTTTTCCCCAATGAACACACGGAACATAAATGATCCTTGTCGAACTTAAGTTTTGGAAGACCACGAACAAGTTCGTTTCTAGCCAAATGGTTAATAGCATCAAAGTTAAGATGAGATAACCGTCGATGCCACAACCATGACTTGGTCTTAGATGCTTTGGAGAGTAGGCAAACAGGAGAGGCGGCCATCATGTTTTGAATAGACAAAGTGTAGAGATTATCCCCTCGAGAACCCTTTAACAAATCATTTCCTGCAAGATCGCGAATAAAGCAAGTATGTTGTCGAAAGGCCACTTCAAGGTTAGAATCGCAAAATTGTCCTACTGAAAATAGATTGTGACCAAGTCCCTCCACATAATAAAACCTTGAAATCGTGACATTCCCAATTTGGTATTCACCATAACCCATAATCTTTGCAATATGGTCGTTGCCGAATTTTACCGTTCCTAGAAACTTGCTGACGAAATTTTTGAGCATCGAGCGGTCTCCAGTCATATGTTTGGAGCACCCCGAGTCCAAATACCAAAGAATAATTTGGACTACCTGAAAATTTTACCAAACACAGACGATGTATCGGATTCTAATTGTTCTTCTGAGTTAGTAGGTACAGATACAGTTATCTTAGATTTGGTATCAGACGAAACTTTAGGTTTCCAGATTTTCTTACTAGTGGTTGGTTTAGATTCTAGTTGTCTAGTATTCTGAGGTACTTTTTGACTGGGGACATTACCACTGGTAGGCACAGTAGTGGGGGCAGACCTAGTTAAAGGGCGCTTTTTCCATTTCTTAGTGCTAGTGTTCCTATTTAA
Organism: Glebionis coronaria; assembly: GCA_025667525.1. Lineage (NCBI taxonomy): Eukaryota > Viridiplantae > Streptophyta > Magnoliopsida > Asterales > Asteraceae > Glebionis > Glebionis coronaria. The sequence goes on along the minus strand of CM046874.1, from coordinate 422,486,199 downwards.
AGGATGCTTAGACCTAACTTCCGTGGATGTGATCCTAGTTAAAGGGCACTTAGTTCCATTTGCAGTAAAGGTCCTACCAGTGGGTTTCCATTGCCACCCAACTTGGGTAAATTTCTTCCCTGTTGGAGTCCATTCAAGATTGTTCTTAATAGCATGCATTTCATTCACGTGATCAACAAGGCATAAATCAGGACGCTGAGAAAACATGCATTCATTACAATTCCAACATTTCGCATTAGAATTCACATTTTGCTTAGGTTTCCACTCATAAAGAGGACCTTTTGTCTTAGCTACATGATTCTTTTTATTTAAAACTGAAATAACGTTCCTAGGGTGCACTTCTACTTTCTTCTTCTCAGTCCTATTAGTGGAAGGCTTGATCCTAATCTTTCTTTCGTCGAGATCATTTAGCCTTAGTGGACACAGTTACTCCTGTAGAAGCCAAGGGAACATTAGTTACACATTTTAAAGGTGCCTTACTTGATGGTGCCAATGACGGTTTTGCTCCTGGAGTCTTATTGAATGGAGTTACAGCAATGGGTCGATTAGTGAGTAGTGCAGAACCCGGTTTTCCTATGTATTGCAAATATGCTAAGGAATATTGAACACGCTTAATATATTCATGAGCTGAATAGTAGTAACTGCTTGAGGGATCTAACGCATACAAATCATCTAAAATATCCCTAACAAGATCTACATGCTTAGTTGCATTCCTCATATAATCATCGTAGGTAACCGGGTTTTTCTTATGGAGCGGGTTCTTATAAAGCACTACTGACTTGGTTGTTGGAGCACTAGAGGACGGTGCAGAGTTTGTAGCTAAGTTATTAACAACTTCTTGTCGGGTGAGAAGAAGTGTCTCCTTTAACTCGGCCAAAACCATGTTTTTGTCTATGAGCTGAATTTTTAGGTCAGAGGTTTCCTCACATTTCTTGTTCAGTTTATCAATTAAAGACTTTCGCTCTGTCGCATTAAAGGCGAGGTGTTCTTCTATTGAACCAGAAATTTGTGAGTCTCCCTGCCTTACTTGTTCACGCTCTCCTAGTATAGAATTAATTCTATCTTCTAGGACATGATTCTTAGTCTCTGCAGCCTCTAGTTCCGTTTTTGTTTCTAGTAATTCTCTCTTAAGTCTCATCATCTCTTCTTCTAAATTCTGAACCATCTGAATCATCTTGTCACTTGTCTCAACGGAGTTTCCACCATCATTTTGTTTTGAAAGAGTTTCATTTTTAGATTGATTCTCAATTTCAAGAGACATAGAATGTTGTTGAAGCTCGTTAAAACTTTTTGAAAGTGTATTATACGAATCTTGAAGCTTTAAAAATTCAGCGTCGGATTCATGACAAGAATGATTTTCTACAGTATTCACATTTTCAACAGTATTCACAGATTCATGCACATCATTACAAATATTCACAGTAGATGAAATTTCATGGGTATATTTAACAGTAACAACTTGCATCACTTCGAGAGACACCATATGTTCTAAAAAGCGGTCATATTCTGATAAAATCTTTTCCTTTTCAATTAAGTGTTGTTCATAAGCATCATCCATTTTATTGAAAACTTTTTGAACTTCACCAATTTCAAAACTTAAATTACACGCTAGATCATAGACTCCTTGTTTAATATGGTCCACAAACGGAACGATCGCTTCTTCAAACACCGTTTTCTTGTGTTTGAACGCCCATTCTCCAGCGGTTTGAGATGTTGAAGTCGTACATTCCAAGATGACCTTGTCAAAATCGGTAAGGTATTGCCCAATCTCTTCCAAGCTGAGCTTTACCGTACTAACCGGGGGAAGATTCTTAGGAATTTCCTTTGGTTTGTCCGAGTTGACAAGTGTAGGAATTATACTAAGGCATTCTCTAGTCGGCATGAAAGTGGATGTTTGGAGAGTTCTCTTTTTAATATTAAAACGAATTCTAAGATCTATTGTGGCATTTTTTGCATTCATTGAAGCATAATCATATTCAGGAAATGTAGAAAGTAATTTTAACTGCTTTTCATCATATGGTGTCATAGAATCACTTGAGAACACTATCGGATCTAATACCAATCCTAACTTTGTTGCATCATAAAGTCGTGGGTTGTGGTTAAGCGCTTGCTTTGCATACCCCGGGTTAGGTGGTAAGTCTATAAGACGCGATAGATTGAACTCTTTAAATGATGCATGAAACAAGTGTACTAGATGTGAAGCAGCATATTGTTTTAAAAGCTTAATTTCCGTTTCTTTTATTCTTTCAGACGTCTTAATTTCCATTTCAAGCTGTTTGGACTCAAGAATTTCAAAATCCGTTTGAAGTTGTTGAAAATTAGTAACGACCGACTCTTTTTCTTTAAGCTCATTCGAAAGATTTGCTCTTAAACTTTCAATTTCCAACAGATTGTCCATTTGAACTTTCCTAAACCTATCAAATTTAGGATTGGTTAAGGTAGTGGACACAGGAGTCATTTCCAAGGTTTTAATCTTGTCCTTATGCAAAGCAAGATCGACAGATAAAGTCTGATTAGCATTAAGGGTTTCAAGGACCGCATTATTCATTTGACTAAGCAAAGATGCAGGGACCATAACCAAATCAGGTTGAGCAGACGAATTAATAGTCGTAATAGCTCCCGGTTGTGGTTCACTCTAAGTCTGAGGACTTGCAATGTTATTGCTATCATTGTTTGTCTCGTCGATTGAGTTACTAACCACCGGAGGCTGTTTCGAATACCCAGACATTTGCTCAACTTGATAAGGTACAATGCTAGTATCTATAGCAGTATTTGATACCTCAGAAATGGTATCAGCTCCATAGATTGAAAGGTTTGCCATAAGAGTTGCTTTGGCGGTGTTAAGATCATCACAATCAGAGTCATATGCATCCAAATCATCACATTGATATGCAGCGTTGTTGGTGATGACTGTTGTGAGACCATTAGTTTTCGCTACTCCCGGATCTGCAAGGAATGCCAATTCTTCTTCATCAAGCTCACGACCTTGGGCTTGAGCATTCACCAGGTAAATCTTCTCCTTAAACCATGTGTCGTCCCTTCTTCTCTTAGGCTGCTTGCATTCTCGGGCCATGTGCCCTTCCCCTTTGCAGTTGTAGCAAATAACCACCTTCATTTTACCAATGCTGTTAGCCCGTGTAGCAGTAGTATTGGATGAACGTGCACCAGCAGTAGACGAATTTGATCTCCCTTGAAGTGGTTGCACCATGACCCTTCCGTCCTGAATTGTTGCCTGTTGTCGAGAGTTAGACGAGTTCCTTAACTGATTGTTAGTTGTTACTGAACCTCGGTAACCTCGTTTGTTCAAAGTTTGACTTAAATATTCAGACATCAGAGCAAGGATTTTAGTAGGGCTATCTCCTTGTCTAAATTCAGGAACAGGGATGTCATCTTCACAATACAATGCTGATGCTGGTTGAGCAACAAACTGATTGGTTGGAGCAGTTACTTGATGTGAGAAATGAGGTTGAGAAGTCTCGAGTTGTGGATAGGTACTAGCAAGGTTGGTGGGAGGTTGATACGGTGAATACTGGTGTGAAGCATAAGGTGATGGGTGTGAATCTCCTTGTGATGATGATGTTGCTGGTTGGTGATAAGATGTTGGAGGCGGTGGCAGAATCGAGTACTGTGGAAAGCTGGGTGTTTGATACACAGGTTGATATGAAGATTTGTGTCCTAAAGCAAGCTGAGAGTTGTGGTATGACTTTGTAGGATGGTGTGCCAATAATGCCATTGGTTCATGATAAGGTCCTTGAGAAATTCAGTTTTGGATCACATGCTTCTCATGTTGTTGTAAGAAAGCATAGAGTTGATCTAAATTGGACTTGTGTAGATCACGAATCATTTTGACATCAGTCACATATTGACTCCATTCAGGGGGTAGTGTGTTCAAAAACTTGGTGTTTAACTGAAACTGTTCAATCCTTAGATTATAGACATTCATGTCATTCATCAAAGTGGTAAAACGCAAATAAAAATCATGAAGTGTCTCCCCTGGAAGGTATGTGAATCTATCAAACAAATCATACAGTTGACACTCTCGTTCTTGCTTTGTGAGAGATGTCCCTTGTAGCAAAACCGCAAGTCGATCCCAAAGATTCTTTGCTACTGTATGTTCACTCACCATTCGAAAGATATCGGGCGGAAGGGCTTGAAGAATTGTCTGAACAGCCCTTTCATCGGCATCTGCAATGATTTTATTGGCATCGGATAACTCATGATACTCCCTTGGTCTTGTCACATTGTTGACGGTAACTTCTCCCCAATCTAATGGTCCTTTATCAATTGATTGAAGCATAAGTCGACCATTTTGTTTGCCCATGATATATGTTCTCATACGGCCTTGCCATGCTTCAAATAGATCTTTGATGAGCAAAGGCGGGCGAGTATCGGTACCCGAAATGATTGATATATCGGTGAGTGAAGTCATATTTGGCATAAATGAATGTGAATTCATTTTGTGATCCCTTGAAAAAAGATTGATAACTAGCTTTTGCCCAGTTAAAGATATTAAAGATTCGTTTTAAGTATGTCTCTTCGAATTGAAAAACTTATGTTTAATGTGTGACTCAGTTGATTTTGGTGGAACAAAGATGTGTCGTTGTAGTTTTGAAAATTAAAGGTGCAAAACAATTAAAGTAAAAGTGAAATTAAAGTAAATCTAAGTCTAATTAAAATAAAGTGCAAGTATTTAAAAGCGAGACTAATACTAAAGGGCAATAAAGTAAATAACGCAAACTTAAATCTAACTAAGGCAAACTTAAAACGCAACTAAAACTAAAACTTAAACTAAGGCAAATAAACTTAAAGTGCAATTAAGGAAAAAGGCGGGAAAAATAAAGCTTGAAATTAAAAACTAAAATTACATAAACTGAAAATGATAAGTCCCTATTCGGAATAAACCCTATTCGGAATACTGTCACTATGCGGAAAAAGGTGCTTATTCGGAATAGTTTCTTATGCGGAATCCTAAACCTATTAGGAAAGTTACCTCTATGCAGAATCAAGCCCTATTCGGAATATTGCTTCCTATTCGGAAAAGTCCCCTTATGCGGAAAGATTTTCCTATTCGGAAAATTCAACCTATACGGAATAACCAGTCCTATTCGGAAAAATCCCCCTATTCGGAATAAAATGCCCACTCGGAATGATTGGTCTATTCGGAATCCTGTCACCAATTCGGAAAGTCCTCCTATTCGGAATGTACTCCCTATTCAGAAAGTAGTCTTACTCAGAATATAGAATATTCCGCATAAGGCATAAATGCAAAACCCTTACTCGGAATATCTAATATTCCGAATAAAGCACAAATGGGAACTTCTATTCGGAATGTTTCTGGGCTCGATCTGGGAAAGATCAGTAACTGTAAAACGAAGAACACGGAAAAAGGGATAGCACGGATCTAAAAGAAACTCAACCAAATCAACAAAAAGATTAAACCAAACTAATAACAAAACATCTAATGAACATAAACAATCAATCCAAAATAACAAATCAAACAATAAAGATCAAGATAATCAAAACCCACTTAAATAAATCAATCAAAATCAAGAACATAAACATAAACAATAACAATCAAAGAATAAGAAAGGAAGAATGAGATTAACAAGATAAAGATAAAGCTTGACAAGAATTAAAAAGAAAAACTTACTTGAATTAAATGGTAATTAAGGTGCAAGACAAGGTAATTAAATGGACAAGTATTTAAATTGACAAGGTAATTAAAAGTGCAAGGTAATTAAAAGGTGGAAGGACTAATTGTCACGATTAGCCAACAAAATGGAAAATTAACAATCCTAATCTATATATAGGGGAGGATTAGGAAGCTTCCTCCCCTCCTTCATTTCTTGTTAATTGCGGGATTAAGTCCCTCCTTCATTTAATCTTCATTAATTGCGTCATTAGTCCTTTTCTTCTAATCTTTCTTTTAAATTTGGACTTTAAGGACTTGTGGCTCGGGATATCTTTTGAACTCGTCTTTAATTTCTTCAATAAAATAGACTTGAGTTTCTCGGCTTTTGATAAACTTCCGTCTTTTGACTTTTTCTTCGATAAATCTTCAGAATTGGTCTTGGACTTCCGTTCTTTTTCCACTTTTGACTTCTCGACTCCGTCTTTCATCTTTTTCTTCAATAAAAGCCGTGAATGCCCGTGAATTCCCGTGTTTTCTCCACTTTTCATAATTTCATCCTAAATTACAACAAAAACACAAACCACGCATAATTCCGACATAAAAGACATAAAATACACGTTTTGGTCCGGTTATTATTGTAATTGAGTGGTAGAAAAGATGGGTGTTTACACACCTATCAAATCCCCTACACTTGACCATTGCAATGTCCTCATGCAATGCATTAGTTACAAAGCATGTTTACACTTTTCATCATAATCAATCCACGTTGGCCTTTATTAAAGAGATATAAAATTATAAAAATGCAAAGCAAAGGAATTAAAAGCATACCTTGGGTTTTGAAAATGTCATGAATAATCATCATCCTCAACTTTTCACTTTCTCCAAACAAAGCTTAAAAACGAGATCATTGTTATTATAAGTTAGTAAACTAACCCGAACTCATGTGGGCCAATTACTCACTTAGACTCCCTTATTCCTATGGGTATCTCTTATATTTTATTATTTGTCTTGAATGATCACGAAGATGCATTGTTTGACTTATTTAGATAATTATTAAGTCTGAAAATAAAGTGCACGATTTAATCAATAGTTAGCCAAAGGACCAAATCTTTTAAAACTGCTTCTCGGGATATCAAAATGTTCATATCTTGGCATAACTTGGTTCGCGATTTGAGACCTTTCTCAGGCCGATATTTGGCAGCGACTTCATACTTCAAATCTTGAGAGACGTTCATGAAATAATGGTCTTCTCTTCATAAATGGAATTTCTTCACTTGGAATTTTTGAGAGATTCTTCATATATGGACCATGACTTCTTCGTTTTTCTCCAATCTTTATTTTGGATTTTGATATACAACGATCCGCCTCCTTTATAGACTTGGATCTATTTATCCTCATACCTTGTTAGGGTCTTTTCGGATACACTTCTCCATGACTTTTTGGGAGTTTTTGCTTTTCGTCGTGTGTCTCGATCCTTCATATTGATTTTCGGTAAATGATTCTTCACATCACTTTTGGATCTTTAGCAACAAAACATAGCCCTCATTCCTTGTTAGGGCCTTTTCGGACTCGCCAATTCGCGCCCCGCTTCATAAGTTATGCCTTGGCTATGAACTCTCGTCATTACCGAGCAACTTTTAAACGATCTGGGGATAGAAGCTAAGTAACTTTTCAAATCGTACAACCTTATTTATTAGCAGATAAATTTATTAGCAAGCGATGGGAGAATAGGCTCATAATTAACTCACATAAATTCACGAAAGAATACCGACTTATAATTGGCTCTATCATCTCTCGTTCTCCACCGTTTAAAATCTCAAGTAATGAGACTCGTGGATACTTAGCCTATTAAATCAGAGTTTTGGGTTTTCGAGTCGCCTATAGGATCTTGCAAATTCTTAGACTTTTTCAAGTTTAGAAATCGCATCATAAAGTTCCCTTGATAAACGACTCTCTAGGATCAATTATAGGAACTTGCGAAAAGTTCTTGTTCTTAACCCGTGAGAGTTAAGACTTTTGCGTTTTATAGCTCCCTATATAAAAGCCTAGCAAAACTTGACTTAAACATGTTAAGGATACTAGCTAGAGTAAACTCGGGTTGAGTCAAAAGATTCACAATGCTTGAAAACTAAAACCACTTATTCAAAGATTTATTCTAGCAAAGGAAGAAAATAACCATACAAAGATAACAACTAACAGGCCAAAATAGATCAAAAATTTTGAAAAATGTCGAAAAATTGATTTTCCGGTTAAAATGAGGACAAATACAAGGAAAAGATCACTTAACTTCGATAGAAGTCCCCCCTACACTTAAGAGAAACATTGTCCTTAATGTTTAAGCATGTGGGAGTAAACTCCCCTACACTTAGGACATTGTGCACGTTGTTTACATCTTGCTAAGGAAAAGACCACTAAAGAGATTCCTATTTTAATATTGAGAAAATATAAAATAGTGAATCTAAAAGAGTTTAGGATAGAACCGGGAAGAAGTAGAACACGGAATCACGGGTCGTCAAGAATTATCAAGAGTGGATCATTGAAGCTCGAATCCCTGATTAAGAAGTGAGGAGAGGAAATAGCAATCCAAAGGGTCCCCCCTACACTTATGGTAAAGAAAGCGGAAAGATAGATGCATGGGTTGCCTCCCAAGAAGCGCTTGGTTTTTGTTAACCGAGTCGTGAGCCTGACTCGACCTTGATCATCAACAGAAGTAGCATGAAACAAATCCACCAGGATCAAAGACATAGTTTTCATCCATTAATAAGCAAGAGCTTAAGGCGAACAAGGCAACCCAAAAGAAAAGTGGCAGGGTTCCCTTAAGCAGCGATGGAGCACGGTGGAAGCAAGTAGGAAGCGGTGCAAGCATGTCTTCAATGGTTCCAAAGATTTTTCCTTTTATTTCATCAGGTGGATACTGAGATGGCTTAAAGACTTCAATACCGGGGTCGAACACCTTTTCCTTTAAGGGAAAATAGCACTCAGGCTCAGCCGAGTGTGAAGAAGATCCGCAAAGAAGCACAACCTCGTCCTCAGAAGTGGGACAAAGAGGTGTTAAATCATTCGTGCAACGGATTTCGGTGTCAACCGGTTTCTTCTTCTTTGACAAAATGCTCTTCAAATCCAAAGTAGGATCAAGGCGATAATCTTCAAAGTCCAAAGGAGGTACATCACTCTCATGAGGGAAGTATGTGTTGAGAAATTCAAAAAAATCTTCCTCAAATGAATAATCGTCCAAAGTAGGATCGAGTGATGGCGGAGGATCTTCATCATGTGAAGAATCGCTCGAGAGAGTATCAGCCTCATCAAAATCATCAAAAGTGGGCAGCTCGGGATACTCAGAAGTACAATCAAAATCATCCGAATCTGAGCTAGAATCATCATCATAAGCATCGAAGACCGGTTGAGAATCATAAATGGGAGAAGCGTCCAAAGTAGGGAGAGAATCATCCACATCATCTTCAAAGAGTGGATTGGCAGTGGAAGACTCGAATAAAGGATTATCGTAGACGGTAAAGTCATCGAGCACATTTATCATATTCACTGATTCTCGGCCTCCAAAGGATTTGCCTGTAAGCTGCCCCATAGTAAAAACTTGTGAATCTTTCCCGACTCTTAAGATTAACTCACCTTCGGCTACATCCACTAAAGCACGTCCGGATCTCAAGAATGGTCGACCAAGTATTAAAGGAATACGAGGGTCCATTTCATAATCAACTACGACAAAATCGACCGGGAAAGTAAATGCGCCAACTTTAATAAACACGTCTTCGGCTATACCGACGGGGTAAGCGAGAGTGCGATTTGCAAGTTCAAGAGTCATCTTTGTTGGAATGAGGTCGGGTAAAGATAGTGTTTTCCAAACACTCAGTGGCATAAGATTAATACTAGCCCCGAGATCGGCAAGGGCAGTAAATTCTTCAGTTTTGTTGAACACGCAAGGCAACACAAAACGACCGGGATCTCCAAGTTTTTCCGGAAGTTCTTTAAGAATAACTGCAGAGCAGTTTTCATTTAATCGTGTGTTGGCGAGTTCAAGCAGCTTCTCCTTCTTGTTAAGCAATTCCTTAAATGCTCTAACAAATTTGGGCATGTGGACAAGAGCTTCAAGGAAACTAATGTTGAATCCCATTTGAGAAATCATATTGATATATTTGGTTATTTGCGAGTCCTCCTTTGTTAGATCATTGGTCTTGCCTATACGAGAAGGGTATGGGATTCTAGGTTGATAAGGGTTAGGTGAAGGTGTAGGTGGTGACGGTTGTGATGTTGAAGGGTCCTTCCGAGATACATCGTCATGACGAGGCGGAGACGGTAATAGTGCGCTATTACTAGGTGTAGGAGGAGTAGGGATACATGGTGGTGGAGGAGGTGTAGATGATGGTGGTGGGGTAGATGGAGTGACAATGGTAATTCCACTACGCGTAGTTATAGTACTCACATTAGCTCGCGGATTGGTGACGGTGTTTAAAGGTAGAGAACCCGAAGAAGAAGAAGGTTGAGCTTCAGGCAAGAAACTAGCCAACAGATTCTTCAATTCAGTTGTTTGAGTGATGAAAGAGGATTGAAGATTATCACGAACCTCGGTTCGGATGTCATTACCTTGCTTCAAGATATCTCCTTTCAAATTGATTATTTGGCTCTGTAGATTCTTGATTTGCTCACCTTGAGTTCTCATAATGGTGTCAACATCGGGATTAAGGGTTGGGTGTTGTTGGGTGGGTGGTTGATAAGGGTTAGAAGCACGAGGTGAGATTTGGTGGCTTCTATTGTAGTTGTTGGCGGGATTTTGGTTTTGAGGAGAAAAACCGGGTGAAAGGTAGTTGTTGGAACGGTAGCTCAGCAGATTTCTATCCCCTTGTTGTCTAGGTTGGTAATTTTCCGGTGAATAATTACCGTAAGCTGCATACACATTTTCCGGATTTCCTTGTGTCGAAGGACAATCGGTGTATGAGTGAGGACCGCCACATGTTTCACAAGGATTAGCAACCGCTTTGACTTGTTGTTGTTGTTGTTGGTTTGAAGCGAGAAGCGTAATACTTTTGCTCATTTCAGCCATCATGCGGGTGAGTTCGGTCATCTCAGGGTTTGCTGAGGTAGAGGAAACATTGACTCTCGTGTTGTTTCTAGAAGAAGCAGAGGAATCCCAGTTCTTATGATGAGTAGTCATGTTTTCAATTAACTCTCTACACTCCTCGGGTCTCCTTTTCATGAATGTGCCACCGGCGGCTGCATTGATCGTATCACGATCTCGAAAAGTCAATCCGTTGTAGAAAGTATCGATCAAGGTGACCGGAAGCATGTTGTGGTTTGGACAACGGTCGATCAAGACATTATATCGCTCCCAAGCGTCAAAAAGAGATTCATCGGGATCTTGCATGAAACCGCTGATCTGGTTGCGAAGGCTTGTGACCATGGATGGTGGAAAGTAGCGCGACAAAAAGCGTTGAGTCATGTCATCCCAAGTGTGAATAGAATTCTTCGGGAGACGATCAAACCATTTCTCGGCATGATGTAATAGAGTGTGTGGAAAGAGTTGTAGGCGAAGCTCATCCATAGTGGCACCAGCCAACTTCATGCTCTGGGTGATTGTAATGAACTTGTCGAGGTGTTTGTTGGCATCATCATCAGGCAATCCTCTAAATGGGTTTGTTTGTACTTGCTGAATCATGTGGTGCTTCAACGAAAACTCAGGAGCGTTGATTTGCATCGGTGCAATCGGTCCTCCTCGTCCAAACATTGTTGGTTGACAAAGTTCCTCCATGGTCCGAAGATCGGGCTGTGGAAGAGCATTGTTGTTATTATTATTATTCAGGTTCGGTGGAATGTTGTTGTTGTTAACACCTGCCATATCTAAATCTTCTTGAGGCTCAGGCTCTTGATAATTAGAAGATCTAGTACGCATACACCTGAAAATGCAGAAGAAAACAAAACCAAACACAAAGACAATATATATACACAAGAAAGATAAAATCTTTTTGAATTTTTGAAATTTTTAATTTTTATGGTTTTTATGAATTTTTTATTTTTTGTGATTTTTTGAATTTTTTATGCAAGAAAAATAACGCTCACAAGTGAACGGATCCCAAAAAGCAACGTGTCTCTCACAAAAAACTGTTGATCTTTACGAAAAGAGCCGGCAGCGGTGCCATTTGATAACTAGCTTTTGCCCAGTTAAAGATATTAAAGATTCGTTTTAAGTATGTCTCTTCGAATTGAAAAACTTATGTTTAATGTGTGACTCAGTTGATTTTGGTGGAACAAAGATGTGTCGTTGTAGTTTTGAAAATTAAAGGTGCAAAACAATTAAAGTAAAAGTGCAATTAAAGTAAATCTAAGTCTAATTAAAATAAAGTGCAAGTATTTAAAAGCGAGACTAAAACTAAAGGGCAATAAAGTAAATAACGCAAACTTAAATCTAACTAAGGCAAACTTAAAACGCAACTAAAACTAAAACATAAACTAAGGCAAATAAACTTAAAGTGCAATTAAGGAAAAAGGCGGGAAAAATAAAGCTTGAAATTAAAAACTAAAATTACATAAACTGAAAATGATAAGTCCCTATTCGGAATAAACCCTATTCGGAATACTGTCACTATGCGGAAAAAGGTGCTTATTCGGAATAGTTTCTTATGCGGAATCCTAAACCTATTCGGAAAGTTACCTCTATGCGGAATCAAGCCCTATTCGGAATATTGCTTCCTATTCGGAAAAGTCCCCTTATGCGGAAAGATTTTCCTATTCGGAAAATTCAACCTATACGGAATAACCAGTCCTATTCGGAAAAATCCCCCTATTCGGAATAAATTGCCCACTCGGAATGATTGGTCTATTCGGAATCCTGTCACCAATTCGGAAAGTCCTCCTATTCGGAATGTACTCCCTATTCGGAAAGTAGTCTTACTCGGAATATAGAATATTCCGCATAAGGCATAAATGCAAAACCCTTACTCGGAATATCTAATATTCCGAATAAAGCACAAATGGGAACTTCTATTCGGAATGTTTCTGGGCTCGATCTGGGAAAGATCAGTAACTGTAAAACGAAGAACACGGAAAAAGGGATAGCACGGATCTAAAAGAAACTCAACCAAATCAACAAAAAGATTAAACCAAACTAATAACAAAACATCTAATGAACATAAACAATCAATCCAAAATAACAAATCAAACAATAAAGATCAAGATAATCAAAACCCACTTAAATAAATCAATCAAAATCAAGAACATAAACATAAACAATAACAATCAAAGAATAAGAAAGGAAGAATGAGATTAACAAGATAAAGATAAAGCTTGACAAGAATTAAAAAGAAAAACTTACTTGAATTAAATGGTAATTAAGGTGCAAGACAAGGTAATTAAATGGACAAGTATTTAAATTGACAAGGTAATTAAAAGTTCAAGGTAATTAAAAGGTGGAAGGACTAATTGTCACGATTAGCCAACAAAATGGAAAATTAACAATCCTAATCTATATATAGGGGAGGATTAGGAAGCTTCCTCCCCTCCTTCATTTCTTGTTAATTGCGGGATTAAGTCCCTCCTTCATTTAATCTTCATTAATTGCGTCATTAGTCCTTTTCTTCTAATCTTTCTTTTAAATTTGGACTTTAAGGACTTGTGGCTCGGGATATCTTTTGAACTCGTCTTTAATTTCTTCAATAAAATAGACTTGAGTTTCTCGGCTTTTGATAAACTTCCGTCTTTTGACTTTTTCTTCGATAAATCTTCAGAATTGGTCTTGGACTTCCGTTCTTTTTCCACTTTTGACTTCTCGACTCCGTCTTTCATCTTTTTCTTCAATAAAAGCCGTGAATGCCCGTGAATTCCCGTGTTTTCTCCACTTTTCATAATTTCATCCTAAATTACAACAAAAACACAAACCACGCATAATTCCGACATAAAATACACGTTTTGGTCCGGTTATTATTGTAATTGAGTGGTAGAAAAGATGGGTGTTTACACACCTATCAAAGATTATCAAAGATGATCGAACAATGAAATAAGGTTATGAGTTTTTTTGTGTTGTTAACTAAAAGATATTGTTATCTTGTTGTAGTGTTTGCTTTTGAATTTTCCAAATTACCAAATTAAATGCCAAATAGAAGAAAATCCACTAAGTATCTAAAACAAGTTCTGTCGCAATGGTCCTTCTGTCGGAATACCTAGATCGGAAAATATTACTATCGGAATGCTTAGATCGTAATGCAAAGCTATCGAAATGATTCAGATCGCAAAGTGCTGTCGGAATGATTCAGAGTGTAATGCTCAGATCGCAATGTAACCTTGTCGGAATGATGATGGTATCGGAATGCCTAGATCGCAATGCAAAGTTGTCGAAATGCTCAGATCGCAAAGACTATCGGAATGCTCAGATCGCAAAGCCTATCGGAATGATTCAGATCGGAATGCTGACAAAATTTAAGCAGAGTAACGACTTAAAAACCTTCCTTATACCCGTCGGAATCCTAGATCGCAAAGTACGATCGGAATGTCCAGATCGGAATAAGTAATAAAATCCAACTATCGCAATGTAGAACTAAACCCTTTCCGATGGTAATGGTTATTTCGATGGAAGCCCACGTTTAACTTGTACTTTCCGATGGAAGTTTCTGCTTGAATTTCAGAATGAAGAACACAAACCTTTTTTGCACTTTTGATCCAAGAAAGATGATGTTTGAATGAAAACCAAGATACCAAGAACACTTTTAAGCACGAATCCCTATGTTACACTACTTTAAACTACGATCAAACACAAAAAATTTTGAAGATTTCGGCAAAAACAAACCTATACTCTACGAATTGTTTAGAAATCAATACGCAACACAAAAACAAACCTATATCTCATCCCATGCTCTTGATACCAATTGTAGAACAATGATAATCTTTGTGAAACAAGGGGGTTGATGTTTTTCTAGAGAGAGAAAGTTAGAGAGAGAAGTGAAAGAAACTTGTATATTGAAATGAAAGAAATAAACAACCAACACCTCTTTCCATGGTGGAAAGAGGTTTAAATACCCAAGTCCTTAATGGACTTGGGCTTCCGGCCCATAAACATGCTCATGGGTCGGGCTATTTAATAAATGAAACTAAACTTAACTACGAGCCTATAACTACATTGTTGGAGTGACCGAGACTTTCTAAATGCGTAAAACGTATTTCCAACAAAAGAAACCTGTTCCATTATCACTAACTTGGCTTTTTGGTGACCTAGTATTCCTATACATTTCTGCATACTTAATGCTAGGTTTTCTAACAGTGTTTGAGCCAAGGTCAATAGTCTTGCCAGTGATTGGGTATGTTACTTTGATAGGGGTCGACTCATTTGGACTATCACAAAGCATGCCACCCTTGACAAACAAGGTAGGGTTGGCTTTCTTCCATTCATTCAAATCAGTAAACTTTTGCCTATACTCTTCAACTGGGGTAAGGACTCTTGGTGGAGGAATAAATTCCTCTTCTTGGAGTTCTGGTAAACCAGTCCAAGATAAGTCCTTTCTTTGGACAACATAGAAGTCCCCAGCTGGTGGTGGAACACCAGAATATTCTTTCATCCCAATCCCAGTCATGTCCCTAGAATCTCTCTGTTTACTAACACATTCTCCTAGGGTTTGTGAGGCCTTATCAAATCTCTGAATTTTAAGGTCTACATTATCCTTATTCTTGATAGCCTCATCTAACTTAGCCTGTAATTCAACATTGACCCTTTCCATGATGTTTCTAATATCATTAGTAACATTTAAATCATGTTTTAAGATGTTTATTTTATCTTTTAGGTCAAGCTCCATTTTCTTATACTCAGAAACTGTCTTAAAAAAGGTGCTTTAGCTCAAGTGTTAACCCTAAAAACATCAATGGCTGCCAAAAAATCCCTTCTTCTCATAACCTAATTTTCTTTTTCCTTTAATCCGAATACCTTATAATGATGTTGTTTTCTCGAATAATCACTGATTATTCTCGAGTTAACAAAGTTTTTATTTGGTTGATTGATTTTAGGGTAAATTAAATTGGTTTTTATTTTACTTTTTGTGCAGTCATTGTTTTTTTTGCGATTGTTTGTTTATTCGTTGGTGGTTAATTGTCAATTTGGCCGTGCTTTGATAACGTGTCTACTGGATAATTCTGTTATTTTTGTGGGTTATCTCAAATTAGGGTTGGAATACGTCGGCTGACTTTGGTATAATTAATGGTCGGCTGACATTAATATTAAATTGTGTGTCGTCTGAATATAATTCTTAAACATTGTTTGTGGCGGCTGACATTACTATATTAATGGTTGTGGCGGCTGACTTCTTAAACATTGTTTATTAATTTGGTCGGCTGACCATAAGGTATTATTAGGCTACTGTGTCATTTTCTTAGGGTGTCGTCTTCAACATTCGTCTTGTTTGTTCTTTGTTAAGGGGTTTCAGTTACTGTTTGTTTAGGGTTTCTTTTTCGTGGTTAGGGTTGTGTTTGATTGACATGGATTCGAGCAATGAAAGTGATAAGCCATTGTTTACAGGTTGGAATGATGTGGTTAAGGTGTCTAATCTTAAGGTTTTAGTAACGTTAGAGGAGATATCTAATTTGTTTTCTATTCCCTTGAATACTGTGCATGACATTGAAGTGTTTGCGAACGGAGTTAAGGCAAACAAATTTCCTAAATGGTCTACTTTAGCTAAGGAGACCACTATGCTTTATTATGAAGTTTTGTGTGAACGCCATAAGAATCTAACTAGCAGAACTTCTTCACTCA
Source organism: Glebionis coronaria (assembly GCA_025667525.1). Classification (NCBI taxonomy): domain Eukaryota; kingdom Viridiplantae; phylum Streptophyta; class Magnoliopsida; order Asterales; family Asteraceae; genus Glebionis; species Glebionis coronaria. Next base: position 422,469,829 of record CM046874.1, on the reverse strand, counting down.
ATTCAGGTGGTTCGAGTGTGCACTCTGCACAAATGGCTAAGGAAACAGATGACCCTATTACAAATGTTTCCTCCTCTTGTGATGTAGTTTTTGACCTTGCAGCTAAGGCTGCAACCATTAATGGTATGCAACCGTGTAATCTACATGAGGTTTTGAAATTATTTGGTGTAACGATTTGCACGGTTGGTGATGCGGGTGAATTTATGCATGAATTAAGAATGAAGAAACATCCTTTGTGGGAATTGATCTCACATGACCGTGCTAAAGAAATTCTGGAGTTACTTTGCAAATTTGAAGCTGATATGGTTACGTCTACTAATGGAGGTATTAATGCAGTCTCTTCTTCTTTTAATTCTGATAATGTCTGTGAAGGGGTTAATATCTCTATTCCTAGGAAGGTCGTTGAAAAAGTAAATACTCGCTACCACAACACTTTATATGGTTACTTTCTTGGTAAAAGGATTGCATTTCCTGTGGTTGAGTATTTTGCTAAGAATAACTGGGCAAAACATGGTCTTAAGCGTATCATGGTGAATGAGAAAGGTTTTTTCTTTTTTCAATTTGGGTCTAGTGAGGGTCTTAATGCGGTTCTGGAAGGTGGTCCGTGGATGGTTCGTAATTCACCAAATTTTCTTAAGAAATGGACTATGAAAACGAACCTTCTAAAGAAGGAACTAACTCGTATTCCGGTATGGGTCAAGTTTCACGATGCCCCGCTACAGGTCTTTGAAGAGGAAGGTATTAGTTTAATTGCTTCGTTTCTTGGTAAGCTTATTCTGATGGATAATTATACTGATAATATGTGCAAAGAGTCTTGGGTTCGTTGTAGTTTTGCTCGTTGTCTTATTGAGATGAATGCTGATTCGGAGTTTATAGATAACATTACTATTGGTGTCCCTGATCTTGAAGGCTCTGGTTGTACTAAGGAATTAATTCGTGTTGAATACGAATGGAAACCGCCTAGATGTCATACTTGTAATATTTTTGGTCATGCCTTTGATTCTTGTCCAAAAAATGTTAAACCTAAAATGGTTGAAAATGTGACAACTCATGTTGATATTGATGGATTCCAACAAGTGCAAAGCAAGAGGAAGAAGTACAAAGGTAATTTAGGGAATCAAGTTCCGAAGGGTGTCCAAACAGGTAAGACGGTTGTTTTTCGTCCAAAAACTCACTTGAATACTACAAGTACGAGTGGTGATAATAGTAGTAAGTTGAATACTAAATCTGGTCAGGTGCAGCAGTCTAGCAATCCTAATGGTCTGAACACGGGTAAAGCTCAAATGAGCAGTGTTTCTACATCTAATAAATTTTCATCTTTGTCCATGCCTGGTATTGATGAAGGGGTTCAAGTAAGCGAGGAAGATAATGAGGAGGAGGAGGGAGTCGAGGTCGTCTTTGATGAATCTGTAAATCTTCTCAACACTAATATTGGGGCAAGCACTCCAACTGGCTGATCCCATGTTGATATTTTATTATTTTCCTCGTAACTTTATGTTATCGTCTTGGTTCTTGTCTAGTTTATATATTTCCAGTATTCTAGACTATTTAATGTTTATGGCCTGTCATAAGCATTTTGTTTAACAAGCTGCCTATAGCTTGCGGTTAATGTGGTATTTCAGCCACATTCCTTGTACTTCAACGCTTTTTTTGGTTCTATTTACTGGGGTCATTGTTACCCTTTTACCAAAAAAAAAAGAAAATGTCTTTTCAGTTTGAGTGAGAGCAAGTTGATAGTTAGACAACTTGCATCTCTCAGTACTCACATCTCCTAACAATCTTAAAACCTCTTTGTTAATTCTTTCAGTATTTAAACGACAACCCTTACTACAGAAAGCATCATCATATACCTCATTGTCTGATGAAGATGAGGAGTGTGCCATGAGAGCATATTGAACATGCTCTTCTTCTTTAATCTCAGCAACCAAAGCTTTATCCTCTTCCTCATCCTTAGCCAAATAGCTCCAGTCCCATCCAATACCATCAATTTCTTGCACTGCCACCATGGCCTTAGGATCCTGAGCCTTAACAATTTGGCTTGAGGGTTTTCCAGCATCAGATCTCCTTGGAGATCTGCATTCTCTCATAAAGTGCCCCATACGATGACAATTGTAGCACTCAACCTTGGATTTATCAAATACAGCAGTGTCCTTTGCATTAAAGGTCATCTTCTTCTTGAACCTTCTATTCCATCTGATTGCTCTTATACTTGCAAGAGCCATGTTTCACTTTATATCCATCTCCTCCAAATGCTCATCACTTATTTGCTTAAGGTCCTCATATGTAATCACTGAACCATTGGGAAATGAAGCAATGTATGCACACACAGTATCTAGATCCAAACCAGCAGGCTTAACTCTTGGAGATTAAATTTTGTACGTGTCAGCGTCTGAATGTGAGGCGTTGACAGGATATGATCCAGCGTTGACACATGTTGATCCAGTAAATGGGTGCATGTATGAATCCTTCTGATCAAATTGGCCTTCACTATGTGAGAAGAAGGCCATGTTACTATTGGTGGACTTACTTCAATGATCCAAAAAAGTTCCATTCTCCAACAGCCTTAATTTGTTGTAGACATCATCAAAAGTAGAACTTTTGTGAGTGTTATTGGCAATTATAGATCTTGCCTCAATCTTCCACGCATCACCAAGGATTTTAAGAAAAGTGGCAATAATGTCAACATCACCAATTACTGTCCCCATGAAGGACAGTTTGCATGTAATGTCAAGAATTCTGCTTCTCACACTACTTAGCTTCTCATTAGGTTGAGACTTAAAAACAATATACTCATGTAAGACTTGCTTCCTTTTCTCTTCCACAGTATCAGCATTACCACCATATGCAACTTCAAGGGCTGCCCAAAGATCTTTTGCAAACTCATAACCTCTATATTTGTGCTGATTTTCTTGTCCTAAAGAAAGTTTCAGAATGCTTAGGGTTTTCATATCAATCCTTTTCTTTGCTATGTCATCAGCAGACACAGCTCTACCATCTTCAGGTTTTTCTTTCTTATCTGCTTCAGAACATCCTTGAGCAGCTGATCTTGTAGCAATGGCATCTGCAATCTTTTGAGCTTTATTGAATGTGTTTCCATATTCAATAATCTCCCAGAGAGTGTAGTCATGGATTTGCAGATATTGCTCAAAATTGAACTTCCACAGTTCAAAATTGTCTGCATCTAGCATGGGAATCTTGATGTTGTGGTTTGAGGAGGAGGAGGTTACTTCTGGAGTGGACATGATGTTTTTAGGGTTTTGTGAAAATTAGGCTTTTGGTGATTTAGGGTTCTTGTGTTCTTTAAGATCAAAAGTTTCTCAACAAGCTCTGATACCACTTGTTGATCCCAAACTTAGATCGATTTAGCTTGTGTAAACGAGATTATATCAAGTGGTACACGTAGAGAAACTTTGTTTATGTATAAAGTAATTTAAGTGTTATGCGGAATTAACACTTAAACAAGAACACACAAAGGATTTAAAACAAACTTTCACTTGATTGATAATAACGAACTTGCTTACAATGAAAGTGTTTAACGTATGAAAACTTATTATGAAACATAACCTAAAGGTCTTCTTTTATAGACATAAGAAGCCTTGTACAAGAGTCTACGTATCAACTATTCTAGGTAAAGATAATTATAGCAAAATACAATGTTGATCCTATCTTTACTAGAAACAAACTAGAAACATAATACGCGTAGACCATATCTTTCTATCAGTGCTTGTCTTCAACCTATCAACGCTTGACTTCTTCCTGTCAACGCTTGATCTGTCAGCGTTTGTTTTCTTCTTATCAACGCTTGTTTTCCTCTTGTCAGCGCTCAAGTGGACTGGCTACATTTTATTCCCAACAGTGGCCAGTCAATTAACAAAGTAGTCCATAAGGACTAAAGGTGTGGCCAGTCAATTTCCAAACTAAAGGCGTGGCCAGTCAATTTCCAACGTAGTCAATAAAGATTAAATGTTCATATAAATGTACAAATAAATATGAAATGATAGTATGACAAAAGTATATGATTATTAATAATTCATATAAAAGTAGAATTTTATAGATTCCAAAAATAGTAAGTACAACAGTTGACAAAGTCAATAAGATAAAATCAGAGGTTTTACACCGAATTAGGCTTAATTCGGGGTCTTGTGGACTCCGACTCTTGCACCAAGTGAAACTTGTTTGAGAACCCTACGCACTAAAATAGACACTGTTAGGCTTACCGTGGATTTGTGACCCACGATTAGACTCCGGTGTGAGACTAATTAATCGATTTGAGTATGTAGGGTTTACGGTATTATGTGTATTGTACATTTGTGGAACTTATGGGGTTCCTTTTATACCCGAGAGAGTCCTGGCTGGGCTCTCCTACTCTTGCGGCCAAAGGAAGTGATAATGACCCAAAATAGTTTGATCCTTATCGCATAATCAAGGCAAGTGTATATCTCTTCCCTTTAGGCGAATATATCTATATGATAGATTATATTCTTGTTTGATCCTGTCGCAGTGCGACGAGGACACAGTTAAGTAATAAACCGTATATGAGACAATGGCTTACCGGGCCTCCTAGGCTGTGCGCGCGATGTATAAGTTTTAGTCCAATCTTGATGAATACGGGTAGTAACCGTGAGTCGGACTATCCAGCCCGACTAGGGACTATACGTCATCAGGTGGTGAATGAATTTTACAGATCATAGAGTTTAATTTCTCAAAGTTTGTTGAGAGTGCTATAATTAGTACTAAAGGAATTTCACGAGTTAAAGATTTGATAAATTCTGGTTTGGGTAAGATGTGTTATGACATAAGGAAGATGTATTGATGGACAGATTTGAATATATAAAATCAATTGAGTTAATTAAATAGATGTTGGTATAATATGAATGGTTCAGTGGTTCAGTGTCTTCGTAAGTGTTTGATTTGGATAATGGTGGAAGATGAGTATAGAAAGTTATCTAGGTGATTGGTACAAAATGAAATCTCTGAATGGAAAAGGAGGAAATCACTAAGGATTTAATGATGTAATTGTCGAGAGTTTCTAGTGAACCTGACATCACGACCCAAAGATAGCAGTTTACTTCAAATTTTTTGGATATACTTGTAGAAAGGAATGAGAATGGAATAATTTTTGAGTAAAATATATGACCCAGAGAATGAAGTTTACTTTTGAGTTTTGGAGATCTTTGCAGAGAGCGAGAGGAATTGAATTAAGTATGAATATCACGTATTCTTCAGAAACTAATGGACAGGGTGAAAGGATGATTTGAACAATGGAAAATTATACTGGTGATGATGCGATTAAAACTTGGAGTGATGTCATTTTCAACTAATTCACTACGAACCCAAACGAAAACAACAGATGATGGAATCTTTATACAACGATAGTAGTCATATCAGTAATTAGGATGTATTGTTTGAGGCTTTAAATAGATATAAGCTAGGTTTTCTATGTATTGAAGTAAGGAAGAGAATGAGGAGATGATCCAAAAGAGTTATGGATGATGAAAGATTGGAATAGTTGGAATGTGAAATTAAGAGGTTGAAGTATAGTAGAATTCCTTGTTATGGTGATATCATAGGAATTGACCCGAAATTGTTTGAGAAGTGTGAGGATTTCTTAAGGAAAAGAGATCTCATTGATTCTAGTGGTGCAAAATTCGAGTATGAGACTGGTCGAGCACCGGGACATCGCTCTTTTTAAGGAGGGTGGGATGTGATAACCCGAGGCTGAGGTCATTATTTAATTATATCTTACGTATATTTTTGAAACTTTTGATGAAATTGGATGTCGTGAAATTTGGTGACATGAGTTGAACGAATGTTGAAAGTTTTATTTTTACGTTTTGACGATTTACGAGGATTATTAGTGATCGAGATATCAACGGATGCCCGAAATTTTACGTTTTATTTTTAATCATATCGATGTTTGATGTTTTGACGTTTTATTTTTTATTGCGTATTAAGTAGCGTAGGGACTATATCATATCATATTTTGTTAGCCCTATATTTTATATAGTCAAACAAGAATGTAATAGGTCATCTTAGTCGATAAAAGGTCTTGTATTGTAATAGGTTAGTCGGGAAAACCGGGCTTGTGCTTTAAGCTAATATTGTATAAGTTAGGGGCGTAAGCCCAAAACAAAGCCAAGCCCGGCCCAAGATGAAAATGTTCCATGATTCATGCGTGCACACATGTTTCTCTCCCGTCGATTTTTCGGAAATTGTCATATTTTAATCAATTGGTATCTCTAATATTATATTTTTATATTAGAGATAGGGGGAGAAAATGTGATTAAAATGTAATATATCGCAACATGTGATCTTAAAGACTCAAGTGCAACTCTTTCCTTCACATGCCAAACTATTTCGTATATCGATGCATGTGTGTAGGGGGAGCTTTTCGAAAAGATAAAACTTTCAAAGTGTTAAAAGTTTTGATTTTTATTAAGCACTTTGAATGGTTTTCAATGGTTTATGGTTATGATCTATACCCAAAACAACCTACTATCCACGACGGAACGATGTAGTCAAAAGGTGGTTTAGGATAGGAAACTAAGTCCTATGATCCAACCCGAACCGGAGGGATCTACCCAAGGACATTCCATAGCTAGAAATAGTTGTCCTTAGGAAAGATGGAGTGGAATGAAGCTGAATGCGGACCAATTACTTAAGTTAGCACTAGAACAATCACAACAAGGTGCTAATGATGACGTATTGGTAAGCATTGAAGGAGTTGAACATTCTATGCAACTTATGTAGAAACCGGGTTAACACATCTTTTGAAGACAAGTGTCATGGACCCAGTGATGCGATGCACAACCCTTCCCCAGCCATTCGAGTTTCTCTCAAAAGAAACTTGTCTCATTGTCACGGAGATCAACACGTATCTATTGACTTTCTCACTCCGAGTCAGTTAATATTGAAAAGGTGGCAGTCTGCTCCAGCCTCCGATTACCAAAATGCACTTATTGAGTCTAGAGCCAATCGAGATCTATATATCATCTCATTAGGACACAATCGAGTCCTACGCATTATCCTTGTGATATTGACAGAACATCTGAGTGATACGATTCACAATGAAGATGGAAATCCTGCTTGAGCCAACATTAAACAAGCTCATGGTAGGTAACTTGTGCGATTCTACACGAATCAAACTTGTGAGAACTGGAAAGCAACTAAGTTTCGATTCTTAATTGATTCAAACTTGATTCCAGGTTTCTTCGCAAAATCCATGTGATCTTGCCAGAACATTCAGAGTGACACTCATTAGTGTTCACAGTGACGAATGGAAATCCTTCCAGTGTCAACATCAAACAGCACTGCGGTAGGTAACTCGCAAGATTCTCTATGAATCAAGCTTGTGACAAACTGGAAAGCAACAATGGTGCGATTCTTTTAGAATCAAACTTGTTCCAGGAAATCTGAATTGACGACTCTAATCAGACGGATAATTTATCCTTATGATTCACTCTTTACGTTCGCAGTCTGCTTTGAGACGGTCGAGTAAAGAGAACTGGCTACTACCGCCGAGAAACCCTGTCAAGGAGTTCTAAATCGAATCTACCTGATCACAGGTACGGTATTTAATACCGTTTAACGGTCTTCACCGACCGGAGGTAAAACGCTACCGAGTTAGGGTGAAATGTTCAAAGCCATTCCATCCGTGTCTATATATGTTGCTGCATATCAAGAAGGTGGCGTAGCTGTGTACTTATCGATGTCGATTCAGAAGTCACAAGAGTACAAGATGGCGATAATCAAGATACCTAAGAATGTAAGAATGTATTAGGTCATCTTAGTCACAAGGAGTACAGATGAAGATCTCAAGCACTCAAAGTCAAATGACAAAGGCTCAAGATAAAGATCACGAAAGCATGAAGGAACAAAGCTGTTACAAACAAGATCAAGACCAAGATACAAGACCAAAGCAGGAAGATCTCCTCTACAAGAATGTATTCACTCAATCATCTTATGCTTTTTAAGCTTTTTAAGCTGACCGATACATTGGGGGAGATTGTTAGCCCTATATTTTATATAGTCAAACAAGAATGTAATAGGTCATCTTAGTCGATAAAAGGTCTTGTATTGTAATAGGTTAGTCGGGAAAACCGGGCTTGTGCTTTAAGCTAATATTGTATAAGTTAGGGGCGTAAGCCCAAAACAAAGCCAAACCCGGCCCAAGATGAAGCCCACAAAGGCCTTAGGCTGTGGCATATATAACCCTCTTCCACATGTGGAAGAGGGTGTTGGTTACCATTTTGTTTCTCTCTCTAAAAGTGCTTAACCTTCCAAATTCTCTATTGTTTCTCTCTCTACTTTCTTCTCTTTCTCTCTCTAAATATCTCTTCTAAATCTTGTGTTATGGATTGAATGGGAATAACATTTGGTATCAGAGCCAATAGTGGATAGGTGATTGAAGATTCGTGTGGTGTGTTCTTGATTTTTCGTGGTCATTTTGATCTATATATCACGTCCCAAATTTTTTTTTGTGTTTTTTATGGTTTTTTCTTGATACAAATCTTCTACATAGTTGTGGTAGAGATTTGGTATAGTTACTTTGGCTAAAAACACAAATTTTTTGGGTGTTTTGATCATTTTTGGCTTAAAATCACGAATTGGTTGAGTTTTGTCCAAGAAAAGTGGGAATTATTCCGATCAGGTCATCGGAAAAGGGTTTATAGCACATTCCGATCAGTGTAATCGGAATAGGGTTTAGACATTCCGATTTGGTCATTCCGATTTGACATTCCGATTGGTCATTCCGATTTGGTCATTCCGATTGGACATTCCGATTTGGTCATTCCGATTGGTCATTCCGATTTGGTCATTCCGATTGGACATTCCGATTTGGTCATTCCGATTTGGTCATTCCGATTGGACATTCCGATTTGGTCATTCCGATTGGAAATTCCGATTTGGTCATTCCGATTGGACATTCTGATTGGTCATTCCGATTGGTCATTCCGATTAGGGTATTCCGATTAGGGTATTCCGATTAGGTTATTCCGATCAAGGTCATTCCGACAAGGTTATTCCGATGGACATTCCGATTTGGTCATTCCGATTGGACATTCCGATTGGTCATTCTGATTTGGTCATTCCGATTGGACATTCCGATTTGGTCATTCCGATTGGTCATTCCGATTTGGTCATTCCGATTGGACATTCCGATTTGGTCATTCCGATTTGGTCATTCCGATTGGACATTCCGATTTGGTCATTCCGATTGGAAATTCCGATTTGGTCATTCCGATTGGACATTCTGATTGGTCATTCCGATTGGTCATTCCGATTAGGGTATTCCGATTAGGGTATTCCGATTAGGTTATTCCGATCAAGGTCATTCCGACAAGGTTATTCCGATGGACATTCCGATTTGGTCATTCCGATTGGACATTCCGATTGGTCATTCTGATTTGGTCATTCCGATTGGACATTCCGATTTGGTCATTCCGATTGGTCATTCCGATTTGGTCATTCCGATTGGACATTCCGATTTGGTCATTCCGATTTGGTCATTCCGATTGGACATTCTGATTTGGTCATTCCGATTGGACATTCCGATTTGGTCATTCCGATTGGACATTCCGATTGGTCATACCGATTGGTCATTCCGATTAGGGTATTCCGATTAGGGTATTCCGATCAAGGTCATTCCGACAAGGTTATTCCGATGGACATTCCGATGGGTATTTTGTTTGAGTAATTTTTAGACTTAGCCACTATCTAGACTAGTTTCGGAACGTAGTTTACAAGAAGATTAAAAAAAAAAAAAAAAAATTATTTTTTTCCTAGACCATTTTTTGGCCATTTAAGTTTCAATTTCAAATTTTGGCGATGCGAAAAATTTTTCGATCAAAAATTCGAATTTTCGGACCAAAATTCAAATTTTTAGGCCATTTTAGGTTTTATTTTTTGTCAAAAATTTTCATTTTTCAAATTTTTTCCCTACTAGTTTTTGGCTATTTCTAACTCGATTTCAAAATTTGGTGATTCAAAAATTTTTCGGCTTACCGTTTTGTCGGACTGAGGAATTTATTGTCAGACTGAGAAAAAAAATTTGATTTTTTGGAATTTCAACCACCATCAAATCACAACAAATCCACTAAGATCCGTAATCCTTACACATCATATCCTCTTCGAGACATCCGTTCAATGGACATCTTCGTGGATTCAATACTAACAACGTCCATGACTGAGATGAATAAAGAGAAGATGCAGAATCCAGAGGTTAAGACAAATACTGAGACTCATATCAGTAAACCTTCTAACAAGGATTCTTCCATCAAAACCTTTCATGCAATCAAATACAAGATGTCGAAAGCAAAAGAAAGATGCATGGAACAAATAAAGTTGCTTCAGTCACACCTTCAGGTTCTTTCAAGAGAAGACCTAAAAGGCACTCGTCTTGAAATTGGATTCAAACGGGTATTCTTTCTACTATTTGGTCAAGATGTTGAGACATTCATCAGAATGATGCTACTTAATGTGGACCATCTTCAACAAGAACTTGACAGAGACGATTTTCACGAGAATATATCCATGGAGGTCCTTTTAGCTCTCAACAATCAGTTCCAGCAATTCATTGACTCAAGTGGCTTATCCAAAAATGATCGAGAGTTCACAAGCACATACTTTACCAAATATACTCTCGTAGATCTTCAAGCATTCAAAGAGACACTTCTTCAACAAATGAGCAATATAAAGAAGTCAATTGATGAAAGAACACGCCATCAAAGGAACTTTCAAAGAAGGGTGAATCAAAGACTGATGCAGACAAAAGAGAGCACTGTCGATATAGATCAAGCATTGGATGCTTCTTCGGTTGATACAGAGAGCAGCGGGACAGAATCAGAAACGCAGCATTTCAGTACCAGCTCAGGGAATGATCAAACAACCAATGATGCGGATATGAGACCCATTTATGATGATCAGCCAATGGCTATGGTACATTTAAATGCTGAATACGATGTTCCTCAACATACTGAGCAATCTGAACCTATTCTTGACACATATCTAGTGGAAAAGGTTGATAGCAATACCACACCTGATTCATCAGATACGAGTACTAACGGAGGAGAGACTTCTCAAGATGTTGATTCTAAGATTCACGAGCTTGAAATTCTGTTAGCTCAGAAGACTAAAGATTTTGAGGATGCCAAACTCAATTTTTCAAAGAAAAATAACAAATTTGAGGCTTACTTTGAAAAACTTGAAAAAGCAAATGTTGTTCTTGAACAAAAATTGGATTGTAAGATTCAAGATTTTAACATGGAAAAAGAACATTTTTTGAAACAAATAAATCTGTTAGAATCAAAGTTGGCTTCTCAAAATCCAATTCCTCCGCTTGCTTCATTAACTGAATTATCTGTGCAACCTATCGACATTGTAGATAGTAATGATGCGAATGCTGATAACGCCATATTTGATAATATGAACATTAAGTTAGAACAACGTGTCGCTCAATTACTTCTACAAAATGAGCAATTAAAGGCTCAAATTCAGGAAAAGGTTTTTGCATTGACAGCGGTGAAAAATGAATTAAGGAAACTAAAACGAAATAGTGTGGATACTAAGTTAGCAAAACAGTCAGTCTTGGGGAAACCTCCTTCTCAACCAGTCAGAAATCACTCAGTTGCTAGACAACCGAATGCGTTTAAATCTGAACGACTCAAATCATCGAATCTGAGGTTTGCATCCCAAGTTGACGTGCGTAGCAATTTTCCTAAACCAGTCACTCCACAATCTAGACCCTTCTACAGAAAATCCGCTTCTGCAAAGCCCGATCACATGAATGCTTCAACCAACTCTAGAAATAGATCCAAGAACATGCCTAGGCGTAGTTCAAATGACGTAGGTCACAAAAACTATCTAGAGGATGCTAAAAACAAGACACAAGCAAGAGATAGGACCAAACCACAACCTAGGAGCGTTGTTTACACATCTAGGAATTCTAGACCCTTCTATGATGTGCACAATTCTGCCAACCCTAGGAACTCTAGAGCCTTCTCAGATGCTAAGCACTTTGTTTGCACGAAATGTAACAAATGCGTGTTTAATGCCATTCATGATGATTGTATCACTAAAGTCCTAAACAAGGTGAACCAAAAAGCTAGAGCACCTCAAAGACGGAACCCTAAAGGAAATAGGTTTTCTCCAACTAAGTCTTCCGCTGTGCATGAGAAACCTATGTCTCCTGGACCTTGTCTTAGGTGGATACCAACGGGTAGAACCTTTAAAACAGTTGGTCTTAGGTGGGTTCCTACTGGAAATATATTTCCCTCTAGCTCGACAAAGGTTCATAGTGAACCCCCACATGGTTCTCATCAAGATATCGCTAACCAACATGCAAGCATACAAACTACTGATGTAAGTGCAGGTAATAAAGTAAAGTTTCAACAAGAACACAACGGTTTTCCATATACATACCGTTCAACAAAAGACACTCTCAGAGTTTGGTTGCTGAAGAAGCAGATATCAGAGAACCAAGCGTCTCAGGGGTTTCACAATTAAGCTTCAACAAAGACTTACAGTCACATATCCGGCTATAACTCGAACGTCAAAGAAAGGGAACTTTATCTCTTCAACGATAAGTTACCCTCAAAACGAGAAATTAATATTTCTCGGACACGAGCTACTCTTAAAACTATTCAAAAGTTTTTAGCTCGTGTACATGGCTTATAGTCAAATTACAGACTGTAACCCGGGCTCACAAGACAGGAAAGTTCATCCCGATGATGACTTATCCTCAGAACGAGAAATTAAGTTTTCTCGGACATGAGCTATCTGTAAAAACATTCAACGTTTTTAAGCTCATGTACACAAACTTACAGTCACATGTCAGACTGTAACTCGTACTTCAAAAATAGGAAAGTTCATCCCGAGTATGACTAATCCTCAAAACGAGAAATTCGATTTTTCTCGGACACGAGCTTACATTAAAACTATTCGAAAGTTTTAAGCTCGTGTAAATGACTTCTAAGCGCATCACAGCTTAGGACTCGGACCTCAACTAAGGAAAGTTTATCTCGGACGATAACTTATCCTTCTTAACGAGAAAATCACAGTTCTCGGTCATGAGCTTCTCATAAAAACATTCAAAGTTTTTAAGTTCATGAAAAACGATTTCTAAGTAAATGTCAGCTTAGAACTCGAACTTCAACTTAAGGAAAGATTTCACGGATGATAACTTATCCTTTACAACGGGAAATTTATTTTTCTCGGTCATGAGCTAGTCACAAAACAATCAAAGTTTTGAGCTCATGAAAAATGGACCCGAAAGGGGAGTGTACGTTTCAGTGCGCTTTCCCTAACCAATAGAAGAGAAGTCTTCTATCCTGATTATTTTAAAACCATTGAACACAATTTTTCAAGCATTTCTCAAAAGGTTTTTCTAAATCTTTCAAAATTGTGTGTTCAACACTCCCTTCCTCATAAGTGGTTTTTATATCTCAAAATTGTCATATGTTATTTTGATCAATTTTTGAGGGTGAGCGTTTTAAAATCAAGCCTTTTAATGTTGTTGGGTACATCTCTAAAATTGTCATATCTTATGTATCCAACACATTCCGAAAACGATATGAAATTGTCAAATGTAATATATTATATCGAAAAAGGCATCTCAACTCCGTACCTCAACATATTTTGTGGTGTTGTTTTTCTAAAATATTGTCAAATTTTGTCTCAAGACACACATATATTGTTGAGGGGGAGCGACCCGACTGAAAATGTTCCATGATTCATGCGTGCACACATGTTTCTCTCCCGTCGATTTTTCGGAAATTGTCATATTTTAATCAATTGGTATCTCTAATATTATATTTTTATATTAGAGATAGGGGGAGAAAATGTGATTAAAATGTAATATATCACAACATGTGATCTTAAAGACTCAAGTGAAACTCTTTCCTTCACATGCCAAACTATTTCGTATATCGATGCATGTGTGTAGGGGGAGCTTTTCGAAAAGATAAAACTTTCAAAGTGTTAAAAGTTTTGATTTTTATTAAGCACTTTGAATGGTTTTCAATGGTTTATGGTTATGATCTATACCCAAAACAACCTACTATCCACGGAACGATGGAGTCAAAAGGTGGTTTAGGATAGGAAACTAAGTCCTATGATCCAACCAGAACCGGAGGGATCTACCCAAGGACATTCCATAGCTAGAAATAGTTGTCCTTAGGAAAGATGGAGTGGAATGAAGCTGAATGCGGACCAATTACTTAAGTTAGCACTAGAACAATCACAACAAGGTGCTAATGATGACGTATTGGTAAGCATTGAAGGAGTTGAATATTCTATGCAACTTAGGTAGAAACCGGGTTAACACATCTTTTGAAGACAAGTGTCATGGACCCAGTAATGCGATGCACAAACCTTCCCCAGCCATTCGAGTTTCTCTCAAAAGAAACTTGTCTCATTGTCACGGAGATCAACACGTATCTATTGACTTTCTCACTCCGAGTCAGTTAATATTGAAAAGGTGGCAGTCTGCTCCAGCCTCCGATTACCAAAATGCACTTATTGAGTCTAGAGCCAATCGAGATCTATCTATCATCTCATTAGGACACAATCGAGTCCTACGCATTATCCTTGTTATATTGACAGAACATCTGAGTGATACGATTCACAATAAAGATGGAAATCCTGCTTGAGCCAGCATTAAACAAACTCATGGTAGGTAACTTGTGCGATTCTACACGAATCAAACTTGTGAGAACTGGAAAGCAACTAAGTTTCGATTCTTAATTGATTCAAACTTGATTCCAGGTTTCTTCGCAAAATCCATGTGATCTTGCAAGAACATTCAGAGTGACACTCATTAGTGTTCACAATGACGAATGGAAATCCTTCCAGTGTCAACATCAAACAGCACTGCGGTAGGTAACTCGCAAGATTCTCTATGAATCAAGCTTGTGACAAACTGGAACGCAACAATGGTGTGATTCTTTTAGAATCAAACTTGTTCCAGGAAATCTGAATTGACGACTCTAATCAGACGGATAATTTATCCTTATGATTCACTCTTTACGTTCGCAGTCTGCTTTGAGACGATCGAGTAAAGAGAACTGGCTACTACCGCCGGGAAACCCTGTCAAGGAGTTCTTAATCGAATCTACCTGATCACAGGTACGGTATTTAATACCGTTTAACGGTCTTCACCGACCGGAGGTAAAACGCTACCGAGTTAGGGTGAAATGTTCAAAGCCATTTCATCCGTGTCTATATATGTTGCTGCATATCAAGAAGGTGGCGTAGCTGTGTACTTATCGATGTCGATTCAGAAGTCACAAGAGCACAAGATGGCGATAATCAAGATACCTAAGAATGTAAGAATGTATTAGGTCATCTTAGTCACAAGGAGTACAGATGAAGATCTCAAGCACTCAAAGTCAAATGACAAAGGCTCAAGATAAAGATCACGAAAGCATGAAGGAACAAATCTGTTACAAACAAGATCAAGACCAAGATACAAGACCAAAGCAGGAAGATCTCCTGTACAAGAATGTATTCACTCAATCATCTTATGCTTTTTAAGCTTTTAAAATGACCGATACATTGGGGGAGATTGTTAGCCCTATATTTTATATAGTCAAACAAGAATGTAATAGGTCATCTTAGTCGATAAAAGGTCTTGTATTGTAATAGGTTAGTCGGGAAAATCGGGCTTGTGCTTTAAGCTAATATCGTATAAGTTAGGGGCGTAAGCCCAAAACAAAGCCAAGCCCGGCCCAAGATGAAGCCCATAAAGGCCTTAGGCCGTGGCATATATAACCCTCTTCCACATGTGGAAGAGGGTGTTGGTTACCATTTTGTTTCTCTCTCTAAAAGTGCTTAACCTTCCAAATTCTCTCTTGTTTCTCTCTCTACTTTCTTCTCTTTCTCTCTCTAAATATCTCTTCTAAATCTTGTGTTATGGATTGAATGGGAATAACATATTTTGTGTGCGTTTTAAATTTTGAGAAGTATTTTTATGAAACACGAGACCTGTAAATATTTTCAAAATTGACTAGTAGTAATTTCTCGCTCTTTAAACAAGTAATTGCACTTTTGCCTAAAAGAATCACCAATTGGCAAAACACTACCCTAACTTTCCACCATATAAAAGGAATAATATAACACAAACACACACAAACACACACACACACACACACACACACACACACATACATACACCATAACTCAAAAATTTCATCTCACCTCTCTCTCCCTCATTCTTGCCGTCCACCCCTGTTAAACACGCAATTATTCATGCATTTGAGAATTTCCCTTCATTTTTCGCATAATAAATAGCAAAAATGAATTTTTAGTGCATATATCGGTTATATTTGCTATTTATTGTTGTAGGTACGAATATTAAAGAAAATGAGCAAAAACGAAGAAAAAGAGCTAAGACGAGCACAAAAAATAGAGAGAGCGCGAAAAATGAAGTTTGACGGTGCATTCATGTTTTATTGGGCCGGCCCGACACCATTTAAATGGGTCGAACCGACCCATTAATATATCTTAAGCCCAACACTCCTTTGATGAAGTTACTACTCCAGCCCAACACATAGAGGCCCGAATAGAAAAGGAAGGCCGGAGATGAAGCCCAAAGAAAACCACAAGTAACCTTATCTTTGATACAATATAGATAGAGGAGATCTATAAAAAAAGGACCATCTCCTTTTTCAACATTCTTTACCTACGTTTCATTCTTAGGTAAAGTTTTCATTTTCTTTTTTTTCTCAGTTTTTTTATGTCTTTAGATTAGACTAGATTTAGGTTAATAAAATTTCCATTTCTCATTTTAGTACAGTAAAACAAATACGAATCAACCGCAGCTTTTTTTACATGTTTTGTATCTTATTCGATTTGATTTTTTAAATTTGGAGTTTTTTTAAAGTCAATTATTCGTTGTTTGAAAACATTTTTCGATTAATAAGAAGTGGGTTTGTGCTTATCGAAAAAAAGAGAAAACAAAAGAAAAAAAGAAAAAAAAAAGAAAGAAAAAAAAAGAAATTGAAAAAAAAGTGTATCAACTTCTTAAATAAAATTAAGAGTATTAATGGTGTCTGCTACAAGGATCGAACCTTGGATCCTCACATAAGATTCTTTTTATTTACCACTACACCAAATAGATTTTCATATTATGATTTAGCAAATGTACATTTAAGATTTTGAGATTGTCATTTATTATCTATAAACTTGTTTTAACGTTTACTTTTTTTAAGCAAAATGCTATTTCAAGTATTCTTGTCTTCTTGATTACAAACATTTAGATTAAACAATAAAATAGTTTTTATAATTAGCTTAAAATGTCGTTTAGATTAATTGTCGTTAACCGTTTGATGTCTTTTGATCTCGGCGAACCCGGTTCATATTTTGGCGAGGAGCTTAATGGGTCTTTTAGCTAGATTATGTTTTAAAGTTTAAAGCTCGATTTTTTTTTATCTCGTCAAGTAGTCGATAAAATTGACAACTTTATCGGCTAATTAGTTTGATAAAAAAAAACTTTGAAAGTTATAAGCTTTTGATTTAATATAGTTACTAGATCGGGTGTTTAATTTTCGTCTCTGGTTCCTCGTTCGGGTATTAATTTTATAACTCTTTTCTTATTTTATAACTCTTTTCTTATTGTTATTTCATTAGCTTATATATGATTGTTATTTATGTTTGTTTATTATATAGCATCTTTATTATCATTAGTTGGTATTAGTAACTTCATACTTGTAGCATTATTGTCGCTTTATATATTCTTATATTTTTACTCATTTCAAATTAGTAGTTTTAAATATAAAAATCAAAACCTTTTTATTCGAGCATCAAACTTGAGACACAAACGCGGATTTCCATTCACACTTCGCCGGAACTACGATAACCTTTCGGGTGTACGAAAACGACTCAATCAAATGGCGCCGCTGCCGGGGTGTAGCGATATTGGCGTTGTGTTTTTAGTTAGTGACTTGAAGATCCTTTCGCTTTGAAAGTTTATTTTCGTATTTATATATATGTATATAAATAAAAATCCATAAAAATATATAAAATTTATAAAAACCAAAAATATTTTCTTATTTTATCTTCTTTTCTTTATTAATATATATATCATATATAAAAAAAGGGGTTCTAAAAATATTCCTCTTTATCCTCTATTGTGTTTAATTCTTTTTCTCAACTCCTCTTATTTTTAATTCTTCATGGATTGGCATGTCGATTGTGTAGGGTGTGGGAGACCATCGTCTTGTAGTCAATCATGTCATTGGTGTTCATGCGAGCGGTGCAGAATGGATATCCCTAATTACGAATTTGTACATTGTTCATTTTTTAATTTGATCAGTTCATACTTCACCTCTAATGACACTATTTCACCCTCTTCCATATATGACGATCTGTATCCGCAACATGCACCCCGGGTTTTTCCCAATACCCGTGTTGCAAAAATTGTGGGGGCCCTCACGGTACCTTTTCTTGTCAACCGATGAATTATTATGAGCCAAATCTGTGCTATAATTCTGATTTTCATAATTTTGAGCCCCCACATTACACCCTCAATCATCAACCTTTTTTCAGTGACAAAGAACGAGTCCTTCTTTTCAGACTTCATGACCGTTTAATTCGACTAAGCGAAACGTTGGAGGAGCAAAATCGACAAGAGAAAGTATCTAGTCTTAGTGCTTATACCTCTACGCCTCGTGTGATTCCTTATTGTTATGATGATGACGAGGATAATACATATGATCTCAATCCATCATGTGAAACTGCCACTCCTATTCTCAATTCTTCTACTACGGAGACCGATGCCTCTCTCATCATGGGGGATGAGGGTCTTATCACTATTCCTTGTGATGAGATTCTTATTCCAATCCAAAGTGAGCCTACGGTTTCTTCCGATCGTGATAGTGAGTGTGAATCTCTTTCTAGTGATGATTTATTACCTCCCACCGACATCTTGGCAGATGATTCTTTGGCTTTCTCTAATCCTCTTTTTGATCTCGATGATGATTTTACTTCTATTGATGATGAGTCACTATCTGATGAAGACTTTCTGAAGGAAATTTTCAAGATTTATTCGAACCCTTTATTTGATTTTGATGATGCCTACATCTCTAGTGAGGTGAATCCTCTCTTTAAAGAGGGGATTGAGGACATTGATAGCTCCGACTCTCTTGCTATTGATTAGCATTCTTTGTTAGGCATGCCACCTCCCATCGTAGAGGAGGTGGAGAGATTTGACCCTACCTTTCGTTTGATTCGGTCTAGAGAGGTGACACGGGTGGTAGATATTTCTTCTGATATTTCTCATATTATGTTGCCACCCCGTCCTACCACGTGCACACCCAAGGGGGTGATGTATCACTTTTACTCTCCTCATTTCATACCGGGAAATGAGGATGAGTGTTTTGATCCTGTAGGAGATGTTGATGTTGCTATTACTTGTGATGTTTTACCGGTTACACCATCAACTCTTGCTTTGAGTTTATATAAGGTGTCCTCGGGTGACACTTTGATATCTTTTTCTCCCACCCTCCCGCCCTTGGCGAAGACGAGTATTCTTATGGATCACCTTTATACCTATTTCTCGTATGTTATAAGAATCCTTCTTCTTTTCTTCACTTATACTGTGGATTCTTCTTCTTTATTCTCATCACCATAACACCATCATCAACTCAATTTTTAGCTTGAATCTCACAAAACTAAAGTAAGACCCATCTTAGTTTTGTTATTCTCATCATTTTGGTGTAAAAATTTACAATATGCATGAACATTCTCTTAAACATCATTTTTCTTGAAAGATTTATTGTTTTGATCCATTTTACGGATGTATATAGGTGTTATTAATATTATGTTTGAAGTGGTGTTGGTTGCATATTTGAATTTTGAAGTGGGTTTTGTTAGATTTGCACATGTAAGTGTATTAAGGATGATAGGAGTTGAAAAGGATGATAGTAGGATGATTTTAAGAATATAGATATTGATAAAATGGGTTAAAATTTTGATCTAGTGTGATTTTTAAAAGTATAATTTAGACCAGCAGGTTTAAGGCTAATTTTGGGAAACTTAAGGTTGAAAATAAGATTATATGATTAGGAATTAGTGTAGAGAATTTCATAAGTTTCGATTTGATATAAGATAGAGCTTCTAACTCAAAACGAGGAAGAAGTTATGATAGATTGATTATTCGTGTACCGGGAGGCGAGTATTGACACAATACGAAATTATTGTCGATATTTGGATCGAATCTCGGGGACTATAAAATGAGTTTATGAAAATGATTGAAGGCTGTTCTTGAGTTCTAAACCTAGGATAATGAGTCTACTTTTAAACCCAAGTGTCTGTTTCATAAATGGAATAGTTTATAAAGGTCAAAATGGTGTTGTATGTTAAAGGCGTAAAACTGTCCGGATTTTATAATTCAAAGATGTGTTGGGCAGAAGGTCTTAGAAGTAAAAACTTTTGATAAAATTTTTGGAGGAATTTCTATATATAGTAAGTGAGTTGCTCGAGTAGCTTCATAAGCTTTTGATATTTCTAAGTAGGGGAAAACAGTTCGGACATTTGGTATGTACCGGCAGATTATTATTGGAAATATTATATAATAAAGTAACGTTGTAGAGGTTATAATAGTATCACTTGTATGGGTAATTGTATGAGTTTATTTTTGGTTTTGAATTATTAATTTGATTTTATTAAGTATAATTTTTACTTGAATATATTATTAAAAGTGCGCGTCTTAATTGGTAGATTATGGTTTTCGTATTCGACGGGCATCGTCTATCGTTGAAGATCGTCTTACTACGACTATTACTCAAGGTGAGTCTATTGCCTCGCTTTATACTTGTTTCCAATGATTTTAAACCCGCGAGGGGGATACATGCTACTTGAAATAAAATGAACACATGTCATGAATGATTGTTGGACCCGAATGTTGCCTGATGTTACCTTGAATTGTATAAGTACCTAAGTTGCAGAAGTCCCTAAATTCATGAACCGTTAACTATTGTCTTACCCTTGTGTGGGATAGAAATATCCGCTTCTTCAAATGATAGTACTATTGGGTTGACGACCCTATCTGAGACTAGGGCTTTACATTGAGTAACCTCTAGGAAGGATAATTTACGAGAATGAGAATTAGTGGTATATAAACTGCAACTAATACCCAAGTAGGGGCAGTGGAATTCATATAGTCATGCTGGCTTTAGGTGTGGGTGACTAAGTTAAGGGGTCGTGTCATGAGCTTAATACAATTCTATAGCTAATGCTATAAGACAGAATGCCTGATTAATAGATTGTATAACCACAATGCTATTATAATGATTATAATTTATTCTTCCTATGTGTTCAGATGTGTTTTGTTAAACCTATAGACTCGCTCAACATTATTTTTTGATTTGTTTAAGCATGTTTTTTAGGTAATCTGAAGTGTTGATGATTGAGCTTGCTTGGGAAGGTTGCGGTGTCGCTTTTATGATTGTGTAGTCTAATATGGATTTGTTTCCCTATTATTATAAATTATATTTTGATTTGTATGAATATAAAACTATTTTTCCTTGATCTTATAGATTGGTGAAAAGGTTGTTGGTGGGTTGAAATCTTTGGTGGACCGGAACGCTACTCTGGTATTTATAAAATTGTTTTATGGGGAATGAAGGTTTTAGACAGAAAGTAGGATTATTTTATCTTATATTTTAAACGTCTCATTTTGAGGTCGTTCGAGTACCTTGTGTGATGATTCTTGTGTTTAACACCCAATTGTGTATTTCCGCTGCGCAATGTAATTTGTGGGTGTTAATCTTTTAGAACTCATGATACATACATATTATTCACTACTTATAGGAATATGTTGATGTGGCAGTTGAGATAGTGAGGATCCATATATTCCACAATTTAGTCATATATCATAGCAAAATGCAAAAATTTCTTGCTAAAAATCCTTTTTATTTATTTATCAAATGGGAAATTACATATATATTGATATTACATGAGCCAAAACTAGTAGATCTTATAAGGATTTCCACTCGTCATTGTGAACACTAAAGAGTGTCACTCTAAGTGTTATGGCAAGATCACTATAATATTTTGTAGAGGCCTGGAACGTGTTTGCATTCAGTTAAGAATTAAACCACTATTGCTTTCCAGTTATCACAAGTTTGATTCATAAAGAATCGCACAAGTCACCTTCCATGAGCTTTTTGATGTTCGCTCAAGAAGGATTTCCATCTTCATTGTAAATACTTTCGTATTACTCGGATGTTCATGTAAGATCATGAAGATTTTGTGTAGGACTCTTAATATCTTTCTTACTTTTCACAGAGTGTGAAGAAGAAAGAAAATATGGAAGTGTGTCTTAGTGAGATATTTGATGATCTCAAATGGCTCTAGAATCGATCGTGCATTTTGGATTTTTATTGATCAGAGGCTGGAGAGGAGTGCCACCATTTCAATATCAATTTATTCAGAGTGAATAAATCAATAGATAATGTCTTTATCTCTGTGTGATTAAAACAAATACCTTTTGAGATATATCTGAGTTAGCTGGGATGGGTTGTACATTACATCACTGGGTTCATGATGTCTATCTTCAATATCAAGTATCATAAAAATGATCCCGATAAAATTTGTATTTGACTCGGTTTCTGCCTAGGTTGTAAGGAGGGCTACTTTCTTTACACCCTTTATCTTTACAAATTTTATTTAATTCTTGAACCCCTTCAATGCTTACCAATACGTCATAACTAGCACCTTGTTGTGATTGTTCCAGTGCTAACTTAAGTACTTGGTCGCCATTCAGCTACGTTCACAATCTTTCTCCATCTTTCCTAAGGACTACTATTTCAAACTATGGAATGTCCTAGGGAGGATTCCTCCGGTTTTGGAAGAATCATTGGACTTAACCAATCCTACCATCCTTATGTCACCACAATCGTCATCGTCATGAAATAAATGGGTTGAGGGTAAGTATATGTCACCATGAAATCCATTTTGATATCCAAATCCGTTTTGCTCCCCATAACATATGCCAAGATATTCGAAAACATTTCGCATATGTCGGGATAAGCCATCATGTTAAGTCAAATCATTTGAGATACACTGTTTCTCATATTAAATCACATTTTCTCCCCCATATTAAAAATATTAACCCAACCAATATTTTTGATATCAATTGATTTAATGAAGTTTTAATAAAGCTTTTGGGAAGAAGAATGCAAGTCCGTTTGATCTTCATGATACCTATAAAAAAATGATACCATATTTGTTGCTGTATATCACATATTAACCATATTAGAAAAAAATGACAAGGTTGGACCTGATTGATGAGAACATCATATGATAGAATCACGTGGTTCTTGTTGGGAAATGTTGGTCTCCTCGTCACGTCTGAAGTTATCTCTTAACACCACATGTACGATTGGTATCGTTGTCTTGTACCAAGTATGAACTTGGTTATGACGTCTTGACACCAATTGAAAGATAAATACTTCGTCTTGGCACCAATAGTTAACACCGACAATTTACAAAGAATCGATATCGAAGAAATCAAATGCTAGACAATTACTCCCCTCAATTGTTGACCCGTGTTCTATCTAAAGAGATGTAGTTGTCGTTTGAGTAGTCGCAACGTCGAGTATGTTGATACCAATTGTAACGAACTTTGATTTGTAGATATGATAACTTCATAAAAACAAGATTTTTCTCATTTTAAAAAATAAATGCACTGAAGCATACATATATTCGTGTTAGATTATGTTACAACGTAAACACAATCCCTTACATGGTAATAAAGTAAACCATGCCCGTGAAAATTAATTCTCGTTGTTGAGAAAAAATTATCATAAGAAATAATTGACTTTAATATAAAACGCGGGTTACTATCTGAAATAATAGCAAGCTATTTGACGTTTTATGAAATATTTACAACTTTTGTACAAAATCTATTTATGGCGCCATGTCAATATTAATCGACATCTCTAAGGTCGTAAATATTATCTTACCAAAAGACATGCCATTGAAAAACAAAGTAAAAATATTTTTGGATTTTTCTGAATTTTTCAAATTTTAGGGTTTTATATGGTTTTATATTTTTATATTTTGCTTTTGTGGATAAAAATATAAACAATATATACATGATCACAAAGGATACGGAGAATAGTTTACCACCACTATTCTTTTGCTTCGTCTGCCAGTGCCTTTAGATCTTAGGCTAGAAAGTTTTCATTCCTAGCTTGTGGCCAAAAATTCAACTCGAGCGCGATCTAAAGCTTTCATGAAAATATCCGCCAATTGATACTCAAATTTGACATAGTAAAGCTTGATCAATCCATTTACCACTTTCTCCTTGATAAAATGGTAGTGAATGTTAATATGCTTCGACCGGGAGTGTTGGACATTGTTGTAGCAGAGGGCAATGGCACTTTTGTTGTCGCAATACATCGGAATTTTGTTGAAACCTAGACCATAGTCGGTTAATTGCGATCTCATCCAAAGAATTTGAGTACAACAACCGGACATAGCTATGTATTCTACCTCCGTACTTGAAATTGCATCACTTTTCTGCCTTTTCGATGCCCAACTGATTAGTCGATCTCCTATTAGTTGTAAACTTCCACTTGTGTTATGCCTTGTATCTTGACAACCCGCGTGATCCGCAACTGCTTATGCCATTAGTGCAATCAAGGAGTCCTTAGAGTACCAAAGTCCCCGACTAACGGTTCCTTTGAGATATCAAAAGATTCGTTTAACAGCAGCTAAGCGTAACCCAGTAGGCCTAGTTTGGAACCGAGCACACATAACGTATAGCAAGTTGAAGGTCACATCTACTAGTTGTAATATACAGAAGGGTATCGATCATACCACGATAAAGTGTAGGATCAATAGAAATCCCATTTAGATCTACATCTAGTTTGGTTCGTTCCACCATTGGAGTATCCACGTGGTCGCAAGATTCCATCTTATATTTCTTGAGCGATTCAGGGGCATATTTGGATTGATTGATAAAGATGCATCTAGGACTTTGAGAAATCTGAAGTCCTAAGAAAAATGAGACTTTACCCATCATTGCCATCTTAAAATTTTAAGACATGAGTGTCCCAAGTTCATTCGATAATATTGGGTCGAGGCTGCAAATATAATATTATCAACATATATTTGTACCATAATCATGTCTTTCCCTCGTTTCTGAATGAACATCGTTAGATCCACCTTGCCTTTTGTGAAGCCTTCCGTAATGAGGAATTGTGACAATAGGTCATACTACACGCGTGGAGCTTGCTTCAACCCATAGAGAGTTTTCTTAAGCATATACACGTGATTAAGCTATTTAGGATTCAGAAAACCATGCGACTATTGAACATAGACCTATTCCTTGATTTCATAATTAAGAGATGTCGTCTTCACGTCCATTTGATATACGATCATATTCATATGGGCTGCATAAGCGAGGAGTAGTCGAATTGCTTCCATACGGGTAACGGGTGCAAATGATTCCATAAAGTCAATGCCCAATAATTGTCGATACCCACGAGCTACTAATCGAGCTTTGTTCTAAAATATTCCGCCTAACTCGTCGAGTTTCACCTTTTAAACCCATTTCAAAGTTAGTAACATCACGTTATCCAGACACGGGACAAGTTCCCACACATCAAGATGTTCAAATTAATTAAGTTCTTCTTGCATAGCTTCTATCCAACATGATGGAGTAAAATCTTCTTTCCATGTCTAAGGTTCAACTTTAGAGAGGAAGACATCAAACTAGCAAAACATTGCACTTTCTTGTAGCTGACTACGTGTGGATACCGGACAATTAAGGTCACCAAGAATAGTATCTATAGGAAGATACTTTGTCCATTTGATGTCATGTACACGAATCCTTGAATTGGAGTAGACCGTGGTAGGAGCTTCCTCTGAGGTGGATAGTCCCTCTTGATTAATATCGTGAATTGGTACACCAAATAATGGAAGTTCATGCATTTGATCGAATACCAGATCGTGATCATCATCTTCCTCTTCATTATCAATAGGCATTAAATGGGTAGTTGATCCGGGTGTTGGTTGAGAATTACCCATTTAAGGTGTATCTTGACCAATTGTTGTTGTATACACACCTTCATGTGCTGGATCGGCAACTTCGTTAACCAAAGCTATTTCTTCAGGTTCTGGAGCAACAATACTCTGGGGAGTAAAGAATTCATCAAAGAACGGTTGAAACAACGTATCCCACTCATTCCTTGTAGGTGGTTTAAATGATGATGAAGTAGGGTTATTTAGGACAAGACCAGAGCTAATGTTATTGTGTCCCATTTCATGAAGTGCGGGTTCGGAGCTGCTTTGCTCAAAAGCCATTGCTGTCAGCTCGTCAAAATCAACATTTATAGTTTCGAGGATTTTACGAGAATTACGACTGTAGATTCGGAATGCCTTCTTTGCGGGTGCATAACCAATGAAAATACCAATATCAGCCTTTGGTTGAAGTTTTCCTAAATTGTCACCATCATTATTCGGATAACAAAGAGCACCAAATACATGAAGGTATGATAAATCTCGTACTTTTCCATGTAGAAGCTCATAAGGTGTTTTACCATGGCGCTTGCGAATTAGTGAACAGTTTTGGGTGTAACTGTCGTAGATACTGCTTCTGCCCATAAAAACAATGGAGCCTTTATGTAAATTAACATTGTTCGGGAAGCTTCCATAAGTGTGCGATTTCGCCTTTCAACGACACCGTTTTGTTGAGAAGTGCGAGCAACGGATGTCTCATGAGATATGACAACTTCTTCATAATAATTACGCAAAGTTTGATTAACAAATTTTGTTCCATTATCTGTACAAATGCTTCGGACAGTAGCATTGAGACACACTTGAATCATCTTGAGAAATCTGATGATGAACTTAGGTGGCTCATCTTTAGTTGCGCGAAATTTCACCCATCTAAACCGTGAGTAATCATCCACAATGACGAGGATGTAATTTTTTCCACTAAGACTTTCAACACGCATTGGCCCATAAAGATCCATATGCAATAAATAAAATTTCTCTTGGTTGGTGTCTTCAGTCTTGGGTTTGTATGATTTCTTAGTGCTCTTCCCCATTGAACACGAGGAGCATAAATGGTCCTTTTGAAATTTAAGTTTAGGAAGACCATGAACAAGTTCGTTTTTCTCCAAGTGATTGATAGCGTCAAATTTAAGATGAGATAACCGTCGATGGCATAATCATGACTTAGTGTTTGATGCTTTCGAAAGAAGACATGCGAGAGAAGCGGCCATCATGTCTTATAGAGACAAAGCATACAATTTATTCCCTCGAGTACCTTTCAACAAATGTACGCCTTCTAAATTACGAATGAAGCATGTATGCTCTCGAAACACAAACTCTAGGTTTGCATCACAAAATTGTCCCACAAAAAATATATTGTGACTGAGTCCTTCCATATAATACACTCTTGAAATCGTAACATTCCCAAATTGATATTCACCATAATCCATTGGCAATATGATCATTCCCAAATCTAAACATACCAAGAAACTTGCTGATGAAATTTCTGAGCTGAGAGCGATCTCCGGTCATATGCTTGGAGAAACTAGAGTCCAAATACCAGAGGACGATTTGGACCACCTGTTTTCAACAACAATAATAGATAATGCATTGGAAACTATTGGTTCCGTAGTATTAGCAGACATCAGAGTTGCTAACATTTGAGTCATCATTAGATTTCCTACGTTTTCTAACATATGTTTGTCTAATTTCAAATTTTGTGGTTCCATCTTCCTGAGATTTTGGATTAGTGACAGACACTACAGTGAGAGTATACCTATTTAAAAGGCACTTGATTCCTACACTAGTGTTTATGTTCCTAGTTGAAGGACACGCTTGTGTTTTAGTAGCTTTAGTACTCCTAGTTAAAGGGCACACTTTCTTCGCCTTAGTGGGAGTGATCCTAGTTAAAGGGCACGTATTTCCTACTATATTTAAGGTTCTACCAGTGGGACGCCACATCCATCCAACTTGGGATAACACTTTTCCAGTCGGTTTCCATTCTAAATTATGCTTTTGGGCATTCATATCATTCACATGGTCGATAAGGCAAGAATCATGGCTAGTAGAAAACATGCATTCATTACAATTCCAACATCTCAAATTAGAATTCAAAGTAGGCTTAGAACGCTGCACATGCACAGAGCCTTTAGTTTTAACTACATGATTCTTTTTATCCAAAACAAAAATAACATTCCTAGGGTTGGCTTCTACTTTCTTCTTCACTTGACTACTAGATGAAGGCAAGATCCTATCTTTCTTTGTATTTCCTTTAATCTTAGGTCTTTGAGCCTTATTAGTAGGTTTACTCTTATAGAAGGCAACATGGGAACATTAGAGGCTAGTTTTGATTTTGTCTTATCTTTTGTGACCAATAGTCGAGATGGTTTAATCCTAGAGCCCTTGTTTAGTGGTGTGACGGCAATGAGATTAGTCTTGGTTGATTTCACTTTAGAACCACTAAAGGACGGTGCTGAAATGACGGTTGTATTGTTAACACGAAGCAATTCTTTTAACTCAGCCAAAACCATATCTTTATCACGAATTATCGCATGTAAATCCGAGATTTCCATCGACTTATGATTAAGATTCTGAATCAAAGATTGAGGGTTAGCGACCTCTAGTTTCCTTTCCACATTCTCTCTGTGTGATTCATTAACATTCTCATTTTCTATCGGTAATGAGTTAGCAACCTTGTCACTTATAAGAGGCTTGTTTGATTGTTTATTCAATCGAAAAACCTTTTGAAATTTTGGATAATCTATAATAACACCTTCTTGTGACGTTTCAAAAATATCTTGAATAAATTGTTTTTCACATTCAAGCGAAATACAATGTTTTTGAATCTCATCAAAACGTTTTGAAAGCGAATTATAGGAATCTTGAACCTTTAAAAATTCAGCGTTAGATTTGTGATAATTACTATCTACCATATTATCTACAGATTCAACATTATGAACAATAGAATCATTATAAACACAATTATTCACACATACGGATACAATATCATGCTACATCACTTGTGTCAAAAGTTGATCATTTTGGCGTAAAATTCGTTCCTTTTCAACAAATCCGTTTTCATAAGCATCATCCATTTCATAGAAAACTTGTTGAACTTCTTTAATTTATAAACCAAATTTTGATCAAGATTATTACAACACACTTTAATATTATTCATAAATGGAATAATTTTATCAAGAAACGCAGCTCTAGTGTGTTCAAAATTCCATTCTCCTTCGGTTATAGTCGTTGCCATCGTACGTTCCTTAATGACCTTATCAAATTCGGAAAAGTGTTGGTGCAACGCATTCAAGCTTGTATACACCGTACTTACCGGTGGAATTAACTTAGGTAATTCCTTTTCGACGAGTGTAGGAGACATACTAGGAAGGTTATCGCTCGGTGAACTTTGAGACACATTTACTGGTACGTGATCAACTTCCTTTTGTGTTTTAAAGCGGGTCTTATTATCAAAAGCCAATTTATTATGCTTATCATAATCAAATGGTTTAAAATTTTCTGAAAGAATTTTTACTCGACTTTCTTCCGTAAGTGACATCGTATCCGCATCATCACGAACATATGGAGCCTCTTTTGGTATACCAATTAGGGTCACATCATAAAGACTAGGAATTTCTTCCTGAGCTAGTTTTGCATAACCCGAATTTGGTGGTAAATCTTGAAGACGCTTAAGTTCTAGTTCTTTAAATGATGAAGTTAATTAATGAACCGTTTTTGTGGAAGAATATTGCTGTAAAATATGTTGATCTCTTATTTTAAGATGTTTGGTAGCATTAATTTCTGATTCAACCTTATAGACTCGATAGTTTTGAAATCTGTTTTAAGTTTTTGAAAATTATTGACAGTGTTCTAGCCTTTCAAGACGAAATTGGTCAAATTCTGAATAAGTTATTTTCTCTGCTTGAGGAACCATTTCAAAAGTTTTGACCTTCTCTTTATACAATGCAAGCTCAGCGGGTAGGGTGGCATTCATATCTACGGAGTGTTGTACAAAAACATTCATGTCATCAATTATATGTTTAGGTACCATTACGAAATCTTGTTGAGCATAAGATACCATACCCGTCATAGCATTTGGTTGAGGTTCACTCAAATGTGTAGGACTGGATACCACATCATTGGAGTTACTATTTCCCGAATGCTGTTCGAGGTTGTTATTTTCATGCCCAACGTGATTTAGGTTATCATGATTAACATTGATTGTGGTTGGCACCTCACTGACGACATTAGAACAATAGTGGAAGATATTAGCAATGAGAGCAGCTTGGGCTAAGTGAAGTTCATCACAATCTGAATCATATGCATCAAAATCATCCACTTGATATGCTACATTTGAAGTAGAGACTGCGGGAATGCCTTCATTTGCTGCTGCCCTAGATGGGTAAGAAAAGCTTATTCTTCTAAATTTAAAAACTTCCTATTTGCTTGAGCATTGACTAGAAACATCTTCTCATTAAACCATGATGCATCCCTTCTCATTTCTGGCTGAGTACATTGCTTAGCCATGTGACCTTGTCCTCGGCAATTATAGCACATCACAGCTTTTTGAGGTCCATTGTAACTTCCACTAGCTTGAGCATTGACGGTTCTAGTACTTGGTCCATATGAATTTTTCCTTCCTTGAATGGATTATTCCGTCACTTGACCATCTTGAATAGTGGCTTGTTGGCGAGGATTTAAGGATGTGTGGAGTTGATTGTTCATTGGTGGAAATCCTCTAGTTGCAACAAGTTTTGACAAGTAGGACGTGAGATGGTTCAAAACATCAATGGTGTTATCACTTTGCTTGAAAACCGGTACTTGAATCTTTGGATGTTCATTGGATTAAAATGATTGTGCTTGTGGTGCTTCAGTTGGAAAATATCCTTGTTGAGGAGTATAGCCCATTGGAGAAGTGATAGCTTGAGATGACGATGATTGATGTGTTAGCCCTGTGTATGAAGCTATTACGGAACACTTGCTTGTTGAAATGCTTGTTGTGGCATAATTGGTGGTTGATATGATGGTTGCGGTGGTTGCTGATAGGTATGTGGTAGTTGCTGAAAATATGACGGTTGTTGATAAACATATGCCATGAAGTGTTGAGGAGTCATTTGGTGTGAATCAATCATGGCAAGTGAATCATATACTTGAGATTTTGAGAACCGAATCTCTTGCACGTGGCATTTGTGTTGTTGAAGATAAACTTGAAGTTGATCGACATTGGTTTGATGCAAATTGTGACAATCAGGTAGTAAATTTATTCTCGTAAATTATTTTTATATTTTATTTTAATGTTGGTTCATGAACTCATAAATTTACGAGATGAAATTAGGGCTTACGTGCATAATTTAACGTCTTTTACGATTAAACCGGGAACCCTAGGTTTACGTATTTACGCTTTTGTGCTCCATTTTTTATGAGACAATTTTTATTAGAATCGTTTTGTGCCGTAGATTCATAATTTGTAAAAACGTTTCTCGTAAGTCGACCCGAGGGGACGCAAATCGAGGAAACTAGAATCGAGGATTACCCGTAAATTAGTGGGGATGGAATAAGTTTACACTTGTCTCACCCCCACTATGGGCGGCCAAGACAAGCCAACACCACACCCTTGGTGGCAAAATTATACAAGTACAAGGACACTTGTCCTAATACTTTTACTAAACCACTAAACCAAAACCCAAAACCATTTCCCACTTTTCTCATACATGCAATACTAGCAAAAGTTTTTCCCACTATCTTCTCTCTTTTCTCTTTGCCATCCCATATCACCACCAAACACCACCATCATAAAAAAATTTACCATAAAATTTATACACAATCTACATATGTTGAAGGCCATTTGAAGAGATGAAGATTAGAGGTGATTTTAACAACTGGAAAGAAGTTTTCATGGAGGTTTAGGGCTGGTTTTCAAAGAAGTGTTCATACTTTTGGTGGTCTCAAAAGTGGTCTTGCTAACTCATAAGATTTGGTTACCAAAACCAAGTCTTGTTCATCATAAATCTTAACATTTCATCATATTGGTTGGTATAAGATCATTTCTTTCCATCACCTTGTTGTTTTGTAAATGTATTCAATTATTTTCTTCAAAAATATATATGTATATGTTAATAAATGATGATCAAAATATTGTGTGAGGATTTTGTGTTACTAGACTAGGTTAAAAAGGTTAAAATCTACAAGTAAAAATGTTAAAATAATGACTAGTCACATAGGCTGTATAAAACAGTGAGTTTCAATATCTTCACTTGGTTAAATGGGTAAGATTTTTAAATATACAGATAGATAATTGATTTTTACACAAGTGGTGAATTGTCCACTCAATGGAATGTTAAAAATGAGCAAGATATGGCCAAAACACTTTTGTAGTACCAATCTGTCTAGTCTGTTTTGGACGAATTATTAAAAATACTTAGAGGCTGTTTGATAAGTGGCTATAAAAGAGCTATTTTTATCACACATCATGTATGCTATGCTGTTAAAAGTTGGGGTTCTATCTCCTTGTAGAACTCAAGATATGACAAAAAGGATGGACTTGACTTTAGAAATCATATTTCTTAATAAACTATATAATATAAAATGCCACTTGAAGTAAAATACTATTATAAAACAAGTATGTATAAGCCACTAAATAATAATAACTATTATAAAATAAGTTTGTATACTATAATAAATAAACATTACATTTTATAAAAGTAAAACTCAAATGTTTTCTAAAACTACAAACTATATATAAGTTTTACGTCTTTTCAGCTAAAATCGAAAGATTAACGTTTTCGCCAAATAAAACTTAGATGGTCGGACCCGTCTAATGTAACATTTTTATAAATCATATACTGATATGTAAACAAATTTGACAAGTAAAAATCGACAAAACCGAGCTTTGTAACTTATTGACCATAATGGGCCAAATTAGCCTTGTTGGACCACAAGGCCTAACTAGTTTGGTTTAATATTATTGGACTTACTCATGGGCTTAACCACTTGGGCCCAACATATGAGTATGGGCCTGGTCTTAAAAAGATAAATAGACTAATATAATGTATTGGACTCTTATGGGCTTATTGGGCCTTAATATGTAAATGGGCTAAAACTAGTGTAACTAGACTAAGTTAACTAGTACCTAACAACTAGTAATGTTGTATAAGGAAGTAAAACCCCACTTGATCATCATGTTATGACATCATTATATATACATAACAACTTTTATAAATATTATTTGACGATAGTCTAAGACCGAGTATTATTTGTGTAGGTTTCCGTGATCGAGGCACGTACCGTGCGTCCTAATTGCCGATAACCCGCCTTTCCCAATCAATAGCCTCACACTCTTTTAAATGTTTTATGAAATATTTTGTAAACCTGCGAGGGAGATAACATGCGAGTTTTAAATGAAAAATGGAACACAAGTAGTCCCGGTTGTATGCTTATTGATATGGACCCGATTGATTGTATGACCCAAATTGGATGACTAAAATGGATTATTAAAAGTTAGGTTATGTCACTATAAGTCCCATTAGCATGAATTGTGAACTACCGGGATTTGGTAGACGCTTATGCATATAATAGTACTATTTGGAGAAGATCACCCCAGTTCGTGCCTTGAAGGTTGATCCCCGTCGTGCCACATTGATTGGTAAGCGAATTTATGTATGAGAAGATTTATATAGCGTGATGTTAGTGATGACACACTGATTTAGATAGACACATATTTGTCGGGCTCGCGATCCGTTGTATTTTATAGGAAGGCAACAATGTCATGCGGCTTATAATAATCCAACAACGTTAATAAATACCGATAATGATAAATATTGAGGTTGCGGTCTCATAAATAATGTATGCTATAAGAATGGAATTATAATATATTTCCTGACTAGCAATATGAGGTCTCATTACTGATATTAAGCTTGTGTTTCTGATTTATATAACTGTTTTATATAACTGTTTTATATAACGGTTTTTGCTAAACTCTATGAATTCACTCAGCATTCGCTGATATATTTTTCGCATGTTTTATCTCAGGTGCTTGAAGGTAACTTGGATGGAGATCGACTCTGATGGTCCACATAAAAATAATATTCATTCGAACTATGTTTTGTAAACTTTATGACTGTGAAACTTGGGGACCTTATGTGAACTTTAAACTTGTACTCGAATGAATGTATGTTTAACTTTGTACAACCTTTTTTATGCGTTGTCTATGATTTGAGTTATTGTGCTATCGCGTAACACTCTATTGACCCTTCCACTATACTGATTGTAGGAAAAATACACCTCTTGTTTAGGAAAACAAAAGAGCGTAAATGAGCGGAAAGTATCAAGTGATGATTTAGGAAAATCAAACACTAATGACCCAATTAAGTTCGTTTCCCAACGAGGTATATGTGTTTGATTAAAATGTAAATGATTTGAGATTAATATAAGAAATAAGGGATGAGAAATTAGAATGACGGATACGTGAAAATTATTACTACGACGACTAAATTAAAAACCGTTAAAAGTGCTAAAATAAAAATTAATTCTAAAAATTCCAAAAAATTACCAAAAATCATATAAAATAACCTAAGAGTTTACAAATGATAAAACTTTTTCAAATCTTTTAATTAATTAAATATTAGTTTTTAAATGCTAATTAAAGCCCTAAAAATCCAATTAATTATTAAAAAGTCCAAATAAATACTTTTCACTTAGACTTAAAAAGACTAAAAACTATTTTTATGAATTTTTAAGCTAAAGAAAACTATTTTTAAATGATTAAAAAATTATTAGAATATTAAAATAATTCTAGAAATTAAGAAAATGATGCTAAATTTAATTTAAGAGTTTTAAAATCCTATTTTAATATATTTGACCTAAGAAAAATATAAAAGTTGCAAAAATGTGGCAATTGAAATTTAATAATAAAATAATATTAAAATATTATTAAAACTCCAAATATTATTAAAAATTTTAAAAACTTGCAAACTAGTTTATTTTAACCTAAATAATCAGAAAATGAAAGTGAAATTACCAAAATGCCCCTATTGGGCCCCCAAATGGGCTAAAATCAAAAACAGCCAAGTGAAATGGGCTTTTGGGCCCAATAAAGTGAAACTTAACCAAATAAGCTGAAAATCACCAGTCTAGCTTAAATTTCAATTCTAAACACAAAAGTCTGAAGGCCCAAAAACTGAAAGTGAGCTTATCACAGCTTAGTAGAACAACAACTTATTCTTAATGGGCTTTTTGGCCCATTAAGTTATAAGCCAATGCCATAAGCTCAGATTTGACACACAACCTTCTTTTGAGATGCCTAAGAGATCTGTGAAAAGAAATTTCAAATAAGCTCAACCAATAAGTCAGAAAAAGGCAAAGTAAGTTTTCACTAAAAGAAAAAAATAGTCGACTTGGAGTTCTAGACCACCTCAGACCTCTAAATAAGTTGCAAAAGACTTTAAATTACTTAATTAAGACAAATAAACCAAGAAAAGTTCAATAAGCCAAGCCAAACAAGCTGAATAAGCTGATAAGTACTTATGTTAAAGTCAAAGTAGTTGGTTTTCTAGTCAAAGCTCAAAGTCAACCCCTCAATTGCTCTAGTATGAACAAATGGGTCAAATAAGGAACACCTATTACCAATTTGAAGTTGTTGCGGGTTTAAATAAGCTAGAACAGCTTATTGATAAGCTAAATGTGAAATAACACTAGTAGTGGCTAGCAGCAGGGGAAAAGAGTTCCCACTGCTTTGACTATTTGACTTGATTTTTTAGAGAGATCCAGTTGGATTCAATGGAAAACAAAGGCACCATTGTAATCAGTGGATCACAAGGAGTCAATATCAACAAAGAAATCACAATTTGGTTTAGCCAATAAGCACATAATAAGCAAACAGTCTCCAGATATGATACAGACTTGCAAATAAGCAGTTATGAACTAAAAAGCATTTTTAGCATGAATAAGCCAACCAAATTGAACCATATGCATAAACAAGCTATAATAAAGTACAATAAGCACAATCAAACTTGTTTCAAATACTGGATCAAAGATTAGAAGCAGATTTAAGCGCTAACAGTTACTGATTAACAAAGTCACTTTTTCCAAACCCTTTTGATGATCTAATTGACCACCAACCCAATTTCAAACCCTCAAAACCCTTTCCCTGGTTATGTTAACTAAAACTTAGCACTTTTTAACCCTAGTCTACCTTTAGATCTAGGTGTCCCCAAAATTTTAGCCAAAAATACCAAGTTAATCAGATTTTATGGACCTTTGTTAGATTATGATGATTCAAACCACAAAATAAGCAGATAAGTGACCAAATACACCAGATAAACAATAAACAACACAATACAACCACACAAGTTTCCTTAAACCTTGGTAGATCAGTTAACCCAAACACCCCTTTGGAAACTGAGTTCTCAAGTTTTCAAAGGATTGTTATGATTTAACCCTCAAACCAAGATCTAATCAACCCTAATAACAACAATCAATCCTCAGAAACACAAATCAACCACAATATCACAGATTCACAAACAAATATGCAAAATCACCAAAAATCATGCAATATTCAGAAAATATAAAAAGGAATGGAGATTCAAACCTCCAAAACGTACATCCACACTTTGGATTGTTTGAGCTTAGGTGCTAGCAAGAATAAGCACCAGCTTCCAACAGCTTCTAAGAAGAACAAACCACAAAAGTTAACCAAAACAGAATATGACTTGATTTTTGAAAACAAGTGTTTTAAACCTTAAAACGTTTCCTCAAAATCAATCAAACAGATTAATGGAACTCAGATCTTAGCTAATCAAACACCAAACTTTCATAAAACACAAAAGAGAATTCAATATTTTTAGAAAACTAACTTTTATTTCATAAAAAGGAATTACAAAGAAATTAGCTAAAATATGGAACAAAGGGGCTCTCACATGTTGAGGCCTCCTTATATAGACGACTAAGATGGTTCTAGAATGGAAAATACATCAAAACCCTAGCTAGAAAATCTCAAAATTGCCCTTGAATGCTTCTAGATGCTTGTTGTGTTTTGAGCTGTCAAATTTGATCCAAATCGTTCATTTATCCTTTGGGGCCAAGGAATGAGCCTAAAGCGTTGATCTTGCCATGTCAGATTACTTGGAGAGGAAGTTGGCATGTGATTGGGTTACGGGTTGAATGGTGGGGTCACATGGTGAGTGGGGATTGGGGTTTTAGGTGTGGGATGAGTTTGTATGCGTGTGAATTAAGCATGGGTGTGGGTAATCTTAGTTTACCCTTTGTTTTAAGTGAAGGTAAATCTGGGTTCTTCATGGTGAATAGTAAAACATTTGATCCGAAATTAGGGGAGAGGTTTGTTTGGCGCGTGTTTGTGTTTATTTAAACTTTGGGAAATGACAATATGAGTCCTTGTTCTTTGGCAGACCATGAATATCAAGTTTAGTTTCTTAATAAAATTGATTCCTTTGTTAAATAACTTTCATTTTTCCCATTTTGGCCACGAAAAGTTTTCAAAACAGATTCTAGGGCTTATTCCACTTTGGCATAATTACAACTTTAGTCCTTTTGATGTTTAATTCATTTTTAAAGGACTCAAAGTGTAATATTCTTGAACTTCAAGGGCTTCTTTGAATCTTGGACTTTATGAAGGACCATTATTGACAATATAGATTTGTGGAGGGACTAAATTTGCCAATTCTTCAAACTTGGAAGTCCTTTTTGTAATTTTGACAAACTTAAGGGACCAAACTTGTAATTATGAATATACAAGGGTATTAAGTGTCATTTATTTATAAATGAGGGCTCAAACTTGTACATCTTCAAGTCTTCAAGGGTTTTTCTTTGATAATTCACAAATTAGGGCCCGGTTCATTGTGCGGCTTCATTTCTCGTGTTCATTTTTCCTTGTTTCTTGTGATCTTTTGTCTTTTTCACGATATCCATACCTAAAATACATAAGTAAACAAACACAAGCATATATATATGGTATTTTATGACATTTTTATGCATTTAAACCCCGAAAAGAACGATGAGATCATGTATAAATGCCATCTCATCACTCCCCCATACTAGACCATTGCCGTGCCCTCACACAATGCTAGAATGAAGTATCTTAGCATCTCCAAAATTCAATTTTATTAACCTTTATTGAAAAGTAAAAACTAGCAATAATACTACGGAGATGTGTAAAGACATAATGTATGATTTTCATCATGTGTATGACTTTTAGGGTCGATGAATAGAAACAAGTGAATGTCCCATAGAGTAAAGTTCGTCATCTTTGATTGTCATACATTCCATGCTAAGTGAAAAAATGAGATCATTGTTGGTACAAGTCACAATGCTAACACTACTCATACGTCCAAATTGTGTAATACTTTTTCTCCCCGCAATCCTAGTTATTATGAAAGGAAATGGGTTTCTAGAATTTTTAACAATTTGTCATGGATCACAAGTAATTCATATTGACTTATTTGAGTAATTATTAGTCCGAAAATAAAGTAGCACGATTTAATCGATCGTTAGCCGAAGGACAAAATCTTTTAAAATGGCTTCTCGAGTATCTCCTTATGTTCATATCTTGGCATAACTCATTTCACGATTTGAGACCTTTCTCGGACCGATATTTGGCATGTACTTCATACTTCAAATCTTGGGAAGACTTTTTTGAAATTATGGTCTTCTCTTCATATTTTGGAATTTCTTCACTTGACGTTTTTGAGAGATTCTTTATACTTGAACCACGACTTCATCATTTTTATTCAATCTTTACTTTGGATTTTGATATACAACTATCTGACTCCTTTTCGGACTTGGATATATTTATCCTCATACCTTGTTAGGGTATATTTGGATAGACTTTCTCCATGATCTTTAGGGGAGTAATTGCTTTTCGTCGTGTGTCTCGATCCTTCATATTGATTTTGGAATAATGAAACTCATCATCTTGGATCTTTAGCAACAAAATAGAGCTCCTCATGCTTTGTTAGGGCCTTTTTGGATCTTCACCAATCTTCGCATCCCGCTTCAATAAGTTATGCCATGGCTATGAACTCTATTCAACCCCGAGCAACTTTTAAACGAACTTGTGCTAGAAGCTAAGTAACCTTTCAAATCGTACGACCTTACTTATTGCAAATATTTTTATTCCTAATGCATTGATCTTATGGGAGAAAAAGCCACAATTAAAAACATATGAGTTTTTGAAAGAACATTTTTATGTTCTACGTTTAGCATGATCACTTGTCTAACTCTATCATTTCTCGCGCTTCACTATTTAAAGACCTCTAATTAAAGAGACTCGAGAATACTTAGCCATGCAAGTCAAAATTAAGCCAAATTTGGATTAGCTTTCATTAACACTATATCAAGTCAAAGTTTTGGGTTTTCAAGCCACCTATAGGATCTTGCACTTTCTTAGAGTTTTTCAAGTTTAGAGAATGCATTTGTAGTTTCCTTGATAAGTGACTTTCTAGGATCAATTATAGGAACTTACGAAAAGTTCTTGTTCTTAACCCGAATGAGCTAAGACTTTTGCGTTTTAAAGTTCCCTATATAAGAGTCTAGCAAAACTTGATTCGAGCGGGTTAAGGAATGTAAAGGGCTCCAAATGCCCATCAAGTCAAAAATTAGCTCTTATTCTACCCATCAGAAAATATACATTCGTGTCTTAAAAACAATCATGAAAACTAAGAATTTTTTTAAAATTTGGCCATTTTTAGCCTTATTAACAACAAAACAAAACAAAGCGTTGAAAGTTGGAAAACGTGAGGGCGTAGCAAGGCAACTATCTATTCACCCCCATACTAAAATTAAACATTGTCCTCAATGTTTTGAGTCTAAAGGTGGAGCACCCCCATACTAGAGACGAAGAGTCGAATGCTTAGGATCTAGCATGGAAAGGGTGATCAACAATATATCTAAAGCCGTTTATGAATTATG
This sequence comes from Glebionis coronaria, assembly GCA_025667525.1. Lineage (NCBI taxonomy): Eukaryota > Viridiplantae > Streptophyta > Magnoliopsida > Asterales > Asteraceae > Glebionis > Glebionis coronaria. The sequence goes on along the minus strand of CM046874.1, from coordinate 422,429,908 downwards.
CTAAAAGATAATTGTTAGAAAAATAAAGGATATGTCATGGATTCGTGAAAAACTCTTCAAGCAAATGATCGAGGCTCACATAAACGAACACGAGAGTCTTCAATCGTGGCGATGATGATGATCTAGATAACACATTCACAAACAACCACGAGACAACGAGTTGGAAGGGCACAAATCCCCTATCATTATTTTATTAGAAAGCATAAAAATGATAAGCATGGGATCTCCCCCACGAGGCACCTCGTTTTTGATTATCGAGTCATAAGCTCGACTTGATCCCCTCAATATGTGATCATTTAGGGAATCATGGTATGGTCAATTTTTGGTGGGGCTTACATGATAAACAAGGCCCAAAAAGCAACCGGTACTAAGGAATAAGTCCTTAGATGATGCAAAATACCAGGATCGAAGATGGCGTCTTCGTTCTCATTGGGTAAAAAAATCAAAGCCACTTCAAAACGTGCCATAAACTCAAAGAGTTTGAAGAAAATAGATGAGAAGTAGAAGGGTGGGACAATTGGTAAGACAAAATTTTGAGCTACTCGAGGTAGACTCGCACCAAGCAAATAGATATAGTTTCCATTTATTGCATCGGTGGAAGACCGAGATTTCCATGTACATGAAATTCCAAGATCGAATATCTCGTCCTCGGTGGAGAAGGATGAGGGAACATAAGGGGCTTCCCCCATACTAAAACCACACAAAGCATCGTCAAAAGGAGTAGACGAGCTTGTAGTACTCAAATCACGTGGTGATGACGGAGTTAGATTTGTAGAAAAATCTTTTAAATCACATTCAAAATCTTTTCCTTTTATATCTTCTTTTAAACTCTCCTTATGAAAACCCGTTTTGATTATGTCAGAAACATTAGGGGTTTCTAAGATGATGTTAGACACACTAAAAATTATAACATTTGAAAACCGTTTTGGTGGTGGTAAGTTCTCAAAACGTTTATCGACAAAGAAAACCTCCCCATCGGGGTCAACATATTCGTCATCCGAAAGATCTCCCGTAGAAACCAGCAACTTATCAACACTTTTAAAGAATTAATGTTCGAGGTGAGGCGAAAGATTTTTCGATTCAAGTATTGATGGTTTCTTTATTGTAGGTTTAACAGTCATAACCTCCACCGGCGGAGGAAATGGTAAATTGTTCTTCTTGACATTTCCTAGAACTCTTGGTGTAAATTCTTTGCAAACGACATTGGTTGAATCACCATGGTTTAAAGTTTCAATAGAATAGACATGAGAAAGCTTGTAGTTTTGTGTTGCATTGATGACAAGTTCTTCTTCATTGAAACAAAGGGCGATTTTTCTAGCATGAACATCAATAAGTGCTCTCGATGTATCCAAAAATGAATGACCCAAAATGAGAGGAACTTTTCGGTCGATGGGAATGTCTACAACGATAAAGTCAACGGGATAGTAAAACTTTCCGACTTTGACGAAGACGTCCTCGGCTACTCCACATTGTAAAATCGTAGAATGATCGACCATCTTGATAGACATGTTCGAAGGAGTAAGAGCCGGAAGCGAAAGCGATTTGAAAATCTCAAGAGGTATTAAATTGATACTAGCACCAAGATCGGCCAAGGCATAGCATTCCTCCATATCTTGTATTGCACACGAATCAAAAATTTACCAGGATCACCGACTTTTTGTGGTATGCGGCTAAGAAAAACCGATGAACAACTAGACGATTGTTGTAACTTCTCTTTGTTATTCAACATACTTTTGAAGTTTGCGGCAAATCATGGCATCATGATTAGAGTGTCAAATAACTTATATTAAAATGTATATCACGAAACATTTTCATAAAAAAAAGCTCAAATTGATAATTATTCTGTTCTTGTGCCTTTTCCCTATTACGTCTTGAAGGGTAGGGTAAGGGTGGTGTGGGTTGGACATTAGGCAACGGCCTTGGAATCTCGGGTTACAAGATTGGTATTGGTTCAATCGTAGGTGTGGTATGAGCGGTACTTCGTGGGCTTGTGATATGCTCCTTTTCGACCATCACCTCGGGTTCTTTCTCGATTTCCTTCTCCGTAGAAGTACTTGGATGAGAGATTGGTTCCTTGAATGTTATACCACTACGAGTAGTAATAACCTTCATTTCTCCTCTCGGATTGTTAATGGTATCACTAGGAAGACCTCCCGAGGAAGAGGGTTTACACATGATTACTTCAAACATTTTTGCCATTCGGTCTTCAAATTTTTATTGCCTAGCATCCGCTTTTAACAACTCTTGCTTAATCTCATGTTGTCCTTGTTCCATTTTTTGTTGATTTTGTTGAAGACGTTGAACGTTTCCTTCCATTTTGTTAGCATGAGTTTTTAATTCATTAGCAAGTTCATTTTTAAGCTCGTTTTTCAACTCATGTCTTAAGCTAATCATCTCACGTTGCATATTATAAAACTTCGCATCGTTTGCTTGTACATAATCCAAAATTCTCCATTAAGATTTTTAGTGTGAGCATTTGAAAACCTTGTGTAGTGTTTTGAAAATCACGATTTTGGTTTTGATTTGAAACTTGTCCATTCCCACTTTGATAATTCCCTTTGTTGTAATTAAGTGAATTTCCTTGATAACCACCATTTTGATTGTTGTTTCGATAGTTGTTAGCATTATGATTTGATGGAGCTTTATTCGGGCGGGAACCTTGGCCGTTTTGGTTGTAAGTTCCCGTTGCTACATAAGCACTCGATGTGTTACCACCGGCGGTAATGCCCTCGGAAAGATCATGAGCTCCACCACAAGATAAACAACTCTTTTCAACCGCGTTAACCGATGCGGAATTTAAAGCATATTGTGCTTTCCAATGTATCATAAGCGTCAAAAACTTATCAAAAAACCGATTTTCCTCATTTGCTTCATCATGTAAGGCATTAATGTTACGAGACGATGACGAACCCATATTGGCAACACTCGGTGTGTTACGAGGGTTATAAACCATAGATCTATTTTTGATAATCTGTAAAGCTTCATCGATCATTTTGCACAAAACATTACCACCCGCGGCGACATTCAAATAATCTCGTTCATGATCATTAAGCCCATTGTAAAAAGTATCTATTTGATGCAATTCCAAAAAATCATGGTATGGACATTCATGTAACATTTCCTTAAATCGTTCCCATGCCATTGAAAAACTTTCATTATTACGTTGTGTAAACCTTGAAATCTCATTTTTCAAATGTGTTGTTTTAGATGGTGGAAAAAATTGGTTCACAAACTTAGAGACGAGATCACCCCATGTCAAAATTGAATTTGGCTGTTCTTTCTCGAGCCAAATTTTAGCGGGTCCATCCAACGAGTATGGAAACAACATCATCTTAATTGCGTCATGTGGAACATCCTTAAACTTGCTTGTTGCGGTGAGACAATTAAAATTCCTTATGTGGTAATGCGGGTTGTCTTTTTCATGACCTCTAAACTTATTTGCTTGCAAGATCGACATTAAACCCGTCTTAATCTCGAAATTCTCCGCAAGGATGGAGGGAATCATAATAGCTTCTCCAAAACCCTCGGTGGGTGCTTGAAGCAACTCAATCATAGTACGATTAGCCATGGCGACTATTGGTTCTACAACGGGTTCGACAATTGGAGTTTGTTCTTCAATCAAAGGCTCTTGATTTCCTTGACTTTGACGACGTTTACGAGCTCGTTTTTCTTGATTACGAGTTAGCATAAACTTGACGAAGAATGGGAGGTGAGCAAAGAAGATTCTTTTTGGGTGTTTTGTGAATTTTAAATTTTTTTGCGTTTTTGATTATTTTTAATTTTTTTTGGATTTTCTGTGTATTCGTAGACAACAATCGACCAAATCTCTCCTCGAATCAAACTCTTGATTAAACAAGCCTCAAAAGAATGAAAACGATCACGTGGAGTGAACGCCTTCGAATTACTTTAGAACTTTGGTGAAAACCAAATTGTTCAAGAGGGTTTAATCACAAAGAAACCAAGCCAATATATATGATACATAATAATACGTTGGGCGGCAAAACCCTCGATTAGCTTTCAATCTCAAAATACTCACAAGCAAGCGGAGAAACGAGGCGACACGAAGCACTTAAGAGCCTTTTTCTTTAGGGTATATTTTATAATACCCTCCTTATACCCACTTTATAGTTTGTATTTTTCAAAATCGAGCTTCATGAAAGTATTTATCTATTTTTGTCTTTTTCTTTTTGTTTGAGATTCGAATACAATAATTAGGAGATCAAATCCCAATTAAGGTTGTGTTTGCACACTTTTGGAGATATTAATAATAATTTCACAAGAAAAACGAAAAAACCGATAATACGTATTAGTAGAGTTCTACTAATACAAATAATATTTATGGCTAATATTAAAAACAAAATGACAAATTAATCACGACACACCTCCCCGACTGCGGCGCCAAAATGATTGTAGGAAAAATACACCTCTTGTTTAGGAAAACAAAAGAGCGTAAATGAGCGGAAAGTATTAAGTGATGATTTAGGAAAATCAAACACTAATGACCCAATTAAGTTCGTTTCCCAAGGAGGTATATGTGTGTGATTAAAATGTAAATGATTTGAGATTAATATGAGAAATAAGGGATGAGAAATTAGAATGACGGATACGTGAAAATTATTACTACGACGACTAAATTAAAAACCTTAAAAATGTTAAAATAAAAAATAATTCTAAGAATTCCAAAAAATTACCAAAAATCAAATAAAATAAACTAAGAGTTTACAAATGATCAAAACTTTTTTAAATCTTTTAATTAATTAAATATTAGTTTTTAAATGCTAATTAAAGCACTAAAAATCCAATTAATTATTAAAAAGTCCAAATAAATATTTTTCACTTTGTAACCTCTAAAATGACTTAAAAAGACTAAAAACTATTTTTATGAATTTTTAAACTAAGGAAAACTATTTTTAAATGATTAAAAACTATTAAAATATTAAAATAATTCTAGAAATTAAGAAAATGATGCTAAAATTAATCTAAGAGTTTTGAAAATCCTATTTTAATGTATTTGACCTAAGAAAAATATAAAAGTTGCAAAAATGTGAAAACTGAAATTAAATAATAAAATAATATTAAAATATTATTAAAAATCCAAAAATTATAAAAAATTCTAAGAACTTGCAAACTAGTTTATTTTAACCTAAATAATCAGTAAATGAAAGTGAAATTACCAAAATACCCCTATTGGGCCCCCAAATGGGCTAAAATAAAAAACAGCCAAGTGAAATGGGCTTTTGGGCCCAATAAAGTGAAACTTAACCAAATAAGCTGAAAATCACTAGTCTAGCTTAAAATTCAATTCTAAACACAAAAGTCTGAAGGCCCAAAAGCTGAAAGTGAGCTTATCACAACTTATTAGAACAAAAGCTTATTCTTAATGGGCTTTTTGGCCCATTAAGCTATAAGCCAATGCCATAAGCTCAGATTTGACACACAACCTTCTTTTGAGATGCCTAAGAGATCTGTGAAAATAAATTTCAAATAAGCTCAACCAATAAGTCAGATATAAGCAAAGTAAGTTTTCACTAAAAGACAAAATAGACGACTTGGAGTTCTAGACCACCTCAGACCTTGAAATAAGTTGCAAAAGACTCTAAATGACTTAAATAAGACAAATCAACAAAGAAAAGTTCAATAAGCCAAGCCAAATAAGCTGAATAAGCTGATAAGCACTTATGTTAAAGTCAAAGTAGTTGGTTTTCTAGTCAAAGCTCAAAGTCAACCCCTCAAATGCTCCAGTATGAACAAATAGGTCAAATAAGGAACACTTATTACCAATTTAAAGTTGTTGCAAGTTTAAATAAGCAAGAACAGCTTATTGATAAGCTAAATGTGAAATAACACTAGCAGTGGCTAGCAGCAGGGGCAAGGAGTTCACACTGCTTTGACTATTTGACTTGCTTTTTTAGAGAGATCTAGTTGGATTCAATGGAAAACAAAGGCACCTTTGTAATCAGTGGATCACAAGGAGTCAATATCAACAAAGAAATCACAATTTGGTTCAGCCAATAAGCACAAAATAAGCAAACAGTCACCATATATGATACAGACTTGCAAATAAGTAGTTATGAACTAAAAAGTAGTTTTAGCATGAATAAGCCAACCAATTGAACCATATGCATACACAAGCTATAATAAAGTCCAATAAGCACAATCAAACTTTTTTCAAACACTGGATCAGAGATTAGAAGCAGATTCAAGCACAAACAGTTACTAATAAACAAAGGCACTTTTTCAAAACCCTTTTGCTGATGTAATTGACCACCAACCCAATTTCAAACCCTCAAATCCCTTTCCATGGTTATGTTAACTAAAAATTAGCACTTGTTAACCCTAGTCTACCCTTAGATCTAGGTGTCCCCAAAATTTTAGCCAAAAATACCACGTTAATCAGATTTTATTGACCTTTGTTGGATTATGGTGATTCAAACCACAAAATAAGGAGATAAATGACCAAATACACCAGATAAATAATAACCAACAATAAACAACACTATACAACCACACAAGTTGCTTTAAACCTTGGTAGATCAGTTAACCCAAATACCCCTTTAGAAACTGATTTCTCAAGTTTTCAAAGGATTGTTATGATTTAACCCTAAAACCAAGATCTAATCAACCCTAATAACAACAATCAATCCTCAGAAACACAAATCAACCACAGTATCACAGATTCACAAACAAATATGCAAAATCACCAAAATTCATGCAATATTCAGAAAATATAAAAAGGAATAGAGATTCAAACCTCCAAAATGTACATCCACACTTTGGATTGTTTGAGCTTAGGTGCTAGCAAGAACAAGCACCAACTTCCAACATCTGCTAAGAAGAACAAACCACAAAAGTTAACCAAAACAGAATATGACTTGATTTTTGAAAACAAGTGTTTTAAACCTTAAAACCTTTCCTCAAAATCAATCAAACAGATTAATGGAACTCAGATCTTAGCTAATCAAACACCAAACTTTCATAAAACACAAAAGAGAATTCAATATTTTCAGAAAACTAACTTTTATTTCATAAAAAATAATTAGAAAGAAATTAGCTAAAATAGGGAACAAAGGGGCTCTCACATGTTAAGGCCTCCTTATATAGACGACTAAGATGGTTCTAGAATGGAAAATACATCAAAACCTTAGCTAGAAAATCTCAAAATTGCCCTTGAATGCTTCTAGATGCTTGTTGTGTTTTGAGCTGTCAAATTTGATCCAAATCGTTCATTTATCCTTTGGGGCTAAGGAATGAGCCTAAAGCGTTGATCTTGCCATGTCAGTTTACTTGGAGAGGAAGTTGGCATGTGATTGGGTAACGGGTTGAATGGTGGGGTCACATGGTGAGTGTGGATTGGGGTTTTAGGTGTGGGATGAGTTTGTGTGCGTTTGAATTAAGCATGGGTGTGGGTAATTTAAGTTTACCCTTTGTTTTAAGTGAAGGTAAATCTGGGTTCTTCATGGTGAATAGTAAAACATTTGATCCGAAATTAGGGGAGAGGTTTGTTTGGCGCGTGTTTGTGTTTATTTAAACTTTGGGAAATGACAATATGAGTCCTTGTTCTTTGGAGACCATGAATATCAAGTTTATTTTCCTAATAAACTTGATTCCTTTGTTAAATAACTTTCATTATTCCTACTTTGGCCACGAAAAGTTTTCAAAACCGATTCTAGGGCTTATTCCACTTTAGCATAATTACAACTTTAGTCCTTTTGATGTTTAATTCATTTTTAATGGACTCAAAGTGCAATATTATTGAACTTCAAGGGATTCTTTGGATCTTGGACTTTATGAAGGACCATTATTGACAATTTAGATTTGTGGAGGGACTAAATTTGCCAATTCTTCAAACTTGGAGGACTTTTTATAATTTTGACAAACTTAAGGGACCAAACTTGTAATTATGAATATACAAGGGTAGTAAATGTAATTTCTTCATAAATGAGGGCTCAATCTTGTACATCTTCAAGTCTTCAAGGGTTTTTCTTTGATAATTCACAAATTAGGGCCCAGTTCATTGTGCGGCTTCGTTTCTCGTGTTTATTTTTCCTTGTTTCTTGTGATCTTTTCTCTTTTTCACGATATCCATACCTAAAATACACAATTAAACAAACACAAGCATATATATGGTATTTTATGACATTTTTATGCATTTAAAGCCAAAAAAAAATGATGAGATCGTGTATAAATGCCATCTCATCATGTACCTATACGAAATTTGAGAGTGTTATAGTTTGGTACCAGAGCTCTCGTTATAGAGAACGGAAGATTTTTTAAAACCAAGGTTTTGAATAAAACATTTCAAAAATCTTTTAACTATAAACATTTTGCTCAAGATGTTTAAATATCTTTTGACTATAATTGTGCCAAAGATCTCCGATGTTATCAACAAGCCTTATTGAGAAGATATACATTTTGATATATAATTTAATTTATATATGTATATATCATGGTTTCATTATGTAACTGCTTAATGATTATTTTTATGCTAATACGAGATACATTATAAAATGCAGATTTGTCATGGCTGACCCTAATATTCCCGTAGAGAACCCTGTTATTCCTTAACCTAACATAGATGATAACCCTTACTTAGACTTAGTGGATTATAATGTAGAAGATGATATGGATGATGAAGAGGAGGAACCATTTGAGGATCCTGAGCCCGAGATAGGACTAGGAGATCAGATTGTCCCTCAGATTGATGTTGTAGAGAATGATAATGATAATGTTGGTATAGAGGAAGATGATGAGGTTGGTATAGATAATGTAGGTAATGAGGATGACGATGAGGACGAGGAGGAGGAGGTAGATATAGGTGATGAGATTGATGATGATGAGGCGGAACTTATCTTTCCTTATGATGTAGAGGATGATGAGCCCTTACCCCCTCCAGTTGAGTGGTCTGATTCTGATTTTGAGTTACCTAGTGATAAATCGTCTGAGTCTGATTCAGAGGAGGATGAGGATGATGATGATGCACCTGCTGGCACTGATGGAATTACTACCCGTAGGCATGTGATAGGAGAGTCGTCGAGGGTTCGAGAGGCTACTCATATTGATGGACTTGCACCTTGGGCCTTGAGACGTGACTTAGATGCTTCCCGTTTTCAAGGTAGTATGATAGAGATTGGTTTAGGTGTTGTTTAGACTCATGTAGCTTTATTAGAGTCGAAGACAAAAATTGGTGAGAAAGAGCGAGAGTTGCTTGATTTGGTTTTGATTGATGTGGAGCGTGGTTTGAATGAGGCGTTTAGGAGATTGTGTGTGTTAGAAAGTGGTGAGTATGCAGAGATGAAAAGAAAGGTGAATACGATGGAGATTCAGTTGAGTCTGGCTCGTGCGATGCGCGAAAAGGCAGAAAAAGAGTTAAATGTATCTATTGGTTGGAACAATAGATTTTATGCTAAGATGGTTGAGCGAGGAGTGATTCATATGCGCCCAAATGATGATGATGAGTCTTGTGATCGTCCGAGGAAGATATCAAAGAAGAATGATGATGGACCTTTTAGCCGTTCTCAGTATACTAGTTTATCTTTAGTAGTATCTTTGTATCTTTTGTAAATCTTTAACTAAACCGGCATATTGGTTAGTAGATCTATCACAAATTTTGGGCTTGTATAGTGCTAGAATTATGACTTGGAAGTTAACTAAGACTATGTGGTTGTTTATGATTATGTGTATCTTTTTTCTTGAATTACATGTCATACCTTAAATATTTTCTTCCTTGATTATCAATTCGACCCTTTTTATTTAAACCCCTCATTGAGTGAATGCTTAATATACTTTGAATTATGAAATAATAGAATCATGTCGCCCAAGAGAGCTGTGACTGAGGAAGATGTACGTAGGATCGTTGCGGAGAAAGTTGCCACATCTATGGCTGAGTATATGGAAAATGCTAGGAATGGAGTTGGCGGTAGTGGAGTTGGCGGTAGTGGAGCTGGCGGTAATAATGTGAATGTAAATGCTAATGCTGGAGGAAATGTAGGAGGACCTGGACCTAATGCGCCTGAAGTTGGTGGTTGTACTTATGTGACGTTCATGAAGTGTGACCCACTCCCTTTTAATGGAACTGAAGGTGCGGTAGGATTAAGTCAGTGGATTGAGAAGATTGAGTCGGTGTTTCACATTAGTAAGTGTAAGGATGAAGATAAGGTGAATTTTGCTATGGCTACCCTTAGAGTTCATGCTTTGACTTGGTGGAATTGGAGGATTGCTTTTATGGGCATTAATGTTGGTAATGCTACTCCATGGGCTGAAATTAAGAAGTGGATGACACAAGAGTTTTGTCCTCGTAGTGTGATTATTAGGTTGGAACAAGAGTTGATTCATTTGAAGATGAAAGGTGTGGACATTGATAGTTATACAAACCGATTACATGAGTTGGCTTTGTTGTGTCCCTGGTTGGTTGAACCCGAGGAGATAAGGATTGAGCAATACATTAAGGGGTTGACCAAGAATATCCGAGGGGATGTGACTTCGTCGAAGCCGTTGACCATTGATGATGCGGTTCGGATGGCTTACCAGCTCATTGGACAAATAATTCAGGACAAGGAGGATGAAGCATATGCTGGTGAGAAAAGGAAGGGTGAAGGGGATCGTGGAGGTCAAGGTGACAATAGGAAAAGTTTTAATCGCCGCCAAAACGAAAGGAAAGTAAATTTAAATGCTCTGACTACCAATGCCCCGCGAAGTGATGAAAAGTGTCCAAAGTGTGGGAATAAGAGGCATGCTGGTGATTGCTGGAAGTGCCGAAATTATGGAAAGCTAAGACATAAGGTGGAAAAGTGTAAAAAGGGAATTGTTTGTTACAATTGTGGAGAAGAGGGTCATAAGAAGCCAGACTGTCCAAAATTGAAAAAGATTGACCAAGGAAGTAACAACCAGGGAGGTGTTTATCAACTTGGAACGGTTGAGGTTAAGAAGGAGGATCTGAATGTCGTTACTGGTACGTTTTTACTCAAAAATCATTATGCTGTTGCTCTATTTGATTCGGGTGCCAATAGGAGCTTTGTATCTACCAAATTTAGTGCCCTTATTGACATTGAACCTATTGAGATAGATACCAGTTACGAAGTGGAATTGGCTGATGGTAAATTAGTAAGAACTAATAAGTTGTTGCAAGGATGCTCTTTAAATCTCTTGAACCATTCCTTCCCGATTGATTTGATGTTAATAGAACTAGGTAGTTTTGATATTATTATTGGAATGGACTGGTTATCCTTGAATGATGCTACAATTTTATGTGGCGAAAAGAAGGTTAAAATTTCTCTTAGAATAGAACGTTAGTAATTGATGGTAATCGAGGTGAATCCCGTTTGAAAATCGTTTCATGTATTAAAGTTCAAAAGTACATCAGGAACGGTTGCGAGCTATTCTTAGCTCAAGTGACCGGGAATGAGTCTAAGGAGAAACGTTTAGAAGACGTGCCTACTATCTGTGATTTTCCTGATGTATTTCCCAATGATTTACCCGTACTTCCACCGGTAAGGCAAGTCGAGTTTCAAATCGATCTAATTCCTGGTGCTTCACCGGTGGCACGTGCGCCTTACCTATTAGCACCTTTCGAATTGAAGGAATTATCCGAACAATTCAAGGAGTTGTCTGATAAAGGTTTTATTCGACCGAGCTCGTCACCTTGGGGAGCTCCAGTCTTGTTCGTTATGAAGAAGGATGGATCTTTCCGTATGTGCATCGATTACCGTGAGCTGAACAAGTTGACGATTAAAAATCGATATCCTTTACCAAGGATTGATGATTTATTTGATCAACTACAAGGCTCTAGTGTGTATTCTAAGATAGATCTGCGGTCTGGATATCATCAACTTCGCGTCCGCGAAGAAGATATTCCCATCACTGCATTTAGAACTCGTTATGGACACTATGAATTTCAAGTGATGCCATTTGGGTTAACTAACACACCGACAGTATTCATGGATCTAATGAATCGAGTGTGCAAACCCTATTTGGGATAACTTGTGGTCGTGTTTATTGATGACATTTAATCTATTCTAAGAATAAAGAGGAACATGGAGAACACTTAAGGACTATCTAGAATTTGTTAAAGCATGAGAAGTTATATGCTATGTTTTAAAAAATGTGATTTTTGGTTGGACTCTATTCAATTTCTTGGTCATGTGATTAACAAATATGGAATTCATGTTGATCCGACAAAGGTTGAAGCCATTATGAGTTGGTCTGCACCGACAACGCCAACGGAAGTGCGACAATTCTTAGGATTGGCTGGTTATTATAGACGATTCATTAAAGAATTTTCTTTAATAGCTAAACCCCTGACCAAGCTTACTTAGAAAAATAAACCTTTTGTATGGGGAAGTGAAGAAGATGAAGCATTTAAGGTATTAAAGAAGAAATTGTGTAGTGCACCTATTTTATCATTACCCGAAGGTAGTGAGGATTTTGTGGTATTTTGTGATGCGTCTCTTAGAGGTTATGGAGCTGTCTTGATGCAGCGAGAAAAGGTGATAGCTTATTCTTCTAGGCAGTTAAGGAAAAATGAGGAAAATTATACTACTCATGATCTTGAGTTAGGAGTTGTAGTCTTTGCTCTTAGATTGTGGAGACTTATCTGTATGGCACCAAGTGTACGGTATTCACCGATCATAAAAGCCTACAGTATATTATTGATCAAAAAGAATTAAACATGAGGCAACGAAGATGGATAGAACTGTTAAGTGATTATGATTGTGATATAAAATATCACCCAGGTAAAGCAAATGTTGTTGCCGATGCATTAAGTAGAAAGGATAGAGAGCCTATCAGGGTACGTTCTCTAGTCTTGACTGTGCATATTAATTTTCCTGAACAAGTTAGAAATGCACAAATAGAAGCCTGTAAGAAAGAAAATTTTGTTAATGAAGGATTTCGAGGTGAAGGAGATCCTTTAGAGGTTAGAGCAGATGGAGTGAAATGCTTAAGAGGTCGTATGTAGATACCTAAGTATGGAGGCTTAAGAGATTTGATCATGTTATAATCCTATAAATCTAAATATTCCATTCATCCTGGTTCTGATAAAATGTATCATGACTTGAAGAAGTTATACGGGTGGCCGAATATGAAAGTTGATATTGCTATGTATGTTCTTCAATGTTTGACTTGTGCAAAAGTCAAAGCTGAACATCAGAATCCATCAGGACTACTTCAACAACCGAAAATTCCTGAATGGAAGTGGGAGCGAATCACGATGGATTTCATCACTAAGCTTCCTAGAACCTCTTCTGGAAGTAACTCGATTTGGATCATTGTCGACAGACTGACCAAATCAGCTCATTTTCATTCCTGTTAAGGAGCAGGTCTCACTAGAGAAGTTGACTCGTATTTATCTTGAGGAGATTGTATGTAAGCACGGAGTGCCTGTATCGATTATTTCTGATCTAGATCCTCGATTCGCATCGAATTTTTGGAGATCCCTCCAAAGATCTTTGGGAACGAATCTTGATATGAGCACTGCTTATCACCATCAAACCGATGTGTAGAGTGAAAGGACGATACAGACACTGGAAGATATGTTAAGAGCATGTGTGATAGATTTTGGTAAGAATTGGGATAAACATTTGCCATTGGCAGAATTTTCATATAATAATTGTTATCATGCTAGTATTAAGGCTGCACCGTTCGAAGCTTTATATGGTAGGAAGTGTAGATCTCATGTATGTTGGAGTGAAGTTGGGGATACCCAGCTCACAGGACCGAAAATGATTTGGGAGACTACGGAGATGATAGTTCAGATTAAGAAGCGATTGTTGACAGCCCAAAGTAGGCAGAAAAGTTACGCGGATGTGCAGCGGAAACCGATGGAGTTTGAATTGGGTGACCGTGTGATGTTGAAAGTGTCGCCATGGAAAGGCTTCATAAGATTTGGAAAGCGTGGGAAACTGAATCCCGACTATATTGGACCATTCAAGATTTTATCTAGAGTTGTTCCGGTGGCTTATAAATTAGAGTTACCCAAGAACTTCATGGTGTCCACAATACATTCCATGTATCTAATCTGAAGAAATGTTTAGCTACGTGTGATGAGAAGATTTCATTGGATAAGATTAGGAATGACGAGAAGTTGCATTTTATCGAAGAATCCGTAGAGGTTATGGATCGTGAAGTAAAGCAACTTAAGCAAAGTCGTATACCTATCGTTAAGGTTCGGTGGAATTCAAAGCATGGGCCAGAACTTACGTGGGAGCGAGAGGATGAAATGTGGAAGAAATACCCACACCTCTTTGACTTCAATAAGAAACGGGCATCGAAATGAAATGGATCTACGAGGGCGTAGATTCCTTTTAGGAGGAAATGCTGTGACAACCTGATATTTTCAGGTAGTAAATTTATTCTCGTAAATTATTTTTAAATTTTATTTTAATGTTGGTTCATGAACTCACAACTTTACGGGATGAAATTAGGGCTTACGTGCATAATTTAACGTCATTTACGATTAAACCGAGAACCCTAGGTTTACGAATTTACGCTTTTGTGCTCGGTTTTTATGAGACAATTTATATTAGAATCGTTTTGTGCTGTAGATTCATAATTTGTAAAACCGTTTCTCGTAAGTCGAACCGAGGGAACGCAAATCGAGGAAACTAGAATCGAGGAGTACCCGTAAATTAGTGGGGATGAAACAAGTTTACACTTGTCTCACCCCTACTATGGGCGGCCAAGACAAGCCAACACCACACCCTTGGTGGCAAAATTATACAAGTACAAGGACACTTGTCCTAATACTTTTACTAACCACTAAACCAAAACCCAAAACCATTTCCCACTTTTCTCATACATGCAATACTAACAAAAGTTTTTTCCACTCTCTTCTCTCTTCTCTCTTTGCCGTCCCATATCACCACCAAAACACTACCATCATAAAAAATTTACCATAAACTTTATACACAATCTACATATGTTGAAGGCCATTAGAAGTGATGAAGATTGGAGTTGGTTTTAACAACTAAAAAGAAGATTCCATGGAGGTTTAGGGATGATTTTCAAAGAAGTGTTCATATTTTTGGTGGTCTCAAAAGTGGTCTTGCTAACTTATAAGATTTGGTTACCAAAAACCAAGTCTTGTTCATCATAAATCATAACCTTTCATCATATTCATTGGTATAAGATCATTTCTTTCCATCACCTTGTTGTTTTGTAAATGTATTCAATTATTTTCTTCAAAAATTTATATGTATATGATCATAAATGATGATTAAAATATTGTGTGGGGATTTTGTGTTACTAGACTAGGTTAAAAAGGTTAAAATCTACAAGTAAAAATATTAAAATCATGACTAGTCACATAGGCTGTATAAAACAGAGAGTTTCAATATCTTCAGTTGGTTAAATGGCTAAGATTATTAAATATACAGATAGATAATTGATTTTTACACAAGTGGTGAATTGGCCACTCAATGAAATGTTAAAAATGAGCAAGATATGGCCAAAACACTTTTGTAGTACCAATCTGTCTAGTCTGTTTTGGACGAATTCTTAAAAATACTTAGAGGCTGTTTGAGCAGTAGCTATTAGAGACTTATTTGTAGCACACATCATGTAGTTTGTGCTGTTAAAATTTGGGGTTCTATCTCCTTGTACAACTCAATACATGACAAAAATGGTGGACTTGATTTTAGAAATCAGATTTCTTAATAAACTATATAATATAAAAATGCCACTTGAAGTAAAATACTATTATAAAACAAGTATGTATAAGCCACTAAATAATAATAACTATTATAAAATACGTTTGTATACTATAATAAATAAAGATTACATTTTATAAAAGTAAAACTCAAATGTTTTCTAAAACTACAAACTATATATAAGTTTTACGTGTTTTCGGCTAAAACCGAAAGATTAACGTTTTCGCCAAATAAAACTTAGATGGTCGGACCCGTCTAATGTAACATTTTTATAAATCATATACTGATATGTAAACACATTTGACAAGTAAAAATCGACAACATCGAGCTTTGTCACTAAAGGACCATAATGGGCCAAATTAGCCTTGCTGGACCACTAGGTCCAACTAGTTTCGTTTAATATTATTGGACTTACTCATGGGGTTAACCCACTTGGGCCCAACATATGAGTATGGGCCTGGTCTTAAAAATATAAATGGACTAATATAATGTATTGGACTCTTAATGGGCTTATTGGGATTTAATATGTAAATGGGCTAAAACTAGTGTAACTAGACTAAGTTAACTAGTACCTAACAACTAGTAATGTTGTATAAGGAAGTAAAACCCCACTTGATCATCATGTTATGACATCATTACATATACATAAAAACTTTTATAAATATTATTTGACGATAGTCTAAGACCGAGTATTATTTGTTTAGGTTTCCGTGATCGAGGCACGTACCGTACGTCCTAATTGCCGATTAGCCGCCTTTCCCAATCAACGTGAGTTCATAGCCTCGCACTCTTTTAAAGGTTTTATGAAATGTTTTGTAAACTGATGTTGAGTTTTACAACCTTGTTTAGGAAAACACAGTGTAATTAGGGTAAATACACAAGTAGTTTAGGAATACCACGAGTTATAACCCAAAGTGAGGATCGTTCTCAAGGAGGCTTGGTGTGTGTGTAATGAAATGATTAACTTTGTTATTATATTGTTATGAGAAAGAAAAATAGAAGTGGGATAAGAAGAATGACGGTTACGATGACGGATTATACTAAGACGAAAAGGTCGTACACGTAAAACTGTAAAAGCACCAAAATTAAAAATTTACTCTAAAAATTCATAAAAAACTGCAATAAATCCTAAATGATGTATTAAGAGTTTACAAAAAATCAAAAATCACCCAAACCTTTTATTTAATTAAATAATGATTTTTTAATGCTAATTAAAGCCCTAAAAATCAATTTAATTAACAAAAAGCCCAAAATGAGTTTTATCACTTTGTAAACCTCTAAAATACCCTAACGTAATTTAAAACTATTTTTGAAAATTTTAAAAATAAATAAAACTATTTAAAAACAATTAAAACTTAAAATAATTCTAGAAAATAATTGAAAGACCCTAAAAATATTTGGAAAGTTGTAAAATTCCTAATTAAGTGTCTAAAACCTAGGAAAAATATAAAAACTTAGAAAATCGGACTTTTAATTTTTAATAATAAAATAATATTAAAATATTAATAAAAATCCAAAAATCCTAAGAAATTCTAAAAAGTTGCAAACTAGCTAATTTAACCTAAATAACACAGAAATGAAGTTGAAATTACCTAAATACCCTTAATGGGACTATAAAATGGGCTAAACCCAAAACAGTCACCTTAATGGGCCAAATTGAGCCCAATAAGAAAAAGTGGCCCAAATAAGCCCAAAAACCACTACTTGACTCAAAATTTGATTCTGAACAACTTTTTCGAAAGGCCCAAAAGCTCAAATTAGACACACAAGCTTCTTTTGAGCTAAATAAGACTTCTGTAAAAAGAAATTTGAAATAAGCCAAAGGAATAAGCCTGAAAATGCAAAAACCAATCTACCGAAAACGACAAAATAGTCGTTTTTGAGTTCTAAGCTATCCCAAGAGCTGATTCAAATTGCAAAAGCTTTTAAATGACTTAACTAAGCTTAATCAACAAAAAGTTTTCAAATAAGTTGACTCAATAAGCTGGAAAAAGCAAATAAGCACTTATGAAAAAGTTAAATAAGTTGGTTTTCTAGCAAAAAGTCAAAGTCAAAGTCTAATAAGCTCCAATTCAATCAAATGGGTCAAATAATGAAGATCTATCACAAAAAATAAGTTGTTGCAGGTCTGGATAAGCCAAAATGGCTTATTGATAAGCTAACTGGAAAGTTGTACTAGCAGGGGCTAGTTTTGGGTGTTGAGCAGTGGAAACTTTTTCCACTGCTTGACTTGTTGACTTTTTTGTCTTTAGTGACTTTTTTGGAGATTTAGGTTTCACAAAGGCAACCAAATGATCAGTGGATCAAGAGGAGTCAATAACAATCAAAAATCACAATCAACAACAGCCAAATGATACAGTTAATTCATCTAAGCACCAGATCTGACACAGACATGAACACTTTAGCAGTTATGAATTTATAAGCTGTTTTAGCAATATTCAGCCAACCAAATTGCACCAAAAGCATACACAAGCTATTATAAACTCAAATGAACAAGTCTAAACAGTTTTCATGCAATGGCTCAAAGCCTAAATCAAGATTCAAGCAGATGAAGGTTACTGATGAACACTAAAACATTCAGTTTTATACTTTGCTGATGCACTTGACCAACAAGCCAGATTCAATCACTCAGATCTATCACATATGTTATATAAATGATGTTTTAACAACTTTTAACCCTAAGCATGAATAAACACTAGGTTTTCCCAAAATCTTAGGTAAAAAACTGTTAAAATCAAGTAGTTATAGCATAATGTATGATTTTGTGTTTCAAAGCTGAAAACTTGCAACAAAATGCACTCAAACAAGCATATAGCAGATACCAAGCATAAACACAACCTTCTAACAACACAATGACCAATTATGATCTCAAACAGGTAATCCCAAACACCCCTTTATCTTTTTAATCCAAAATTTAAACAAGTATAAGTGTGATTCAGTTTACCAAATGAGTAATCTAGCATACTAACAACATTATCATGCAAGATTAAGCAGATTCAAGCCAAGAAAACAACAAGAAGACAAGTAGAGCACAAATTCACCAAAAATCCAAATTTTATCAGATTTTCAAGGTTTTAAAACAAACCTCATGGATGTACATCCACACCCACGAATGTTAGAGCTTATGTGCTAGCAAGAACAAGCACAAGCTTCCAACAACAACCCTGCTAAGATTCAACAGAGTTAGAAGCAGAATATCAAAACAGAAAGGTGACCTTTTTGGAAAATAAACTTGATTAATGCAACTTCTTGTACCCACTCTTGATTATCACCAAGATATGAGCTTCACAACACCTTAATATCACAATCAGGGTGCTATGATCAGCTTATATCCCAAAAATTCCAAGATGTACCAAGAATCTTAGCAAAATATCAAATTTTAGTCCAATGTGTAATTTCTTACACAAGGTTTACAAAAACGTTTTAAGGTTCAATTTTAGTTAACATATAACATAAACAAGATTAGAATTAAATGGAACTTGGTCTTTCTTCAACAAACTCAAACACAATTTCATTAAACTGAAAGTAGGATTTAGAGGTTTGTGAACAAGGAAAAAACAAAAGCCAAGCGCAAATGTTGCACCCTAAGGCATTTATATAGGCTACAAGTTATCTAGGAAAGCTGAAAAAAACGTAAACCCCAACTATGGAAGTCCCCAAATTGCCCTTTGAAGTTTGAACTCTTTGGAGAATCATGTGACTCTTTCTTGTTGTTTTGTGGTAGCTGGCAAGTGAAAAGTTGATCAAATGGCTTGTATTAAGCTTGAAATGTAAGCTGGATCCTTGGAAGTTGGATGATTGTTACTATCTTGTCTTTTTGCTCAATGGTGTAGCAGGGGAGGTCCCATGTGGACACGTGAATGATGTGGAGGCTAGTATTAAGGTTGGGATGTGATTAAGAGGTCATCAATCACTAATTTGGAAGGTTTTGTGGGTTAATTGTTACACAATTAAGAAAACCCAATATTTGTATGAACATGAAGAACAACTCATTTGATTTTTGTTGTGGGTTTAAGAGGTGTTTAGCGCCTGTTTTTATTGTTAATTAACTTTTGAAAAAGTTAGTTAATATTAAACGGTTAGTGGGATATGATGTGGAGCATTGGTGGATTTTGATTGGTTGTGGAGTGGTAGTGGGGCACGTGTCACCCCACTACTGGTCTAGGTAAGAATTTTGTCTGGCCAGCTTAAGCCCTTCTCCTTTCTTCTTTCTTCCATATTGTAAATAATCAAACACAATCTGTTTTCCTTTGTAAACCAACTTTTCATTTTCACACTTTTGCCCCAAATACTTTTCCAAAGTATTTTCAGGGGTATTTCTTGCCATTTTGTGATTCTTGAAGGACTGATTTGGTATTTTCTTCAAGGATTATGGTCTTAACTTGTATGATTGGCATTTTGGAGGACTAAAATTACCAAGTCTTCATTTATGAGGGACCATTCTTGCCAAATGTTGAAAGTCAACGGTCCTTTTTGCAAATTAACATATTTCAAGGACCAAACTTGTCTTTTCTTGTTGTTTGAAGGACTTCATGATATATTTGACTCTGTGGAGGATAATGGTTGACAATTTAGCTTTGTTGAGGGACTAAAATTGCCGATTCTTCAAAGTGGAGGGCCCTTTTTGCAATATTGACAAAATTTAGGGACCAAACTTGTAATTATGAGGATTCAAGGGTATAAAGTGTCAATTCTTCCATATTAGAGGACCCTTCTTCATAAATCTTCAAATCTTCAAGGGTTTTCTTGGAAAATTCTTCATTAGGGCTTGGTTCATTGTGCGGCTTTGTTTCCCGTGTTCGTTTTTGCATGATTCTTGTGATCTTTTGTCATTTTCTCAATATCCGTACCTAAAATACACAAGCAACAAACACAAGCATATATATGGGTATTTTGATGATATTTAATGCATTTTAAGCCCTTTTTGGACGATGAGACTATGTATAAAAGCAGTCTAATCACTCCCCCATACTAAACCATTGCCGTGCCCTCACGCAATGCTAGAATAAAGTATCGTAGCACCTCCAAAATTCATTTTTATTCACTTTATTGAATTATAAACTAGCTATACTACTACTACTATTACTACTACTCGCGTTTTAGACATAATGTATGATTTTAATCGTAAAATGGGACGTTTAGGTTCATAGAATAAGAACACGTGAATGCTTCGTTAGAAATAATTTCATCGTCCTCGATTTTCACCCCAATTCCATACCAAGCGTGCAACGAGATCATTGTCATTATAAGTTAGTAATGCTAACACTACTCATATGCCCTAATCACGTACTTATCCTCCCAATTTCCTAAGTTGTATCTCTTATATTTTATTTTGTCTTGAATATTTCACGAGGATACATTGTTTGACTTATGCGATAATAGAGATTTAGGTCTAAAAATAGAGTCCTAACGGTGTAACCAAGACCATCAAATCAATAACCCCTCCTAATAGACAACGATGTCAAAAAATTAAGTCAACAAGAAGGATCGATAAACACAGTTTTATAACGGTTTTGAACATGAGACTTATTACCAAGACTTTTATGTGCCCCCTAACGGAAGGGCCTTATTATCTTTGGTTTACCTCCATCTTATATTCAACTTCGCCATGAAGCTTTTATTATGACTTCGGTCTTGCCTTTCCTTTTATTATCCACCTCATCGGTAGTTTTATTAGCCAAAGATGTATATCCTCACGCTAAGGCGAATTTTGGATCTTTAAAACTTCAAAGATTAAGGCTTGATTCACTATCAATTTTGCATAGATTTTTCGGCCTTTTGGGGCTTCAAATTGTTTGCTTGATTTAGGTGAGCACTTGAAATCTTATTATTGGGTGAAGCTTTTGATTATTCGGGTGCCAATACTTCAAAACCGTGATGCTGGCAATACCTTAATGTCTTCCCAATTTAATTACACGGAAGCTACTAGAAAAGACTAGAAACCCAACAATCAAGACTAAACCGCTAAGTCAATATTTATTAAGCAAAAAATATTTACATGCGAAGGGAGAATAAGCAAACAACGAGAACACATGAGTTTTTGAAAGAATACGAGTACTCTACGTTTAGCATAGTAACTTATAATTAACCCTATGATTTCTCATCTTCATTTAAGAGACTTAGCCTAATGTGAAGTTAAGGAATCAAAGCTAAGTGCTCAACATGCACGGTCGAGTCAAAAATTACTCTTATTCTCGCCATCGGAAAACCTACATTCGTGTCTTCAAACACTTATAAAACATGAGAAAATTTTTAAAATTTGGCCATTTTTAGCCTTATTTTTGCAACAAAACGATAAACATAAAGAAAAACTTTGGAAAGCGTGAAGGTTTGGCAAGGCAAGTATCTATTCACCCCCCATACTAAAGTTAAACATTGTCCTTAATGTTTCGAGTCTAGGGGTGTAAACACCCCCATACTAGAGATGTAGTCGAATGCCTAATCTAGCATGGAATGGGTGTAACCGTTAAATTTAAAGCCGTTTATGAAGTGTGCTAAAAACCTAAGGTTAGAACATCAAAGGATATATCATGGATATTGAGAAAGTCTTCAAAGCAAACGATCGAGTGCTCCCATAAAACGAACACGAGAGGCTCCAATCGTGAAGATCATGATCATCTAAAATCCACAAATCACAAGCAACCACGAAACAAAGGTTGGAAGGGCACGAATCCCCACATGGTACTACATTAGAAAGCGATAATATGTACATAGGATAAGCATGGGACTCCCCCACGAGGCACCTCGTTTTTTATTACCGAGTCATGAGCTCGACTCGATCCCCTCAATACTAATCATCTTTTTGTGAGGCTTTTCCTTGTCGTTGGCATGAGTCACATGACTTCACAAGCTCATGTGCATCTCGGTAAATAGTAGGCCAAAAGAAGCCAGCATCAAACACCTTCTTATCCGTGAGATTAGCACCGTGGTGACCACCCGTGGGTCCCTCGTGACAAGCTCTAAGGATATTAGAAGCTTCTGTGCCAAATACACAACGTCAGATGATTTGATCCGCACAAGTTCGAAACAAGTAAGGGTCATTCCAAAATTAGAACTTGACGTCACGAAAGAATTTTCGATTTTCTTGAGTCGTCATACCCTTGATGATGAAGTTACCCGCATGGTAATTTGCAAAGTCCGCAAACCATGGGGTGGAAGAATCAAGCTTAGAATTCACTACACCAAGTGTCTCGAGCGGAAATGTTTCGGTGATTTCTTTGGGCTCGTAAACACTTTGGTGAGGATCTTCCAAACGAGAAAGATGATATGCTGCTAGATTCTCGGCTCCTTTTTTGTCAACGATTTTATGATCAAATTCTTGAAGGAGGAGAATCCAACGAAGTAATCTTGGCTTTGCATCTTCTTTAGCCATAAGATACTTGATAGCCGAATGATCCATATACACTATGCATTTCGTCAAGACGAGATAAGGTCGAAATTTCTCAAATGCATACACCACAACAAGAAACTCCTTCTCCGTTGTAGTGTATTTAAGTAGAGCCTCGGTCATCGTCTTGCTAGCATAGTGAATAGGCAAGAAGTGCTTTTCATGACGTTGCCCCAATACGGCCCCAATAGCGTAGTCACTAGCATCACACATGAGCTCAAAGGGGAGGTTCCAATTTGGAGAAACAAGAATGGGAGCTTCGGTAAGTTTCCTCTTAAGGATTTTAAAGGCTCGTAAACAATCTTCGTCAAAGACAAAATGTGTGTAACACCCCACTTGGATAAGTGGACCGTTACGTGAATTTATGGCGTGTCATCAAAGCATGGAAGGCAATGTATTAAACATTAACTGACCATACGGAAGTACCGGAATCAAACATCGGTAGTCCAACATAAGCTCAAAAATATAAAGATTAAGTACAGAAAGAAAAGGGATGAAACAGTGTCCAAACAACCAAAGTAAAGTAACGTAATGTGTGCATAAAAATAAAGGAGTCTGGATAGCTCCCATCCAAATGCACGTACTCTCTTAGAAGTCCTAAGATCGTCCCTGTGTACCTGCCGTTTGGAAACATGAAAGGAAACTACGGCTGAGCATAACGCTCAGTGGACGGATATAGCATGATAAGAATGTACTGAAAGTAATGAAATAGAAAACAACAATGAAGCTATAAGACTGATATGTAACATGTGGTAGAACTCTGCATAAAATCTGAGAAACCTGGTTCATATAACTGATACTGAAATATAACTATTAATTCTGAAAACATGCATTTACTGTATTTTATTTGCCAGAGCTTATATAGGCCACGTGTTGTAACAACCGTGCATGAATAACTGGAGGGGTGACCTCGTCATGCTGTAGAGGGGTGACCTCTAAATACTGTGCTGGGTGGAGGGATTAGCTCCAATGTGAAGGATGTAGAGCACACACCACATTCACCCTGATAACTTGTTACACATATAAGCCTAGGATGCATCCATACACCCCACTAAACATACATATAAAAATGGCTAACCTGAACATGAGTGGGACGATGCAGGATATCACTCTCTTGCATGTGAGTCACGACACCGGTGCCTCTAGTGTCGTGGTTACGGTACCTCCATAACTAGTACATAAACTGGTCGTGCTTGTATATAATGCTCAGGCAATTTATTTAGTTATTAACGTGATTACTGATAAACTTAAACATATACTGGGGAAACATTTGGCTGAAGACGGGGAATCCTAATCATGCATAGGAAGGAAGTCCTTACTGAAAGGACAGAAATCCGTACCTCGTCTCCAGTAACCGACTGAGATCAACTGACCGAAAGTCTACTCTGATTTCACGTGAGCTACATGAATAAGGGACGTGAATGAGTAAACTGATATTCGCTTATTTAATTTCATGTTCTTATTGGTCTTTCATTTATTTATTTATTTTCTGAAATTCCGTACGTATATTAACTGGTAAATCTGACCTTATAATAATTCATTTTAATGTATTATCTTTCTACTATTAGTTACGGTACAACGTATTTCCGACGCTATAATAGTACTCTAATACGTATCTCGTTAAAATAGAAAGTTTCTTAATTTAGAAAATTCCAAATAATTTAATTCATTTCATAAAATTATACCCTTTTTAAATATTAAAGAACTATTTTAAATTAATACCTTTAAAATATATTTTAAACATTTATAAAACAATTTAATTAAAAGGTATAATATAAGAATATTTATTTTATTTATTATAATAATGTCCCGAGCCTACCGAGATATCCCATCTCGGTCGCACTAAACGAATCGACATATAATGATTAAATCTACTTATATAAATCTGTCAACAAGAATTAGTGACAAAATTTTGTGTCACTAAAACTGTCGCTAAAACTGTCCTTTTTAAAAACTGTATACATATAACAGTTTTGCGACAAAAAACTGTCGCTAAAACTGTCGCTAATGTTATTTACTATTATGTTTTGCTGTCCCATTACTTTCCACTGATTACCCACTTCGTTCCACTGTTTGAGTCAATTTCCCACCGTTTGCAACATAGCCAAACACCCCCTTAATTAATTTACCCCCCGATGGGGTTTTGTTGGCTGCGACGACTGAAAAACAGCCCTAAGCCGCCCCTGTGTGGGTCACGGCTGGGCAGAGAAGGGACCACCGAGGCTCTGAAACCTCGGTTCCATGATCACAACACCAACAGCCTCGACTTGGGCTGTTGTCTCTCGGCCGACCAGACATAATACACCGAGACCTGCCATGGTCTCGGTTTCCTTTACCAAAAACAAACCGACCCCTTATTGATACATACCCACTGTTAGTTCGAGGCTGCAGGTGGTCCGAAAACAAGCACCACCGAGACATGCCCATGTCTCGGTTCCCATAAAATTACCCAAACCGAAACCCTAATCATGATTTTATGTGAAGAAGTTAGACTTGTTTAAATAAGAAAAACGTTCTAATGTCCATCAAAATAATCTCGTGGTTAAATTACTGATATGGGAAGAACATGTTTACCTGGTTGATGAACAAGAACTCGACACCCCCTTCTCTTTTTTTTCTCTCGGCGGCCAAACAAAGGAAACCCTAATCTTATTATTTTTTTTTCTGTTATGGGAGAAGGGTTAAAGTCCCGTTTATATTTTTTTTGTTTGTAACCCAAGATGGGCTAAAGCCCATAATCCCCTTTTTAAAAAAAAAAAAAAACCGGTTATAATACATTCCTTTTTTAAAAAAAAAAACTTATAGTATGGATTACTTGTGATTTTCATTTAATTCCTCGCGTGATTATTTTCGTCAATAATTTATACAAAATTAGTTTAATTAAATAACTCGCGTATTTACATTTCCCGATTTAAATACGGGTTTTACAATTCTTCCCCTCTAAAAAGAATAATTCGTCCCCGAATTAAAGATACGACCGTACTGGGTTTTACAATTCTTCCCCTCTAAAAAGAACTCGTCCCCGAATTATAAGGTATTTAAGCTGACTGGAGTAAAAGTCGAAAATGCTAATAAGCTGGAAAACATAGAAGCTGAAAAGACATACCCGAATCAAAACTGCAAGTGAGGATAAGAAGTCCGAATAGACTCCTCTGTTTCCCAAGTGGCCTCCCGCTCGGTATGGTTCCTCCACATGATTTTGACGAAAGGAATGGTCTTCCTTCTCATAACTCGATCATGGCGATCTAAAACTGCTTCGGGTTCCTCAATATAAGATAGATCCTCTCGAATCTGATCGAGTGGATAATTCACTTTGTGGATCTCATGATAGTTGTACCCCCGGAGTAATGATACATGAAACACGTTGTGGACGTGTGAAAGCTGAGGTGGTAACGCCAATCGATACGACACTTCACCAATACGTTCAAGGATTTCGAACGGTCCCGATGTAACGAGGGCTGAGCTTGCCCTTGAGGCCAAAACGTCGGACACCGCGTACGGGTGATACTTTGAGGAACACATGATCCCCAGTCTGAAATGATAGATCTCTGCGATGCTTGTCGGCGTAACTCTTCTGGCGAGTACGCGCTTCTTGCAGTTTTGCCCTAGCAATGGCGACCTTTTCATTGGTCAGTTCTATCAATTCTGGTCCTTCGATCAAACGTTCTACAACCTGATCCCAACAAATAGGAGCATGGCATTTCCTGCCGTATAACATCTCGAATGGAGCACGCTTGATACTAGCATGCCAACTGTTGTTGTAGGCAAACTCGACCAAGCATATATAGTCATCCCAGTGTCCTTTCCATTCTAATGCACAGTCGCGTAGCATGTCCTCCAAGGTCTGGATGGTACGCTCTGACTGTCCGTCTGTCTGCGGGTGAAAGGTTGTGCTGAGCTTGAGCCTAGTTCCCCAAGCTTTATGCAAACCTTCCCAGAAGTGAGAGGTGAAACGGGGATCCCTATCTGATATAATTTCTGAAGGTGTACCGTGTAATTGTACGATCTCCTCGGTGAATAGTTTTGCTAATTTACTAACTGCGAAATCTTTGCGAATAGGAATGAAATGAGCCGACTTGGTCAAACGATCGACAACAACCCAGATTGCATCATGTCTCCGCTGAGTCTGTGGTAGTCCGGTGATAAAATCCATAGAGATCTTGTCCCATTTCCACATTGGAATATCTAATGGCTGGAGAAGACCACTGGAACGCTGGTGCTCTATCTGAACCTGCTGACAGGTTAAGCATTTAGACACAAATGTTGCGACATCCTGTTTCATGCCGCTCCACCAGAAATGCTGCTTAAGATCGTGGTACATTTTTGTGGAACCCGGATGGATAGAGAACGGAGAGCTGTGAGCCTCAGTCATTAAGGCTTCTCTGAGAGCAGGGTCTTTTGGAACGCAGAGTTTGGTACCCTGCCATACGATACCATCGTCATCGATGCGAAATTCGGTCTGCTGGTCAATGTTCTGGATAATCGCCCAGATTTCACCATCTTCCTTTTGTGCGGCTTTAATCCTAGAGAGTAAATCTGGTTCTACCCTCAAACTAGCCCAGTATCCCCTCTGTCCGTGTACCAAGAGCTCAATACCATACCGCTCTAAGTCCCGAATAATTTCTTCCTGAACATTGATGCCATTTATCATACCTGACTTTCTGCTAAGGGCATCTGCTACTACATTTGCTTTACCTGGGTGATACTGGATATTAGTGTCATAGTCTTTTAGTAGTTCTAACCATCGCCTCTGCCTCATGTTCAGCTCTCGCTGTGTAAATATATACTTGAGACTTTTGTGATCGGTGAAGATATCACACGACTCACCGTATAAATAATGCCTCCAGATCTTAAGGGCGAAAACGACTGCTGCGAGCTCTAGATCATGAGTAGGGTAATTTTTCTCATACGGCTTCAGTTGACGCGAAGCATAAGCGATGACTTTCCCATGCTGCATAAGAACACAGCCTAAGCCCTTTCCTGATGCGTCACTGTAAATCTGATAACCACCTGTACCGGATGGAAGAGTGAGTATCGGTGCTGAGATCAATCGATGCTTAAGTTCCTCAAAACTCTTTTCTTTCTCCTTGGTCCATATAAACTTCTCACCTTTTCGCATAAGTTGGGTCAATGGTAATGCCAAACGTGAGAAGTTTTCCACAAACCTGCGGTAGTAACCCGCCAACCCGAGAAAACTACGTATCTCTGTGACAGATGTCGGTCTTGGCCATTTGGTATAGTAAGGTACGAGCCTGTAAAGCCGAAATGATCTGAACATGTTTTCCTGGTAGGAAACCGTAGTGAATAAACTCTGGTGTCTGGACATCACCAAAGATAACCCGGTGAGCATGACAATCTATGGTGGCACGATGAACCGACAACCAATCCATACCCAAAATAACATCTAATTCACACATATCTAAAGGAAGGGCCTTGACTGGACGGATTTTATCATCAAACTCAAGAGGGAGATCCTTATACACCTGGGTAATGAGTACAGAATCTCGCATGGGGGTAGATATACTAAGTGCACTGTCTAGTGGCGTAGGGGTCATGTTTATTCTAACAGCATATGAAGTAGATATAACTGAGTGTGTGGCGCCTGTATCGAAAAGCACGCATGCAGACTGTCCGTTTATAAACAAAATGCCAGTAATGGTACATGTGGTCTTATTTGCTTGTTCACGGGTAGTAGTGTAGACACGACCAGTGGTTGGTGGTATTGGTGGTGGTGGAGGTAGAATCTGAGGGATTTGGCCCGAGGTACCGGCAGCATCCCCGCTCTTGCAATCCCTCTTCAAATGGCCCGGCTGACCACACTTGTAACAAATACCCGAACCACGACGACAAGGTCCCGAGTGTTTCTTCCCAGATGTGATGCAAGTGGGATAAGTATACCCGGTGGAAGTAGCTCTGGTTTGCTGAGAACCTGATTTACGATGATAAATACGTGTCACGATTCTGATAACTTAATTGAAATAAGGCTGATTGACTGAATTTTAAAATTACCAAAATTTGCCGGTCGGGCAACCTGCTGACCTCTGTTGTTTTGGTCACGCCCCTGTCCAGCATCTCTATTGGAATTTACAAAAAAAAAATTAAGATCTGTTTTACACGATAGTTTAGTATTTCTGGAGCTTAAAGAATCACCTGTAGCTGCCAGATGAGTTGGAGCTGCCGCGGTAATTATCACCGCCGCTCCTCTTATCTGATCGATTACGGTCATATGACTGACCGTAGTTCCTGTAGTTCTGATGCGGAGTAGCCGTTTGGGATCGATCTCCACCTCTGTGTCTGTAAGATTATAATTGGATAGGTCATAACATATAAGTTGACAAGCAATAATGGGAGCTAAATTGTTTAAGTCTGTTCGGTGAGATGTACCTCTTCTCCGGACGCTCTACATTCTCGAGCTCATCCCTCTCGAAAAGCATCTCAACATCACGAGCTGCATTAGCTACTTGTGACACATTAGTGAATGTGGCACTCATCAGCCTATCTGCAGTCGTATAGTGAAGAGCCCAGCGAAATTGCTTCGCTTGCTCCTCTTCGGTACCCGCAGCCTCCCCTAAGAATCCAGCCATCCTGAGGTATCGGTGCATGAACTCTATACTGTTCTCGCCATGATTCTGACGAATAACGTGGAAGTCCATCTTCATTTTAGCTTGCTCCGCATGCGGGAAAACTGGTCATAGAACATCGTCTTGAAACGTGCCCAGGTCAATGTAAGCTCCCAAGCATCTCCCCCACTGGACAGCTTCTGAGACCTCCACCAATGCAGAGCAGGACCCTCCAGCTTGTAAACTGCAAGCCTAACCTTGAAAACATCACCACAACCCATAGCTCCAAAAAAATTCTCCACATGGTAGATCCAGTCTTCCGCGTCAGTTGGAGCTACCGTCTACTCAAACAGTCGGGGTTTCTGCTTGTTAAACAAATCCAGCCAAGCGGGTAAAGTGGCAGATGGTGGAGTGATACAGAGCTTTTAGTATGGTTCAATTTTACTCTCGATATCCTCTCGAATTGATCTCGGCCTTAAGTGGAATGATTTGTTCTTGGTTACTAAAAAGGAGTTGGTTTATTTATCTATTTTTAAACTAATAACACTTAAATGTAAATGACGTTAAGTAACTTAAAACTTTGGAAGATTAACTAAATTGACAAGTTAAAATTGAGTGCTTGAAAACGTAAAAGAAAGATTAGAAAATTACTTTAAAAACTAAATTGAATTAATGCTTAAAAACTTGTACTATCGGAATATCGAAAATTATCTCTATCAGAATGTAAGAAAATCAAAAGCATCGGAATGTACAAAATGGTCCGTCAGAATGTTGTCCATCGAAATGCAGATCGGAATGTGGTAAATAAAAATTGGCCAGAGTTTCGTCTAGAAAAGGAACCTAAACCCGTCGGAATGTGCGATCGCAATATGCGATCGCAATCCCTGATCGGAATAAGGGAACTAACAACCTATCGCAAAGTAAAACCCCTTTTGGGTTATTGCGATACCAAACAAGAGATCCGTCGGAATGTGGACAAACCCTAATATTGCGATGGAATGGAAACAGTTCCGAAAATGGTGGAAAGCTAAAAACTCAATAAGCAAAAGCAATAAGCCAAGGGATTCGAACTTGAACACTTCAAAACAATTAAATTTGATAACTTTTGAAAGTAAGAAACTTTAAAACTTAATAAACAAAACTTTTGAATGATTAAAACTTGAAGAAATCCGAAAACAATGAACTTTAACAAACAATAAGCCAAAAGCATGGAAAGCTTATGGCTTATTCACGTAAAGTTTAAAAAGACTAGAAAGATCAAACTCTATTCACGAACACATCCAAAATCCCAACCGTATGGTTTTAACAATCGGATCAAGGATTTGACAAATCAAGAAGAGTAGGAGAAGATTAAGGAACTTAAAAGCTTAAACTTGATTAAGATTAATGAAATCAAAAGTACAAGAAAGCTTAAATTTAAAAGATGAAATCAAAAGAAAAGTTTAGTGAGAGAAAGTATGGAACTTTCTCTCTCTAAAAACTAGAGAGAAAATGAAAAGCTAAAGACTAGCTAAAACTAAGTGTGTGAAATTTTTTGAGGTGAAGGCTTTATATAGGTGTGTGTTTGGTGTTGATGGGCTCTTGATTGAGCTTTGATTCGGGCTTCTTTTTCTTCTTTCTTCTTAAGTCTTCACGCGTCTTTTAAATAAACGTTTCCGACTTGGATTTGAGAAGTGTCGGTGAATAATTCCAACTCGTCTTATAATATTTTATTTAATAGACTCGAGTTCTTCGACATATATGAATCTTCCATCTTTGGCTCTATTCTTCGATAAATCTTCGAATAGGCCCAGTGACTTCAAATCTTTTGCATCTCTTGGACAATAGACTTTATCTTGAGTCTTTTTCTTCAGTAAAACCCGTGCAATCCCATGTTTTCTTCAATATTTATCCGGTTGGCTCTGAAAACACAACAAACACAAAAACCACGCATAACTCCAAACAAATGATATTAAATACGTGTTTTGGTCTCGTTTTAGCCCGAATTAAGTGGTAAAAGGATGGGTGTTTACACACCTATCAAATCCCCTACACTTAACCATTGCTATGCCCTCATGCAATGCTTAGTGATAAAGCAAGTTTACACTTTTCTCATAATTAATCAACCTTGGCCTTATTTAAAATTCTACTAAACAAAAATTAAAGAAATAAAACTTCAAAGATAACAAAGGGATAGAAAACCATTTTCACGTGAAAATAGCTACATGGAAATAACTTGTAGAGAAATCGATGACTTACATTAGGGCTTTGGTGCTGCGAAGATTTATCACCCTCAAGTTTCACGTTCCCCAAGCTAAGCTTAAAAACGAGATCATTGTTATTATAAGTTAGCAATTCAAACACTTACACACATGGCTTAATTAAATGCTTAGACTCCCTTATTCCTAGGTGTATCTCTTATATTTTATTTTTGTCTTAGAATGATCGTGAAGATGCATTTTTGGACTTATTTCGATAGTTATTTGGGGCTGAAAGCAAAGTAGGACGATTTGATTAATAGTTAGCTAAAGGACAAAATCTCTTAAAACTGCTTCTCGGGATATCAAAAAGTTCATATCTTGGCATAACTTGGTTCATGATTTGAGACCTTTCTCGGGCCGATATTTGGCATGTACTTCATACTTCATATCTTCGAGAGACGTTCTTGAGATAATGGTCTTCTCATCATAATAGAGTTTCTTCACTTGGAGACTTTTGAGGGGTACTCCAACTTTGTTGACCACGACTTCATGATTATTTCTTCCATCTCTAATTGGGATTTTGAGATACAACGATCCGCCTCCTTTTCGGACTTGGATCTATTTATCCTCATACCTTGTTAGGGTCTTTTCGGATAGACTTCTCCATGATCTTTATGGGAGTTGATTGCTTTTCGTCGTGAGTCTTGATCCTTCATATTGACTTTAGGAATAATGCTTTTCACATCACTTTGGATCTTCAGCAATAAAATTGAATCCTCATGCCTTGTTAGGGCCTTTTCGGACTCGCCAATCTTCGCGCCCCGCTTCATAAGTTATCCCTTGGCTATGAACTCTTATCATTACCGAGCAACTTTTAAACGATCTTGGGCTAGAAGCTAAGTAACTTTTCAAATCGTAAGACCTTACTTATTGCAGATAAATTATTAGCAAGTGATAGGAGAATAGGCAAATAATTACACCAAGTGAGCTTGCGCAAGAATACCGACTTATAATTAACTCTATCATTTCTCGTCCTCCACAATTTAAAATCTCAAATAATGAGACTCGTGGACACTTAGCCTAATAAACCAATTAAGGCCTACATGGTTAAGGATACTTGCTAGAATAAACTAGGATAAGTCTATTCGGGTTGAGTCAGAATAAACGCAACGGGCCTAATATGTCAAAGACTTCTAAACTATAGCTATACCAATTTATTAATATTTTTGACTTTATTGCGTGATATATACATATGAAAGCAACGATAAAAATTTAAAAATTACGACTAAATGGCCAAAGTTAATAAAAAATTTGAAAAATGTTGAAAAATAGGATTTTCTGGTTAAATGAAGGCATTTTCATGGAAAAGTCCACTTAAAACTTCGATAGAAGTCCCCCCTACACTTAAGATAAACATTGTCCTCAATGTTTAAGCATGTGGGAGAAGGTTCCCCTACACTTAGGACATTGTGCACGTTGGTTAACTCAAGTTAAGGAAGAGACGACTAACGTGATCAATTTCAAATGTGAGTATGAAGAAAATTGAATCACGATAGTTGAGAGATAGAACCGGATTTCGGATAAACACGGGAGCACGGTTCTTTAAAGATTCCAAGAGTGCACTTATCCCTGTAATCACATCACCACAAAAAGGCAAACACATATAGAAGTCCCCCCTACACTTAGGGGATTAAAACATATAAGGATAGATACTCGGGCTGCCTCCCGAGGAGCGCTTGTTTTTTATAACCGAGTCACGAGCCTGACTCGACCCAAAGTTAGTTCATGGGGAACGTGGTGAGGGATGGAATCACCTCCCTAGAGGTGTCCTCACCAAAGTACAACTTCACTCGTTGGCCATTCACCTTAAAATTTGGTCCATCAGGTTGAGCGAGCTCGAGAGTACCATATGGAAAAATTTGGGCAATGGTGAATGGGCCGGACCAACGAGATTTGAGCTTTCCCGAAAAGATTTTCAACCGAGAGTTAAAAAGTAAGACTTTGTCTCCAACATGGAACTCTCGGTTTTTGATCTTGGAGTCATGAATGAGCTTAGTTCTTTCCTTATAGATCAAAGAATTTTCATAAGCCTCATTATGGAGTTCATTCAGCTCATTGAGTTGGATCTTGCGTAGGTCACCGGCTTTGTTTATGTCAAAATTAGTCCACTTCAAGGCCCAATAAGCCTTGTGCTCCAACTCAATGGGGAGGTGGCACGCTTTCCCGTACACAAGACGATAAGGCGTACAGCCGATCGGGGTCTTGTAAGCAGTACGGAATGCCCACAAAGCATCATCCAATTTATCAGCCCATGAGGCACGATGCTCTCCCACGGTCCTTTCAAGAATTCGCTTCAGCCCTCGGTTGGATATTTCAGCCTGGCCATTAGTTTGTGGGTGGTAGGCTGTGGAAAGACGATGGTTTACACCGTACTTAGCCATGACTCTAGCAAATTGGTCATTGCAGAAATGAGTCCCACGATCACTAATAATGGCGCGAGGCACACCGAAGCGAGCGAATAGAGCTTTCAAAAAGTTACAAACCACCCTTGCGTCATTAGTAGGCAAAGCTTTGGCTTCAACCCACTTCGAAACGTAGTCAACAGCTACAAGGATGTATTTGTTTCCTTTAGACGAAGGGAATGGCCCCATAAAGTCGATACCCCAAACATCAAAAATTTCACACTCTTGAATAAAATTCTGAGGCATCTCGTCTTTATGTGTGATTTTGCCTTGCTTTTGGCAAACATCACATCGCTTAACCATATTGTGAGCATCACGATATATGGAGGGCCAATAAAATCCCGAATCAAACACTTTCTTTGCGGTGTAGTTGGGACCAAAGTGACCACCGGTGGGTCCTTTGTGGCAAGCATCAAGGATGTCCGACGCTGCCGGTCCATCAACACATCGGCGAATTATCAAATCAGCACATTGTTTGAATAGGTAAGGGTCGTCCCAAAAGTAAGTCTTAATGTCGGTGAAGAACTTCTTCTTTTGCTGGGACGTCAACCCTTCCTTGAGAATTCCACCCGCCAAGTAGTTTGCAAAGTCCGCAAACCACGGGGTTTCATTCGGCTTCGAGTTTATAGACATTAAGGTCTCCAAGGGAAAAGAATCATTGATTTCTTTGGTCGGATGATCCCCTTGGTATGGATCCTCAAGTCTACTAAGATGGTCCGCGGCTAAGTTTTCTGCTCCTTTTTTATCGCGGATTTCGATTTTAAATTCCTGGAGCAGCAAAACCCAGCGAAGAAGTCTTGGTTTGGAATCTTGCTTTGTCAACAAGTACTTCAGCGCGGAATGATCAGTATACACAATGGTGGTGGAAAGGACAAGATAGGGGCGGAATTTTTCAAAAGCATAGACAACAGCTAAAAGCTCTTTCTCAGTTGTCGTATAATGCAATTGTGCCCCAGTCATTGTCTTGCTAGCGTAATGGATTGGTTGGAAGTGTTTATTCACTCTTTGTCCAAGAACCGCTCCAATAGCAAAATCGCTAGCATCGCACATCAACTCAAAAGGAAGCTCCCAATTAGGGGTAACCAAGACGGGTGCCTTAGTTAGCTTATCCTTAAGCGAGTTGAAGGCGTCAAGGCACTCTTTGGAGAAGATAAAAGGAGTATCTTTCTCTAAGAGGTGGGTCATCGGGCGAGCGATTTGCGAAAAATCTTTGATGAAGCGACGGTAAAAGCCCGCATGACCCAAGAAACTTCTCACACCCTTCATAGTGGAAGGTGGAGGCAACTTTGCTATAACATCAACTTTAGCACGGTCTACTTCAAGACCGGCTTTCGAAATCTTATGTCCAAGCACGACGCCTTCTTTTACCATGAAATGGCATTTTTCCCAATTTAGAACTAAGCGAGTGTCTTCGCACCGCTTTAGCATACGTTCTAAATTGGCAAGGCAAGCAGAGAAGGAGTCCCCGAAGACCGAGAAATCATCCATGAAGACTTCCATGGTTTGTTCAACCATGTCATGGAAGATAGCTAACATACACCTTTGGAAAGTCCCTGGCGCATTACATAAACCAAAAGGCATTCTTTTGTAAGCGAAAGTGCCGTAGGGACAAGTGAATGTAGTCTTCTCTTGATCTTGGGGATCGATGGGTATTTGAAAATAACCCGAGAAACCATCCAAAAAGCAGTAATATTCATTATCGGCTAATCGTTCAAGCATTTGGTCCATAAAAGGTAGAGGGAAATGATCCTTTCTCGTGGCATCATTGAGTTTGCGGTAGTCTATACAAACTCTCCACCCAGTAACGAGACGAGTGGGAATCAACTCGTTGTGTTCATTGGGAACAACGGTTATTCCGCCCTTCTTGGGCACACAATGGATTGGACTAACCCACGGTGAATCCGAAATAGGGTAAATCATACCCGCATCAAGAAGTTTGATAACCTCTGTTTTGATGACTTCATGGATTTTTGGATTCACCCTTCGTTGGCTTTGAATAGTGGGCTTGAAGTCGTCCTCCATGAGAATTTTGTGTGTGCAGAAGTGAGGATCAATTCCACGAATATCCGAGATTTTCCACGCAATAGCCTTCTTGTGAGCTTTCAACACAGCAACGAGGCGAGTCTTCTCTTCATCTTTCAAATCCGTTGCAATAATGACGGGCGACTTCTTGTTGTCGTCCAGGAACACATACTCGAGATGTGGCGGCAACTCCTTAAGTTCCAAATCCGGAGGATTTTCGACGGGAGGCGTTTTCAAAGTCGGAGTATCGATAGCAATGACCGTGGGAGATGGAGGTGAAGGATTATCTTCAGTGAGAAGATTGTCAAAGAAACTCATGTCTTCATCCCCCTCGGTGGGAGAATCATTAGTAGCTAAATTCGCATCTCCCATGGTAGCTTCAAGATTGTTCCAGAATAAATCACTATCTCCAAATAGAGACAACGATGAATCAATAGAGGACACGGTCTCAACAGTGGGAAGAGAGGTAGGAATACTTTTGCAAGCATCATTAAAGTGTTCTTCACAAGCCTCATCAAGAACGTCAATACAATTAACGCTCTCATATGAATAAGGCTGTTTAGACAACTTACCCATGTTGAAGACTACTTTATCGTCACCCACTCTCATGATAAGCTCACCGGCTTCAACATCAATAAGAGTGCGACCGGTCCTAAGGAATGGACGACCAACAATAAGTGGCACACGGGGGTCCATCTCGTAGTCGACGACAACAAAATCAGCAGGAAAGGTGAATTTGTCGACTCCTACAATAACATCTTCGGCTATCCCCACTGGATAAGCAACCGTACGGTTGGCCAATTCCAAAGTCATTTTAGTGGGGACTAGCTCTGGGAGAGATAATTGCTTCCAAACACTTAGAGGCATGAGATTAATACTGGCACCTAAATCGGCTAGGGCCATGCAATTCTCTACTCCCGGGAAATTGCAAGGGATAAGAAAACGACCCGGATCACCAAGCTTGGTTGGTAATTTCCTTAAGAGCACTGCGGAGCAGTTCTCATTAAGTTGGGTGTTAGCAATGTCGAGGAGCTTTTCCTTGTCGCTCAGAAGGTCTTTAAACATTTTGGCGTATTTGGGCATGTGAGCGAGAGCCTCAGCGAAGGAGATATTGAAATTCAGTTGTTTGAACATTTTAAGAAAGTTAGAAACCTGAATATCATCCTTGCTCTTTTGCTTCTCTTTCCTCAACCTAGAAGGATAAGGTATATTGGAAGAAGATGAAGGCTTTGGGAGTATAGGATCACTCACAACCACGGGTGGAGGAGGGGTAGAATGAAGAGGTGGAGAAATTGGGGAAGGAGGAGGAATAGGAGCAGGCGACTCGTTCTCCTTAGTCACAACCACCGGTGGAGGTATAGGAAGCTCGGGTTCCTTGGTACCTTTACCACTTCTAGTAGTGATTGCTTTCATCTCCCCTCTTGGGTTCGCAACGGTGTTACTCGGAAGAGTACCCGAAGAAGAGGGTTGACTACTTTGGAAAAAACTAGCCATCATGTTCCTCAGATCATTAGTCTGGCTATCCAACGTGTTTCTCATATCAGCTCGCAAATCATTTCCTTGCTTGACCAGGTCTGCCTTCAAATTGCGCACTTCCTCTTGGAGATTTCCCACTATCACATCATTGGTCCTCATATAGGTGGCGACCTCTTGGTGTAGTGCAGTGTTGGTTTGGTTGGAAGGAGCATTGTATGCAGGTGGTTGGTAAGTTGGTTGTTGGTAGACTTGATTGTTACGTTGAGGTGGTTGTTGCTGCTTGTGAGGTGGGACATATGGTTGTCGAGGTTGTTGTTGTTGTTGAGTAGGGCGGTTAAGGTTTTGTTGTTGGTTTGGGTTGGTAGGAGGAAAGCCAGGTGGTGAAAGATAGTTGTTGCTGCGGTAGCTAAGCAAGTTACGGTCACCTTGAGGTCTAGCTTGATAAGCAGGTTGTTGGTAGGTGCCATATGCCGAATTCACATTCTCAGCAGGGTAATCTTGGGTGGCGGTACAAGTTGTGTAAGAATGGGGACCACCGCATATCTCACAAGGTTGGCTGACAGCATTCACTTGAGCGTTTTTGGCGTTGTTGCTGTTGTTGTTGCTGACGGTGTGGGTGACAAGCGATTCAAGAAGCGTAGTGATTTTGTCTAATCGCTTGTCGCTGTCATTAGTGCTAGCACTAGCAACATTGGTCCTAACGCTCTTGGTTTGCACACGAGACTTGTTCTCAATGATGTCCCAAGCAGCATTGGAAGTCTTAGCCAATAAATTACCCCCTGAGGCACTATTCAGTGAATCTTGGTCACTCATGCTTAAACCATTGTAAAAAGTATTTATTTGATGTACTTTGGTAAAACCATGTTGTGGGCATTTTCTTAAAAGATCTTTAAAACGATCCCAAGATTCACTGAATGACTCATCGTACTTTTGTTCAAAGTTTATAATCTCATTCCGCAAAGCGGTAGTACGAGAGGGTGGAAAAAAATAGTTGATAAACTTTGTTTCCAAATCCGTCCACGAGAGAATACTCTGTGGCGGTTCCTTAGCAAGCCAATGCCGGGCTTGTCCCTCTAAAGAAAAGGGAAAAAGTTGTAACCTTATCACTTCTTGTGAAACTCCATTGAACTTGACCGTGTTGGTGAGTTGTAGAAATCTCTTGATATGGTCGTGTGGGTCATCAATGGTGCGTCCCAAGAATGGCTGAGCGGAGACCATCTGGATAAAGCCTGACTTGAGCTCGAAATTGTTGGCGGCAATTGGTGGTATAACAATTGGATCCGTGTTGCCATCAACATGAGCTTGCAGCAGTTCAATCATTGGGCGATTATCCGGAAGTGGCTCATTGTTGTTGTTATTCATGTTGTTGAAAGGCGGATTGTTGTTGTTATTATTGTTGTTCGGAGGTGGTATGTTATTGTTGTTTTGTACACCAGCCATGTCTAGGTTATCGAGAGGCTCGGGCTCTTGATAAGACGTGGATCGAGTGCGCATACACCTGCAAAAGAACGAACAAAGAAAAACAAAGCAAAAATATTTTTGATTTTTATTGTTTTTTACTTTTTAGGATTTTTGAAAATTTTATATTTTTTTAGTTGTTTTTGAAAATTTTTGAAAAAGTAACGTTCACGGGGAACGGATCCCAAAATCCAATTTCTCACAAAAAACTTTTGATCTTAACGAGAAGAGCCGGCAGCGGCGCCATTTGATACAGAGCTTTTAGTATGGTTCAATTTTACTCTCGATATCCTCTCGAATTGATCTCGGCCTTAAGTGGAATGATTTGTTCTTGGTTACTAAAAAGGAGTTGGTTTGTTTATCTATTTTTAAACTAATAACACTTAAATGTAAATGACGTTAAGTAACTTAAAACTTTGGAAGATTAACTAAATTGACAAGTTAAAATTGAGTGCTTGAAAACGTAAAAGAAAGATTAGAAAATTACTTTAAAAACTAAATTGAATTAATGCTTAAAAACTTGTACTATCGGAATATCGAAAATTATCTCTATCGGAATGTAAGAAAATCAAAAGCATCAGAATGTACAAAATGGTCCGTCGGAATGTTGTCCATCGAAATGCAGATCGGAATGTGGTAAATAAAAATTGGCCAGAGTTTCGTCTAGAAAAGGAACCTAAACCCGTCGGAATGTGCGATCGCAATATGCGATCGCAATCCCTGATCGGAATAAGGGAACTAACAACCTATCGCAAAGTAAAACCCCTTTTGGGTTATTGCGATACCAAACAAGAGATCCGTCGGAATGTGGACAAACCCTAATATTGCGATGGAATGGAAACAGTTCCGAAAATGGTGGAAAGCTAAAAACTCAATAAGCAAAAGCAATAAGCCAAGGGATTCGAACTTGAACACTTCAAAACGATTAAATTTGATAACTTTTGAAAGTAAGAAACTTTAAAACTTAATAAACAAAACTTTTGAATGATTAAAACTTGAAGAAATCCGAAAACAATGAACTTTAACAAACAATAAGCCAAAAAGCATGGAAAGCTTATGGCTTATTCACGTAAAGTTTAAAAAGACTAGAAAGATCAAACTCTATTCACGAACACATCCAAAATCCCAACCGTATGGTTTTAACAATCGGATCAAGGATTTGACAAATCAAGAAAAGTAGGAGAAGATTAAGGAACTTAAAAGCTTAAACTTGATTAAGATTAATGAAATCAAAAGTACAAGAAAGCTTAAATTTAAAAGATGAAATCAAAAGAAAAGTTTAGTGAGAGAAAGTATGGAACTTTCTCTCTCTAAAAACTAGAGAGAAAATGAAAAGCTAAAGACTAGCTAAAACTAAGTGTGTGAAATTTTGTGAGGTGAAGGCTTTATATAGGTGTGTGTTTGGTGTGGATGGGCTCTTGATTGAGCTTTGATTCGGGCTTCTTTTTCTTCTTTCTTCTTAAGTCTTCACGCGTCTTTTAAATAAACGTTTCCGACTTGGATTTGAGAAGTGTCGGTGAATAATTCCAACTCGTCTTATAATATTTTATTTAATAGACTCGAGTTCTTCGACATATATGAATCTTCCATCTTTGGCTCTATTCTTCGATAAATCTTCGAATAGGCCCAGTGACTTCAAATCTTTTGCATCTCTTGGACAATAGACTTTATCTTGAGTCTTTTTCTTCAGTAAAACCCGTGCAATCCCATGTTTTCTTCAATATTTATCCGGTTGGCTCTGAAAACACAACAAACACAAAAACCACGCATAACTCCAAACAAATGATATTAAATACGTGTTTTGGTCTCGTTTTAGCCCGAATTAAGTGGTAAAAGGATGGGTGTTTACACACCTATCATGGAGCAGGAGGGTTGTTATTCTGCTGAGGTCCATTTTGATATTCAGCTCGGATCTCATCACGAATTTGGGGTAACATGGCCTGTATAGCAGCCTGAACAGCAGCAGCAATGGCAGCTGCGTTAGGATCATTCTCGGTTTCGCGTCTGGGTGGCATCTGAAATAAAAGAGGATAAGTTGATAAAACTGCCAAAATATGGGGTAATAAATCTGTATATGCATAGTGTAATTCATGAAGGTATAACCAATAAAATATGACATGAATACTGGTGAACGCCTAGGGTCAGTTCACAAAATGACAATTTCTGAAATATAAATCTGACATGAGTAAGGATGAACGCCTAAGGTCAGTTCATCTACCCAAAATTTAAACTGCAAGGGTGAACGCCTATGGTCAGTTCACCAAAACGAAATGTTCGTTGAAAAGTACATGCGATTAAGTATGGCCAGTCCTGTACCAACCGTTTACTTAATCAAAATTTTGAAAATCCGACTGATAAAATTCATGAGTAACATGGAAGATGACGACGCCAAAATACAAGAAGTTCTTGGTGACTACCCACTAGTCACAGGTCAAGTTTTAGAGCCTACAGGTCGAACCTTGCGTCTCTGATACCATAATTGTAACACCCCACTAGGATAAGTGGACCGTTACGTGAATTTATGGCGTGTCATCAAAGCATGCAAGGCAATGTATTAAACATTAACTGACCATACGGAAGTACCGGAATCAGACATCGGTAGTCCAACATAAGCTCAAAAATATAAAGATTAAGTACAGAAAGAAAAGGGACGAAACACTGTCCAAACAACCAACGTAAAGTAACGAAATGTGTGCATAAAAATAAAGGAGTCTGGATAGCTCCCATCCAAATGCACGTACTCTCTTAGAAGTCCTAAGATCGTCCATGTGTACCTGCCGTTTGGAAACATGAAAGGAAACTACGGCTGAGCATAACGCTCAGTGGGCGGATATAGCATGATAAGAATGTACTGAAAGTAATGAAATAGAAAACAACAATGAAGCTATAAGACTGATATGTAACATGTGGTAGAACTCTGCATAAAATCTGAGAAACCTGGTTCATATAACTGATACTGAAATATAACTATTAATTCTGAAAACATGCATTTACTGTATTTTATTTGCCAGAGCTTATATAGGTCACGTGCTATAACAACCGTGCATGAATAACTGGAGGGGTAACCTCGTCATGCTGTAGAGGGGTGACCTCTAAATACTGTGCTGGGTGGAGGGATCAGCTCCAATGTGAAGGATGTAGAGCACACACCACATTCACCCTGATA
Source organism: Glebionis coronaria (assembly GCA_025667525.1). Taxonomy (NCBI): domain Eukaryota; kingdom Viridiplantae; phylum Streptophyta; class Magnoliopsida; order Asterales; family Asteraceae; genus Glebionis; species Glebionis coronaria. The sequence goes on along the minus strand of CM046874.1, from coordinate 422,387,556 downwards.
ACTTGTAACACATATAAGCCTAGGATGCATCCATACGCCCCACTAAACATACATATAAAAATGGCCAACCTGAACATGAGTGGGACGATGCAGGATATCACTCTCCTGCATGTGAGTCACGACACCGGTGCCTCTAGTACCGTGGTTACGGTACCTCCGTAACTAGTACATATACTGGTCGTGCTTGTATATAATGCTCAGGCAATTTATTTAGTTATTAACGTGATTACTGATAAACTTAAACATATACTGGGGAAACATTTGGCTGAAGACGAGGAATCCTAATCATGCATAGAAAGGAAGTCCTTACTGAAAGGACGGAAATCCGTACCTCGTCTCCAGTAACCGACCGAGATCAACTTACCGAAAGTCTACTCTTATTTCACGCGAGCTACATGAATAAGGGACGTGAATGAGTAAACTGATATTCGCTTATTTAATTTCATGTTCTTATTGGTCTTTCATTTATTTATTTATTTTCTGAAATTCCGTACGTATATTAACTGATAAATCTGACCCTATAATAATTTATTTTAATGTATTATCTTTCTACTATTAGTTACGGTACAACGTATTTCCGATGCTATAATAGTACTATAATACGTATCCCGTTAAAATAGAAAGTTTCTTAATTTAGAAAGTTCCAAATAATTTAATTCATTTCATAAACTTATACCCTTTTTAAATATTAAAGAACTATATTAAATTAATACCTTTAAAATATATTTTAAACATTTATAAAACAATTTAATTAAAAGGAATAATATAAGAATATTTATTTTATTTATTAAAATAATGTCCCGAGCCTACCGAGATATCCCATCTCGGTCGCACTAAACGAATCGACATATAATGATTAAATCTACTTATATAAATCTGTCAACAAGAATTAGTGACAGAATTCTGTGTCACTAAAACTGTCGCTAAAACTGTCCTTATTAAAAAATATATGCATATAACAGTTTTGCGACAGAAAAACTGTCGCAAAAACTGTCGCTAATGTTATTTACTATTATGTTTTTCTGTCCCATTACTTTCCACTGATTACCCACTTCGTTCCCACTGTTTGAGTCAATTTCCCACCGTTTGCAACATAGCCAAACACCCCCTTAATTAATTTACCCCCCCCCCCCCCCGATGGGGTTTTGTTGGCTGCGACGACTGAAAAACAGCCCTAAGCCGCCCCTGTGTGGGTCACGGCTTGGCGGAGAAGGGACCACCGAGGTTCTGAAACCTCGGTTCCATGATCACAACACCAACAGCCTCGACTTGGGCTGTTGTCTCTCGGCCGGCCACACATAATACACCGAGACCTGCCATGGTCTCGGTTTCCTTTACCAAAAACAAACCGACCCCTTATTGATACATACCCACAGTTAGTTCGAGGCTGCAGGTGGTCCGAAAACAAGCACCACCGAGACATGCCCATGTCTCGGTTCCCATAAAATTACCCAAACCGAAACCCTAATCATGATTTTATGTGAAGAAGTTAGACTTGTTTAAATAAGAAAAACGTTCTAATGTCCATCAAAATAATCTCGTGGTTAAATTACTGATATGGGAAGAACATGTTTACCTGGTTGATGAACAAGAACTCGACACCCCCTTCTCTTTTTTTCCTCTCGGCGGCCAAACAAAGGAAACCCTAATCTTATTATTATTTTTTTCTGTTATGGGAGAAGGGTTAAAGTCCCGTTTATATTTTTTTTGTTTGTAACCCAAGATGGGCTAAAGCCCATAATCCCCTTTTAAAAAAAAAAAACAAACCGGCTATAATACATTCCTTTTTTTTAAAACTTATAGTATGGATTACTTGTCATTTTCATTTAATTCCTCGCGTGATTATTTTCGTCAATAATTTGTACGAAATTAGTTTAATTAAATAACTCGCGTATTTACATTTCCCGATTTAAATACGGGTTTTACAATGTGCCTCTTTTTCAAGAAGATGTGTAATAGGTCGAGAGATCTTTGAAAAATCCTGGATGAATCGAAGATAAAAGCCCGCGTGGCCTAGGAAACTCCTAACTCCCTTAACGGTTTTGGGATGAGGCAATTTGGCGATAACGTCTACCTTAGCTTGATCTACCTCAATCCCCGCTTTCGAGACCTTGTGCCCTAAGACGATTCCACTTTTAACCATAAAATGACATTTTTCCCAATTGAGCACAAGTTTGGTTTCCTCACAACGTTTCAACATTCTCTCGAGATTCGACAAACACGAAGTGAACGAATTACCAAACACGGAAAAGTCATCCATGAAGACTTCCATCGTCTTTTCGATCATATCATGAAAAATAGCCATCATGCACCTTTGAAAGGTTCCCGGTGCATTGCAAAGTCCGAATGGCATTCTACGATAGGCAAACGTTCCATATGGACACGTAAACGTAGTTTTTTCTTGATCACGAGGATCGATGGGGATTTGGAAGTAACCGCAAGACGCTCCAACATTTGGTCCATGAAGGGCAAAGGAAAATGGTCTTTTCGAGTGGCTTCATTCAACTTACGATAGTCAATGCACACTCTCCATCCGGTTACGAGTCTAGTGGTAATTAACTCGTTGGCATCATTTGGCACAACGGTCATTCCTCCCTTCTTAGGGACACAATGAATAGGACTCACCCAAGGGCTATCGGAAATAGGGTAAATCATTCCCGCGTCAAGGAGTTTAAGGACTTCCTTTTTGATGACGTCGTGAATTTTGGGGTTTGCCCTCCTTTGACATTAGATTGCGGGCTTGTAATCCTCCTCCATTAAGATTTTGTGGGTACAAAATTTGGGATCGATCCCCTTAATATCGGATAACATCCACGCAATTTCCCCTTTGTGATCCTTTAGAACATCGACAAATGCGGTTTTTTCATCATCCGAAAGTTCCTTCGCAATAATAACCGGCAACTTGTCGCCCTCCTCCAAATAGACATATTCAAGATGAGGAGGTAAATCTTTCAACTCGAGGATAGGTGGTTCCTCAATTGAAGATTTGGGCTCGATACTCATAACCTCCTCGGCTGGAGGTAATGGGAAATCGTTGAGAAAATCCTTGATAATCGAGAAGTCCTCATCGTTGTCGAGGTCTTCGTTACAAGTACGTGGAACATCGAATTCTTCCAACGTAAAACCACCACCTTCAAATGGAGTGAAGGTTGGTGTCGAGTTATCAAGGATGGGATCTAACATAGTGGGATTGCCATTATTTTCATCATCACCAAAACCTAGAACTTCTTGTGAATATTCCGCGCAAACCACGTCGATCATATCAACGAGGTTTATGGTTGCAACGGAATAAACATGAGAAATTTGAGAGTTTTGAGTTGCGTTTATAACAAGTTCCTCGTCGTTGAAATGTAAGGTGATTTTTCTAGCATGAACATCGATCAAAGCCATAGACGTATCTAAAAACGAACGACCTAAAATTAGAGGAACTTGAGGATCCGTGGGAATATCGGCAACGATAAAGTCTACGGGATAGTAGAACTTTCCCACTTTCACAAAAAGGTCTTCCGCCAATCCACATGCGGGAATCGTGGAATGGTCGGCCAACTCGATAGAAATAAGTGAAGGAGTAAGATTAGGAAGATTGAGCGACTTGAAGATTGCAAGTGGCATCAAGTTAATGCTAGCACCAAGATGGGCCAAGGCAAAGCATTCTTCCATATCTTGGATTGCACAAGGGATCAAAAATTTACCGGGATCACCGACTTTTTGAGGTATGCTGATAGGTGTGAAAACACCCATCCTTTTACCACTTAATTCTGACTAAAACAAGACCAAAACACGTATTTAATATCATTTGTTTGGAATTATGCGTGGCTTTTGTGTTTATTGTGTTTTTCAGAGTCAACCGGGAGAATATTAAAGAAAACATGGGATTGCACGGGTTTTATCGAAGAAAAAGACTCAAGACAAAGTCTATTGTCCAAGAGATGCAAAAGATTTGAAGTCATTGTGCCTATTTGAAGATTTATCGAAGAATAGAGCCAAAGATGGAAGATTCATATATGTCGAAGAACTCGAGTCTATTAAACAAAAGATTATAAGACGAGTTGGAATTATTCACCGACACTTCTAAAAATCCAAAGTCGAAAACGGTTATTTAAAAGAAGCGTGAAGACTAAGGAAGAAAGAAGAAAAGAAGCCCGATACTGAAGCCCATTCACAAGCCCATACAAACGCCTATATAAAGGCCTTACCTCACAAATTTTCACACACTTAGTTTAGCTAGTCTTTAGTTTTTCATTTTTCTCTAGTTTCTAGAGAGAGAAAGTTCCATACTTTCTCTCACTAAACTTTTTCTTTGTTTTTCATCTTTTAATTCAAGCTTCTTTTAATCTTTGTATTGGGGATTTCATCAATCTTATTCAAGTTAAGTTTTTAAGTTCTTTAATGTTTTTCTACTTTTCTTAGTTTATCCAAAATTTTTAATCCGATTTTCATTTCATACGGTTTGTAGTATTTGGTGAATAAGCTCGTGTTAAAAGTTTGATATAATTTAAACTCTCACACGAATAGGTTATAAGCTCTCCATGCTTATTAGCCTATTCTTTGTTTAAGCTTATTGATTTCGGATTTTCATATAAGTTTTGATCTCTCAAAAGTTGTCAAATTCAAGCTTTTAGAGTTATTTAATTTTCGGATTGCATAGCTTATTGTAAGTGCTTATTGAAGTTTTTAGCTTTCCACCAATTTCGGAACTGCATTCATTTCATCGCAATAAGAGGGTTTTGTTCATATTCCGACGGCTTCATTGCTTGGTATCGCAATAACCCTTAAGGGTTTCACTTTGCGATAGGGTGTAAGTTCCCCTATTCCGATCTGGGATTGCGATCGTGTATTGCGATCGCACATTCCGACGGGTTTAGGTCCCTTTTCTAGTCGAAACTCTGGCCGATTTTTATTCACAACATTCCGATCAGGAACTTTCCGATAGCTTCATTTCGATCGTCTTCATTCCGATAGATATCATTCCGATAGCTTGATTTTAGAGTATTCCGATGGTGATTGACAGAAACATTCCGATGAACCTTCACTTGAAACATTCCGATGGGTCATGTTAATTGCATTCCGATAGCCATAATTTTCATTATTCCGATAGAACAAGTTTTTAAGCATTAATTCAATTAAGTTTTCAAAGTAATTTTCTAATCTTTTCTTTACGTTTTCAAGCACTCATTTTTAACTTGTCAATTTAGTTTAATCTTCCAAAGTTTTAAATTACTCAACGTCATTTACATTTAATTGATATTAGTTTTAAAAATAGATAAACAAACCAACTCCTTTTTATTAACCAAGAACAAATCATTCCACTTAGAACCGAGATCAATTCGAGAGGACTGAGAGAATATAACCCATAGAAAATGCATGTATCAAATGGCGCCGCTGCCGGCTCTTCTCGTTAAGATCAAAAGTTTTTTGTGAGAACTTGGATTTTGGGATCCGTTCCCCGTGAACGTTACTTTTTCATAAAAATTTTCAAAAAAAAAACCAAAAAAATATAAAATTTTCAAAAATACAAAAAAATTAGAAAAATTAAAAACCAAAAAAATATTTTTGTATTGTTTTTGCCTTGTTAGTTCTTTTGCAGGTGTATGCGCACTCGATCCACGTCTTATCAAGAGCCCGAGCCTCTCGATCACTTAGACATGGCCGGTGTACCACCTCCAAACAATAATAACAACAACAACCAACCTTTCAACAACATGAACAATAACAACAACAATGAGCCTCTTCCGGATAATCGCCCGATGATTGAACTGCTACAAGCTCATGTCGATGGCAACACGGACCCAATTGTCATACCACCAATTGCCGCCAACAATTTCGAGCTAAAATCAGGCTTTATCCAGATGGTCTCCGCTCAACCATTCTTGGGACGTACCATTGATGACCCACATGACTATATCAAGAGATTCTTGCAATTAACCAACACGGTCAAATTCAATGGTGTTCCACAAGAGGTTATCAGGTTACAACTTTTTCCCTTTTCTTTAGAGGTACAAGCCCGGCATTGGCTTGCTAAGGAACCGCCACAGAGTATTCTCTCGTGGACGGATTTGGAAACAAAGTTTATCAATTACTTTTTCCCACCCTCTCGTACTACCGCTTTGCGGAATGAAATCATAAATTTTGAACAAAAGTACGATGAGTCGTTCAGTGAATCTTGGGATCGTTTTAAAGATCTTTTAAGAATATGCCTACAACATGGTTTTACCAAAGTACATCAAATTAATACTTTTTACAATGGTTTAAGCATGAGTGACCAAGATTCACTAAACAGTGCCTCGGGGGGTAATCTATTGGCTAAGACTTCCAATGCTGCTTGGGACATCATTGAGAATAAATCTCGTGTGCAAACCAAGAGTGTTAGGACCAATGTCGCTAGTTCTAGCACTAGTGACAGCGACAAGCGACTTGACAAAATCACTACGCTTCTTGAATCGCTTGTCACCCACACCGTCAGCAACAACAACAGCAACAACGCTAAAAACGCTCAAGTTAACGCTGTCAGCCAACCTTGTGAGATATGCGGTGGTCCTCACTCTTACACAACTTGTACCGCCACCCAAGACTACCCTGCTGAGAATGTGAATGCGGCATATGGCACCTATCCTCAACCTGCTTATCAAGCTAGACCTCAAGGTGACCGTAATTTGCTTAGCTACCGCTCCAACAATTATCTTTCACCACCTGGTTTTCCTCCTACCAACCCAAACCAACAACAAAACCTTAATCGCCCTCCTCAACAACAACAACAACCTCGACAACCATACATCCCTCCTCACAAGCAGCAACAACCACCTCAACGTAACAACCAAGTTTACCAACAACCTGCTTATCAACCACCCGCATACAATGCTCCTCCCAACCAAACCACCACTGCATTACACCAAGAGTTTGCAACCTACATGAGGACCAATGATGTGATCGTGGAAAATCTCCAACAGGAAGTGCGAAACTTGAAAGCAGACTTGGTCAAGCAAGGAAACGATTTGAGAGCCGACATGAGAAACACGTTGGATAGCCAAACTAATGATCTGAGGAACATGATGGCTGGTTTCTTCAAAGGTAATCAACCCTCTTCTTCGGGTACTCTTCCGAGTAACACCGTTGCGAATCCAAGAGGGGAGATGAAAGCAATCACCACTCGAAGTGGTAAAGGTACCAAGGAACCCGAGCTTCCTATACCTCCACCGGTGATTGTGACTCAGGAGACCGAGTCACCTACTCCTATTCCTCATCCTTATCCTTCCCCAATTTCTCCACCTCTTCCTTCTACCCCTCCTCCACCCAAGGATGTGAGTGATCCTATTCTCCCAAAGCCTTCCTCTTCTTCCAATATACCTTATCCATCTAGGTTGAGGAAAGAGAAGCTCAAAAGCAAGGATGATATTCAGGTTTCGAACTTCCTTAAAATGTTCAAACAATTGAATTTTAACATCTCCTTCGCCGAGGCTCTCGCTCACATGCCCAAATATGCGAAAATGTTTAAAGATCTTCTGAGCGACAAGGAAAAGCTCCTCGATATTGCCAACACCCAACTTAATGAGAATTGCTCTGAAGTGCTCTTAAGAAAATTGCCAACCAAGCTTGGTGATCCAGGTCGTTTTCTTATCCCTTGCAATTTCCCGGGAGTAGAGAATTGCATGGCCCTAGCCGATCTAGGTGCCAGTATTAATCTTATGCCTCTAAGCGTTTGGAAGCAATTATCTCTCCCTGAGCTAGTCCCCACCAAAATGACTTTGGAATTGGCTAACCGTACGGTTGCTTATCCAGTGGGGATAGCCGAAGACGTCATTGTAGGATTCGACAAATTCACCTTTCCTGCTGATTTTGTTGTCGTCGACTACGAGATGGACCCCCGTGTGCCACTCATTGTTGGTCGTCCATTCTTGAGGACCGGTCGCACTCTCATCGATGTTGAAGCCGGTGAGCTTATCATGAGAGTGGGTGACGATAAAGTAGTCTTCAACATGGGAAAGTTGTCTAAACAACCTTATTCATACGAGAGTGTTAATTGTATTGACGTTCTTGATGAGGCTTGTGAAGAACACTTCAAAGATGCTTGTAAAAGTATTCCTACCTCTCTTCCCAATGTTGAAACCGTTTCCTCTATCGACTCATCACTATCTCTATTTGGAGAAAGTGATTTCCTTTGGAAAGATTTGGAAGCCACCATGGGAGATGTGCATTTAGACAATGACGATTCTACTACCAATTGGGATGAAGATCTCAGCTTCATTAAAAACCTTCTCAAAGAAGACAATCCTTCTCCTCCATCTCCCACGGTCATTGCTATCGATACTCCGACTTCGAATACGCCTCCCGTCGAAAATCCTCCAGATCTGGAACTTAAGGAGTTGCCGCCCCATCTCGAGTATGTATTCCTTGAAGAAGAGAAGACGTCGCCCGTCATCATCGCAAAGGACCTAAAAAAAGAAGAAAAAGCCCGACTTGTCGCCGTGTTGAAAGATCATAAGAAGGCTATTGCTTGGAAGATTTCGGATATTCGTGGAATTGATCATCACTTCTGCACACACAAAATTCTCATGGAGGACGACTTTAAGCCCACAATTCAAAGCCAACGAAGGGTGAATCCAAAAATCCATGAAGTCATCAAAACAGAGGTTATCAAACTTCTTGATGCGGGTATGATTTACCCTATTTCGGATTCCCCATGGGTTAGTCCAATCCATTGTGTGCCCAAAAAGGGCGGAATAACAGTTGTTCCCAATGAACACAACGAGTTGATTTCCACTCGTCTCGTTACTGGGTGGAGAGTTTGTATAGACTACCGCAAACTCAATGATGCCACGAGAAAGGATCATTTCCCTCTACCTTTTATGGACCAAATGCTTGAATGATTAGCGGGTAATGAATATTACTGCTTTCTTGATGGTTTCTCGGGTTATTTTCAAATACCCATCGATCCCCAAGATCAAGAAAAGACTACATTCACTTGTCCCTATGGCACATTTGCTTACAAAAGAATGCCTTTTGGCCTATGTAATGCGCCCGGGACTTTTCAAAGGTGCATGTTAGCTATCTTCCATGACATGGTTGAACAAACCATGGAAGTCTTCATGGATGATTTCTCGGTCTTCGGGGATTCTTTCTGTTCTTGCCTTGCCAATTTGGAACGTATGCTCAAGCGGTGCGAAGACACTCGCCTAGTTCTGAATTGGGAAAAATGCCATTTTATGGTAAAAGAAGGCATCGTGCTGGGACACAAGATTTCCAAAGCCGGTCTTGAAGTAGACGGTGCTAAAGTCGATGTTATCGCCAAGTTGCCTCCACCTTCAACCGTGAAGGGTGTGAGAAGTTTTCTGGGTCATGCGGGCTTCTACCGTCGATTCATCAAAGATTTTTCTCAAATCGCTCGCCCGATGACCCACCTCTTGGAAAAAGATACTCCTTTTATCTTCTCCAAAGAGTGTCTTGAAGCCTTCAACTCGCTTAAGGATAAGCTAACTAAGGCACCCGTCTTGGTTACCCCTAATTGGGAGCTTCCCTTTGAGTTGATGTGCGATGCTAATGATTTTGCTATTGGAGCGGTTCTGGGACAAAGAGTGAACAAACACTTCCAACCAATCCATTATGCTAGCAAGACAATGACGGGGGTACAATTGCATTATACGACAACCGGAAAAGAGCTTTTAGCTGTTGTCTATCCTTTTGAAAAATTCCGCCCCTATCTTGTCCTTTCTACAACAATTGTGTATACCGATCATTCCGCGTTGAAGTACTTGTTGACAAAGCAAGATTCCAAACCAAGACTTCTTCGCTGGATTTTGCTGCTCCAGGAATTTAAAAATCGAAATTCGCGATAAAAAAGGAGCTGAAAACCTAGCCGCGGATCATCTTAGCCGACTTGAGGATCCTTACCAAGGGGATCATCCGAACAAAGAAATCAATGATTCTTTTCCCTTGGAGACCTTAATGTCTATAAATTCGAATTCTAATGAAACCCCGTGGTTTGCGGACTTTGCAAACTACTTGGCGGATGGAATTCTCAAGGAAGGGTTGACGTCCCAACAAAAGAAAAAGTTCTTCACCGACATTAAGACTTACTTTTGGGACGACCCTTACCTATTCAAACAATGTGCCGACCTGATTATCCGCCGATGTGTTGATGGACCGGCAGCGTCAGAAATCCTTGATGCTTGCCACAAAGGACCCACCGGTGGTCACTTTGGTCCCAACTACACCGCCAAAAAAGTGTTTGATTCGGGATTTTATTGGCCCTCCATATATCGTGACGCTCACGATATGGTTAAAAGATGTGATGTTTGCCAAAAACAAGGCACGATCACACATAAAGACGAGATGCCTCAGAATTTCATTCAAGAGTGTAAAATTTTTGATGTTTGGGTTATCGACTTTATGGGGCCATTCCCTTCTTCTAAAGGAAACAAATACATCCTTGTAGCCGTTGACTACGTTTCAAAATGGGTTGAAGCCAAAGCTTTACCCACTAATGACGCAAGGGTGGTTTGTAACTTTTTGAAATCTCTATTCGCCAGATTCGGTGTGCCTCATGCCATTATTAGTGATCGTGGGACTCATTTCTGCAATGACCAATTTGCTAGAGTCATGGCTAAGTACGGTGTAAACCATCGTCTTTCCACAGCCTACCACCCACAAACTAATGGCCATGCTGAAATATCCAACCGAGGACTGAAGAGAATTCTTGAAAGAACCGTGGGAGAGCATCGTGCCTCATGGGCTGATAAACTTGATGATGCTTTGTGGGCTTTCCGTACTGCTTACAAGACCCCGATCGGATGTACGCCTTATCGTCTTGTGTACGGGAAAGCGTGCCACCTCCCTATTGAGTTGGAGCACAAGGCCTACTGGGCCTTGAAGTGGGCTAATTTTGATATCAACAAAGCCGGTGACCTACGCAAGATCCAACTCAGTAAGCTCAATGAACTCCGTAATGAGGCTTATGAAAATTCTTTAATCTATAAGGAAAGGACTAAGCTCATTCACGACTCTAAGATTAAGAACCGAGAGTTCCTTGTTGGAGACAAAGTCTTACTTTTTAACTCTCGGTTGAAAATCTTCTCGGGAAAGCTCAAATCTCGTTGGTCCGGCCCATTCACCATTGCCCAAATTTTTCCATATGGTACTCTCGAGCTCGCTCAACCTAATGGACCTAATTTTAAGGTGAATGGCCAACGAGTGAAGTTGTACCTTGGTGAGGACACCTCTCAGGAGGTGATTCCATCCCTCACCACGTTCCCCATGAACTAATTTTGGGTCGAGTCAGGCTCGTGACTCGGTTATAAAAAACAAGCGCTCCTCGGGAGGCAACCCGAGTATCTATCCTTTTATGTTTTAACCTCCTAAGTGTAGGGGGACCTGTATAGGTGTTTGTATTTGTGTGGTGATGTGATTACAGGGATGACTGCACTCTTGGAATCTTTGAAGAACCGTGCTCCCGTGTTATCCGAATCCGGTTCTATCTCTCAACTATCGTGATTCAATTTTCTTCATACTCACATTTGAAATTGATCACTTTAGTCGTCTCTTCCTTAACTTGAGTTAACCAACGTAAACAATGTCATAAGTGTAGGGGAGACGTTTCCCACATGCTTAAACATTGAGGACAATGTTTATCTTAAGTGTAGGGGGGGGCTTCTATCGAAGTTTTAAGTGGACTTTTCCATGAAAATGCCTTCATTTAACCGGAAAATCCTATTTTTCAACATTTTTCAAATTTTTAATTAACTTTGGCCACTTAGTAGTAATTTTTAAAATTTTTATCGTTGCTTTCATATGTATATATCTCGCAATAAAGTCAAAAATATTAATAAAGTGGTATAGCTAGTTTAGAAGTCTTTGACATATTAGGCACGTTGCGATTATTTTGACTCAACCCGAATAGACTTATCTAAGTTTATTCTAGCTAGTATCCTTAACCATGTAGACCTTAATTGGTTTATTAGGCTAAGTGTCCACGAGTCTCATTACTTGAGATTTTAAATTGTGGAGGACGAGAAATGATAGAGTCAATTATAAGTCGGTATTCTTGCGCAAGCTCACTTGGTGTAATTATTTGCCTATTCTCCCATCACTTGCTAATAAATTATCTTCAATAAGTAAGGTCGTACGATTTGAAAAGTTACTTAGCTTCTAGCCCAAGATCGTTTAAAAGTTGCTCGGTAATGATAAGAGTTCATAGCCAAGGCATAACTTATGAAGCGGGGCGCGAAGATTGGCGAGTCCGAAAAGGCCCTAACAAGGTATGAGGATTCCATTTTTATTGTTGAAGATCCAAAAGTGATGTGAAAAGCATTATTCCCAAAATCAATATGAAGGATCAAGACTCACGACGAAAAGCAATCAACTCCCATAAAGTTCATGGAGAAGTCTATCCGAAAAGACCCTAACAAGGTATGAGGATAAATAGATCCAAGTCCGAATAGGAGGCGAATCGTTGTATCTCAAAATCCCAAATAGAGATTGAAGAAATAATCATGAAGTCATGGTCAACAAAGTTGGAGTACCCCTCAAAAGTCTCCAAGTGAAGAAACTCTATTATGATGAGAAGACCATTATCTCAAGAACGTCTCTCAAGATATGAAGTATGAAGTACATGCCAAATATCGGCCCGAGAAAGGTCTCAAATCGCGAACCGAGTTATGCCAAGATATGAACTTTTTGATATCCTGAGAAGCAGTTTTAAGAGATTTTGTCCTTTAGCTAACTATTGATCAAATCGTCCTACTTTGCTTTCAGCCTAAGCAAACTATCGAAATAAGTCCAAAAATGCATCTTCATGATCATTCTAAGACAAAAATAAAATATAAGAGATACACCTAGGAATAAGGGAGTTTAAGCACTTAATTAAGCCATGTGTGTAAGTGTTTGAATTGCTAACTTATAATAACAATGATCTCGTTTTTAAGCTTAGTTTGGGGAACGTGAAACTTGAGGGTGATAAATCTTCGCAGCACCGAAGCCCTAATGTAAGTCCTCGATCTCTTTACAAGTTATTTCCACGTAGCTACTTTCTATCCTTTTGCTTATATTAAAGTTTTAATTTATCTTAGTACTTTAAATTTTTGTTTAGTAGTATTTGAACAAGGCCAAGGTTGATTAATTATGAGAAAAGTGTAAAATGGCTTTATCGCTAAGCATTGCATGAGGGCATGGCAATGGTTAAGTGTAGGGGATTTGATAGGTGTGAAAACACCCATCCTTTTACCACTTAATTCTGACTAAAACAAGACCAAAACACGTATTTAATATCATTTGTTTGGAATTATGCGTGGCTTTTGTGTTTATTGTGTTTTCAGAGTCAACCGGGAGAATATTGAAGAAAACATGGGATTGCACGGGTTTTATCGAAGAAAAAGACTCAAGACGAAGTCTATTGTCCAAGAGATGCAAAAGATTTGAAGTCATTGTGCCTATTTGAAGATTTATCGAAGAATAGAGCCAAAGATGGAAGATTCATATATGTCGAAGAACTCGAGTCTATTAAACAAAAGATTATAAGACGAGTTGGAATTATTCACCGACACTTCTAAAAATCCAAAGTCGAAAACGGTTATTTAAAAGAAGCGTGAAGACTAAGGAAGAAAGAAGAAAAGAAGCCCGATACTGAAGCCCATTCACAAGCCCATACAAACGCCTATATAAAGGCCTTACCTCACAAATTTTCACACACTTATTTTAGCTAGTCTTTAGTTTTTCATTTTTCTCTAGTTTCTAGAGAGATAAAGTTCCATACTTTCTCTCACTAAACTTTTTCTTTGTTTTTCATCTTTTAATTCAAGCTTCTTTTAATCTTTGTATTGGGGATTTCATCAATCTTATTCAAGTTAAGTTTTTAAGTTCTTTAATCTTTTTCTACTTTTCTTAGTTTATCCAAAATTTTTAATCCGATTTTCATTTCATATGGTTTGTAGTATTTGGTGAATAAGCTCGTGTTAAAAGTTTGATCTAATTTAAACTCTCACACGAATAGGTTATAAGCTCTCCATGCTTATTAGCCTATTCTTTGTTTAAGCTTATTGATTTCGGATTTTCATATAAGTTTTGATCTCTCAAAAGTTGTCAAATTCAAGCTTTTAGAGTTATTTAATTTTCGGATTGCATAGCTTATTGTAAGTGCTTATTGAAGTTTTTAGCTTTCCACCAATTTCGGAACTGCATTCATTTCATCGCAATAAGAGGGTTTTGTTCATATTCCGACGGCTTCATTGCTTGGTATCGCAATAACCCTTAAGGGTTTCACTTTGCGATAGGGTGTAAGTTCCCCTATTCCGATCTGGGATTGCGATCGTGTATTGCGATCGCACATTCCGACGGGTTTAGGTCCCTTTTCTAGTCGAAACTCTGGCCAATTTTTATTCACAACATTTCGATCAGGAACTTTCCGATAGCTTCATTTCGATCGTCTTCATTCCGATAGATATCATTCCGATAGCTTGATTTTAGAGTATTCCGATGGTGATTGACAGAAACATTCCGATGAACCTTCACTTGAAACATTCCGATGGGTCATGTTAATTGCATTCCGATAGCCATAATTTTCATTATTCCGATAGAACAAGTTTTTAAGCATTAATTCAATTAAGTTTTCAAAGTAATTTTCTAATCATTTCTTTACGTTTTCAAGCACTCATTTTTAACTTGTCAATTTAGTTTAATCTTCCAAAGTTTTAAATTACTCAACGTCATTTACATTTAATTGATATTAGTTTTAAAAATAGATAAACAAACCAACTCCTTTTTATTAACCAAGAACAAATCATTCCACTTAGAACCGAGATCAATTCGAGAGGACTGAGATAGAATAGAACCCATAGAAAATGCATGTATCATATGCGATTAAGATAAACCGAAGAACAACCAGACAATTGGTGCAATTTCTCCTTGTTGTTCAACATACTCTTAAAGTTAGCGGCAAATCGAGGCATCATGACCAAAGCATCGGCGAAACTCACATTAAAGTGCAAATCACGAAACATTTTCATAAAAAGCTCAAATTGGTAATTGTCGCGCTCTTGACGTTTCTCCTTTCTATGTCTCGATGGATAGGGAAAAGGTGGTGTGGGTTGAGGCATAGGCATAGCCTTTAAAATCTCGGGTTCCAATGTTGGTAATGGGTCAACCGTAGGTGTGACATGAGCGGTACTTCGTGGGATTGAGACATGCTCCTTTTGGACCACCACCTCGGGTTCTTCCTCAATTGCTTCCTCCGTAGGAGCAATTGGTTGAGGAGTCGGTTCCTTAAGTTTCTTACCACTACGTGTGGTAATAACTTTCATCTCACCCTTAGGGTTTGATATGGTGTTGCTAGGAAGACTACTCGAAGACGTTTTACACATAATTGCCTCAAACATAGATGAGATTTTATCTTCAAACATGGATTGCCTCTTCTTGGCCTTAATCATCTCTTGTTTAATCTCATGTTACCCTTGTTCCATTTTTTGTTGGTTTTGTTGTAACCTAGTTACATTTCCTTCCATCTTGTTGGTATGGATTTTAAGCTCATTTTCTAACTCATTTTTCAACTCTTTCTTCAAGTCGTTCTTAAACTCGGATCTTAGGCTAATGATTTCTCTTTGAATGTTGTCAAACCTAGCATCTTTCCCGTTAGCGTATTCAACAAATTCATTTGGGAAGATCTTTCAACGTTTGCAAACTTTTGTTGTTGTTTTGAAAATCATTTTGATTTTTGTTTGAAACTTGATTATTAACCCCTTGATTACCATAGTTTCCCTTGTTGTAATTGTTTTTGAAACCAACTTGATTGTTGCGATAGTTGTTGTTAGCATTTTGATTTGAAACAAAACCCGGTGGAGTCAATTGATTAGAGCGGGTAACTTGACCGTTTTGGTTGTAAGTTCCCGTGGCCGCGTAGGCACTAGAAGTGTTACCACCGTTGGTAATGCACTCGGAGAAATCATGACCTCCACCACAATACATGCATGAAACCTCAACTGCTTTAGCCGTAGCGGGAGCACTTGGTTCTCCTACTTTGAATTCTTTCAAAAGACCTTTAAGCTTATCAAAGATTTTGTTTTCTAAGTTCGCCTCAATTTGGCAAGCATCGATGGTAGTAGACAAAGAAGGTGAAGCCGAAGACGAAGCCTTACGAACACTAGACGTGCTACGAGGACTATACACCTTAGATCTATTCTCAATTATCACCAAAGCTTCCTCGACCGTTTTACACAAAAAATTACCACCCGCGGCGGCATTAAGATAATCCCTTTCATGATCATTAAGTCCATTGTAAAACGTGTCATTTGATGCAAATCAGAAAAACCGTGATGAGGAAATTCATGTAACATTTCCTTAAACCTATTCCAAGCCGTTGAAAAACTTTCATTAAACTCTTGTGAAAATTTTGAAATCTCGTTTGTCAAATGCGTAGTCTTAGAGGGCGGAAAAAATTGGTTCACAAACTTAGACACGAGATCATTCAACGTCAATATAGAATTGGGTGGCTCTTTCTCTAACCAAATTTTTGCGGGCCCCGCTAAGGAATACGGAAAAAGCATCATCTTAATTGATTCATTAGAGACATCCTTAAACTTGCAAGTGGCGGTAAGACGATTGAATTGGGGGATATGGTTGTGTGGATTTTCATTCTCATCACCACGGAATTTGTTGTTTTGGATCATCGACAACAAACCCGTTTTCACCTCAAAATTCTCCGCAAGGATAGCGGGAATTACAATAGCCTCTCCATAGCCCTCGGTGGGTGCTTGAAGTAACTCCATCATAGTACGATTCGCCATGGTTGGTTCTTTCTCTACAATGGGTTCAACAATGGGAGATTCTTCACTAGAAGATGTTTGGTTTCCTTCCTTTTGACGACGTTTACGTGCACGTCTTTCTTCGGAGCGAGTTTGCATAAACGTCACGTACAACGAGGGGATGAGCAAAGAAGATTCTTTTTGGTGTTTTGTATTTGTCCAATTTTTTGTGGTTTTTGATTGTTTTTACTTTTTTTGGATTTTTGTGATTGTATTAGGTAGACCAAAATCTACAAATCTCCTCCTTAATCAAATCTCTTGATTAAAGAAGCCTCAAGGAATGAAAACGATCACGTGAAGTGAACGCCTTCGATGACTTTAGAACGTTGGTGGAACACGAAAATGTTCAAGAGGGTTTAATCAATGAAACTAAGAAAGTATATATGATACTTAATAATACTTTGGGCGGCAAAACCCTCGATTAGCTCTCAAAATCAAATACTCACAAGCAAGCGGGGAAACGAGGCGGCGCGAAGCACTTAAGATCCTTTTTCCTTAGGATATATTTTATAATATTCGCCTTATACCCACCTTATAATTTGTATTTTTCAAAATCGAGCTTCACGAAAGTATTTATCTATTTTTGTCTTTCTTTCTTGTTTGAGATTCGAATACAATGATTGGGTAATGACCTCCCAAGTCAAGGTTGTGATTTCTCACTTTTGGAGTACTTGTGCATTTATTGTTCTACGTATACAATACAGTAATAGTATTCACACAAAAAACGAAAAACCGATAATACGTAGTAGTAGAGTGCTACTAATACAAATACTATTTATGGTTAGTATATAAAAACAACAATTTCCAAATCAAAACACAACACGCCTCCCCGGCAGTGGCGCCAAAAATGATGTTGAGTTTTACAACCTTGTTTAGGAAAACAAAGTGTAATTAGGGTAAATACACAAGTAGTTTAGGAAAACCACGAGTTATGGCCCAAAGTGAGGATCGTTCTCAAGGAGGCTTGGTGTGTGTGTAATGAAATGATTAACTTTGTGATTATATTGTTATGAGAAAGAAAAATAGAAGTGGGATAAGAAGAGAATGACGGTTACGATGACGGATTATACTAAGACGAAAAGGTCGTACACGTAAAACCGTAAAAGCACCAAAATTAAAAATTTACCCTAAAAATTCCTAAAAAATTGCAATGAATCCTAAATAATGTATTAAGAGTTTACAAAAAATCAAAAATCACCCAAACCTTTTATTTAATTAAATAATTATTTTTTAATGCTAATTAAAGCCCTAAAAATCAATTTAATTAACAAAAAGCCCAAAATGTGTTTTATCACTTTGTAAACCTCTAAAATACCCTAACTTAATTTAAAACTATTTTTGAAAATTTTAAAATTAATTAAAACTATTTAAAAACAATTAAAAACTATTAAAACTTAAAATAATTCTAGAGAATAATTGAAAGACCCTAAAAATATTTGGAAAGTTGTAAAATTCCTAATTAAGTGTCTAGAACCTAGGGAAAATATAAAAACTTAGAAAATCAGACTTTTAATTTTTAGTAATAAAATAATATTAAAATATTAATAAAAATCCAAAAATCCTAAAAAATTCTAAAAAGTTGCAAACTAGCTTATTTTAACCTAAGTAACACATAAATGAAGTTGAAATTACCTGAATACCCTTAATGGGCCTAGAAAATATGGTAAACCCAAAACAGTCACCTTAATGGGCCAAATTAAGCCCAATAAGAAAAAGTGGCCCAAATAAGCCCAAAAACCACTACTTGACTCAAAATTTGATTCTGAACAACTTTTTCCAAAGGCCCAAAAGCTGAAAGTGTGAAATAAGCAAGCTTATACCAAACAGCTTATTCTTAATGGGCTTTTTGGCCCATTAAGCTATAAGCTAATGCCATAAGCTCAAATTAGAGACACACGCTTCCTCTGAGCTAAGTAAGACTTCTATAAAAAGAAATTTGAAATAAGCCAAAGGAATACGCCTGAAAATGCAAAAAGCAATCTATAGAAAACGACAAAATAGTCGTTTTTGAGTTCTAGGCTATCCCAAGAGCTGATTCAAATTGCAAAAGCTTTTAAATGACTTAACTAAGCTTAATCAACAAAAAGTTTTCAAATAAGTTGACTCAATAAGCTGGAAAAAACAAATAAGCACTTATGAAAAAGTCAAATAAGTTGGTTTTCTAGCAAAAAGTCAAAGTCAAAGTCTAATAAGCTCCAGTTCAATCAAATGGGTCAAATAATGAAGATCTATCACAAAAAATAAGTTGTTGCAGGTCTGGATAAGCCAAAATGGCTTATTGATAAGCTAACTGAAAATTTGTACTAGCAGGGGCTAGTTTTTGGTGTTGAGCAGTGGAAACTTTTTCCACTGCTTGACTTCTTGACTTTTTGTCTTTAGTGACTTTTTTGGAGATTCAAGTTTCACAAAGGCACCCAAATGATCAGTGGATCAAGAGGAGTCAATAACAATCAAAAAATCACAATCAACAACAGCCAAATGATACAGTTAATTCAATTAAGCACCAGATCTGACACATACATGAACACTTAAGCAGTTATGAACTTATAAGCTGTTTTAGCAATATTCAGCCAACCAAATTGCACCAAAAGCATACACAAGATATTATAAACTCAAATGAACAAGTCTAAACAGTTTTCATGCAATGGCTCAAAGCCTAAATCAAGATTCAAGCAGATGAAGGTTACTGATGAACACTAAAACATGCAGTTTTATACTTTGCTGATGCACTTGACCAACAAGCCAGATTCAATCACTCAGATCTATCACATATGTTATATAAATGATGTTTTAACAACTTTTAACCCTAAGCATGCATAAACTCTAGGTTTTCCCAAAATCTTAGGTCAAAAACAGTTAAAATCATGTAGTTATAGCAAAATGTATGATTTGGTGTTTCAAAGCTGAAAACTTGCAGCAAAATGCACTCAAACAAGCATATATCCCAAACACCCTTTTATCTTTTTAATCCAAAAATTAAACAAGTATAAGTGTGATTGAGTTTACCAAATGACTAATCTAGCATACTAACAACATTATCATGCAAGATTAAGCATATTCAAGCCAAGAAAACAACAAGAACACAAGTAGAGCACAAATTCACCAAAAATCCAAATTTTATCAGATTTTCAAGGTTTTAAAACAAACCTCATGGATGTACATCCACACCCACGAATGTTAGAGCTTATGTGCTAGCAAGAA
Organism: Glebionis coronaria; assembly: GCA_025667525.1. Classification (NCBI taxonomy): domain Eukaryota; kingdom Viridiplantae; phylum Streptophyta; class Magnoliopsida; order Asterales; family Asteraceae; genus Glebionis; species Glebionis coronaria. Next base: position 422,367,574 of record CM046874.1, on the reverse strand, counting down.
CAAGCACAAGCTTCCAACAACAACCCTGCTAAGATTTAACAGAGTTAGAAGCAGAATATCAAAACAGAAAGGTGACCTTTTTGGAAAATAAACTTGATTAATGCAACTTCTTGTACCCACTCTTGATTATCCCCAAGATATGAGCTTCACAACACCTTAATATCACAATTAGGGTGCTATGATCAGCTTATATCCCAAAAATTCCAAGATGTACCAAGAATCTTAGCAAAATATCAAATTTTAGTCCAATGTGTAATTTCTTACACAAGGTTTACAAAAACGTTTTAAGGTTCAATTTTAGTTAACATATAACATAAAAAAACTTAGAATAAAATGGCACTTGGTATTTCTTCAACAAACTCAAACACAATTTCATTAAACTGAAAGTAGGATTTACAGGTTTGTGAACAAGGAAAAACCAAAAGCCAAGCGCAAATGTTACACCCTAAGGCCTTTATATAGGCTACAAGTTATCTAGGAAAGCTGAAAAAAACGTAAACCCTACCTATGGAAGTCCCCAAATTGCCCTTTGAAGTTTGAACTCTTTGGATAATCATGTGACTCTTTCTTGTTGTTTTGTGGTAGATGGCAAGTGAAAAGTTGATCAAATGGCTTGTATTAAGCTTGAAATGTAAGCTGGATCGTTGGACGTTGGATGACTGTTACTATCTTGTCTTCTTGCTCAATGGTGTAGCAGGGGAGGTCCCATGTGGACACGTGAATGATGTGGAGGCTAGTATTAAGGTTGGGATGTGATTAAGAGGTCATCAATCACTAATCTGGAAGGTTTTATGGGTTAATTGTTACACAATTAAGAAAACCCAATTTTTGTATGAACATGAAGAAAAACTCATTTGATCTTTGTTGTGGGTTTAAGAGGTGTTTATCGCCTGTTTTTATTATTAATTAACTTTTGAAAAAGTTAGTTAATATTAAACGATGAGTGGGATATGATGTGGAGCATTGGTGGATTTTGATTGGTTGTGGAGTGGTAGTGGGGCACGTGTCACCCCACTACTAGTCTAGGTAAGAATTTTGTCTGGCCAACTTAAGCCCTTCTCCTTTCTTCTTTCTTCCATATTGTAAATAATCAAACACAATCCGTTTTCCTTTGTAATCCAACTTTTCATTTTCACACTTTTGCCCCAAATACTTTTCCAAAGTATTTTCAGGGGTATTTCTTGCCATTTTGTGATTCTTGAAGGACTGATTTGGTATTTTCTTCAAGGATTATGGTCTTAACTTGTATGATTGGCATTTTGGAGGACTAAAATCGCCAAGTCTTCATTTATGAGGGACCATTCTTGCCAAATGTTGAAAGTCAAGGGTCCTTTTTGCAAATTAACATATTTCAAGGACCAAACTTGTCTTTTCTTGTACTTTGAAGGACTTCATGATATATTTGACTTTGTGGAGGATAATGGTTGACAATTTAGCTTTGTTGAGGGACTAAAATTGCAAATTCTTCAAAGTGGAGGGCCCTTTTTGCAATATTGCCAAACTTTAGGGACCAAACTTGTAATTATGAGGATTCAAGGGTATAAAGTGTCCATTCTTCCATATTGGAGGACCCTTCTTCATAAATCTTCAAATCTTCAAGGGTTTTCTTGGAAAATTCTTCATTAGGGCTTGGTTCATTGTGCGGCTTCGTTTCCCGTGTTCGATTTTGCATGATTCTTGTGATCTTTTGTCATTTTCTCAATATCTGTACCTAAAATATACAAGAAACAAACACAAGCATATATATGGGTATCTTGATGATATTTAATGCATTTTAAGCCCTTTTTGGACGATGAGACTATGTATAAAAGCAGTCTCATCATAAACCCGCGAGGGAGATAACATGCGAGTTTTAAATGAAAATGGAACACAAGTAGTCCCGATTGTATGCTTATAGATATGGAACCGATTAAATGTATGACCCAAGTTAGATGACTGAAATGGATTATTAAAAGTTAGGTTATGTCACTATAAGTCCCATTAGCATGAATTGTGAACTACCAGGATTTGGTAGACGCTTATGCATATAATTGTACTATTTGGGGAAGATCACCGCAGTTCGCGCCTTGACGGTTGATCCCCGTCGTGCCACATTGATTGGTAAGCGAATTAATGTATGAGAAGATTTATATAGCATGATATTAGTGATGGCACGCTGATTTAGATGGGCACATATTTGTCGGGCTCGCGACCCGTTGTATTTTATAGAAAGGCAACAATGTCATGTGGCTTATAATAATCCAACAACGATAATAAATACTGATAGTGATAAATAATGAGGCTGCGATCTCATAAATAATGTATGCTATATGAATGGAATTATAATATATTGCCTGACTAGCAATATGGGGTCTCATTAATGATATTAAGCTTGTGTTTCTGATTTATATAACTGTTTTATATCACGGTTTTTGCTAAACTTTATGAATTCACTTTGCATTCGTTGATATATTATTCGTATGTTTTATCTCAGGTGCTTGAAGGTAACTTGATGGAGATCGAATCTGATGGCCCATATAAAAATGATATTCATTCGAACTATGTTTTGTAAACTTTATGACTATGAAACTTGAGGACCTGATGTAAACTTTAAACTTGTACTCGAATGAATGTATGTTTAACTTTGTACAACCCTTTTTATGCGTTATCTATGATTTGAGTTGTTGTGCTATCCCGTAACACTATTGACTCTTCCGATGTACCTATACGAAATTTGAGAGTGTTACACAAATCCTTAACCAACTTAACATTCGTCACAAACTTGCTCCATTCGGGAGGAAGAGTATTCAGATACTTTGTGTTGAGCATAAACTGTGGTATCTTCATAGCAAAAATACTAAGCTCATTCAATATTAAAGTGAATCTCAAATAATAATCATGAAGATACTCCCCTAGAACATAGGTAAACTTATCAAACATGTCATATAGCTTACACTTTCGTTCTTGTTGACTTAACGAGGTGTCTTGCATGAAAATGTGAATTCTCTCACTCTTTGGCAACTTTGTAATGATTCACGAGTTTGTAGACATCTGGAGGAAGACCTTGGAGAATGATGTTTGTAGCTTGAATATCACACTTAGCTTGAATTTTTGCGAGCACGAGTAACCGTACCCTCCGTCACGGTACCATAATCTAATGATCCATTTTGAACCGATGCGAAAATGAGATGTCCATTATCGCGATTCAGCATATAAAGTTCCATTCTAGACGTCCATGCCTCGTACATTTCCTTCACCAACATTGGTGGACGATTATCCGTACCCGAGAGGATGGACTTATCCGTAAGAGAAGTACACTCCATTGTGATAATTAATATTTATAAACGATGATCGAACAATGACAGAAAGTAAATGCGCTTGTAGTCGAAAGAAAAATACAGGATTTTACAATTCGTGGAGAAACCAAAAAACAAATTCGTGGAATTTTACAAACACTGATGTTCGTTTCGCAAGTCTTAAATTTATAACAAAGTTTAGACAAATCAATGGACTAGAATACAAACATGGGCAGGTATACCCTTTCTTTCGTAATATAGCTTGTAGTGGTAAGCCGGGATCGTTCTTTAGGAATTAATTTCGTTTTGTTAATCAATATAATAACTAAAGAAAAAAATTGATCGAATAGGTAACAATAATAACATATAAGACTAATATGGGATAGTTCGTATAAGTTCTTGATGATGATAATAATGATCGAGATATGTTTATGTAGGTAAAGAGTGATAATCCTTTTTCGTCAAAAAGACATTTACACAATTTACTTTAGTGTGATTCAAGACTTATGTTTGATTAAGCGACTAAGCTTAAACAAGTTGCCAACGTGTTCAATATTTTATCAAAGTTTCTAAGCGGATCTCTCCAACCAAAGATTCAAAACCATAGACAAGTTCTTAAAAAATTATTATAACAACTTGCGTTTCTCAACGCCAAATTATCGTAACAAATCAACTTTAGATAAAATATGGTTTATAGAACTAGGTGGTAAAATAGTTCTACAACATTAGCTTGAAATCAGTTATAAAGGATCATATCATAGCATCATCACTAGTTATAATCACATACCCATATAGTCACAAATATCTTAGCCTAACATAGTAATCAAAGTAACAAATGGAAAAGAGTAAGAGAACATCATACTTAGATTGATCGAATGAACGAGTACACAAGTGTCACGATTGTATCGTCTTTCCAAGAATCAAAGAGTGGAATACTCTCGTTACAAGTATTTCCCAAAAGTGGAATATACTAAAAATATACTAAGAAAGCTAAAATACCCGGGCTATGGAGTATTGGATAGAAGAGGTGTGTGTAAAATGAGTAGAATTGGTCCCTATTTATAATGCTGGCTGAGGGAAAATGTGTGCCGCACTTCTCCAAGAGTGCGCCGCACTTTGGAGGTGTGAAATGTGTGCCACACTTTCAACATTGTGCGCCGCACTTTTGTGCATTCCAGAATCTTCTCATAGTAGTTTTAGTTATTTGCACTTTAAGGACTCTTCTTATTGTTTCTTCACTTTGCTTCCTCAAACTGTATACCTGCATGTAAAACGCAATATATTAAGTATCTAAAGCTCTTATTTATAAAACAAAGTGGCATTATAATAACGGGTTGAATATGTATATTTAGGTCGTTATCAAATTCCTCCACACTTAGCTATTGCTTGACCTCAAGCAATCAAAGCGAGAAAACAAATTAGATTTAAATTTTTCTAAGTAGTGAAAGCAAATGAGAAGAAAATGATTAAATGTTTCTAAGTAGCAAAAGCAAATGAAAATATAATTTTAGCACCTCACATGGATAGTGTTTAGTTTTAAATACACAAAAATATCACTCACAAGGGGAAAATGTAAGATAACACTTAAGTAGCTCAGACATAAAATGGATAGCCACCATAGACTTGTACATGACACTTAAACATAACTGTTATGGCGTGAGCACCAGATAAGTTTTCAGAGAAGCAAAACGTGATAATTGATGTGGGTTTAGGAACAAAATATTCCATGTCAAAGTCGTAGAACAAACTATACTAGAATACTTTATTCTTTCTATTTTCTTTTCTTTTTCATTTTTTTTAGTAAGAGAACATCATATATACTTTTGACCTGACAATGGATAGGCATCATATCGAGATAATAGCACGTGGGATAATATAACACATAAGTACAAGTGCAACATATTTTAGCAAGCCAGTGTAGCTTAACTAAAATGATTCAATGGTGATTTATTTTTCCTCTTTTCGAAAATATTTATAAATTAACCTCACTACGGTTTATTAAATGATGATCAAGTACAAGTTCTGAAGAAAACTAGATTATCGGCTTTCACACAAAATAGAGAAATATAAAGCTAGGATTTCTCACATATTTGGTGGATGGTTTTTGTGCTTAGTTATAGTGCAATCAATGAGATTTTTGCTTTGCTAAAAACTTTATTTATTTACAATACATCAATATTTTTATTTTATTTCAAAAAGATTTTTATATGTAGATTTTTTTTTATATTATTATTATTTTCCCTATTTGTCTCTTCCTCCACACTTAAGGTGAACATCGTTCTTGAGATGATAACTGATAAAAATTAAAAATAGGAAAAATGCAAAGGGAAACGAGAACTTCCCGGGGCTAAGTAGAAAATTGCGGGACTTCAAGAGATGAATCCAACTTAGAGCTCCAAATTTGCTATTTTTCTTCATGATATCATAAAACAAAAAACCATGCAAAATATATACAAGGACGGTTTTATTTATTTTACAAGTCCTCCTCCACACTTAAGGTAAAAAGTGGGGGATAAAACATGGATTGCCTTCCGAGAAGCGCTAAGTTTAGAGTCTTTAGCCAGACTCAGCTACTCGGATTTATTTTAAAAAAGAATGGGATCTCTTCTTCATCGAATTCATTACAGTTTTCTTCTTCATGGTAGAGCTTGAGTCTATGTCCATTGACAATAAAACTTGTATTGTCTTTACTGTGTAGTTCAACATATATAGATGGATATTGGTGTTTCACTGTATAAGGTCCAGTACATCTCGAAGTAAGTTTAGGTTGTTTAAATTTATATTTTGAGATAAAGAGAAGTACTTCTCTCCATGTTTGAATTCTTTTCTTAGTCGCAATTTGCGATCATGCCACACTTTGGTTCGTTCTTTATATAAACGTGAACTTTCATAAGCTTGATGTCGAAATTCATCTAACTCATGAAGTTGGAATGTACATTTTTCTCCAGCCGCAATGAGATCAGGAATGCAGTTCTTAAGTGCCCAATATGCATGGTGCTCAATTTCTTTTGGTAAGTGGCAGGCTTTTTCATACAAGAGTTTGTACTGTGTGGTTCTAGTTGGTGTTTTGAATGCGGTACGAAAGGCCCATATGTCACACCCCACCATGGCGGAACATGGGGCGCGACGTATGGATATCATCACAACATGGCGTGTCTATAGAGACAACTATATGAAATAAGAAATGTCATAAAAATGGTGACACGAAGGTCATGACAATATCTCAACAAAAGCAAGGGGTCTAGGTAAGTAAGTAACAGTCCTACTTCTTACCCAAGACAACAAATAACATACCAACAAACATATGTGTGCCACAGTATCACTTATTAAAAGAACAATCAAATAAAAACTAAGAAGGAAACGGGGATTCTCCTTCTATATGCAATCCTAAGCTTCTCCAATCCTAGCCACTTACATTCTCATGCTTAACCATAGTATCACCTGAAAGAGACACTAAAACACGTCAACATAAAGTTGGTGAGAGTCATAGGTTTAGACTCCAACACTAAATCAGTTACAAGCTGTGAATAACAATTATCAACAAAAGAACATATGGACAATGTGTTACAATTATGTATTAACAACTATCAATCAAGACCAATCATACCAAACAAATCCAAAGCTCCTACCTTGCCAAACAACATCAAGGTACCTTAGATGATCACCCTATGTACCTATCCCAAGGCCACTACCTTGGTAACCCACAAGGCCACTACCTTGTCAAACCACAAGGCCACTACCTTGTCAAACCACAATAACTGAGACGGCACGTGTCCCCCGATCCAAATCATACACAATCAAGAATCACATATCAGTTAATCACATAATGTACACACAAGTCCATCACAACCATAAAACATTCATAGCAACAATTTATAAATAACTCAACACAGTGTCTCTTCCATCCCATATGGAAGTCAAAATCAAAAGTAAACATGGACTATGAAACTCACCTGATAGCTCCTTCACACGTCCTTGCACTAGCAACAAGCTAACAAACCAAAAACACGAAATCAATAAACGAACCAATCACTAAGATGGCTCATTAACCTATGATGGACATCTAGCCTATTCTCACATATATACCTCATTAATAAGCTCTAATTATCCCATTACCCTTCCTTAACAAGTCCTTAACTTGGTTAAGTTTAATAACTAACCTGTTCGTATTTTACCCAAAACAGTCCCAGTTTTAGGTCTCAAAACTTTAGGTCAAACGCCCACTTAAACCTACCCATGGTTTCTGTAAAAGGAATATTCATACCCTTACATATGTTGGCTAACACTTCCCACTTGCCCTAACCTTAAAGCTACTGTTAAGGCTCCGATATATATATATCTACTTTTGTCATTCCAGATTTTCTGAATTTAAACGTACTAAAAGATTGTTACCATTAACGGGTCTTACCCTAAACCACCACCTTAGCCCAAGTGCAGATATTAACTACAATATATAAATCATCTCTCACGTTCGTGAGAAGATCCCAATGCAACCCTAAGTGCCCCAAACAACCCAAAAATTAAAAAGAAAACAGGCTGAATTCAAAACTGTTTTGACCTCCGACTGTTGTAACCTGTTTTTGACCCACTTCCCGACCTCCAATTTAGTTATCGTTTCTTTCATTGGAAAGCCACTTCAAATAGCTTTCCAGGGGTACTTGGATCGTAAAATAAGAGTTTATAAAACTCCCGATATGATCAAAATAATTGACTCAAAATCTGCCCAGTTTTTAAAAACGGGTTTTAAACAAATTGAACTAATTAATTACCCATAACCCCATCTAATACAAGCCCTAGATTATATGATCATCCCAATATGATTATAACATCATTAATTTACTGATTTTATATAAACCCTAACCCTAATCCATCATAAGAATGATTAATTTAATCATAAAAACAATTCAATCAAAAAGGTTTAAGAAGGTTTACCTTTAATTAAATGGAGAATGAAAAAAAAAATACAGAAAACCCTAAAAGCTCTCTTATGCCGTCGACTGAATGTTCCAGGAGAAAAAAAATATAATTTGTTTTGGTGTAAGGGTTCCTTATATAACAAAAGTCCTAGCCCAACCCAAACACTACTTACCTTAAATCCCCTTTTTCCTTTTTTTTTTGATTAGGCCGGCCTAATAACCGCCTATATACATATTTATATTTATTTTTCTTTTTTATTGTTAAATAATATGTTACTAACATTACCTTAATTTGTCTTAATTTATTACAGCTCCTAAAGCTTCCAAAACCCCAAAACCGTAAAACTAGTCAATTTTACGCGTTTTATCGTAAAAGACGTAAAATATACACTTTTAAAAACAATCTCAAATTTTTAAATAAACTTTATAACTATGTCCTAAATGACTTAAAACCATCCCGAAAAATATTCATATGGCTAATTACCTTATCCGAGACCTCTAAATGCTAAACCGTAAATCCTAAAAAATACACTATTACTATAATACTTATACGTATACGTAACCACCAAAATACCACCATTTCATTTCATAGTCACTAATTGTGATCTCATGAACATGAATTAACCGTACCTCGATTTAATTATGAGTACTCTATACTCATAAACAATAATCACACCAACCTCGTTCACACAACATAAACACGTAAGCACAAAAATCAAGTAGTCACACATAAAATAACCTACAAGTAAGACCAAGTGACGAACCTCAAAACCACGGTTGTCACATCACTCCCTCCTAATAGAAATCTCGTACCGAGATTTACTCCTTAGGATCGTCATTAACGAACAGTTGAGGATACTTACTCCTCATAAACTCTTCCCGTTCCCACGTGAACTCCGGTCCACGTTTATAATTCCACCTAACCTTAACTAACGGTATCTTACTTCTTTTCAAGGTTTTAACTTCACGGTCCATAATCTCTATCGGCTCTTCAATAAAACGAAGGCTTGCATCTATACTAATATCGTCCACCGACACTTGCAAGTCAGTTCTTGCTAAGCATTTCCTCAAGTTTGAGACATGAAACACATCATGTACACTACTTAACTCTTCCGGTAATCTCAACCTGTATGCCACTAGCCCAATCCTTTCAAGGAATTCAAATGGCCCCACAAATCTAGGTGCTAACTTCCCTTTCTTCCCGAACCGCATCACCCCTTTCCATGGTGAAACCTTTAGCATCACCTTGTCCCCAACCCCAAATTCTAACGGCTTACGCCTCTTGTCCGCATAGATCTTTTGTCGATCTCTAGCCGCCTTCAATTTTTCCTTAAGCACGGTAATCGCATCCGTAGTCTCCTGTACCATCTCCGGTCCAATTAGTTGGCTACTTCCTACTTCAGCCCATAACAGCGGTGACCTACACTTCCTACCATAGAGTGCCTCAAACGGTGCACACTCTATACTAGCATGGTAGCTATTATTGTACGAGAATTCTGCCAACGCCAAATGATTCTCCCAACTTCCTCCAAAATCTATCACACATGGTCTTAACATGTCTTCCAGTGTTTGTATAGTCCTCTCACTCTGTCCATCCGTCTGCGGATGATAAGCTGTGCTCATATCCCTCCTCGTACCCAAGGCCTTCTGCAATAGCCCCCAAAATCTAGACGTAAACCTGCTATCTCTATCTGATATGATTGACACCGGTACTCCATGTTTTGCCACCACATGTTCCAAGTATTTCTTGGCAAACCTTTCCATCTTATCATCCTCCTTCATTGCCACAAAATGGGCAGACTTAGTCAGTCTTTCCACTATTACCCAAATCATATCATTTCCACTGTTAGACCTTGGCAGTTTTGTAATGAAGTCCATGGCAATATTCTCCCACTTCCATTTAGGAACCTCTGGTTGTTGCAGTAACCCTGACGGTCTTTGATGTTCAGCCTTCACCTTGGAGCAAGTCAAACATTCACTAACGTACAAAGCTACATCCTTCTTCATTCCTGGCCACCAATACATATCTCGCATGTCCCGATACATCTTATCAGCTCCTGGGTGTATCGAATACCTCGACGTATGAGCTTCATTCAATATCACCTTCCTTGTATCACCAAACAACGGAACCCAGATTCTATCCAAGTAATACTTGCAACCATCTCCTCTTTCTTCCATGTACTGATCCATAGTATGTAAATTTTCTTCAACCAGCCTTTCTTCCTTTACGGCCTCTATTTGTGCTGCCCGAATTCTATCCTTAAGAGTTGTCTGAATTGTTATGCTCATTGCCCTTACTCTCTTTGGTTTTAGCCTCTCCTTCCTACTTAGCGCATCTGCCACCACATTGGCCTTCCCAGGGTGATACTTAATCTCACAGTCATAATCACAAATTAACTCCAACCATCGTCTCTGCCTCATGTTCAAATCTTTCTGATCAAAGATGTGCTGCAAACTTTTATGGTCCGTAAAGATCACACTTTTCGTCCCATACAAGTAATGTCTCCATATCTTGAGAGCAAAGACTACAGCTCCTAGTTCCAAGTCATGTGTGGTGTAATTCTACTCATGGTTTTTCAATTGTCGTGATGCATAAGCTATGACCTTGTCTCGCTGTATAAGAACACATCCCAAACCCTGGTTGGACACATCACAGTAAACCACAAAATCTTCCACCCCTTCTGGTAAAGACAAGATAGGTGCATTACACAACCTATCCTTTAGTGTCTGAAACGCATGTTCTTGCTCTTCGCCCCATTCATACTTCTGATTCTTTTGGGTCAACAGTGTCAAAGGATTTGATACTCTAGAGAAATTCTCTATAAATCTCCTGTAATATCCTGCCAAGCCTAAGAATGACCTTATTTCTGACGGTGTAGTAGGTTCCTTCCAATCCTTTACTGCTTCAATCTTCTTTGGGTCTACATGTATGCCATCATTATCGATTACATGCCCCATAAATTGTACCTCTTGCAGCCAAAATTCACACTTGGAGAACTTCCCATAAAGTTTCTCCTTCCTGAGCAGCTCCAATACCGATCTCAAATGTTGGTTATGCTCCTCCTCCGTCTTAGAGTAGATAAGTATGTCATCAATGAAGACTATGACAAATTTGTCTAGATATGGCTTGCACACTCGGTTCATTAGATCCATGAACACTGCTGGCGCGTTTGTCAATCCAAATGGCATAACGGTGAATTCAAAGTGTCCGTACCTTGTTCTGAACGCGGTCTTTTGTATGTCCTCCTCACAGACCCTTAGTTGGTGATAACCGGACCTAAGGTCAATTTTTGAGAAGTACCTTGCTCCTTGCAGCTGATCAAATAAATCGTCAATCCTTGGGAGAGGATAACGGTTCTTAATGGTCAGCTTGTTCAACTCCCGATAATCAATACACATTCGAAAAGATCCATCCTTCTTCTTGACAAATAGCACCGGCGCTCCCCATGGAGAATAACTTGGTCGAATGAAACCCTTATCCTGTAATTCCTTAAGTTGCTCGGCTAATTCTTGCATCTCTGATGGTGCTAGACGATATGGTGACTTTGCTACGGGTGTTGCCCCGGGTACTAAGTCAATCTTAAACTCTACTTGTCTCACCGGTGGTAACCCCATCAAGTCATCCGGGAATACATCGACGAACTCTCTTACTACCCGAATCTTATTGATTTGTGGCTCATCATCCTTGGCATTCATATGGGACATGGTCTTCTTCTCATTCCTTTCTCCGTACACGTATAACACCTTCATATCACCTATGGGTATCTTAACAATCTTTTCATGACACATTAGCTCAGCCCTATGCTTCGATAACCAATCCATCCCAACGATTACATCGAAGCTCCCATGTCCTAGAGGGATTAAATCTATGGTGAACTTAAATTCTCCCAACTCTAATTTGCAGTTCAAAAATATCTCATCTACTTCTTCTTGCTTACCACTAGCTATTTCAATCACATATCCTGGTTTCGCTACACTAGGGTTCATATCTAACAAAGGCACGAATTGAGACGACACAAAACTAAAATCTGCCCTAGAGTCAAAAAGAATCGTAGCGAGGTGATTGTTAACAGAAAACGTACCCGTGACTACATTCGGGTCCTGAACCGCTTCTACTGCATTTGCAAGGTAAACCCTGCCTCCATTCCGATTTCCCCTATTCTGATTTCCCTCGTTCCTGTTCCAGTTCCGATTCCCAGTGTTCCCATTGTTGCGGTTAGCATTGTTCCGGTTTCCACCGCCTTGGTTTCCTCGACTTCCCTCCAAAGCTAACTGGCCTCTGCCCTGGTTGGTTGCTCCAACCAATCTAGGACACTCCCTCTGGAAATGCCCGGGTTGTCCACACTCAAAACAATTTCCCCCGGTGACATTCATCCTTACAGACTGGATTGATGTTGCGTTTCTGTTAGGTGCGTCACATTTTCTGGCAAAGTGTCCCGGTTTTTGGAAATTGTAGCATGTCTGGCATGGTGTACCTCTTGGATGGAACCCAGAGCAGGTTCGGCAGGCAGCATTGTTGTTGTTCGGATTTCCAGAACCTTGAGGTACCCTCATGGCAAAATTTCTTCCATCTTTCGCCTTCTTAGCATTCTTCCAGTTGGTGTCAAGCGACTTCGCGGCTTCTGGCTCCTTTCTTTTATCCCCCGCTTTTACCAAGATTCCACTAGATACCGCCTCCTCAGTAAGTATTCCTACCGTTAGTATGGCCTGTTGTATTGTGTTAGGCTGAGTAGCCTTAATCATTCCCTTGATCTGAGGAGGTAATCCAGCAATGTACTGCTTAATCTTGTTCGCCTCAGGGGTAACCAAATGGGGAACCAGCTTTGCAAATTCATGGAAGCGATCTGTGTAATCTGCATGAGCCGCTCCAACCATATCATGTCCCCAAAACTCATTTTCTAGCTTCTCCATCTTATTGCTTGGACAAAAATCTGTAGTCATAAGAGCTTTAAAATCGGCCCAAGCCATAGCATTTGCAGCAACTCTTCCCCTTGCTTGAACTTGGGTGTTCCACCAAGTTAAAGCCTTCCCTACCAGTGAACCAGTTACGTACATGACCATTTGATTTGGTAAGCATCCACTCATCTGAATTACATTCTCCATCTTCTCAATCCATTGGGTAAGTACTACCGCGCCGCCCTTCCCATCATAGTCTCTTGCACCACAAGAAGTGAATGCCTTATAGCTACAACCATTGTTTCCACCTCCTCCTTGACCATTGTTGTTATTATTGTTGTTCAGGTTGTTAGTCACCTGCTGAACAATGGTTGGTATTATGTTGGCCATTTGAGCAGCAATCAAAGTAGCCAAGTCAGGATTTCCATCACCACTTCCACCAGCACCATTTCGCGTGTTCACCATGCTGATAGTAAAAACATGACACCCGTTAACAACTACCAGAATACTCCATATAGTATACTTACCACTATACATACGCCTAATCATAATCATACATACTACCAACATATGCTATACAAGCATGTATCAATTCTCTTTCATGCAATCATACTTGAAAGTCTAGTGGTGTTGTGGCACATATATAATTATGTAGGCCTCCATAATTATACATGTTCCCTTTCACCAATGTACTCCCTCATATGATGACACTTATAAGAAATTAATACTACACATAACACATAATCCATCAACTCACAAGCACATAAACACACAAAATAAAATCCAAAACTCCATTTATTAAAATAACATAGTCAAAACTTGAAACATCACAAATCCATGGTCTAGCTAAACTAGCGTAGACATAATCCAAACGAAAACATAAATAATTTTAAGGCATGCCGTCCATAAGAGTCGGAAAATTTAAAACAAATAACTATTGGATGCAGTGGATTCGGTATCGGATTTGGTATCGCTTACTTCTCCTTCATTATTGTTATCCTATGAATAAACTGGTTTAGTCTTGACAGTCCTCAATAGTACTTCCTTATTCCCTTCCTTAGATGTTATTGTTAGGACTGTCTTATATACCCACGCCCGGTTCACTTTTACCCTAGACATGTGTTCTATCGCCTCGCATGGATACCACGCCTCTGGAATTTTCCTTCTATAGTTTGTACGTACGTTGCATATTAACCTCCTAATTCCAGTGACTTGCACCACTATTTGTCTCTCAGAAGGCATGACTTAAACATTAAAAGAAAATATCACTCATCAGATACATAGTATAACATAACAAAATACAGATGCTATCATGCATTAAATCATAAATCATAACATACATTTTCTAGCAAAGTACCAAGATGACTAGCGTGGACGATGGTAGTTAAACCCGCACTAGTTAAAACTTGAAAGGAAAATATTATGTGGTCAAGTATGGACCATATTAGTTCCTAACTTAACAACATCGCAAAATAACATTCAAACACATCAATTATTATAAAATGCACACATACTCCTATGACGCCTATATGCAGGGACCCTTAAGCTATAGACTAGGCTACGCGACTAGGCAACCTAATTCTCTATAACCACTGGCTCTGATACCATTCTGTCACACCCCACCATGGTGGGACATGGGGCGCGACGTATGGATATCATCACAACATGGCGTGTCTATAGAGACAACTATATGAAATAAGAAATGTCATAAAAATGGTGACACGAAGGTCATGACAATATCTCAACAAATGCAAGGGGTCTAGGTAAGTAAGTAACAGTCCTACTTCTTACCCAAGACAACAAATAACATACCAACAAACATATGTGTGCCATAGTATCACTTATTAAAAGAACAATCAAATAAAAACTAAGAAGGAAATGGGCATTCTCCTTCTATATGCAATCCTAAGCTTCTCCAATCCTAGCCACTTACGTTCTCATGCTTAACCATAGTATCACCTGAAAGAGACACTAAAACACGTCAACATAAAGTTGGTGAGAGTCATAGGTTTAGACTCCAACACTAAATCAGTTACAAGCTGTGAATAACAATTATCAACAAAAGAACATATGGACAATGTGTTACAATTATGTATTAACAACTATCAATCAAGACTAATCATACCAAACAAATCCAAGGCTCCTACCTTGCCAAACAACATCATGGTACCTTAGATGATCACCCTATGTACCTATCCCAAGGCCACTACCTTCGCAACCCACAATGCCACTACCTTGTCAAACCACAAGGCCACTACCTTGTCAAACCACAATAACTGAGACGGCACGTGTCCCCCGATCTAAATCATACACAATCAAGAATCATATAGCAGTTAATCACATAATGTACACACAAGTCCATCACAACCATAAAACATTCACAGCAACAATTTATAAATAACTCAACACAGTGTCTCTTCCATCCCATCTGGAATTCAAAATCAAAAGTAAACATGGGACTATGAAACTCACCTGATAGCTCCTTCACACGTCCTTGCACTAGCAACAAGCTAACAAACCAAAAACACGAAATCAATAAACGAACCAATCACTAAGATGGCTCATTAACCTATGATGGACATCTAGCCTATTCTCACATATATACCTCATTAATAAGCTCTAATTATCCCATTACCCTTCGTTAACAAGTCCTTAACTTGGTTAAGTTTAATAACTAACCCGTTCGTATTTTACCCAAAACAGTCCTAGTTTTAGGTCTCAAAACTTTAGGGCAAACGCCCACTTAAACCTACCCATGGTTTCTGTAAAAGGAGTATTCATACCCTTACATATGTTGGCTAACACCTCCTACTTTCCCTAACCTTAAAGCTACTGTTAAGGCTCCGATATATATATATCTCTACTTTTGTCATTCCAGATTTCCTGATTTTAAACGTACTAAAAGTTTGTTACCATTAAGGGGTCTTACCCTAAACCACCACCTTAGCCCAAGTGCAGATATTAACTAAAATATATAAACCATCACTCACGTTCGTTAGAAGATCCCAATGCAACCCTAAGTGCCCCAAATAACCCAAAACATAAAAAGAAAACAGGCTGAATTCAAAACTGTTTTGACCTCCGACTGTTGTAACCTGTTTTCGACCCACTTCCCGACCTCCAATTTAGTTCTCGTTTCTTGCATTGGAAAGCCACTTCAAATAGCTTTCCAGGGGTACTTGGATCGTAAAATAAGAGTTTATAAAACTCCCGATATGATCAAAACAATTGACTCAAAATCTGCCCAGTTTTTAAAAACGGGTTTTAAACAAATTGAACTAATTAATTACCCATAACCCCATCTAATACAAGCCCTAGATTATATGATCATCCCAATATGATTATAACATCATTAATTTACTGATTTTATATAAACCCTAACCCTAATCCATCATAAGAATGATTAATTTAATCATAAAAACAATTCAATCAAAAAGGTTTAAGAAGGTTTACCTTTAATTAAATGGAGAATGAAAAAAAAAATACATAAAACCCTAAAAGCTCTCTTATGCCGTCGACTGAATGTTCCAGGAGAAAAAAAATATGATTTGTTTTGGTGTAAGGGTTCCTTATATAACAAAAGTCCTAGCCCAACCCAAACACTACTTACCTTAAATCCCCTTTTTCCTTTTTTTTTTGTTTAGGCCGGCCTAATAACCGCCTATATACATATTTATATTTTTTTTTCTTTTTTATTGTTAAATAATATGTTACTAACATTACCTTAATTTGTCTTAATTTATTACAGCTCCTAAAGCTTCCAAAACCCCAAAACCGTAAAACTAGTCAATTTTACGCGTTTTATCGTAAAAGACGTAAAATATACACTTTTAAAAAAATCTCAAATTTTTAAATAAACTTTATAACTATGTTCTAAATGACTTAAAACCATCCCGAAAAATATTCATATGGCTAATTACCTTATCCGAGACCTCTAAATGCTAAACCGTAAATCCTAAAAAATACACTATTACTATAATACTTATACGTATACGTAACCACCAAAATACCACCATTTCATTTCATAGTCACTAATTGTGATCTCATGAACATGAATTAACTGTACCTCGATTTACTTATGAGTACTCTATACTCATAAACAATAATCACACCAACCTCGTTCACACAACATAAACACGTAAACACAAAAATCAAGTAGTCACACATAAAATAACCTACAAGTAAGACCAAGTGACGAACCTCAAAACCACGGTTGTCACACCATAGAGCATCTTCTAATTTTCTAGACCAACAAGCAGGGTTGTTTTGGACGGTCTTTTCAAGAATTTGCTTAAGAGCTCTATTAGTGTTTTCAACTTGGCCACTCGTTTGCGGGTGGTAAGATGTGGAAAATTGGTGGTTGACTCCATATGTTTTCATGATTTTTTCCATGAGTTTGTTACATAAATGAGTTCCTCTGTCGCTTATTAGTGCTTTAGGAATCCAAAACGACAAAATAATTTCTTTAAGAATGCTATAACAACTCTTGCATCGTTAGTTTGCAAGGCTTGAGCTTCGGCCCATTTCGATACATAGTCGACGGCGAATAAAATGTATTCACATTTATAAGATTTTGGAAATGGTCTCATGAAGTCGATACCCCACACGTCAAAGATTTCACAGACTTGGATATTATTGAGAGGCATCTCATCTCTCTTTGTAAGGTTTCCAGTCCTTTGACATGCTTCGCATAATCGTAATAAGGTATGAGCTTCATGAATTATCGTAGGCCAGTAAAAGCCATCGTCGGACACTTTTTTAGCGGTGGTATTCGCTGCGTAATGTCGCCGGTCGGTCCGTAGTGACAGTTATCGAGAATTTTTCGAGATTCAGATCCGGAAATACAACGTCAGATCATTCCATTGGAACATATTCTGAATAGGTGAGGATCGTCCCAAAAGTATTTTTTGAGTTCAAAAACGAATCTTTTCTTTTTTTGGTATGTCATTCTCTTTCGTAAAATACCTACAGCCAAATAGTTTACAAATTCTGCGAACTATGGTGTATTGTTAGTATTTATTTGCATTATATGCTCATTGGGAAAATCATCAATTTCATCATCGTTAGAATCATCATTAACTATGTGAGATAAATGATCGACAGCAACATTCTCAGCTCCTTTTTTTTATCTTTAATCGCTAAATCAAATTCTTGTAAAAGCAATATCCATCGTATGAGACGAGGTTTGGCGTCTTGCTTTTTAAACAAGTATTTCAAAGTTGGGTGATCGATGTAAACTACTGTTTTTGACAAAACGAGGTATGATCGAAATTTGTCAAACGCGTAAACTACAGTCATGAGTTCTTTTTCTGTAATGGTGTAATTTTGTTGGGCTGCGTTTAAATTTATACTAGCAAAGTAGAGGGAGTGAAATTGTTTTCCACCTTTTTGTCCAAGGGCATGTTACTTGCATTGCACATAAGCACAAATGGAAGATTCTAACTCGGGCTTGTAGTAATTGGTGTGCATGTAAGCTTTGCTTTGAGTGTTTCAAATGCTAAAAGGCATTCATCATTAATATCGAATGTTCTTTCTTTTTCTAGAAGTTTAGTTAAAGGTCTTTCGATCTTCGAAAACTCTTTGATTAATCGTCGGTAAAAACCGGTATGACCTAAAAAACTTCTAATACCTTTCACATTAGTAGGTGGTGGGAGTTTTGAAATTACGTTTACTTTCGATTTGTCAACTTCTAAGCCTGCGCCAGACACTTTGTGTCCAAGCACAATTACTTCTTTAACCATAAAGTGACATTTTTCCTAGTTTAGCACAAGATTTTCTTCTTTACAACGTGCTAACATTTTATCAAGATTGCTAAGACATGCGGCGAAAGAATTTCAAAAGATGGAAAAATCGTCCATAAATACTTCGACTGATTCTTCAATCATATCGTGCAAAATTGCAATCATACACCTCTGAAAAGTAGCAGGTTTATTGCATAGGCCAGAAGGCATGCGCCTATACGCGTAAGTTCCAAATGGACAAGTAAATGTAGTTTTCTCTTGATCCGGGTTGATTGGGATTTGAGAGTATCCGGAAAAACCATCTAGGAAACAAAATTATTCCTTCCCTGCGATTCTTTCTAACATTTGTTGATCCCAAACTTAGATCGATTTAGCTTTGTGTTATCGAGATTAAATCAAGTATAACACGTAGATAAACTTTGTGTATTTGACAATCTAAGTATTATGCGGAAACTAATACTTAGAACAAAGAACAAACATAATATATGAATACCAAACTTTCACTTTGATTAATAATATCAATGAAAGATTACAATGAAAGTGTTGTGAAATATGTGGAAGAGGTGTATATGAGATGTGTCTTATGTCTAACCCAAATGCCTCCTTTTATAGGTTTAAGGAGCCTTGTACAAAAAGCTAAGATCAACTATTTTAGGAAGAGACATAAGATAAACATACTCAAATAACTTATTGACTAAATCTTTTAAACACTTAAGAATATATTCTGAATTCTCATCTTCATATTTTATCCACCAGCTTGAAGAATTCATCATTGGCAGATTTAGTCCTTGTCTTTGTCTTAAGATTCTTCTTGTCAATGCCTTGATAATTCTTATCAGCGTCTCATCTGTCAGCGCCTCGTTTACTCTTGTCAGCGTCCAATTTCCTCTTGTCAGCTTTCCAGTGACTTAGCTAATTTTATTCCCAACAATCCTCCCCTAAACTTGATATCTACTCTAGTAATCAAGTTTCTGAATAAAATAAAACATACAGAGAGGATTATTACAAACATACTTATCCCTGAATTTGAGTAATGATAAATCTCGGAAAGTCAATCACTCAAATCCCTTGTATAGTCAGCCTTCACTTGGTCTTAATCATCTTCAATACCTGTAGAGTCTTTGGAACTTTCTTTATTACTTTTGTCACTCAAATTCGATTGCTCCTCCCCTTTTTAAGACTCATCTCCAAGATCAATATACAAGGACGGAACCAAGAACGTCCTCCTTGCATCAACTTCCAAAACAACAAGTCTATCAGTTCAAAACAGTGATCCTTGACAATTTGTACCATTTCTGTATTATGCTGTTACAAGATAATACAACATTTCATCAATTCCATCAATGTCAAAGGTTTCATACTGTCCTCATCCACATTCGGGAAATGAATCATCTATGTTGATTCATAGGACATGGAGATGGACTTACTAATGATAAGACTGACTTGACCTGCATTAAAGCTAGTGCCAATAGTCTCAGCCATCGCCATAACACTATACACCCTTGTGAAAGTGATCTCTGCTGCTACTAGATGGCAATCACTAGGAAAAACATCTCAATGATCATTAGGCTTCCAGATATCCAAAAATTTGAAAAATGAAAGGGTGATGAAACATTTTGGGACTATAAAGAAGTTTATCAATAACACCAGCTAAGATGTCATAGCATAAAATGGACTTACGATTGGAAAACTTTAGTTAGAACATAAACAAAGGTAATAATCCTAAGGAAATTAACTAGTCTCTAATAAGAAAGAGTGACAAACACTGTTCATGCATACACTCATGCAAAAGCATGATAGACACACATGAACTCTATATTACTTTGTTCACAAATGCCCCAAAGAGAAAGTTAACTCATATAAAACCTTTGCAACTCCCCAAGTAACCCAAACATATACCCAAAGTCTCCCAACCGACCAAACCCAAATCTAGGTCAAATGTCTTGGCAACATGCACAATATATCAACTCTGCATGCTATAGTGCCTCACGAATTAGAAAACTAAATCGTACTCACCAGTGGACACAATCTAGAATTGTGCAAGAGTGCTCTAAGAGTACCCAAAAACCTAGAGGTTTACCTCCCCTTAACAGAAGCATACAAATCATTATATGTAAAGAAGCAAAATTTTATTTCAAGACAAGAATGTAAACACTCCAACCATCATAAATAAAAGTTTTCAATTTTGTATCCATCCAAATATAGCTCCATATTCCTGCATAGTTAGACAAAAACCACAAAAACACACCAACATAAGCTACCCTTTCCCACAATAATGGGTAGAGATAACATGTTAGTGGATAAAAATAATATCAGTGGAAAGACCAACAATGCATGTTCCTTGAGCATTCACTATCCCAATATCCTTGATGTTGGGTCAAAAAGTTGATGTGGCAGAAACTCAAAAACGAAGAAAACATAAAGAAATTGTCCAAGCGTTGTCAAGAGTTAATCAAGCGTTGACATGTACAATTTAGGCGTTGATAGCTCAAGAGTTGTCATGTACAATGCAAGCATTGTCACATGCAATTCAAGCATTGACAAAACGTAGACAAAGAAGCTTATGGAAGCTTCTATTTAGATAAACATGCAAAAGATATTCTGCATAAGTTTATTTAAATAGAAGATTTACTTGTTTATTCATCATTATCTCTTGTAAACCCTAATCCTTACACTATAAAAAGGAACCAAGGGTCTTAGGTTTTATTCATTCAATTCATTCACAATGTAAACCTAAAGCGTGTGTCGACTAGATGTGGGATTCAATGTATACACGTCTAGTGGTTGTTGATTATTAATATAATTAAAAATCCATTTGCTTTAATTCATGTTATTCGTGCCTAAACACCTTGTTAATGGTTGTTGTTCTAATTCCGCTTTGATTGTATAATCATATGAACAATGATCATTCCTAGTAGCTTAAAAGATCCGGAAACCAAGGTTTCCACAATTGGTATCAGAGCTTGTTGAGGAACTTTTGATCTTTGAAGAACACCAGAACCATACACGAACACCAAAACCCTAAATTTTCTCAGAAACCCTAAAAACACCAAAACCCTAAAAACATCATGTCTGAAGCAATAACCACCTCCTCTTCACCCTTACCAAACATCAGGATTCCCATGCTTGATGCAACCAACTTTGACTTATGGAAGTTCAACTTTGAACAATATCTGGGGATCTATGACTACACACTCTGGGAGATTATTGAATATGGAAACTCATTCAATAAGGCTCAAAAGATTCAGGATGCCATTACTCAAAGATCAGCTGTTGAAGGATGTCCTGATGAAGATAAGAGAGAAAAACCTGGAGATAGTAGAGCTGTAGGTGCTGAAGATATTGCAAAGAAAAGGGTTGACATAAAAGCCCTAAATATTCTGAAAGTCTCTTTGGGACAAGAAAACCAGCACAAATATAGAGGCTATGAATCTGCTAAGGATCTTTGGGAAGCACTTGAAGTTGCATATGGTGGCAATGCAGACACTAAGGAAGAAAAGAAAAAGCAACTTCTGCATGATTATGCTGTCTTCAAAGCTCAGCCCAATGAGAAACTGAGTAGTGTGAGAAGCAGATTGCTTGACATCACAAGCAAGTTGTCCTTCATGGGGACACAAGTTGGTGATGTTGACACCAATGCTACCTTTCTGAAAAGTCTTGGTGAGGCATGGAAGATTGAGGCAAGATCTATTCTTGCCAATAATACCTTCAAGAGCTCCTCGTTTGATGACATCTACAACAAACTAAGACTGTTGGAGGATGAAACTCTTTCAGATCATGGAAGCAAACCTAGCACCAGCAACATGGCCTTCTTCTCTCATAGTGAAGGTCAATTTAATCAGAAGGACTCTTTTATGCATCCAGTTACTGGATCATCATTTGTCAGTGCTGGAACAAGTCCTGTCAACGTATCCTTTTCAGATGCTGACACATTCATGAATGACTCCCCAAGAGTTAAACCTGCTGGTTTGGATCTGGATACTGTTTATGCTTACATTGCCTCTTTGCCCAATGGTTCAGTGATTACATATGAGGACCTTGAGCAGATAAGTGATGAGCACCAGGAAGAAATGGACATCAAGTGGAATATGGCTCTTGCTAGTATAAGAGCAAATAGTTGGAATAGAAGGTTCAAGAAGAAGATGACCTTCAATGCTAAAGACACAACTGGATTTGATAAATCCAAATTTGAATGCTACAACTGTCATCGTATGGGACACTTCATGAGGGAATGCAGATCTCCTAGAAGATCTGATGCTGGTAAACCCTCAAGTCAGGTTGTTAAAGCTCAAGATTCCAAAGCCATGGTTGCAGTTCAAGGAATTGATGGTACAGGATGGGATTGGAGCTATCTGGCTAAGAATGCTGAAGAGGACAAAGCTTTGGTTGCTGATATTGAAGAAGAAGAGCTTATTGAATATGCTCTCATGGCACACTCCTCCTCTTCATTTGATAATGAGGTATATGATGATGATTTTTGTAGCAAAGGTTGTAGGTTAAACACTGATAGACTTAACAAAGAGGTGTTAAAACTAAAAGATGATATGAGCACTGAAAGGTGTAAATTGTCCAATTACCAACTAGCTCTTACTGAAACTGAGAAAACCGTTTCTGAATACAAGAAAATGGAATTTGACTTAAAAGATAAGATAAATATCTTAAAACATGAGCTAGAGGGTAGTATGGATATTAGAAATATCATGACAAAGGTCAATAGAGACCTACAGGCTAAGTTAGATGAGGCCATTAAGAATAAAGATAATGTTGACCTCAAAATTCAGAGATTTGATAGAGCCACCCAAACCCTAGGAGACTGTGTTGCTAAACAAAGGGATCCTAAGGACATGAATGGGATTGGGATGAATGATTACTCTCTGGTTCCACCACCAGTTGGTGACTTCTATGGTGTCCTTAGAAAGGACTTGTCTTGGACTGGTATACCAGAATGCCAAGAAGAGGAATTCTCTCCTCCACCAAGAGTTGTCACTCCAGTTGAAGAGTATCAACAAAAACTGACTGACCTAAATGAGTGGAAGAAAGCTAACCCTACTTTATTTGTTAAGGGAGGTTTGCTATGTGAAAGTCCCAATGAATCACCACCCATTAAGGTTACTAACCCAATCACTGGTAAACCTGTTGACCTAGGCTCAAACACTGTTAGAAGACCTACCATTAAATATGCAGAGATGTATAGGAATAATAGGTCACCCAAGAGCCAAGTTAGCAATCATGGAACAGGTTACTTCTCTACTAGACCTAAGGTTGTGTCTAAGAAAGCCTGTTACACTTGTGGTAGCTTTTCACATTTGGCATACAAGTGTGTCAACGCTCCCAAAGCCAACGCTGATAGGAACAATTTCAGCGCTGATAGGAAGAAAGTCAACATTGTTAGGAAGTCAAACGTTGTCAGACCCAAACCTTGTGTGCAGCAAAGTCCATAAGTGATTAGACCTGCCCCATTCTTTTCTAGAAGGTCTAACACTCATGGAAAAAGACCTTTTCAAAAGACAAACACCTGGTCAAATAGGCAATGGGTTCCTGTAGCAAACCCTATGTTCAACGCTGACAAAGGTAATTTCAGCGTTGACAGGACAAAATCCAACGCTGACAGAAACGTGACCAGACCTAAATATTTGCAGCCACAAGGTAAGAGGTCTAAAGCTTCTTCAAGCTTAACATGGAGACCCAAGAAAGATTAAAACCCTAATGATAATGGAATTTCAATGACTTGCAATAGATTTAATTATATTTCAAAGGTCATTACAAAACCAATTGGGGTTAACTGGGTATTTCATCCTAAAAAGGATGGGAATGGGGTTGTTGTGAGAACTAAGTCTGTTCTTATTGAACAACCAGATGAATCCAAGTCTTCTGAGACTTGGGTTCCCAAAGAAAACTAATTTGTTTTCTTTATGTGCAGGGCATTCAAAGACAGATCAATGATTATGGATATTGGGATAGTGGATGCTCAAGGCACATGACAGGAAAAGAAGACTATCTGACGAACTTCACTCCTATTAAATATGGTGATAAGGTATACTTTGGAGGGGGCTATGGCACCATTACAGGCAAAGGAACCCTTCTCACCAATAATCTGCGTTTTGAAAACGTCTTCCTGGTAAAAGAACTTGATTATAATTTGTTTAGTGTATCACAAGTTTGTGATAACAAAAATAAGGTTCTTTTCACTGATACTGAGTGTTTGGTGTTAAGCAAGGATTTTAAGATCCCTGATGAGAAATATATTGAGTATAGAACACCTAGGCATAAGGACATATATAATGTGAATTTAAATGGGATTAAAATGAATGCAAATATGTCTTGTTTTTATGCTAAGGCCTTAGTAGATGAAAGTAATTTGTGGCACAGGAGACTAGGGCACATAAATTTTAAAAATATCAATAGGCTTGTGAGGCTTGGTTTAGTTGATGGTTTGCCTGAGAAGGCCTTCCACAATGACCACTCTTGTGTTGCATGTCTTAAAGGCAAGCAGCACAAGGTCTCATTTAAGTCCAAACAGGTGCATACTAGTTCCAGACCTCTTCATATGCTTCACATGGACCTCTTTGGTCCAACAAATATAGAAAGTTGGAATCGCAAGTCATATTGTTTTGTTGTCACAGATGACTTTTCTAGGTTTACTTGGACATTCTTTCTAGCTATGAAGAGTGACACATCTGATGTTCTTATTGATTTTATCACTCAGATTGAGAAAAGGTCTGGAAATGAGGTTAAGATGCTTAGGAGTGATAATGGTGGAGAATTTAGGAACAAGAAGCTTGATGATTTTTGTGCCAGGAAAGGAATTACTAGGCAGTTTAGTATTGCTAGAACCCCACAACAAAATGGGGTTGCTGAAAGGAAAAAATAGAACCCTAATTGAAGCAGCCAGATCAATGTTGGCTGATGCTCACTTTCCAATAGCCTTTTGGGTTGAGGCTGTTAATACAGCATGCTATGTGCAAAATAGAGCATTGGTTAACAAAATTCAGAACAAAACACCTTATGAGTTACTTTGGGGTAGAAAACCTAATATTGGTTTTCTCAGACCTTTTGGTTGTCATGTAGTAGTGTTGGATACTAGTGATGCCTTAGGGAAATTTAGTGCAAAAGGTGATGAGGGTTACTTCATGGGGTATTCAGTTCAAAGCAAGGGTTATAGGGTTTATCTCAAAGAGGACAAACGTATTGTTGAGAGAGTACATGTTAGGTTCTTAGAGAATAAAACTAGTGATCCTGAAAGTGGTCCTAATTGGTTGTTTGATTTGGAACCCTTATCTAGAACTTTAAATTATATGCCTGTTACTAATCCAGACATTGTGAAGGTAACTTCAAATGTTGTGGAAGAACAAGTTGTTAATTTTTCAGGTACACAGGTTCATGAGAAGGTTGGATCACAAGCAGAAAAGGCATCTCCTACATTTGAATATGTAACAATTCCCATTTGGACAGATGCTTTTGCTGCTGCTGCTGCTGCTAGACAAGCTAATGGTGGTTTCCAGATACCACCAGATACAAACATGCATGGTTCTTCAGGCGCTGACAAAGGCAAATCTAGCGCTGATAAGACCAATTCAGACGTTGATGGCTCAGACGTTGACAACAACATTTCAAGCGCTGTTAGCCCAGACGCTGACAACCAAGATTCAGACGTTGACAACACTTATGGGAATCTTTTCTCTTCTAATTTTGAACAAGGTGGACCTTCCAATGTTCATGAAGAGATTCTTGTTGCTCAAAGAGAGTCTGATAAAGAAGATATTGGCAACATGGAGCATGAGGTTGAGGACACCAGACTTGTTGAAGGAGGGGTTCTCACCTCCACAATGAAGAATCACCCCACATCTCTGATACCAATTGTGGAAACCATAATTCACGGATCGATTAAGCTTACTAGGATAATCAACGTTCATATGATAAACATAGCGGAATTAGAACATTGATTATGAACAAGATGTTTCTTTTCCAACGTTTACTTGTATTAAACTTCAAACAATTACAAGTAACAAACCTAGACGTGTTTACAAGGTTACACACGTCTACAACACACGACTCAACTTTAAGACTACATTGTGAATGATGGGATAATGAAAACCTACGCCTGTGTATTCTTTATATAATAGAATACAAGACTTTTCTTACAAGAAAACTTTAATTACATTAGAAGTCCCTCCATCTTTTGCTAATAAGTCCTCCTTGTTGTATGAAAGGGCTCCATATTCTTGTAAAGCTTGATATTTGCATATAAGTCCTTCTTGTTTCATTATTCTTGTTTTGTCTCATCAAATTAATTCCCAACACTTGATGATTAACCTGCTTTTTGGATAGCCTGCTCATCAAGAAAACAAATTAGTTTTCTTTGGAGATCCAAGCCTTGTCAGACATGGATCTATCTAGTTGTTCAACTAGAGTGGTTTTATTCTTTACCACAAATCCCTGTTCATCCCTTTATGACCTAAGCACCCAATTTGTTCCAATGAGTCTAGTAATGACCTTCTCAAGATATTTAAATCTATTGCAAGTCATTGAAATACCATTAAAACTAGAGTTTTGCTCTTGTTTAGGTTTCCATGTTAAGTGGGATGATGCTTTAGACCCTTTACCCTTATTAACCAAGTATCTTTGTTTATATGGTCTAAAATAAGGTCTCATACCAAACTTGGAGCTGTCAGCGCTGCATTTGTGCCTGCCAGCGTTGAATTTGTTCCTGTCAGCACTGAATTTGTTCTTGTCAGCGCTGAATTTGTTCTTGTCAGCGCCCAGATTAGAGTTTGCTATAGGAACATACCGCCTGTTTGACCAAGTGTTGGTCTTTTGAAAGGGCCTTTGTCCATGGGTATTAGCTGCCTTAGAGAAGAAAGGAGTTGGTCTAGTAGCATGTGGTCTAGTGTGGTCAAAAGGTCTATGGTTGACGTTGGATGACCTATTGTCAGCGAATGAATTGTATTCACTAACACAATTATTGGCCAAATGTGAGAAGCTCCCACATGTGTAACAAGCCTTTTTGGACACAAACTTCGGATTATACTGATAAAACCCTGTCCCATTAACACTTGCTTGGCTTTTGAGTGACCTAGTTTCCTATACATTTCAACATATTTAACACTAGGTTGTTTCTTAATTGGGGAGCCAAGATTGACAGCTTTTCCAGTAATGGGATTGGTCACAGTGATAGGTGTAGATACTACTGGACTCTTAATGGGTGTAGGCACAAATGGACTCTCACTAAGCATCCCACCCTTAACAAACAAAGTGGGGTTAGCCTTCTTCCACTCTTCTAGGTCAATAACCTTTTGTTGATATTCCTCAACTGGAGAAAGGTCTCTAGATGGAGAAATAAATTCCTCTTCTTAGAGTTCTGGAATACCAGTCCAAGAGAGATCCTTTCTATGGACACCATAGAAGTTCCCAGCAGGTGGTGGAACGACAACATATTCTTTCAACCCAATCCTAGACAAATCCCTAGAGTCTCTTTGTTCACTTACACACTTTTCTAGGGTTTGGCTAGCTTTATCAAACTTTTGAATCATAAGCCCTACATTCTCTTTATCTTTAATGGCCTCATCTAACTTAGCTTGTAAAACACCATAGGCTCTCTCCATAATGTTTTTAACCTCCATACTAGCATTCAAATCATGAGTTAAAATATTTATTTGATCTTTTAGGTCAAACTCCATTTTCTTATACTCAGACACAGTCTTTTCAGTTTCAATAA
Organism: Glebionis coronaria; assembly: GCA_025667525.1. Classification (NCBI taxonomy): domain Eukaryota; kingdom Viridiplantae; phylum Streptophyta; class Magnoliopsida; order Asterales; family Asteraceae; genus Glebionis; species Glebionis coronaria. The sequence continues at coordinate 422,339,031 of CM046874.1, read as the reverse complement.
GTGCCACTTGATAATTTGAAAGTCTAGCATTTACGTCTAAAACATCTGATTTCAATTTTAAAACTTCTTTATTAAGTCTTTCAGTATTTAACCTACAAGAAGAGTCATCACATACCTCATTACCAGAACATGAAGAAGAATTGGAACTTGTGGAACTTGAAGTAGACGTGGCCTTAACTCAAAACATCATCAGATTATTCTTCACTTTCTTCCTTAGCCTGGTTCACCTCACGATATTAGATCTCGTTCTTCAAATCAATGTTTCTCAACAAGCTCTGATACCACTTGTTGATCCCAAACTTAGATCGATTTAGCTTTGTGTTATCGAGATTAAATCAAGTATAATATGTAGAGAAACTTTGTGTATTCGACAATCAAAGTATTATGCGGAAACTAATACTTAGAACAAAGAACAAACATAATATATGAATACCAAACTTTCACTTTGATTAATAATATCAATGAAAGATTACAATGAATGTTTTGTGAAATATGTGGAAGAGGTGTATATGAGATGTGTCTTATGTCTAACCCTAAGGCCTCCTTTTATAGGTTTAAGGAGCCTTGTACAAAAAGCTAAGATCAACTAGTTTAGGAAGAGACATAAGATAAACATACTCAAATAACTTATTGACTAAATATTTTAAACACTTAAGAATATATTTTGAATTCTTATCTTCATATTTTGTCCACCAACTTGAAGAATTCATCATTGGTAGATTTCGTCCTTGTCTTTATCTTAAGATTCTTCTTGTCAACGCCTTGATAATTCTTATCAGCGTCTCATCTGTTAGCGCCTCGTTTACTCTTGTCAGCGTCCAATTTCCTCTTGTCAGCGTTCTAGTGACTTAGCTAATTTTATTCCCAACAATCCTCCCCTATACTTGATGACTACTCTAGTAATCAAGTTTCTGAATAAAATAAAACATACAGAGAGGATTCTTACAAACATACTTATCCCTGAATTAATGATAAATCTCGAAAACTCAATCACTCAAATCCCTTGTATAGTCAGCCTTCACTTGGTCTTAATCATCTTCAGTACCTGTAGAGTCTTTGGAGCTTTCTTTATTACTTTTGTCACTCAAATTCGATTGATCCTCCCCTTTATAAGACTCATCTCCAAGATCAATATACAAGGACGGAACCAAGAACGTCCTCCTTGCATCAGCTTCCAAAACAACAAGTCTATCAGCTCAAAACAGTGATCCTTGACAATTTGTACCATTTCTGTATTATGCTGTTACAAGCTAATACAGATTTTTGTCAATTCCATTAATGTCAAAGGTTTCATACTGTCCTTATCCACATTCGGGAAATGAATCCTCAATGTTGATTTATAGGACATGGGGATGGACTTACTGATGATAAGACTGACTTGACCTGCATTAAAGCTAATGCCAATAGTCTCAGCCATCTCCATAACACTATACACCCTTGTGAAAGTGATCTCTGCTGCTACTAGATGTCAATCACTAGGAAAAACATCTCAATGATCATTAGGCTTCCAGATATCAAAAAATTTGAAAAATGAAAGGGTGATGAAACATTTTGGGACTATAAAGAAGTTTATCAGTGACACCAGCTAAGATGTCATAGCATAAAATGGACTTGCGAATGGAAAAATTTAGTTAGAACATAAACAAAGGTAATAATCCTAAGGAAATTAACTAGTCTCTAATAAGAAAGAGTGACAAACACTATCCATGCATACACTCATGCAAAAGCATGATAGACACACATGAACTCTAGAGTTCTTTGTTCACAAATGTCCCAAAGAGAAAGTTAATTCATATAAAACCTTTGCAACTCCCCAAGTAACCCAAACATATAACGAAAGTCTCCCAACCGACCAAACCCAAATCTAGGTCAAATGTCTTGGCAGCATGCATAGTGATGACGTATAGTCCCCAGCCGGGTCAGGAACCCGGCCCACGGGTACTACCCGTATCCGGCCCATCACAGATGGGTGGGAATAATGTCATTTAAGCTTATGGGCTTGAATGAACAGTATCCGCACACACGTGTGCGGCCCACGGCCAGGCGTGGCCGGTACAGGGTTAGACAGAATCATATTCTGTCTAGGAATAGGTTTACCCCAAAGAAGAGGATATTCACTCACCATAATTAGGAGATAACAATCATCCTAATTCTGGTACTTATCCTTTCCTTGGGGCCGAAGTATCCGTGGCAGCCCACTAGGGTTCCACTACCTATAAAAGGAACCCCCAAGGGTTCCACAAAGGTATTACGTTCTATACTCTCAACTCACATAAAACCCTAACCGATTACTTACTGTCACACCGGAGTCTAATCGTGGGAAACATTCCCACGGTAAGCCTAACGTGTGTTGTTTAGTGTGCAGGATCCCAACCAAACAGTTCACTTGGTGCAGGAGCCGGAGCCCAGCCAACCCAAATTAAGTCTAACGGGTCTAGCAAGGATCACCCAACTTTTGCATCAACAAGTTGGCGCCATCCGTGGGACCCATTACACTAAGCTAGAGCAAAACCTCATCTTGAATTTCCAATGACGAAGGGGCGTCCGCAAGATAACCCCAGGAACATGAATCCTGGAAATCGGAAGTCCCAAGGGGAAGGGATACTCATCCCCAATCAATCCCCTAGCCGCCCTGTAGGCGGACCTGGTAACCGTAGTGGTTTTCAGCCCTTGGGGGTGACGAGCACGATCTCCACCACACCCCCACCTACATCAACCCTGGATAACCCTGACCCAGGGATTGCGCCCAATCCTCCTAACAAGGAGCCGCGCCGACCATCAGTGGAGGAGGAAGTAGAAGTCCAACCACTTAGCGAGGAGGATCTTACTCGAGTTCTCACGTAGAACTTTGATAGGATCGTCCCAGGGATTGCATCAAGGTTGAATCTAGGGAGGAACCTCCAATCTAGACTCAACTTTGGCAACACCAGAATGATCACCTCTTCCCAAAATCAGAGGAAAAGGAAAGCCCGGCCTCAAGAGCGGAGCATCTTTGAGGAAACTCCTCAACCTAGGAATGTGTTCGAGCGCATAGGAGATCGCCTCATGCAGGAACTAACACAGTCTCGAGAAGGGGGAGATAGGTCCGACGGTTCGCCCGAGCGACCAGATCGGGAGCTGGCCAAAGCCACCCGCCGCACAAGCGTGTGGGATAGGATGGACGCTGGGAAAAAGGCTCTCGGCTCGTCTCTAAAAAGTGGTCCTCACCCAAGGGATGGGGCACCACCCCCATCTCCATACCCATCAGGGGAGGACTCAGATGACCATCCGCCTAAGAGTCACCTACCTAGGCGTACCCCTCCACCACGACCAAACAATGATGAGTTTTATGGTGGCCCTTATTATCGAGATGCAGAAACGGAGGATCTTTCCCGTCCGTGGTGTGAACCATGGGATGACCCTAGGCTCACCCGGCCATGGGCGGATCACAGGGAAGATCCATTCACCCTCCGCATACAGAACTACTCCGAAGACACCAAACGTCGCATGCCGGCGTGTGTCAAGATCTATGATGGAACTGGTGATCCGGATGATCAGCTCAAAATATTCGATACGCAGGCTAAAATTGAGCGATGGCCCATGCCTATATGGTGCCAAATGTTCAATTCAACTCTGATTGGCAATGCCCGTGACTGGTTTGAGGGACTCCCTCCACGAAGCATTGATAGTTTCACGGAACTACGCACTGCGTTCAAGAATAATTATACTCAGAGGAAGAAGTATAATAGGGATCCGGTCTCATTGGCAACTGTCAAACAACGGCCGGGGGAGTCCACAGAAGCCTTCAGTAAACGCTTCAATGATGAGTGCACGCGCACAAAAACAATGCCGGAACTCCTGAAAATGTTTGACTACATGCACGTCATAACAAACAGGGAATTGATCAGGCGTCTCAATGACAAGCGTCCAGAGAGATATGATGACCTCATGGAAAGGGTCAGAAATTTCATAGAGGGAAAAACAGCTGTTGCCGCGGCTTACCCATCCAGAGGAAATGGGTACCGGTCAAACGACCAGTCTCGTAGACAGTCAGGCGGTCAAGGCAATCAGAACAATAGCAAGGGCTCAGACTATAAGAGCCAGAACAAAGGAGGGCGGCCGGACGATAAGTTTCCCCCCTAAAGATGTCCTACCGGGAGATCTTGCTGACGGAAGGGGCAAACTTTCCAAGGCCTCCCCCAATGACAACTCCGCCGGACCGTCGGCAAGGAAATCGCTTCTGCGAGTTCCATAATGACAAGGGACATGGTACGGAGGAGTGTATCCAGCTCAAGAAGCACATTGAGTCACTGATCAAATCAGGTAAACTCAAGCACTTAGTTAAGGATTAGAAGGATGGAAAAGACAACAAGAAGTATGATAAGAAGGATCCCCAAAAGGACAAACCTTCGACCATATACATGATCCAATCCAGACAACGCCGCACGAGGCAGAAAGTTGGCCAAAAATTTTCACGCGACAGGGAAATCTCATTCCCTCCCATCACAGCAAGCGATGTGATTGATGCGCCTCTCACTATTGAGATAAGCATTAGAACACACAATGTTCGTCGCATGTATGTGGATGGAGGGTCGTCAGCAGAGGTACTGTATGAACACTGTTTTGTGCAGTTATGCCCAGAAATAAGAAGCCAATTAGTACCGCCCAAGGCGCCGCTCACTGGCTTTAGTGGAGACACTATCTAGCCGATAGGGCAACTGCGTCTGCTTGTAACCATTGGGAATGAGGAACACTCCACCACGGCGTGGATGAACTTCATGATGATATGCTCACATTCTCCGTACAATGGGATCATAGGCAGACCAGGTATTCTGGCTATACGGGCGGTACCCTCCACGGCACACAGAATGATCAAATTTCCTGTCGAGGGAGGAATCGTCACCATTTACAACACAATCGTACCAGCATCCAAGTGTCATACCGTGACAACACCGTCTCCACCTGTTCCACCCAAGGATGGATCACCACCTCCCAATTGGAAGGTGGCAATTCATCCTGACTACCCGGAACATGAGATATCCATAGGGGGGGCGCTCTCAGATAACGGCAAAAGTGCCATGTGCTCTCTTTTTAGTGCAAACCTAGATATATTCGCATGGGAGCCAAAGCATATGATAGGCGTGCCACGTGCGATAGCAGAACATAAGCTCCAAATCCGCCAGGGGTACCAACCCTTCAAGCAAAAGAAGCGCGGCCAGGCGCCTGAGCGCAGCCGAGTGATATTGGAGGAAGTACGGAAACTAGTGGACGCAAGTATCATGCGTGAGGTATACTACCACGAGTGGTTATTCAATCCGGTTATGGTCAAAAAACATGACGAAAGTTGGCGCATGTGTGTGGATTTTACGGATCTGAACAAAGCCTGTCCACAGGATTGTTACCCGTTACCAGAAATCGACTGGAAGGTGGAATCCCTATGTGGATATCCCTTTAAGTTCTTCTTAGACGCATATAAAGGATACCACCAGATCCAGATGGCGGAGGAGGATGTAGAAAAGACAGCGTTCCATACGAGCCAGGGCATATATTGCTATACGAAAATGTCGTTTGGACTAAAGAACGCCGGTGCTACATACCAGCGGCTTGTGGACAAAGCTTTTGAATCACAGATAGGCCGCAACCTGGAAGTTTATGTGGATGACTTAGTCATAAAAACTCACACGGAGGATGCACTTCTCCGGGATGTCCAAGAGACATTCGACACACTGAGGAGGATTAACATGAAGCTAAATCCAAAGAAATGCACGTTTGGGGCAACGGAGGGAATGTTCCTTGGATATATGATCGATCCAAACGGCATCAAACCTTGCCCAGAGAAAACGGACGCAGTGATACAGCTGCCATCCCCTTAGACACGAAAGGAGGTGCAATCCTTAAATGGGAAACTGGCCGGGCTAAATAGGTTCCTATCCAAGTCCGCAGAGAAGTCGTTACCCCTATTTAAGACACTCAAGAAGTGCATTAGGAAGGGAGACTTCCGGTGGACGAAGGAAGCCGAGGAAGCCTTTGGCCAACTCAAGCAGCACCTTGCATCTCTCCCTATGCTAATAGCTCCCCGGCCAAGGAGGAACTCATTATGTATCTCTCAGCCACTCATGGCGCAATAAGCGCGGTACTCATGACAGATAGAGATACAGTGCAAACTCCGGTCTACTTCATAAGTAGAACATTACAAGGGCCGGAACTAAATTACTCCTCTATGGAAAAATTGGTGTTGGCACTAGTGTTTGCTACAAAGCTGTTGCGCCGATACTTTCAAGCGCACCCAATTGTAGTCATTACGGACCAACCAATCAAGCAGGTCATTTCTAGACCGGATGTGGTAGGGAGGCTACAAAAATGGAGCATCTTATTGGGGGAGCACAATATATCTTATAGGCAAAGGACGGCTGTGAAAGGCCAGATCTTGACAGATTTCCTGATTGAGAAGCCGGATGAGGAAGGGCCAATCGTTAAACAAGACGAAACTCCAACAGAACCATGGGTGTTATTTACGGACGAATCTTCGTGTACGGATGGGTCCGGAGCTGGTCTCATCCTCACAAATCCAGAAGGAATGGAGTTCACGTACGCCCTCCGTTTTGAGTTCACGGCCACCAACAACGAAGCGGAATATGAAGCATTAATTGCGGGTTTAAAAATCACCGCTAGAATAGGAGTCCGCAACCTTGAGGCCTACGTGGACTCACGGCTTGTTGCGAACCATATTCTAGGTGGATATGTGGCTAAGGAGGACAACATGGTCAGATACTTGGAAAAAGTCAAGTCACTAATCGCGGCTTTCAGCAAGTTTTCCATCAAGCAGGTGCCAAGAGGCGAGAACAAGAAGGCGGACGCTCTTAGCAAGATCACATCCACAAGCTTCGCTCACTTGTCCAAACATGTCTTGGTGGAAATACTCAAGGAGAAATCTATAACAGAAGGGGAGGTCGCTACTATAGTTGAGGAGGATGGACCTACATGGATGACCCCGATCATCAACTATTTGACTAGTGAGACCCTTCCGGACGAGGAAAAAGCATCACGGCGCATCAGGAGGAAGTCGCAACACTTCGAACTTCGAGAAGGCATCCTTTATAAGCGCTCTTTTTTGCAGCCGTGGTTGCGGTGTGTTGGACCGTGTCAGACCGCTTACGTAATCCGTGACATCCATGAAGGGTTATGCGGCATGCACGCAGGTCCACGATCCGTGGTAGCTCGAGCCTTACGAACAGGATACTATTGGCCTACCATGCATAGGGACGCGCGCGACATGATTCGCAAGTGTAGTGATTGCCAAGTGCATAGACCAGTTCCGCGACATCCGCAGCAGGAGCTTACACCTATTACATCCTCATGGCCATTCTATAAGTGGGGAATTGACATCGCAGGACCGTTTCCTGTAGCTGCGAGGGGAGTTAAGTTCTTGATTGTCGCGATGGACTACTTCACACGATGGATAGAGGCCAAGGCAGTCAAATCCATCACAGGCAAACAAGTTAAAAAGTTTGTTTGGGAGCATATTTTGTGCCGTTTTGGCCTACCAGGAGAGATCATCTCGGATAACGGTAAACAGTTCGCGGATAATCCATTCAAGGACTGGTGTGCATCATTGAATATCAAGCGGCGCTTCACATCTGTTAAGCATCCGCAGACAAATGGCCTCGTGGAACGAGCAAATAGAAGCTTGGGAAACGACATCAAGGCGCGTCTGGATGAACGAAGTGCCAAATGGGTCGATGAGTTACCACATGTGCTATGGGCGCATAGAACTATGATCAAAACAGCCAACGGAGATACTCCATTTGCATTGGCCTACGGCACTGAAGCTGTTATACCAGTAGAGATAGGAATGCCTACCATTCGCACGGCGGAGGTTAATGTCGTTACGAACGACGAACAGTTGCGAATCAACCTGGATCTGTTGGAAGAAAAAAGGGAGATAGCAGCCATCAATGAAGCTAAGTCCAAGGATAAAATGAAGGCTTATTATGACGCCAAGGTCAAAGGTGTTTCTTTTCGACCGAGAGATTATGTCTATCGTGCTAACGAAGCAAGTCGAGCGGAGAATACAGGAAAGCTGGGCCCTAAATGGGAAGGACCGTACGAAGTCACGGAAGCCTTGGGGCGAGGTGCGTACAAGTTACGTGACATGGATGACCGTGACCTAGAACGCACATGGAACATCTCCAATCTCAAAAGGTGTTATCTTTGAAAGCTACGGCTTCCGCATGGGCGCTTCGCTATATGTGGCTTTAATGAAGAACCATGCGGTTTATCTGTTTTTCTTCTTATGTTTTGTTTAGGTTCCTTTTTTGTTTTTTAGGACTTGTCATTCTTGTTCAAACAAAAAATGTAAACGTTCTAATAAAATGCCGTGGCGCCTAGCTAGCTCCACGGCTTGTTTCGTGCAAATCATTTTTTAGATTTTTTCAGTCATATGAATTGTAGTTGTTATTATAATATGTCATGTTTCATTCGTATGCATTCATTCAAATTACTGTACATGTACTATACGCCTCCAGGCGGGGTAAGAGGATTAAGTGAACCTACTAATTCAACTTGCTGCGTAAGAGGGATGCAACCCCAACCGCACGGATCATGTATCCTTAATAGACACCTTACTCACAAGACGTTGTAGTAAGTTTCGTATGCCTTACTCACGCAGTGCTCCGCATAGTCAAGACGCACGTCGCATGTCTAGTAAATTATAGGCTTGTAGGTATTTTCCGTTTTTGTGTAAGACGTGACATATCATGCGGTATTGGCATACAATGTTCAAACAAAATGAAAATACACAAGTTTCAAAGATAAATAACAAAATGGCCGTGGTCATCACGGACTTCCATATAAAAGGCAGTCATTACACATATGTCTTAGCCGTGTACATGCACGGACGAAAAAAATTACAAATGTTTACAACTGATTAATTACAAGGGGGGTAGGAATTCCCCTATGTCCTTCTTCCCTTCTTCAATCAGAGCATGGAGGACCTCCCCACGAGCATCCTTCCCATCCTGGGCTTTGACCACAATCGCATCCAATGCTTCTACAAGCAGTTTCTCACCTTTCATCGTTTTGGAGGCGGAATCATAAGTGGCCAAGGTCAAAGGGATGGGATCTGCAGTCAGCCGGGACATTATTGCCTCGTTTGGAGCGTCTCTAAATGTCTCAAGCTCATCCAGGAGAGGGTGTTGGATCTCCGCCAAGGCATTCATGGACGCGGTCATATTATCCGCGGCTGAGGGATTGTGGTAGGGATGCTGCATGATGTCTTCATTTTTGCCTATCAGTTCTGCAGCTTTGACCAAACCCTCATGTCTGCCACGGTCGATTCCATCGGATACGACCCCGGTGAATGCCTGCAATAGGTGTGAAGCTTCCAGGGCCCTGCTCACAGCAAGTCGCAGTCCTTGCCCGATTATCCACCTGCGTCCAGCTATAGCAGATAGCAGGGGAGGACATAGTCTCTCAGCACAACTTATGGCCATCTTGCTCAGCTTCTCATCCGCTGAGGCAGCCTGCTCTTCCAGGTTGGTCCGAGCCTGTGTCAACTCATCCTTCAGCGCATCACGCTCTTGGGCGATGTTGAAGGATTGTACGGTCACGGCCTTGGTAGCAGCTTCGGCCGTAGACACCTGCATATAGAACTTTGAGTTATTGCAAGGGTATATACTTTTTTGGGTCGAATAAATACTCAAGGTTTAAGTATACGTACAAAAGTTTTGAAAGTGTACCTTCTCATTTGATGCGGCTACAAGGGCTTCGAGCTCGGCAATATGCTTTTCTCGGGTGTCGGCGTGATGAGCTTGCTCTTTTACCATAGCCTCGGCTGTTACCAGCGCTGCCTGCAAAGACGCGATGGTCTTCTCGTTCTTCACGACCATCGCCTCACGACGGGCTATCTTCTTATCTGCCCGATTCACATTTGTAAGGGCCTTGATCAAGCGGCGCCTCAAAGCGGCTCCCACTGTCACTTGGTGTGCGGACGACACGTCAAATTGCTCAAGAAGGGATTCATGATCCAACTCGTCTAAATCTTGTGCAAGGACTGGCGGGGTGATGTGCTCAATGAATTCTGAGCACTCAGATTCCGCTTCCAACCTTGTCAGGCTTGAAAGGTTCCATGCTAGGCGCAAGCTTTCTTCTGGCCCTTCGGGGTGTGGTTCCTTGGCGTGTGTCACAACAGGGGATGGGGGTCTGTTAGTTGGTGCGGGGGATGGATTCCTCTCTTCTTCTTCCTCCTGTGCTGCGGCTGACGGATTAGCCCTGTTATTGACATGGCAAAATTAGTCTAAGCATTATATATTTCACAAAGTATAGTGGCACGACTAAATATTTGAAGGATACTTACGTGGTATCAATGGCAGGGTCTGGGCCGGGAGGAGCTACGGCGCTCACAGGCGTAACTCGCAAGGCTGGCTCTCCCATGTTTGGGGTGGAGCCGGCCTGAGCGGTCGCAGTACCACTCCCTTCTTGGTACTGTGGATGATCCTTCCTCAGTTTCTTTGGGGGAGCATTCGCGGCCCCGGCCTCATCCCCTGTTTTCTTTGCCACCCTCCTGGTGGTCTTTCTCTTCCTATATGTGAGCGGGGCGGACCCGGACGCTTGAGTGGTGTCTTCATTGGGGTCATTTTCCTCTTCCTGGTTGGTCGCGCCCCCCTCCAACAATAGTTCTCCACCATCTTCATTGTGGAAGTCCAATGGTGACTTCTCAATGATGGGCTCCCCTTCATCTGATCTGGGCTCGGACGTCTCTTCAAGCGGCATGGTGCGGTCAGCGGTCACTTCCAGCAGGGGGAGCCCATTCTCCTTCAGGGGCCGGAACCCTTCGGTCACCTTCATTGGGCCGCCCTGGCGGATTAGTCCGTGTAGGTTCATTTCTGCGGACATTGACAAGTATATGTGTTAGTAAAGTTCTACAAATATGCATGACAATTCAAATCTACAAAGTATAAATAGACCTACCCTCTCCCTGTTTCGTCAGGAAGCACGGGTATAAGTCATCCTTCTCGAAGCAGCGGCGTCTTATCCCTACTAAGCACATAAAATGTTCCGGCAACCCTCTATGGAATTCTGTGCGGTGGGTATCTAGTGTTTTTAAGTCTTTGCTGCTATAGTCTTTGGCTTTGGGCGGATAGTCTTTGGGTGCTTTGGTTTTGAGTACGAAAGGAGTAGGGAACACCTTCTCATCTACAAAGAAGTAATGGTCGTACCAGTTCTTAAGGGAGTCTAGAGGCTTCCTATACGTCATAGGGGCATTCCCGGGTCATTTTTTAAACGACAGCCACCTATTCACTAGCTGGGGGAAGTAAAAAGCCCTAAAAAGGTTCACGGTTGGGGTTACTCCGCAGGTATGGCATGTAATTTCAATCTGGTTGATTTTACACGCCCCTATGCAGTGAAGCTGGGTTATGTGGAAGTCATAATACAATAGTAGGTCTACAAAGAATTTGCACAGGGGGATACGGTAGTTGGCCGAGTCAAACAGGCGCGTGTACACGCCTATTTTCCCCGCCGGTGCATCCGTAATCGCCTCACCTTCACCTGGATAGGTGGGGTGTACGCTTTCGGGAGTATAATACTTCGACAGAAAGTCGATGTAGTTTTCTGCCGACATCACGTTAAGGACATCCGTGATAAGTGGGTTATCCTTTACCATGTTTTATAAAAAGGTTTTTAAGGGCGTGATGATCTAACCTGCGGCGAAGGAAATCCGTGGAAAAGAAGGCAAAGTTTTGGAGGTAGAAGCTTGAGAATAACAATGGCGGAAGAAGGGGTGAATTGTGTGTGTAACAAACACACACACTGACTCTTATATAGGGTTGCCTCGGTTTCCGAGGTAACGTAGATGTTCGACACGTGTAGGCCACCACGCCTATCCAACGGATAGGACTTCTGACACTTCTGCAAAATCAGGGGGGGCCCTACGGGTCACTTCTTGGCAGTTTTTTACGTGGCTCAATGGTCCCCCAATTGATGATGCACTTTTGAAGATGTGCGACTGACAAGTTGACTACCATTAATGCGTTTATTCTTATGTCGGGTTATGCGGTCTTACGTAAGACCGTATTCAATGCTGCATTTAATTTGTCTCGACCGTTACGTACGGCTGAGGTGCTATTCGCATGATATTCCCAAGGCAGGCCGCCACGTGCGGCCAAATCAAAATTTTCAATACTTCTCAGTCCCTAGGTCTTTCTTGGTATGTCCTGAGAGCACCTTGATAGTCTAGAGGTTACGCATACGGCTGTAACAACTAGACTGGGGGGACATGATGACGTATAGTCCCCAGCCGGGTCAGGAACCCGACCCACGGGTACTACCCGTATCCGGCCCATCACAGATGGGTGGGAATAATGTCATTTAAGCTTATGGGCTTGAATGAACAGTATCCGCACACACGTGTGCGGCCCACGGCCTGGCGTGGCCGGTACAGGGTTAGACAGAATCATATTCTGTCTAGGAATAGGTTTACCCCAAAGAAGAGGATATTCACTCACCATAATTAGGAGATAACAATCATCCTAATTCTGGTACTTATCCTTTCCTTGGGGCCGAAGTATCAGTGGCAGCCTACTAGGGTTCCACTGCCTATAAAAGGAACCCCCAAGGGTTCCACAAAGGTATTACATTCTATACTCTTAACTCACATAAAACCCTAACCGATTACTTACTGTGACGCCAGAGTCTAATCGTGGGAAACTTTCCCACGGTAAGCCTAACGCGTGTTGTTTAGTGTGCAGGATCCTAACCAAACAGTTCACTTGGTGTAGGAGCCGGAGCCCAGCCAACCCGAATTAAGCCTAATTCGGGTCTAGCAAGGATCACCAAACTTTTGCATCAACACATAGTATATCAACTTTGCATGCTATAGTGCCTCACGAATTAGAAAACTAAATCGTACTCACCAGTGGACACAATCTAGAACTGTGCAAGAGTGCTCTAAGAGTACCCAAAACCTAGAGGTTTACCTCCCCTTAACCGAAGCATACAAATCATTATATGTGAAGAAGCAAAATTTTATTTGAAGACAAGAATGTAAACACTCCAACCATCATAAATAAAAGTTTGCAATTCTGTATCCATCAAAATGTAGCTCCATATTCCTACATAGTTAGACAAAAACCACAAAAACACACCAACATAAGCTACCCTTTCCCACAATAATGGGTAGAGATAACATGTTAGTGGATAAAAATAATATCAGTGGAAAGACCAACAATGCATGTTCCTTGAGCATTCACTATCCCAATATCCTTGATCATTAACCTGCTTTTTGGATAGCCTGCTCATCAAGAAAACAAATTAGTTTTCTTTGGAGATCCAAGCCTTGTCAGACTTGGATCTATCTAGTTGTTCAACTAGAGTGGTTTTATTCTTTACCACAAATCCCTGTTCATCCCTTTGTGACCTAAGAACCCAATGTGTTCCAATGAGTCTAGTAATGACCTTCTCAAGATATTTAAATCTATTGCAAGTCATTGAAATACCATTAAAACTAGAGTTTTGCTCTTGTTTAGGTTTCCAAGTTAAGTGGGATGATGCTTTAGACCCTTGACCCTTATTAACCAAGTATCTTTGTTTATATGGTCTAAAATAAGGTCTCATACCAAACTTGGAGCTATCAGCGCTGCGTTTGTGCCTGCCAGCGTTGAATTTGTTCCTGTCAGCGCTGAATTTGTTCTTATCAGTGCTGAATTTGTTCTTGCCAGCGCCCAGATTAGAGTTTGCTATAGGAACATACCGCCTGTTTGACCAAGTGTTGGTCTTTTGAAAGGGCCTTTGTACATGGGTATTAGCTGCCTTAGAGAAGAAAGGAGTTGGTCTAGTAGCCTGTGGTCTAGTGTGGACAAAAGGTCTATGGTTGACGTTGGATGACCTATTGTCAGCGAACGAATTGTATTCACTCACACAATTATAGGCCAAATGTGAGAAGCTCCCACATGAGTAACAAGCCTTTTTGGACACAAACTTAGGCTTAGACTGATAAAACCCTGTCTCGTTAACACTTGCTTGGCTTTTGAGTGACCTAGGTTTCCTATACATTTCAGCATATTTAACACTAGGTTGTTTCTTAATTTGGGAGCCAAGATTAATAGCTTTTTCAGTGATGGGATTGGTCACAGTGATAGGTGTAGATACTATTGGACTCTTAATGGGTGTAGGTACAAATGGACTCTCACTAAGCATCACATCCTTAAAAAACAAAGTGGGGTTAGCCTTCTTCCACTCTTCTAGGTCAATAACCTTTTGTTGATATTCCTCAACTAGAAAAAGGACTCTAGGTGGAGGAATAAATTCCTCTTCTTGGAGTTCTGGAATACCAGTCCAAGAGAGATCCTTTCTATGAACACCATAGAAGTTCCCAGCAGGTGGTGGAACGGCAACATATTCTTTCAACCCAATCCCAGACATATCCCTAGAGTCTCTTTTTTCACTTACACACTTTTCTAGGGTTTGGCTAGCTTTATCAAAATTTTGAATCTTAAGCCCTACATTCTCTTTATCTTTAATGGCCTCATCTAACTTAGCTTGTAAAAAACCATAGGCTCACTCCATGATGTTTTTAACCTTAATACTAGCATTCAAATCATGAGTTAAAATATTTATTTGATCTTTTAGGTCAAACTCCATTTTCTTATACTCAGGCATAGTCTTTTCAGTTTCAATAAGTGCCACTTGATAATTTGAAAGTCTAGCATTTACGTCTAAAACATCTGATTTCAATAATAAAACTTCTTTATTAAGTCTTTCAGTATTTAACCTACAAGAAGAGTCATCACATACCTCATTACCAAAACATGAAGAAAAATTGGAACTTGTGGAACTTGAAGTAGACGTGGCCTTAACTGAAAACATCATCAGATTATTCTTCACCTTCTTCCTTAGCCTGGTTCACCTCACGATATTAGATCTCATTCTTCAAATCAGTGTTTCTCAACAAGATCTGATACCACTTGTTGATCCCAAACTTAGATCGATTTAGCTTTGTGTTATCGAGATTAAATCAAGTATAACACGTAGAAAAACTTTGTGTATTAGACAATCTAAGTATTATGCGGAAACTAATACTTAGAACAAAGAACAACCATAATATATGAATACCAAACTTTCACTTTGATTAATAATATCAATGAAAGATTACAATGAAAGTGTTGTGAAATATGTGGAAGAGGTGTATATGAGATGTGTCTTATGTCTAACCCTAAGGCCTCCTTTTATAGGTTTAAGGAGCCTTGTACAAAAAGCTAAGATCAACTATTTTGACATAAGATAAACATACTCAAATAACTTATTGACTAAATCTTTTAAACACTTAAGAATATATTCTGAATTCTTATCTTCATATTTTGTCCACCATCTTGAAGAATTCATCATTGGCAGATTTAGTCCTTGCCTTTGTCTTAAGATTCTTCTTGTCAACGCCTTGATAATTCTTATCAGCGCCTCATCTGTCAGCGCCTCGTTTACTCTTGTCAGCGTCCAATTTCCTCTTCTCAGCGTTCCAGTGACTTAGCTAATTTTATTCCCAACAACATTTGATCCATAAAGGGCAAAGGAAAAGGTTCTTTCGCGGTTGCGTCATTTAATTTCCGATAGTCAATACAAACTCTCCTCCGATGATGGTTCGTGTTGGTACTAACTCATTGTTTTCGTTAGTTACTACAGTAATACCCCCCTTTGCAGGTACACAGTGAATAGGACTAAACCATGGGCTATCTGTGATTGGGTAGATTATTCTAGAATCTAAGAGTTTGAGGTCTTCTTTTAACAACGTCCTTCATGTTAGGATTTAATCTTCGTTGTTTTTCAACAATTGGATTATTGTTATCCAAAAGTTGGATTTTGTGTTTGCAGAACGATGGATATATGTCAGGAATGTCAGAAGTTTTCCAAGCAAAAGCTTCTTTATGCTTCTTGAGAACTTCAATTAGATTGATTTTGAGTTCTTCCGAAAGTTGGGATGAAATAATTACAGGCAGTAATTTTTCTTCGTAAAGAAGCGCATATTCTAGATGTTCAGGAAGAGGTTTATGTTCTAAATTTGTAGGAGGCTCTTCCACAGATTTCTAACTTTGAAATCGGTTTCGAAAGTTATGGTTTCAAATGGTGTTTCATTTTCTTCTTCTGGTGTTTCTATTGGTTCATCGTTATTAAAGACTATGAAGGCGTCAAATTCAGTAAAAGTTCTTCTTCGAGGATGGTTCCTTCGATAGAATATAAAACTTCGCTTCCTTCATCAAGAAGAGCGTCAAAATCGGCTTCAAAATCTTCTTTAATGACATCAATACTAAAGCAAGTATCGTCATTAGAATACGGGTGTTTCATTGCTTAGTCGATAGAAAAGGAAATTTTATCTTCTCCAACTCCAATGTTGAGTTGTTTTTGTTTTACTCGAATCACAGCGTCAGTTGTATGTAAGAAAGGTCTACCAAGGATAAGTGGTACCTTGATATCTTCTTCCATCTCTAGGATTACAAAGTGGACAGGAAAAATGAATTTTCCAACTCCAACAAGCATGTTTTCGGCTATTCCCTTTGGTATTGAAAAGAACGGTCCACGAGGCGAACGCTCATTTTTGTGGGTTTGAGACCATCTTTTGAGAGTTTAGCATACAAAGAGCATGGCATGAGGTTGATACTAGCGCCAAGATCGGCCAAGGCGTTACAAGAGTATAAGTGATGGAAAGTACATGGAATTAGAAAACTTCCAGGATCTCTAAATTTTGGTGATACTTTGTTTTGGATAATGGAAGAACATTTATCATTTAGACTAGCTAAAGAAACATCTTCAAACTTATGTTTGCTTTTGATAAGTTCTTTGAGAAATTTGCCATAGTTTGGCATTCCAGCCAGAACATCGACTAAAGGCATGTTAATTCGAACTTCTTGGATTAAGTCAAGGAATTTACCATACTTAGCTTGCATCTTTTGCTTGCGTAAGCGTTGGGGGTATGGTACTTTCTGTTTATATGGTTTGGGTGTTGGGTTTGTGTTTTCAGTTGGTTTGGTTTTTGTTGGTTGTGCTTCATCCTCATCGTCACTATCGAGTGGATTTCGATTTGTATATCTTGGGTTGGTATGGTAGGTGATTCGTAAGATAAACCACTCCGTTACGAGCTTGCGGTGGTTGATATGTGTTGTTGTTTTTGGTGTTTCGGTTAGTATTGCTTGGTAAAGAACCAGAAGCGCAATTCAATTGCTTATCGGCAAAACGATCAAATTTAGCTTCGAGGTTTTGAATGGAAGCTTGGTGGATTTTCTTTGAAGTCTAGAACTTTGTTTTAAGGTTAATGTATCTCGCATGAAAAGGTTGGTCTTTCTTTGAGATTCAATAAAATTTTCGAACTTGGTTTCGAGATTGGGTTTGTCTGCGGTTTGGTTGGGTTTCTTTTCGTCTCGATTGTAACTTGGTTTATCGTTAGATCTCTAATTATCGCGGTCGTGATTACGATAATCGTTATAAAATCGAGTTCGACGAAAGGTGTTCATGAAATTGGATTCTTCTTCTTTTGTCATGGGTGGATCATCGTCATCACATTCACTAGAAGGATGGTTTCCTCCACAGTGTTTCTAAGTTTCACAAGATTTATTTTTCATCTCTTTATATTGAGTATCAATTTAAGAGACATGGGTCCATACGAGCCATAATTTTTTCAGTGTCGGTTGGGTTATTGCTTTCTTCGGCAAAAGCTACGATTTTCCGAGGGTTTTTGTTCTTTTGATTTTTAGACCAATCAAGCTTGAGTAAGACTTTATCATCTAACATTTAGTAGGCTTGGTTAGGAGTTTTGTAAAGGAAAATACCGCCCGCTGCAGCGTTCAATGCATCTTGGCTAGCATCATCAAGACCATGATAGGAAATCTTGATTATTCCTTCCTTTTTAGTCCATGACCATGGCAGTTTCTGAGTAATTCTTTCATTCTTAACTATGCATTAGTGAGAGTTTCTCGATGTTGTTGAGAAAAGCTTCGAATTTCTCCGAGGAGTTTTTCATATAGGGCAAAAGGAAAGAATCGGCTAATAAAAGTGGTTCTAAGACCTTCCCATGTTCGAAGGATTCCTTCATTAAGTTTGTCAAGACATGACTTGGCTTCTCTAATAAGGGATGATGGAAACATCATGAGTTGAACGGCTTCAGCTTGTCCTTCTCCATAGTTGAACATTTTGCAAATTTCGCTAAATTCATGGATGTGTTTGTGAGGATCAGTTTTGATTCGACCATCAAATTGGTGGTTTTTGACAAGTGTCAAATGGTTTCCTTTGATTGCAAAGTCGTTTGCAATTTCAGGTAAAATGATTACAGAGCTAGGAGTTGGTGCAACAACTCTATCGGCTGACCACATTGGTTCATCATCGGTGTCTGACATTGGATCATAACGTTCGATGAGTTTGGTGAGAAATATGAATTGAGAGAGGTTGTCAAAAGGTTGGTTGATTTCACTAGGTTGGGGTTGATCGTGTCTCCTATCTAAAGGTACACGGTGATGAAGTCCACGTAACCTTCGGTTAAGGGTACGTCCAGGTTCTGGTAACAGTGATACTAGTGGAGTTTCTGATGAATGGGTGTGCATCCAACAAAGGTTTTGGTGTTACAGGAGGGGATGTGTGTCGCACTTTTGAATTGTGCGGCGTACTATCGTTCGTTACAGGAAGTGTGACACACTTTTGATTTATGCAACGTACTTTCTGCAATGCAGAAAATTTTTTTGTTTGTTTTGGGTGATAAATGATTCAATTCTTCAAGGATTAAGAGAATTTTGGTGACAAAACAGGATTGTAAGTCCCGGCAGCGGCGCCAAAAACTTGATGTTCGTTTCGCAAGTCTTAAATTAATAACAAGGTTTAGACAAAACAAGGGACTAGAATACAAACACGGGCAAGTATACCCTTTCGTTCGTAATGTAGCTTGTAGTGGTAAGCAAGAATCGTCCGCTAGGACTTAATTTCGTTTTGGTAATCAATATAATAATTGAAGAAAGAAATGATTGAATAAGTAACAATAATAACAAATATGTCTAATATGGGATAGTTCGTATTAGTTCGTAATGATGATAATAATGATCGAGATATGTTTATGCAGGTAAAGAGTGATAACCTTTTTTCGTCCAAATGGCATTTAAAGAATTTACTTTAGTGTGATTCAAGACTTATGTTTGATTAAGAGACTAATTTTAAAACAAGTTGCCAACGTGTTTAATATTTTATCTAAGTTTCTAAGCAGATCGCTCCAACCAAAGATTCAAAACCATAGACAAGTTCTTAAAAACTTATTATAACAACTTGCGTTTTTCAACGCCAAATTATCGTAACAAATCAACTTTAGATAAAATATGGTTTATAAAACTAGGTGGTAAAATGGTTCTACAACATTAGCTTGAAATCAATTATAAAGGATCATATCATAGCATCATCATTAGTTATAGTCACATACCCATATAGTCACAAATGGCTTAGCCTAACATAGTAATCAAAGTAACAAATGGAAAAGAGTAAGAGAACATCATACTTAGATTGATCAAATGAACGAGTACGCAAGTGTCACGATTGTATCGTCTTTCCAAGAATCAAAGAATGGAATACTCTTATTACAAGTATTTCCCAAAAGTGGAATATACTGAAAATATACTAAGAAAGCTAAAATACTCGGGCTATGGAGTATTGAATAGAAGAGGTGTGTGTAAAATGAGTAGAATTGGTCCCTATTTATAGTGCTGGCTGAGGGAAAATGTGCGACGCACTTCTCTAAAAGTGCACCGCAATTTGGAGGTGTGAAATGTGCGTCGCACTTTCAACATTGTGCGCCGCACTTTTGTGCCTTCCAGAATCTTCTTATAGTAGTTTCAATTATTTTCACTTCAAGGACTCTTCTTATTGTTTCTTCACTTTGCTTCCTCAAACTTTATACCTGCATGTAAAACGCAATATATTAAGTATCGAAAGCTCTTATTTATAATACAAAGTGGCATTATAATAATGGGCTGAATATGTATATTTAGGTCGTTATCAACCACCGAAAAAACCTATAAAAATTCTTGAGTCCTTAATTGGTGATGAAAAAGTTGATGATTGAAATCCCCTAAAATTGCCTTGTCGAATAACCAAAACAAATTGAAAAAATTTCATACGATTTGTTACAAATTTTCTAAGTTTTATTTTTGAAAACTGCCAATACACTATCTCGGAATGTTAAAATGTTGTTATCTCGGAAAATTCTGCTTAGTAGTGATCTCGGAATAATGTATACACGATCTCGGAATAGACTTGGCACTATCTCGGAATAAAATTTACCCTATCTCGGAATAACACCCATACACGATCTCTGAATAAACTTAAATCACAATCTCGGAATATGCTAAATCATGATCTTGGAATATGCTAAATCACGATTTTGGAATAAACCTAAATCGCGATATCGGAGTATGCTAAATCACGATCTCGGAATATACTAAATCAAGATCTCGGAATAAAACCAATACACGATCTCGTAATATCACACTTCACGATCTCGGAATAAGTGATACACACTATTTGGAATAATAGGGTTCATGATATCTAGGGTTTTATGCAACTCGGAATAATTCAAAAAATAGGAAACTTTTTGATCTTCGAAAAGGCAACGTTTTCAAGGGTTTCCGTCGAAACGACTTGTACTTTAGGTTTATAGCTTCGTAGGGACTATAAAAATACAATCTTTTTCAAATTTATGATAAAAATTTTGAAATCAAGATTTGTACTTTTTATGAACTTTTCTTCACCAAAATCAATCCAAACACCCAAAACATTTATGTTTTAGCCACAATAAAAACCCAAATCACTAATAAAAGGTGTTAGATGATTTGTAACAAGATTTAAACCAGAAAAACACGAAAATAAAAATTTTGTGTCACGGGTATGGATAAAAAACTCACGAATCAACTAGAAAAACAAACACATAAACAAGACACTCATCTCATAGCTCTTGATACCATTTGTAAGAAATTGTAAATCTTGGATAATCTAGAGAGAGAGAGAGGAGTTTACACACACACTTTTAGAAAGAGAAAAACACATGTTATTGTGTAATATTAAATGAGTAACTACACTCTCTCCAACTAAGGAGAGGGTTTATATACCTAAGCCTTGTGATGGGCTTGGGCTTACAATATGGGCCACCGACCTAGTAACACGGGCTAGGCTTTGGCCTTGTTTACTTAAACTAATACAACTAACTACGAGCTACTAACTATATATTGTTGAAGTAATCGATCCTTCCTAAATACGTAAAAACGTATTTCCAACATATAGGTACATTTCTAATGCATTGACTACATATAATTACAATGAAATGCAATGTAAGAAAGTTGATAAGTAAATATTAAGGAAAGAAACAACCTAAGACAAGACACCAAGATTTATAGTGGTTCGGTAACGAAGCTCTTTCGTCGTTCATACTGCACTACTCGAGTACACCTTACTCGAGATTTCCACTATATCCACAAGCTCCCTTCTTGGCGGGGAAAACCTTACAACGTCGCTTACATTGTTTTCCGACACTAAGCTAAATGTCGAGACCTAATCTTAGCTAGGACCAATCTACACACGTCGCCTACTTCACCATTTTCCGACACAAGGCTAGATGTCGAGTTCTAATCCAAAGATTGAACTAATCTCTGTCGCCCATCTTCTTTTCCGACACAAGGCTAGATGCCGAGACCTAATCTTAGCTAGAACCAATCTTCACAACTCTTCACTTTCAAGTTGTGTGAGAACTCACAAGACACATACACATATCACTTGTTGTTTAGTGAGAACTAACACACAAGACTTATTACTGTTAGGGTCGAAACTAATGAGTTGATAAGTCAAAACACAAAAGACAAGGACTAAATCTTACATTGATGAATTATGCAAGCTGGTGGAAGAAATATAAAGATAATAATTCAGAAGATCAAGTCAAAAAGTAAAAGATTTAGTTGTTAGTAAATAGTTATCCTTTGTAATCCCTAGTATCCTTAGTCTATTAAAGGAACCATAAGGGACGTAGGTTTATATATCATCTCTTACAATGTAATCCTACAGCAAAAGTGTGTGTTCTAGCCGTGTGATCTTTGTAAACATGCCTAGGTTATTTGTTTTAATGATTTAATGCAAGTAACATTGGAAGGAATTCATCTTGTGTTCAAACACCTTGTTATTGTATTATGTTCAAAATTCCGCTATGTAATCAACATATGAACATGATGCATATCCTAGTAGCATAAAGATCTGGAATCTTACGATTCCACAATTGGTATCAGAGCCTAGTGGCTCTCGATGCTAGGATCTAACAAGGGGTTCGTTCGTGTTGAAGTATGACGAAAAATCCGTATATGATTTTACGTTCGGATCTCTTTGCACAGTGATTTTCAAACAGAGATATCTCCTTCGTTAACCGTTGGATCGTCGTGAAATTCGTGTTGTAGGTTCTTGGCACATGTGCGTAGGATCTCAATGGAGCGATCATCAATTTGATTGGTTATGAGTGAGTTATTGGTGGTCGAAGTTCACAGCAGAGAAAGGTTTTGAATTTTCTGTTTTTGTTTTTTTATTAAATAAGATTTAGGGTTTCTTCCCCTGAACTCTAGATCAATTATAAAACAGAAAAGAAGCGTTTTTGGTGATTGATATCGTGGCAGTTGTGATGTTATAAAAGAAGATTTTCGTTTTAGGGTTTTTGTGAAACCCTAGATCGATTAGTTGTTCTTGTTGTGTTTGATCAGGAAGTAGCAATAGATGTACAGTGATACAGACATGGGAGAACAGATTGTGTGTACACAGTGGTTTACATACTATCAAGGCATGGGACAGTCTATATGTACCTGCTGTTCACTTGAATAAAAGGATATAGCAGCAAGCAAACGCATGTGATATTATGGATTGTAGATCAATGATGTGGAAGCTTGGCTGATTCAAAGAAGTAAGTATATGTGGTCCAAAGTTTTGTTGGATATACTACTTTTGTGATGATCATCATGTGAGGAAAAAGAAATAAAAAGTCATGGTCCACTCAACTATAGGCTACTGTGGTCCCAGGACATGATTTGCTATTCGTGAAGGTTATTGGTTCAATGAAAAAGGTTGTTCAAATAAGGGACGACTGAGCAGGTAACAAGGATAAGTGATATCGATGTTTAATGTGTTTGTATCAACGAACATACAATAAAATACGTGAGAAGAACTGTGGACTTCAGACAGTTCGTGTACTATTCATTCTTTTGCCAAAAGATGCAGCTCTTGTATTCGATTAAAGAGAAAGCTACAGGTGGTGATTTGGACGTATGTGTATGGTCCAATAGTACAATTACTATTTTTTGGTTAAAAGGCTTCGTATGGTCCATGATGTAAAGGGACGTTTGCTACTACCAGGTATATACTACACGTATTATTTTATGATCCATGTAATTGATGTGATTGGTCTAATCTTATTCATTCACGTGATGTATTGTGGTCCATGCTGATTTGCAAGTTCTACGGTTTAAGAAGTACAAATCAGCATCTACAGGGCATGATAATAGTGTGATCAACCATGTTTATGTTATTAGGGTTTCGCATACACTAGCAGTTAATGTTAGTACAACTTTGTGTGTGTTCAAAAGCAAAAAGACATGACAAAGTACTAAAGTCACAACAAGTCGATGTTTGTATATCTGTTGGAGCAGACAAGAAAAGAGCTTCGTTTGATATGGAGCATATGGTCCCAATTTTCGTTTTATACTACTAACTACGAGAAGTACACATGATACAAGATTATGTGTTCTGTTTTTTTATGGTTGTGTTCCTTTGAAGCTCTCACGTGGATAAAAAGGCTTTGTTTATATTATGACGGTCGTCCACAAAGCGAAAATGAATGTTCTATTCACATGATGAAGCGCAAACACTTTGCTAAGGAAAGTATTCACGTGATGAATTATTTGCAATATATTAGTCACATTGTTCACGTGAAGTGGTTACTGTTCTGGTTGTTCGTTGATCCAAAGGGAAAAGAAAAGAAAAGTTGTATACAATGGGGTAATTTTTTTAGCCACTGGCATAGTTATACGTAGCCACTGACGAAGGTTATAACCATTGAAAATGTCAGTAGCTCGCTCAAGCCGCTGACAAACATATTTTTAGCCTCTAACATAGCTGTGTTGACTGATATATTGTGTCTATCCGCTGAATAGTGTTGTCCGATATTGGAAAACACACACAGAAAGTATATTGGACAATGAAGAAAATCGGATAAAGAAGGATTTCTGCTGTTTGGTATTTTGATTGATTTTTGGCACACAAAACGAGGAGGTTACACACAAAGGTACATGGGATCTCTTAAATTCTTCAGAATATCTTTATGATATTAATTGCTCGGATATATTTTATAGTGAGGTATATGATTAAGGGGAATACTTTTTATGATAAATTTGATGTTCGAATTAGATTTTCGTGGATTGGTGTTTTATCATATCTTAATGTCGTGAACTTCCAACCAATGACTTTTAATATAACTTGTTTGTGCTTTAAGTTGTGACAAAGGACTTGATAAAAAGGTAGCAAAGGTACGAGATCTGTGTAATGGCGCTTTATGCTCGTATATGGTATTGTATGTGCCTCACTTTGTCAGCGTGATGATTCTTTTTGTCACGAGACTACTCATTATATCCTTGAGTTTTATAGTCTACTCATTATAGCCGTGATTTTTAGAGTCACATGGATAGTACAAGACATATAACACAGATTTGGGTTATTCTACTTTTACATCAAGATTATTGTATTTATTTTTCTTCAAGATCATTAGATGGAGCCTACATATGGAGTCTTCAAGATTGCATACCTTTTCATAGTCCCCTATTGATGTGTCAACAAGGGAAAGATGTGATACACTTAAGGGGGAGCTTCTTGGAGATCATGTACCACATACAAAGAATTTGCGCGTAAGGGGAAGTGTTTTGACGTCGTCAACTAGGAGAAGATTGTTGGGTCGAAATTAATGAGTTGATAAGTCAAAACACAAAAGACAAGGACTAAATCTTACATTGATGAATTATGCAAGCTGGTGGAAGAAATATAAAGATAATAATTCAGAAGATCAAGTCAAAAAGTAAAAGATTTAGTTGTTAGTCAATAATTATCCATTGTAATCCCTGGTATCCTTAGTCTATAAAAGGAACCATAAGGGATGTAGGTTTATATATCATCTCTTACAATGTAATCCTACATCAAAAGTGTGTGTTCTAGGCGTGAGATCTTTGTAAACACGCCTAGGTTTTTTTAATAATTTAATGCAAGTAACTTTGGGAGGAATTCATCTTGTGTTCAAACACCTTGTTGGAAATACGTTTTTACGTATTTAGGAAGGATCGGTCGCTCCAACGAGATACATCTAGTATGGGCTCGTGATCTAGTATGTAATAATACAACCCACAAAGCTCACATGTAGGGTGTGCTATATATACCCCCTCCTAGCATGTTAGGAGGGGTTATATCTCACATTTCTCATTCATACAATCTAATATTCTTTCTTTCTCTTAAACCTTTCTCTCTCTAGTTCTTCATCGATCTCTTTCTCTTGTGATCATTTCCAAGGTTAGGATAATCCAAAGATTACGTATACCTACAATTGGTATCAAGATGCATGGGATGATTGCTTGGTTTTTGTGTTTGTTATAGTGATTTCGTGTGTTTTTCATCAAATAACCTAAGTTTCAATTTTTTTTCTTCGTGTCTTTGTTGATCCAATTGATTTAGACATATCCTACATAGTTGTGGTCGGGATTTAGGTACTTTGGATCGTTCAAAAACACGAATTTAAGGCAAAAGATCACGTTTTTCTTTATTTATTGCGGAATTATCATCTTTATTGCGGCATCTTTCCGTAATTGATTTCGCAATATCGAGGGTTGCGAAGACTGCTTATTGCGAGATCTTGTGTTTGGATATTGCGAGATCTTTCATCTTGGATATTGCGAGATCTTGTGTCATTCGAGGTTATTGTGAGATCTTGTGTCTGGATATTGCGAGATCTTTCATCGTGATTATTGCGAGATCATTGAAGGAGGAATATGCGAGATCTTTGTGTTTGATATTGTGAGATTTCTTTATTCCATGTTATTTCGAGATCTTCATCTTTTAAAGGTTTTTCCGAGATCTTCGTTTTAAGAATATTGCGAGATATTTTTGCTCAAGGTTATTGCGAGATCTTTAGTTTACGATTATTGCGATTTTTTTTGGCTCAAGGTTATTGCGAGATCTTTGCTTATAAATATTGCGAGATCTTTGTTACTATATTGCGAAATATTCACAAATATTCCGAATTTTTCAAAAACTATAATGAAAATTTTTGGTTTCTCAAGAACACATTATTGGGGAATTTCAACAACTTTTCTCGTCTTCAAATCATGACCTTTGGAATATTTACGGTTTAATCGGCGGTTTGTAAAATCCCGCGAATTTATTTCTCGGTTTCTCCACGATTAGTAAAACTCCATATCTACAACAACAAACAAAATCACTTTCTTTCATTGCTCGACCGATAAGTAATCCTTACATTCATCTTCACATCGAACTTTAATGGAACCGTTGTATACGACATCAAAAGAGGGAGATTTGCATAAAATGCAACAAGAGGCAAGAATACGGTGCAAGGTCTCATTTAGACAAATCAACGTCATCTTTCGAGCTTGCAAAGATCACAGCTAGACAAACCTCTGATGCACTCTTTGGTCAAATTTCTCTATTTTTCATCGATGATATGATGACAAACTTGCGTACACTTGACAAGGAAGTTGACAAAGAAGTCTTCAATCAATCTGAATCCACATATGCACTTCAAGTTCTAGTGAAACACTTGTCGACTTTTCTTCAATTCGATGTTGATAAGAAAGAAAATTCAGTGATCTGCATGTATTTCTTTGAAGACGTGCATTCCGAGATTCAAGACTTCTGTGGCAAAGTGTTCAAATACGTGGAATTTCTTGCGCATTTGATTCACGAAAGATCACGTGTAAAGCCCACATATAAATACCATGAACAGTACACTACGTAAAAACACGAATAAATTATAACTTTCCATTTATATAATATGACACATGTCACCAACATATAATTACAAGTATACGTATATTAATAATCCATGATAAAACATTTACGTATTATAATATTTAAATCAAGAACATTAAACACGAACGCACACGAATAATATGTTAACATAAAAAACATTTGGTTATCCCTTTTGGGCTTGGTGTACCCGCGACACAACAAGACAAAGGAGGGCCCGGACCGTTTTGAAAATCTACTAGTGATACCTAACTCTAGGGATTTCACTTTACATTCTTTTTAGAAAAAGTCAAAAACCCTACCCTCTCCTTCCTTTGTAGTCACGACAGCCATCACCATCAAGGAAGATTTGGTGTGTTTTGATCTTTGGTTTTTACAAGATTGTGTTCGTGTTCCAATCTTACATTCATCTACGCATTTGGTATAATATAAACCTTAGCCTTTTTATTTTTATTTTGATTTCATGATCACGAATGATAAATCATAATTATTTACATGTTAAGATTAATGTATAAAACAAGAAAAAGCTTTTGGTTGGTTTGGTTTTGGATTCGGTATACGAACCGAGAGCCTATGGCTCTCGATGGTTTTTTTTGGTCCACAACAGAGACCCCCTTAGGGGCTCGCTGTAAGTTTGGTTCGGGCAGTAGGAAAACCAAGGCCCCAGGGGGAACCTTGGTCCGACAGTGGCTATGCAGGCGAGGCCAGGGGGAACCACCGACTTCAGCCGATGGATATCTTGGTCCAGTAGTGGGAAGCCGCAGCCAGGCAGCGGCAACCAGGGCTGTAGCCTCCGGCTACACAAACATTGGACGCCACCACAGCCACAACTGTTGGTGGTGGTTGGTTCTCGGGTTTTTGTTTCTCGGGTTTCGGGCTCGGGATACTTTTATTAAATTAATTTACATGACCAATTAATTAATTTAATTAAAACCAAGACTTAGGTTATATTATTAAAATTTATAATACGTGTTTAAACTAAGTATTTTTATTTGGACATTTATTTTATTAATTATTTATTTTACTTAGATTACATGAAATAGTAATTAATTAATTAATCCATGACTTAGGTTATTTTTATTTATCTAAATAAACATTTATAACCTAATTATTTTATTATACTTAATTAAATTAAACATGACATAATTTAATTAAATGTTATAAGGTATAGTTTGTTATTATATCATGACATATTATTAATTATTAAACCATGCATTTCATTCATAATTAATAATGACTTTAACCTATAGTATTATTTAATAACTTTACTAATAATTTATCATGACTTATAACTTATGACTAATAAGCACTAGCTTATATTTTGTAGACTTATTAATCCAGCTTATTTCTATTTATGGAAACTTACTATTTTTGGAAGCTTTCTATATTTGGAAACCTGCATTTTTAGAAAGTTACTTATTATTACACTACAAGTATAGTAATACAAGAATACATGAAAATACATAATCAGAATACATGTAAAACATGAATAAATACAAGATAACATCTAAAACTGTAAACATGACAAGAATATATAAAATAAGTTAAGAACACACAAAAACCAGTAACACACTCAGTAATCAGACAACTCATACATGTCCCTTATTTATGTAGCACAAGTGAAGTCGGAGTAAGACTTTTCATCCTTTCATCTTTCATCGTTCACTGGACATAAGGTACAGACATTCCGTCCTTTGTATGGACACTCTTTTCCTTATTAGGATTCCCCGTTTGCAGCCAACTATTTTCCCCAAGTTATTGTTTTATATGTTTTGATTGCTTATGTATAGTTTTAAATGTCTAAGCCATATACATGAGGACGAGAAATGATAGAGTTAATTATAAGTTACTATGCTAAACGTAGAGTACTCGTATTCTTTCAAAAACTCATGTGTTCTCGTTGTTTGCTTATTATCCCTTCGCTAGTATATATATATTTTGCTTAATAAGTATTGTCTTAACGGTTTAGTCTTGATTGTTGGTTTCTAGTCTTTTCTAGTAGCTTCCATGTAATTAAATTGGGAAGACATTAAGGTATCGCCATCGTCACGATTTTGAAGTATTGGCTGTTAGGTCAAAAAGTTGATGTGGCAGAAACTCAAAAACAAAGAAAACATGAAGATATTGTCTAAGCGTTGTCAATAGCAATTTAGGCGTTGACAAGAACAAATCCAGCGTTGTTGGCTTAAGAGTTGTCATGTGTAATCCAAGCATTGTCACATGCAATTCAAGAGTTGATAGAAATGTAGACAAGAAACTTATGAAAGATTCTATTTTGATATATATGTAGAATATATTCTGTATATGTTTATCTAAATAGAAGATTTACTTGTTTATTTGTTATTATCTCTTGTAAACCCTAATCCTTACACTATAAAAGGAACCAAGGGTCTTAGGTTTTATTATCAATTCATTCACAATGTAAACCTAAAAGCGTGTGTGCACTAGACGTGGGATTCAATGTATACACGTCTAGTGATTGTTTGTTTTTAATATAATGAACAATCCAATTGTGTTTTAATTCATGTTCTTGTGTCCTAAACACCTTGTTAATGTATCATGTTCTAATTCCGCTTTGATTATCTAATCATATGAACATGGTGCATTCCTAGTAGCTTAAAAGATCCGGAAACCAAGGTTTCCACAATTGGTATCAGAGCCTCGTGGCTCGTGATGCTAGGACCAACAAGGTGTTCGTGATGCTGGACGTTTTTGTGTGCGCAGCATTATTCAGAAGGTCATAACTTTTGATTGAACCATTGGATCGTCACGAAATTTTTTATGTGTGTTCTACATACATATATCTAAACATCCACTGGAGGGATTGTCAAGTTTTATCCCCAGGAAAAAGTTATTAAGCGTCAAAGTCAGCAGTGAGTGAATGCAGTTTTCTGTGGACAGCCATGTTCAAAACACGTTTCTCCTTCGTGAACCATTGGATCTTCGTGATTTTTGAACTGTAGATTCTTGGCACTTGTGTCTAGGATCTCACCGAAGGGATCTTCGATCTGAGCCCTCATGAAAAAGTTATTCGAGGTCAAATTTGGCTGCATAACATGGTACGAAGTTTTTGTTTTGACATAAAATTATGAATTAGGGTTTCCTCTAAGCCCTAGATCGAGTTTGAAACAGAAAAGATGTACTATGTTCATGGTTAGAGGCTGCTGGGAAGCCGATTGAAGCTATGTTTATGAGATCGAGTTAGGGTGTTTGTACAAAACCCTAAAATCTCTTGTTAGGGTTTTAGTGTATAACTCTAGATCGTGGTGTTCTTGACGTTTGGTTTTAATGCACAAAAGCAGCAGCAATTCGATGTTGATACAGTTGTGGTCCAACAGAATAGTAATATTTATTTGGAGCATGAGGAGTGCATATTACTTTGTGTTCACACGGTTGTCTATTGTGTGTTCACATGATTTTCTACTTTGTGTTCACATGAAGCTCTCATTCTAATTGGTGGAGACTTTTTGTGTTCACACGATGGATTTCATGTTGACTCCTCATGCTACCACTAGTGAGTTGCTCTCAGAGAAAGAACAGTCGAGCAAAGGAAAGAAACGTCCGAGCGCAAAAGGATGACATTGTGCTAAAGCTGATAGGCAGATGGTGCTAGCAGAAGGCTGTCAAGATAGAGACGTGACTGTGTAAAAGAAAAAGGCTGCATGTTTTTGTGAAGGGTTGTGCGTACAATGATGAAACACACGTACTAACAACAGCAAGGAGACAAGAAGTAAACGTTTATTCACTTTCCTATTTTGTGGGAAAAAGGTGACGTGATATATTGTTCAAAGGAAGGAAGAGATTTGGTGAGCAGTATAAATCACGCTATTGATGGGCAGACAAGATGTTATATACAAACGTTTGTACTAGCTGTTGGGATTCAAGAAGTCAAAGACGTGGGATATGGTGTTGGAATTATATTCATCCCTGATTTCTTGGAGTCCAAATATGGATTAGCACTGGTCCTATAAAATCTCCTATATTTGGACGAATTATATGAAGTTTACATGGGAAAATATTAGTTATAATCCTACTTTGTAGGGATGTAATTGATTTAATATTCAAAGACATATGAAGGCCATGTTATTTGTTGCAAGTAAAAAGGAAAGTACGTGTGAATGACGCCAGCAGCATGAGACGCTGACAAGGTATGTTTTGACGCTGACCAAGAGGAATTTGACGCTGACAGAATAAGTCAACGCTGATAGAGTTGACAGTGTTGTCCGATATATGATCATTCAAACGCTGATAGGTATTGTCCGATATCGGACAATACAATTGATAAAGATCTTGGATAAAGAGGATATTGGACAACACAAGGAAGGCCGCTGTTTGAGAAAATTGGTACGTTTTGAGCACACAAAAAGGAGGATTATACACACGAAGGTACATGCAATCTCCATTTTTATTTAGAATATCATGGTGATATTTATGGCTCGAATACTTCTGAAAGGGATTAATGATTTTAAGGCGAGTTAGCAACAATTCATGAAGTAATTTATTGGAGTATGTAATCGGGATAGCCTTGTGAAAGAGTTATTCGTTAACAGCTTTTACATATGAAGATATTGACTTATCATGAAGAAGTGTTAGCTTAAGGGGAAGAATTCTTATGGTAAGTTTGATGATCGAAGAAGATTTTCGCGAGTTTGTGTTCTATCATATCTTAAAGTCGTGCACTCCCAGTCATAGACTTTAAAAATAACTTGTTCGTGCTTTACATGGTTGGTGACGAAGACTTGTCATAACACTTGAAGGAGTTACATTATCGTGCTCAGTGTCTCACATAGGATGAGAATATTGACAATAGATCGAGGTCTACTTATACTTTCCAGACTTCTTATAAGTTCTTCATCACATGGATAGTACAAGACACGGAACACAAGGTTGGGTTATTCTACTTCTACATCAAGAATATCTTATTTATTTTTCTTCAAGATCATTACATAGAGCTACATTTGGAGAATCTTCAAGGATTGCATACATTGTTTACTTCCCTGTTGATGTGACAAAAAGGGGAAGACATACGTGCTACATTTGAGGGGAAGCAATCTGAAGATCATGTACAACTTACAAGAGATACACATAGAGTTTTGCCACTATCAACTAGGGGAAGATTGTTGGGTCAAAAAGTTGATGTGGTAGAAACTCAAAAACGAAGAAAACATGAAGATATTGTCTAAGCGTTATGAAGAGCAATTTAGGCGTTGACAAGAACAAATCCAGCGTTGTTGGCTCAAGAGTTTTCATGTGCAATCCAAGCATTGTCACATGCAATTCAAGAGTTGATAGAAATGTAGACAAGAAGCTTATGGAAGATTCTATTTGGATATATATGCAGGATATATTCTGTATATGTTTATCTAAATAGAAGATTTACTTGTTTATTTGTTATTATCTCTTGTAAACCCTAATCCTTACACTATAAAAGGAACCAAGGGTTTTAGGTTTTATTATCAATTCATTCACAATGTAAACCGAAAAGCGTGTGTGCACTAGACGTGGGATTCAATGTATACACGTCTAGTGATTGTTTGTTATTAATATAATGAACAATCCAATTGTGTTTTAATTCATGTTCTTGTGTCCTAAACACCTTGTTAATGTATCATGTTCTAATTCCGCTTTGATTATCTAATCATATGAACATGGTGCATTCCTAGTAGCTCAAAAGATCCAGAAACCAAGGTTTCCACATTGGCAACTGAATAATCAAAAGCTTCACCTAATAATAAGATTTCAAGTGCTCACCTAAATCAAGCAAACAATTTGAAGCTCACAAGGCCGAAAAATCTATGCGAAATTGAAAATGAAATATGCCTTAATCTTTGAAGCTTTAAAGATCCAAAATTTGCTTATTGCGTGAGGATATACATCTTTGGACATATTAAACACCTCATGGCGAGGTTAAATAAAAGGCAAGGCAAGACCGAAGTCATAATAAAAGCTTCATGGAGAAGTTGAATAAAAGATGGAGGTAAACCTATGGTAATAAGGCCCATCCATTAGGGGGCGTATAAAAGTCTTGGTAATAAGTCTCATGTTCAAAACCGTTATAAAACGGTGTTTATCGGTCCTTCTTGTTGACTTAATTTTTTTTACATCGTTGTCTATTGGGGGGGGGGTTATTAATTTGATGGTCTTGGTTACACCGTTATGACTCTACTTTTAGACCTAAATCTCTATCATCGCATAAGTAAAAAATGTATCCTCGTGAACATTCAAGACAAAAATAAAATATAAGAGATACCACTTGGGAACATAGAGTCTAAGTACGTGATTAGGGCATATGAGTAGTGTTAGCATTACTAACTTATAATGACAATGATCTTGTTGCACGCTTAGCATGGAATTGGGGTGAAAATTAAGCACGATGAAATTATTTCTAACGAAGCATTCACGTGTTCTTGTTCTATGAACCTAAACGTCCCATTTTGCGACGAAAATCCTACATTATGTCTAAAACGCAAGTAGTAGCAAGTAGTGTAGTTTATCATTCAATAAAAGTGCATAAAAACGAATTTTGGAGGTGCTAAGACACTTTATTCTTGCATTGCGTGAGGGCACGACAATGGTTTAGTATGGCGGAGTGATGAGACTGCTTTTATACATAGTCTCATCGTCCATAATGGGCTTAAAATGCATAAAATATCATAAAAAGTGCCATATATTTGCTTGTGTTATCTCAATATGTATTTTAGGTACGGATATCGAGAAAATGACAAAAGATCACAAGAAACAAGCAAAAAAGAACACGGGAAACGAAGTCGCACAATGAACCGGGCCTTAGAGTTAATTTTCCAAGAAAAGTCCTTGAAGAATTGAAGATTGTACAAGAAGGGTACTTCATTATTGAAGAATTGACACTTTAAATCCTTGTATATTCATAATTACAAATTTGGTCCCTAAAGTTTGTCAAAATTACAAAAAGGACCCTCAACTTTGAAGAATTGGCAAGATTGGTCACTCAAAATTGAAGACTTGTCAATTTTAGTCCTCCACAAAGTCTATCATACAAATAAAGATCTTGAAGAAAGAAGACATGTCAACAAGAACCCTTGAAGAATTATGAAATTACAAGAAAAACCCTTGAAAATACTTTTCGAAAATATTTGTGGCAAAAGTGTGAGTATTGAAACTATTTTAACAAAGAGATATTCAAGTTGTGGCTGCCAAACTTAAATTGAACAAGACATGGGAATTAAGAGACCTAATCTATCCAGACATCAAACTCATCACCACCAACCAGACTTAGACACGTCACCCACTTCCACCCCACATCCAATCAAAACACCCCAAACCCACACGTCACCATTCCACTTTCTATTTATTAAACTGATTAAGTTAATCAGTTAAATAAAAAGTGGGAGACATAATTTTAAAACAAATCCACTCCTAATCATGATCTAACCCTCCTGTTCATCATCCCCTCCCAACTTATACCCTAATCACGAATTAAGCCTAAACCAAAGGGGTTTGCACCCAATCTTTCTAGAACTACAATTAAAGGTCTCCTAAACCCATCCCACATGCCACCTAACGTCCAACTCAACCACATGACCCACCCCTCACATGTTTTTGACTCAAACATAAGCAAGAAGACAAAGAAGCACAGAGAATAGACGGCTTGGAATTTTTGGAGTGTTCCCCACACAAAAACTTATGGCCAGGATCAAACAAGAACCCTGCATCAGTCACATGAAGCCACGAGGACGCATTTAAAAAAAACCGAATATCCTATATTCGTTGGGGGGCAAAACTGGAAGAACAAATTTAGGGTTTACTAGTTATCATAGTCTTTGTATGCCATTATATAAGGAACCCTATTTTTCTATTTACCTTGTTCTTTTTTCTCCTTTTTCACTGCCCTGTAAATCCTTCTTTTTTATGAAATGAAAAAAGAGGTGTTGAGTTGTTGATGAGAAATAAGATCCGCTTGACTTTTATTGTTGCAAGATTAACTTGAAATTTGTGGTTTTAATATTCTGTTTTAAAAAATTTCTTTTGGTGTCTGAAATTCACTAGTGTTTTTCTCTTTTATATTATGTATGTCCAACCATTTTAAACTGATCATTTGATCCTGATATTCTTGTGGAATATCAAGCTCAAGTGAGGTTTGAATTGATTGTTGATTTGGTTCCTTGTTCAAAAAGTTTCAGAAAGAAAGAAAGAGGCATTCAGTTCGGATTATTGTTAATGTTTGTTCACGTTTGTTGCATCCTTGCAGGTTGATTGGAAGCTTGTATTTGTTTTCGGAAAATACATTAGCTCAAACACTCGAGGGCATGGATGTTATGTTCTCTAGGTTTGTCTAAGAACTCTTTTGCATATTTTTGTTTCAAAGTATTGATATGATAATATGTGTTTTTGGCTGATATAACTTGCTTGTGTTGTGTTTATTTGAGGTGATGCATGATTTGTGTGAAAGATATGCTTTGAGTTAGTGTTAACATGTTTAGGCTTTAAAAAATTATTTCTTAGAAAGTTTAATGGGTGTTTGGGATTGGGGTTAAACCAGTTTTGGGGTGAAACAAAAGTAGTTCAAATCAGTCAAACACCTTCCAAAATATAGTATTAGGTGATATTGATAGTATGTTTCAAGTGTAGTTTTAAACAAAGATTGCATGTTAAAAAAGGTTGGGTAAAACAGTCAAAAATCATTAAGCTTATAAACTACTTTGTTTTAGGTATCTGTGTATCCAAACTTTGTTGATTGATTGATAGATTAACATGTAATGTAGGTTTTCATATCAGATAATGTTGGTTTTGTGATGATTTGAGCTTGATTGAGTGGGTTAAAATTCATCTTAGTGCACTTTGAATCAACAATACATTGCATGTTCTATATGTTAATCAGAGACTTGAATTTGCATGCTTTTTGTGTGATCTTTGAGTGATAGCTTATTGTTTTTGTGTTCAATCTGACTCCCTACACTCCATTGATTGTAGGGGTTCCCTTGATTCCAAGAAAAACCCAAACACCAAGCTTTCCTAAGCTAAAAAAGCACCATACACGTTTTTTAGACTAAGCAGTGGGAAAAAACTTCCCACTGTTAGTACAAATGTAGCCACTGCTACACTACCGAACAAAGAAACACTACATGTCACTATCTGATCTTTGGATTTTTGTATTTAGTGCTTGCAAACCCTATTTTGTTAGATTTTATAATTTTCTCTTAATATTTGAATTATTTAATTAATTTTAGAAAAAGACAATTTTATTATCTGATTAGTTTACTATTTTTTGCATTATTTTGAATTAAAATTGGATTTTAATTAATCTGTTTTTGTCATTTAGTGCTAAAAGTTCTTGAAATTGTGTTTTTCAATTTTCTTGTTTTAAGTTAAGTATTTTAAGATTTTTACAAAATAAATTTCATTTTTAACTTTATTTAATCATTTTTTAGAATTAATTTTAAGTTAAGTTAGTATTAATTAAACTGCGATTTGTCTTTTAGTGCAAGAATTTGACATTTTTCATTTTTTCAAATTTTCCTAGTTTCAAAATATTAACTTAAGATTTTTAGTTAAAAAAGTTCACTGTTCACTGTTTTTTACTATTTTTTTAGAATTAATTTGAGTTTAATTGGATTTTTACTTAATCTGTTTTGTCTTTTAGTGGTAAAAATAACTTTTTTCAAACTTTCTCATTTTTCTACTATTTAGTATCATAAAATAGGATTTTTAGAAAAGTTGAATTAGTTTTAGCATTATTTTATTCTTTTTAATCATTATTTTGATTTAAAAAGTGTTTTTAGTCATAAAAATCAAGAAAAATACTCTTTAGTTTTTATATAATATAAGTAAGATTCTCATTTGATAAAATCATATTTTGGATTTATTTTTAATTTTATTGAATTTTAAGGCTTTAAATAGCTTTTAAAATTGAATATTAAATTTGAAATAAATTTTAAAATATTTTTGTCAAATTTTTATTCTTATTTATATTATTTTAGATTTGTTTTTTATTTTTAATTAATTTTTAGATAAAATTTTAAATTTCGTCACGTTATACGGTAATTTAGAATCGTAACCGTCATCCTTTTCTCTTTTCTTTATTCATAATCATAATCACAAACATTTAATCAATTCTTAACACACACAACAAGCCTCCTTGAGAACGAACTCACTCATTGGGTCATTTACACTTGGTTTTCCTAAACCACTTGTTTAATACTTACCCTAATTTTACCTCATTTTCCTAAACGAGTGTGAATTTACAACTATCATTTCAGCCATAATAACTATTTGTGTGATTAGCACTCTAATCATACGTATTATCGGTTTTTCGTTTTAGTATGAATATTATTACTATATTGTATACGTAAAACAATAAATTCACAAGTACTCCAAAAGTGTGAAAACACAACCTTGATTTGGGATTTCATCGCTCAATCATTGTATTCGAATCTCAAACAAAGGAAAAAGGCAAAATAGATAATTACTTTCGTGAAGCTTAATTTTGAAAAACACAAACTATAAGGTGGGTATAAGGCGGGTGTTATAAAATACACCCTAAAGAAAAAGGCGCTTAAGTGCTTCGCTCCGTCTCGTTTCCCCGCTTGCTTGTGCGTATTTACATAAAAGGGCTAATCGAGGGTTTCCCAACCAATGTATTATCTACATATCATATATATTTTCTTTGTTTCAAAATATTAAACCCTCTTGAAGTCATCGAAGGCGTTCACTTCACGTGATCGTTTTCATTCCTTGAGGCTCCTTTAATCGAGAGATTTGATTTGAGGAGAGATTTGCAGATTTTTGTCTACGTAATACATCACAAAAAATCCAAAAAAATTAAAAACAATCAAAAGCACAAAAAAATTGAAAAAGTTAAAAACACCAAAAGGAATCTTCTTTGGTCATCCCCACGTTGTACGTGACGTTTATGCAAACTCGTAACCAAGCTAGTTGTGCACGTAAATGTAAAAACCGAAAGGAAACCACACCTAACCTTTCTAGTGAAGAATCTCCTATTGACGAACCTATCGTAGAACAAGAAGAAACCATGGCTAATCGTACTATGATGGAGTTACTTCAAGCACCCACCGAGGGTTATGGAGAGGCTATTGTGATTCCCGCCATCCTTGTAGAGAAATTTGAAGTTAAGACGGGTTTGTTGTCGATGATCCAAAACAACAAATTCCGTGGTGATGAAAAGGACAACCCTCACAACCATATTCGCCAATTCAATCGTCTTACCGCCACTTGCAAGTTTAAGGACGTCTCTAACGACTCGATTAAGATGATGCTTTTTTCGTATTCCTTAATGGGGCCTACTAAAATTTGGTTAGAGAAAGAGCCACCCAATTCTATATTGACGTGGAAGGATCTCGTTTCGACGTTCGTGAACCAATTTTTCCCGCCCTCTAAGACTACGCATTTGGAAAACGAGATTTCAAAATTTTCAAAAGAGTTTAATGAGAGTTTTTCTACGGCTTGGAATCGGTTTAAGGAAATGTTGCACGAATGTCCTCATCATGGTTTTTCTGACTTGCATCAAATTGACACGTTTTACAATGGCTTGAACGATCATGAGCGTGATTATCTTAATGCCGCCGCGGGTGGTAATTTTTTGTGTAAAACGGTCGAGGAAGCGTTGTTGATTATTGAGAATAGGTCTAAGGTCTATAGTCCTCGTAGCACATCGAGTGTTCGTAAGGCTTCGTCTTCGGCTTCTCCTTATAATTTCAAACCATTGATGCTTGACAAATCGAGGCTAATTTGGAAAACAAGATTTTTGATAAGCTTAAAGGATTGTTAATTGAGTTTAAAGTTGGTGAACAACCCACTCCCTCTACGGCTAAAGCGGTTGAGGTTTCTTGTCTGTATTATGGTGGAGCTCATGATTTCTCCGAGTGCATTACCAACGGTGGTAACACTTCGAGTGCCTACGTGGCAACGGGAACTTATAACCAAAACGGTCAAGTTACCCGCACTAATCAATTGACTCCACCGGGTTTTTCACCAAATCAAAATGCTAACAATTATCAAAACAATCAAGTTGGTTATCAAAGGAACAATTATACGGGAAAAAACTATGGAAATCAAGGGGCTAGTAGTCAATTGCAAAATCAAAATCAAAACCGTAATTTTCAAAACCCAAGTCAAGGTCTTCAAAATGCTTACACTAAAGAGCTTCCAAATGACTTTTTGAATTACGCTACTATAAATGATATAATTTTATAAAACATTCAAGAGCAATTGGCTTGTCAAGCTAGGGAAACGGCTAAAAACACAAAGGAGTTAGCTAATTTTTCTAAGGAAAATGCCAATATGAAAATTGAGTTGAAAGACGATTTTGCAAATCAAATTAGAGGTTAAAATAACAAAATTAAACAAAGTCAATCTAGGCTTGAACAAAGGATAGACCAAAGTGCCGCTAAGCAAGACGTTAAGCTCAATGCCATATAAGAAGCAATCATGGGAAACAAAGCCTCTACTTCAGGTGGTCTTCCTAGTAACACCGTGTCAAACCCAAAGGGAGAGATGAAAGTGATTACCACACGTAGTGGTAAGACACTTAAGGAACCGACTCCTCAACTAATTACTCCAACGGTGGAGGAAATTGAGGAAGAATCCGAGGTGGTGGTCGAAGAGGAGCATATCACAATCCCACGAAGTACCGCTCAAACCACACCTACGGTTGACCCTTTACCATCATTGGAATCCGAGATTCCAAAGGCTATGCCTATGTCCCAACCCACACCACCCTTGCCTTACCCATCGAGACTTCGTAAGGAGATACGACAAGAGCATGACAATTACCAATTTGAGCGTTTTATGAAAATGTTTCATGATTTGCATTTCAATATAAGTTTTGTCGACGCCTTGGTCATGATGCCTCGATTTGCCGCTAACTTTAAGAGTATGTTAAACAACAAGCCGAAATTGCAACAATTGTCGAGTTGTTCATCGGTTTATCTTAACCGCATACCTCAAAAAATCGGTGATCCCGGTAAATTCTTGATTCCATGTGCAATTTAAGATATGGAAGAATGCTATGCCTTGGCCTATCTTGGTGCTAGTATTAACTTGATGCCTCTTACAATCTTCAAGTCGCTCAATATTCCTAATCTTACTCCTTGACTAATGTCTATTGAATTGGCCGATCATTCCACTATTCCCGCATGTGGATTGGCCGAAGACGTTTTTGTGAAAGTGGGGAGGTTCTATTATCCGGTAGACTTTATCGTTGTCGATATTCCCACGGATCCTCAAGTTCCTCTTATTTTAGGTCGTTCGTTTTTGGATACGTCAATGGCGTTGATTGATGTGCATGCTAGAAAAATCACCTTACGTTTCAACGAAGAGGAACTTGTTATAAACGCAACACAAAACTCTCAACTTTCTCATGTTTATTCTGTCACAACTATAAACCTCGTTGATATGACCGACATCGTTTGCGATGAATTTTTACAAGAATTTTTAGGTTTTGGTGACGATGAAAATAGTGGCAGTCCCACTATGCTCGATCCTATTCTTAATAATTCGACACCATCCTTCAATCCATTTGTAGGTGGTGGTTTTACGTTGGAAGGATTTGATGTTCCTCGTACTTGTAACGAAGACCTCGACAACGATGAGGACTTCTCGATTATCAAGGATTTTCTCAACGATTTCCCATTTCCTTCGCCCTAGGAGGTTATGAGTATCGAGCCCAAATCTTCAATTGAGTAACCACCAATCCTCGAGTTGAAGATTTACCTCCTCATCTTGAATATGTATTCTTGGAAGGAGACGATAAGTTGCCGGTAATTATTGCGAAAGATCTTTTGAATGATGAAAAAACTGCACTTATCGATGTTCTAAAGGACCACAAAGGGGCAATTGCGTGGAAATTATCCGACATTAAAAGGATCGATCCTAAATTTTATACCCACAAAATGTTAATGGAGGAAGACTACAAGCCCGCAATCCAATGTCAAAGGAGGGTGAACCCCAAAATTCACGACGTCATCAAAAAGGAGGTCCTTAAACTCCTTGACGCGGGAATGATTTACCCTATTTCTGATAGCCCTTGGGTGAGTCCCATTCATTTTGTCCCTAAAAAGGGAGGAATGACCGTTGTGCCATATGAAGACAACGAGTTAATTCCAACTCGACTCGTGACAGGTTGGAGGGTGTGTATCGACTATCGTAAGTTGAACGACGCCACTCGTAATGACCATTTTCCTTTGCCCTTCATGGACTAAATGTTGGAGCGTCTTGCGGGAAACGATTTCTATTGCCTTATAGATGGTTTTTTCGATTACTTCCAAATCCCCATCGATCCTCGTGATCAAGAAAAAACTATGTTTACGTGTCCATATGGAACGTTTGCCTATCGTAGAATGCCATTCGGACTTTGTAATGCATCGGGAACCTTTCAAAGGTGCATGATGGCTATTTTTCATGACATGGTCGAGAAGACGATGGAAGTCTTTATGGATGATTTTTCCGTGTTTGGTTGTTCGTTCACTTCGTGTTTGTCGAATCTTGAGAGAATGTTAAAACGTTGTGAGGAAACCAACCTTGTGCTCAATTGGGAAAAATTTCATTTTTTGGTTAAGGAAAGAATCGTCTTAGGGCACAAGGTCTCGAAAGCGGGGATTGAGGTAGACAAAGCTAAAATTGACGTCATCGCCAAATTACCTCATCCCAAAACCGTCAAGGGAGTTAGGTGTTTCCTAGGCCACGCGGGCTTTTATCATCGATTCATCAAGGATTTTTCAAAGATTTCTCGACCTATTACACATCTCCTCGAAAAAGATGCTCCTTTTGTCTTTAACAAAGATTGTGTACGAGCCTTTGAAATCCTTAAGAGGAAACTTACCGAATCTCCCATTCTTGTTGCTCCCAATTGGAAATTCCCCTTTGAGCTTATATGTGATGCAAGTGAATACGCTATTGTGGGCGTTTTGGGGCAACGTCATGAAAAGCACTTCTTGCCTATTCACTATCCTAGCAAGACGATGACCGAGGCTAAACTTAAATACACTACAACGGAAAAGGAATTCCTTGCCGTGGTGTATGAATTTGAGAAATTCCGACCTTACCTCGTCTTGACCCATTGCATAGTATATACGGATCATTCGACAATCAAGTATCTCATGGCTAAGCAAGATTCAAAGCCGAGATTGCTTCGTTGGATTCTCCTCCTACAAGAATTTGATGTCAAAATCCTTGACAAAAAAGGAGTCGAGAATCTAGCGGTCGATCATCTTTCTCGCTTGGAAGATCCTCACCAAAGTGTGTACGAGAATAAGGAAATCACCAAAACATTTCCTCTCGAGACACCTGGTGTAGTGAATTCTAAGCTTGACTCATCCACCCCATGGTTTGCGGACATCGCAAATTACCATGCGGGAAACTTCATCATTAAGGGTATGACGACTCAACAAAAACAAAACTTCTTTCGTGACGTCAAGTTCTACTTTTGGAACGACCCTTACCTCTTTCGGACTTGTGCGGATCAAATTATTCGACGTTGTGTTTTTGGCACTGAAGCTTCTAATATCCTTAAAGCTTGTCACGAGGGACCCACGGGTGGTCACCATGGTGCTAATCTCACGGCGAAGAAGGTCTTTGATGCCAGTTTCTTTTGGCCTACTATTTACTGAGATGCACACGCACTTGTGAAGTCGTGTGACTCATGCCAATGACAAGGAAAAGCCTCACAAAACGATGAAATGCCACAAAACATCATCCAAGTGTGTGAGATCGTTGACGTTTGGGGAATTGATTTTATGGGGCCGTTTCCATCATCTCGTGGTAATAAGTACATCATTGTCATCGTTGACTACCAATCTAAGTGGGCGGAAGTTAAGGCTTTGCCCATGAACGATGCTCGTGTGGTAGTCAAGTTTTTGAAGAGTTTGTTTTCTCGGTTTGGAACCCCTCGTGCAATCATAAGAGACCGTGGAACCCATTTTTGTAATGACCAATTCGAAAGGGTTCTAAGGAAATATGGGGTTACACATCGGCTTTCTACGGCTTATCACCCACAAACGAGTGGGCAAGTCGAGGTTTTAAACCGAGCGTTGAAGAGGATCTTGGAGAGATCGGTAGGAGAGAACCGACAATCATGGTCGGATAAGTTAGACGATGCTTTATGGGCCTTTCGTACCGCTCATTAGACGCACATCGGGTGCACTCCTTACAAGCTCGTGTATGGGAAGAATTGTCACTTGCCAATTGAACTCGAACACAAAGCTTATTGGGCCCTAAAGCATTGTAATGATGACATTGAGACCGCGAGAAAACACTAGAAAATGCAACTTAATGAATTGGATGAATTGAGAGACATTGCTTATGAAAATTCATTGATTTACAAAGAGAAAACTAAAAAGTTTCATGATTCTAAAATTAAAACCGGGTTTTCAACATTGGAGATCAAGTGTTGCTTTTTAACTCACGTTTGAAAATCTTTTCCGGCAAGTTGAAATCCCGTTGGTCCGGTCCATTCACCATTACCCAAGTTTTTCCATATGGGACCATCGAGCTAGCTCAAAATGATGGTCCTAATTTTAAAGTGAATGGACATAGGTTGAAGCACTACTTTGGTGGGGAAGTTCCCTCTTTGAACTACCTCGACCAAGTCACCATCCCTAAT
Organism: Glebionis coronaria; assembly: GCA_025667525.1. Classification (NCBI taxonomy): domain Eukaryota; kingdom Viridiplantae; phylum Streptophyta; class Magnoliopsida; order Asterales; family Asteraceae; genus Glebionis; species Glebionis coronaria. The sequence continues at coordinate 422,295,401 of CM046874.1, read as the reverse complement.
GACAATTAGTATTGAGGGGATCGAGTCGAGCTTGTGACTCTGTAATAAAAAAACAAGGTGCCTCGTGGGGGAGTCCCATGCCTATCCATGTACATATTTTCGCTTTCTAATGTAGCTTACGTGAGGGGATTTGCGCCCTTCCAACCTTTGTTAAGTGGTTGTTTTTGCATTGTGGTTTTTCGATGATCATTATCTTCACGATTGGAGCCTCTCGTGTTCGTTTTATGGGAGCACTTGATCGTTTGCTTTGAATAATTTATCGATATCCACATGATATATCCTTATATGTTCTAACTTTAGGTTTATAGCACACTTCATAAACGGCTATTGATTTAATGGTTTCACCCTTTCCATGCTAGATTAGGCATTCGACTACGTCTCTAGTATGGGGTATCCTACCCTTAGACTCAAAACATTGAGGACAATGTTTAACTTTAGTATGGGGGGGGTGAATAGATACTTACCTTGCTAAACCTTCACGCTTTACAAAATTTATCTTTTTGTTTATCGTTTTGTTGCAAAATAAGGCTAAAAATGGCCAAATTTTAAAAACATTTCTCATGTTTTATAAGTGTTTGAAGACATGAATGTAGATATTCCGATGGCAAGAATAAGAGTAATTTTTTACTCAACCGTGTGTGTTGAGCACTTAGCTTCGATTCCTTAACTTTATATTAGGCTAAGTGTCTTAAATGAGGACGAGAAATGATAGAGTTAATATGCTAAACGTAGAGTACTCGTATTCTTTCAAAAACTCATGAGTTCTCGTTGTTTGCTTATTCTCCCTTCGCTTGTATATATATTTTACTTAATAAGTATTGGCTTAGCGGTTTAGTCTTGATTGTTGGTTTCTAGTCTTTTCTAGTAGCTTCCCTGTAATTAAATTGGGAAGACATTAAGGTATCGCCAGCGTCACGGTTTTGAAGTATTGGCAACCCGAATAATCAAAAGCTTCACCTAATAATAAGATTTCAAGTGCTCACGTAAATCAAGCAAACAATTTGAAGCTCACAAGTCGGAAAATCAATGTGAAATTTAATGTGAATTATGCCTTAATCTTTGAAGCTTTAAAGATCCAAAATTCGCTTTTAACGTGAGGATATACGTCTTTGGCCATAATAAACACCTCATGGCGAGGTTAAATAAAATGCAAGGCACGACCTAAGTCATAATAAAAGCTTCATGGCGAAGTTGAATAAAAGATGGAGGTAAACCTATGATAATAAGGCCCATCCGTTAGGGGGCGTATAAAAGTCTTGGTAATAAGTCTCATGTTCAAAACCGTTATAAAACCGTGTTTATCGATCCTTCTTGTTGACTTAATTTTTTGACATCGTTGTCTATTGGGGGGGTTATTAATTCGATGGTCTTGGCTACACCGTTATGACTCTATTTTTAAACCTAAATATCTATCATCGCATAAGTCAAAAAGTATCCTCGTGAACATTCAAGACAAAAATAAAATATAATAGATACCACTTAGGAAAATGGACTCTAAGTACGTGATTAGGGCGTATGAGTAGTGTTAGCATTACTAACTTATAATGACAATGATCTCGTTACACGCTTAGCATGGAATTGGGGTGAAAATCGAGGACGACGAAATTATTTCTAATGAAGCATTCACGTGTTCTTGTTCTATTAACCTAAATGTCCCATTTTGCGATGAAAATCCTACATTATGTCTAAAACGCAAGTAGTAGCAAGTAGTGTAGTTTATCATTCAATAAAAGTGCATAAAAATGATTTTTGAGGTGCTAAGATACTTTATTCTAGCATTGCGTGAGGGCACGACAATGGTTTAGTATGGGGGACTGATGAGACTACTTTTATGCATAGTCTCATCCTCCATAATGGGCTTAAAATGCATAAAATATCATAAAAAGTGCCATATATATGCTTGTGTTTTCTCAATGTGTATTTTAGGTACGGATATCGAGTAAATGATAAAAGATCACAAGAAACAAGCAAAAACGAACACGTGAAACTAAGCCGCACAATGAACCGGGCCCTAGAGTTGATTTTCCAAGAAAAGTCCTTGAAGAATTGAAGATGGTACAAGAAGGGTCCTTCATTATTGAATAATTGATACTTTAAACCCTTGTATATTCATAATTACAAGTTTGGTCACTAAAGTTTGTCAAAATTACAAAAAGGACCCTCAACTTTGAAGAATTAGCAAGATTGGTCCCTCAAAATTGAAGACTTATCAATTTTAGTCCTCCACAAAGTCAATGATACAAATGAAGACCTTGAAGAAAGAAGACATGTCAAAAAGAACCCTTGAAGAATTATGAAATTACAAGAAAAACTCTTGAAAATACTTTTGGAAAATATGTGTGGCAAAAGTATGAGTTTTGAAACTATATTAACAAAGGGATATTCAAGTTGTGGCTGCCAAACATATATTGAACAAGACATGGGAATTAAGGGACCTAATCTGTCCAGACATCAAACTTATCACCACCAACCAGACTTGGACACGTCACCCACTTCCACCCCACATCCAATCAAAACACCCCAAACCCACACATCACTAATCCACTTTCTATTATTAAACTGATTAAGTTAATAGGTTAAATAAAAAGTGGGAAACATAATTTTAAAACAAATCCACCCCTAATTATGATCTAACCCTCATGTTCATCATCCCCTCCCAACTTAAACCCTAATCACGAATTAAGCCTAAACCAAAGGGGTTTACACCCAATCTTTCAAGAACTACAATTAAAGGTCCCCTAAACCCATCCGACATGCCACCTAACGTCCAGCTCAACCACATGTCCCACCCCTCACATGTTTTTGAATCAAACATAAGCAAGAAGACAAAGAAGCACAGAGAATGGACGACTTGGATTGTTTGGAGTGTTCCCCACACAAAAACTTAGGGCCAGGATCAAACAAGAACCCTGCATCAGTCACATGAAGCCACAAGGACGCATTTCAAAAAACCGAATATCCTATATTCGTTGGGGGAAAAAACTGGAAGATCAAATTTAGGGTTTACTAGTTATCATAGTCTTTGTATGCCATTATATAAGGCACCCTAGTTTTCCATTTTCCTTGTTCTTTTTTCTCCTTTTTCACTGCCCTGTAAATGCTTCTTTTTTATGAAATGAAAAAAGAGGTGTTGAGTTGTTGATGAGAAATAAGATGCCCTTTACTTTTATTGTTGCAAGATTCACTTGAAATTTGTTGTTTTAATATTCTTAAAAAATTTCTTTTGGTGACTGAAATTCACCAAAGTTTTTCTCTTTTATAATGTGTATGTCCAACCATTTTAAACTGATCATTTGAGCCTGATATTCTTGTGGAATATCAAGCTCAAGTGAGGTTTGAATTGATTGTTGATTTGGTTCCTTGTTCAAAAAGATTTAGAAAGAAAGAAAGAGGCATTCAGTTTAGATTATTGTTCATGTTTGTTCACGTTTGTTGCATCCTAGCAGGTTGACTGGAAGCTTGTATTTGTTTTCGCAAAATACATTAGCTCAAACACTCGAGAGCATGGATGTTATGTTCTCTAGGTTTGTCTAAGAACTCTTTTGTTTATTTCTGTTTCAAAGTATTTATATGATAATATGTGTTTTTGGCTGATATAACTTGCTTGTGTTGTGTTTATTTGAGGTGATGCATGATTTGTGTGAAAAATATGCTTTGAGTTAGTGTTAACATGTTTAGGCTTTAAAAAATTATTTTTCAGAAAGTTTAATTGGTGTTTGGGTTTGGGGTTAAAACAGTTTTGGGGTGACACAAAAGTAGTTTAAATCAGTCAAACACCTTCCAAAAGATAGTATTAGGTGATATTGATAGTGTGTTTCAAGTGTGGTAGTTTTAAACAAAGATTGCATGTTAAAAAAAGTTGGGTAAAACAATCAAAAATCATTAAGCTTATAAACTACTTTGTTTTAGTAATCTGTGTATCCAAACTTTGTTGATTGATAGATTAACATGTAATGTAGGTTTGCATATCAGATAATGATGGTTTTGTGATGATTTGAGCTTGATTGAGTGGGTTAAAATTCATCTTAGTGCACTTTGAATCAGAAATACATTGCCTGTTCTATATGTTCATCAGAGACTTGAATTTGCATGCTTTTCGTGTGATCCTTGTGTGATAGCTTATTGTTTTTGTGTTCAATCTGACTCCCTACACTCCACTGAGTGTAGGGGTGCCCTTGATTCCAAGAAAAACCCAAAAACCAAGCTTTCCTAATCTGAAAAACCACCATACACGTTTTTTAAGACTAAGCAGTGGGAAAAAACTTCCCACTGTTAGTACAAGTGTAGCCACTGCTACACTACCAGACAAAGAAACACTACATGTCACTATCTAATCTTTGGATTTTTTGTCTTTAGTGCTTGAAAACCCTAGTTTGTTAGATTTTATATTTTTCTCTTAATATTTGAATTAATTTAGTAATTTTATAAAAAGAAATTTTTATTATCTGATTAGTTTACTATTTTTTGCATTATTTTGAATTAAAATTGAATTTTAATTAATTTGTTTTTGTCATTTAGTGCTAAAAGTTCTTGAAATTGTGTTTTTTCAATTCTTGTTTTAAGTTAAGTATATTATGATTTTTACAAAAGAAATTTCATTTTTAACTTTATTTAACCATTTTTTAGAATTAATTTTAAGTTAATTTAGTATTAATTAAACTTCTTTTTGTCTTTTAGTGCAAGAATTTGACATTTTTAGTTTTTTCATATTTTCCTAGTTTCAAAATATTAAGTTAAGATTTTTAGCTAAAAAAGTTCATTGTTCACTATTTTTTACTATTTTTTAGAGTTAATTTGAGTTTAATTTGATTTTTACTTAATCTGTTTTGTCTTTTAGTGGTAAAAATAATTTTTTTCAAACTTTTTCATTTTTCTACTATTTTGTATCATAAAATAGGATTTTAAGAAATGTTGAATTAATTTTAGCATTATTTTGATTTAAAAAGTGTTTTTAGTCATAAAAAATCAAGAAAAATAATTTTTAGTTTTTAAATAATATAAGTAAGATTCTCATTTTATAAAATCATATTTTGGATTTATTTTTAATTTTATTGAATTTTAAGGCTTTAAATAGCTTTTAAAATTAAATATTAAATTGGAAATAAGTTTTAAAATATTTTTGTCAAATTTTTATTCTTATTTATATTATTTTAGAATTTTTTTGATTTTTAATTAATTTTTAGATTAAATTTTAAATTTCGTCACGTTTTACGGTTTTTACGTTTACGTCTTTCGTCGTAGTTTAATTTAGAATCATAACCGTCATCCTTTTCTCTTTTCTTTATTCATAATCATAATCACAAACATTTAATCAATTCTTAACACACACACCAAGCCTCCTTGAGAACGAACCCGCTCATTGGGTCATTTACACTTGGTTTTCCTAAACCACTTGTTTAATACTTACCCTATTTTTACCTCGTTTTCCTAAACGAGTGTGAATTTACAACTATCAATTTTGATGGTGAATGTTGTGTGTGCCTTGCATCTTTCACAAGGAGTTGATCCCTCCTACCCAGACCAATTTATTTAGAGGCATCCCCTCTAATTGCATGATGAGGTCACCCCTCTATGTATTCATGAACGGTGAACCTCATGACCTATATGGGCGCTTGGCTAATTAAAATACAGTTTTCATATAAAACATAAGTCTTTTCAAACTATAAAACCAATTTTATAAACATGTTCCAGGACTTACACTTATTCTACTGCTAATCAGTCTTTATCATGCTATGTCATTTCATACTATGTCATATATCCGTTCACTGAGCGTTTTGCTCAGCCGTTACTTTCCTTTACATGTCCCAAAACGGCAGGTACCTATGGACAGACTTGAGCATTTGGAGGACGTACATAGGAGGAAAGCTGCCTTAGACTTATTCTCCTTTTGCCTTCATATACTTATGCTTGTTCGGACACTTGTTTTGTCCTTCTCATTTCATTTACTTTATTTATGTATTGGGCTTATGTTCGGGAACCGATGTTTGATTCCGGTTTTCCCTTTGGCTCATGTATGTTTTAGTATATTTTACCTTGCATGCTTTGATGACACGCCATAATTATCCTATAATATTCCATTTATCAAAATGGGGTGTTATAGTTATGGTATCAGAGCCTGGTTTCAACCTGTAGGCTCTAAAACTTGACCTGTGACTAGTGGGTAGTCACAAGGAGCTTCCTAAGCCGACGCTTGTTATTCCACGCATTGATATTTTCAGCACCTTTTTGTTTTAACCATGATGTTGTTCCTCGGAATTGTATTACTAATATGGATTGAACAACTGTCATCCATACTCAGTTACATATCATTGTTTTATGCATGATGTTTCCTTGAGAACTTTGGCTAATATGGACTGAACCACAGTAGTTCATACTTGGTCATATGTTTTCTGCTAAGTTTTGACAATTGATTTTCACTTATTTATTTTCATATATTATTGTTGCAGGTATTTTGACTAAGTAATGGTTGGTACATGACTGACCATATTCAGTCGCATGTGCTTTTCATTCGAATTTTGTTTTGGTGAACCGACACATAGGCGTTCACCCTTGTCATGTCAATTTTATATCTCTAATTTAAGGACGAATTATTCTTTTTAGAGAGGAAGAGTTATAAAACCCGCATATAAATACCATGAACAGTACACTACCTAAAAACACGAATAAATTAAAACTTTCCATTTATATAATATGACACGTGTCACGAGCATATAATTACAAGTATACGTATATTAATAATTCACGATAAAACATTTACGTATTATAATACAAAACACACACGAATAATATGTTAACATGAAAAACATTTGGTTTTCCCTTTTGGGCTTGGTGTACCCGCGACACAACATGACAAAGGAGGGCCCGACCTGTTTTGAAAATTTACTAGTGAAACATAACTCCAGGGATTTCACTTTACATTCTTTTTAGCAAAAGTCAAAAAACCTACCCTCTCCTTCCTTTGTAGTCGCGGCACCCATCACCATCAAGGATGATTTGGTGTGTTTTGATCATTGGTTTTTAAGGGATTGTGTTCGTGTTCCAATCTTACATTCATCTACGCATTTGGTATAATCAAAACCTTAGCCTTTTTATTTTTATTTTGATTTCATGATCAAGAATGATAAATCATAATTAATTACATGTTAATATTAAGGTATAAAACAAGAAAAAGGTTTTGGTTGGTTTGGTTTTGGGTTCGGCACACAAACCGAGAGCCTATGGCTCTCGGTGGTTGTTTTTGGTCCACAACCGAGGCCCCTTAGGGGCTCGCTGTTGGTTTGGTTCTAGAATTAGGAAAACCAAGGCCCCCAGGGGAACCTTGGTCCGGTAGTGGCTACGTAGGTGAGGCCAGGGGGAACCACCGACTTCGGCCGGTAGGAATCTTGGTCCAGCAGTGGGAAGCCGCAGCCAGGCAGCGGTAACCAGGGCTGCAGCCGCCGGCTGCACAACCAATGGCCGCCACCACAGCCGCGGCTATTGGTGGTGGTTGGTGCTCGGGTTTTTGTTTTTCGGGTTTCGAGCTCGGGATACTTTTTTTAAATTGTTTTACTAGGTTAATTAAACTAATTTACATGACTAATTAATTAATTTAATTAAAACCAAGACTTAGGTTATATCATTAAAATTTATAATACGTGTTTTAACCTAAGTATTTTTACTTAGACATTTATTTTATTAATTAATTATTTTACTTAGATTACATGAAGTACTAATTAATTAATTAATCCATGACTTAGGTTATTTTTATTTAACTAAATAAACATGTATAACCTAAGTATTTTATTAGACTTAATTAAATTAAACATGACATAATTTAATTAAATGTTATAAGGTAAAGTTTATTATTATATCAGGAGATATTATTAATTTTTAAACCATGCATTTCATGAATAATTAATGATCACTTTAACCTATAGTATTTTTTAATAACTTTATAAATAATTTATCATGACTTATAACTTATGACTAATAAGCACTAGCTTATATTTGTAGAGTTATTAATCCATCGTATTTCTATTTATGGAAACTTACTATTTTTGGAAACTTTCTTTTTTTGGAAACATGCTATTTTTAGAAAGTTACCTACACTACAGGTAGAGTAATACAAGAATACATAAAAATACATAATCAGAATACATGTAAAACATGAATAAATACAAGATAACATCTAAAACTGTAAACATCACAAGAATATATAAAATAAGATAAGAACACACAAGAACAAGTAACACACTCAGTAATCAGACAACTCATACATGTCCCTTATTTATGTAGCACTAGTGAAGTCGGAGTAGAACTTTTCATCCTTTCATCTTTCATCGTTCACTAGACATAAAGTACAGATATTCCGTCCTTCAATATGGACACTCTTTTCCTTATTAGAATTCCCCGTTTGCAGCCAACTGTTTTCCCGAGTTATTGTTTTATATGTTTTGATTGCTTATGTTTAGTTTTAAATGCCTAAGCCATATACATGCATGCCACGTCATCTAGTTATGGAGGTACCATAACCATAACACTAGAGGCACCAGTGTTATAACTTCCCCACGGCAGAGTGATTACTCATGGCGCCCCTTTTTAGTTTTGGCCATTTATTTATATTATCATGTAGGGCGTATGTGTGCATCCTAGTTACATGTCTTTTCAGGATTTTCATGTTGAATGTGTTGTGTGCCTTGCATCCTTCACAAGAAGTTGATCCTTCCTACCCAGAACAATTTAATTAGAGGCATCCCCTCTAATTGCATGATGAGGTCAACCCTCTATGTATTCATGCATAGTGGACCTCATGACCTATATGGCATCTTGGCTAATTAAAATACAATTTTCATATAAAAACATAAGTCTTTTCAAACTATAAAACCAGTTTTATAAACATGTTCCAGGTTTTCCAAGACTTACACTTATACCACTGCTAATCAGTCTTTATAATGCTATGTCATTTCATACTATGTCATATATCCGTTCACTAGGCGTTTTGCTCAGCCGTTACTTTCCTTTCCATGTCCCAAAACGGCAGGTACCTATGGACAGACTTAAGCATTTGGAAGAAAGCTGCCTTAGACTTCTTCTCCTTTAGCCTTCATATACTTATGCTTGTTTGGACACTTGTTTTGTCCTTCTCATTTCATGTACTTTATTTATTTATTGGGCTTATGAAATGTGTATACTTGAAGTTCGTTTTTCTCAGTTCTTAACAAATTGAAAGTCCTAACAAGATCGGGTTTCAATTGTTTTTGGTTGGTAAAGTTTTTTGGATATTCTATTGCTAATTCAAACAAGCGTTGCTAAAATGAAAAATATCGTCTACTTATATGTAAAACAAGATGCACATACCAAGTTTATATTCAAATAAAATGCCAAATGTAAATTCTAAGAACTATAAGGACTGGAAATGTAAATTCTGTGAAATATAAATGCTAAAAATGTAAAGCTAAAAAGTCTAAGGACTAAATGTGTAAAAACAGTAAACTATACGGACTGAAAATGAAAATTATCCAAACAATGTAACCAAATTCCAACTAATTTGAAACTGTCTAACTAAATTTGAACAAATCTGAAAATTTAAGGACTAATTATTTGAAAACCCTAAAAAGTAGAAAGATTAGCTAAGTTTTAAAACTGATTAATACTACAAGGACCAAATTGCAAATTTTAAAAGTATTTCAACAAAAACGGGTTCTCAACTTTAATAAGCTCGTTTGAGCTTATTTCTCAACCAAATTTGATCAAACCAGTTGCAAACGACTTAAAATTGAAAATTAGCTAGACCTATCCAAGGAATTTGGATGAAAGTAACTAAAACTCTGATAAGCTGAATTCAATAAGCACAAAGTAAGCTACCAATTAAGCTAGACTTGCACAACTAGATTTTAATGATGAAAATGATTAAACAGCTCAAAAGAAAGACGGGAAATCAAGTCTCAATGAAAATGATCAAGTAATAAGCCCTGAATCTGAAAATAAGCCAAAATTGTGCTTATGTTGACTTTCGTTGACCAGAATTTTCAAAAAGCTCAAAATCTCAAAATCTATCCAGGAACACTTTTGGAATGAAAATGTGAAAGAAAATTTACTAGTTGATGAACTGGAAAATGAGATATAAGAAATCAGTTTGCATTTTACTACAGGGAATTGAATTTGCTCTTATGCTTATTCTTTGGCTTATTTCTAACTCAATTCTTGATACTGTACAAATTCCTTATACAAATTCAAAGTTCATATGTTGAGTGAGAAATGAGCACTGGTTTGAAAAGATTTCATCAAGTAACAAAGAGATGCCAAGCAAATCAAAATCACAACTTTCTGAAAATATGCTTGTTAAAAACTAACCCAAACCTTTTTAATGACCAATTACCTTTTTGACTAGAACTTTGACTTAAAAGTGACTGAAAACTTATTGTTATGACTTGTTGACTAGAAATGAACCAAAGTTTTTCAAATACTAACACTTGAAAAGCAAATCAAAGCTAATACCAAACACTACTTTATTGATATTTTTGAAACTTTTATGAAGACTTTTTGAGCTAGTGATTAAACTGAATTAAGAGTGATATCACACTAAGTTTTATAGCTAAAATGAAGTGAATGAGAACTAGTAACAAGCAGTTAAAACAACTAGAACTCAAAATGACTTATAAGGCTAAGTGACTGATAAATGTTGAAAAACAGGACAAGTACTAGGCTATAAGCAAGTATAAGCTACTAATAAGCTACAAAAACACTGAGATCAGATCAATAACAAGCTAAAACAACTTTTATCATGTAATCAAGCAAAGATTAAGCTAAGAATGAAGCAGGCATTCAACAATTGAGTAGAACTGAAAATCAGAAAGTGAAACCTTATGCTTAGGCCTCCTTTGGGGAGTAGAGGAGCGTTGAGCTCTCTAATCTAGTGCTAACCACCACCTTAGCACTAGAACACATCAATCAGTTACCAATCAACAGCTACAATCACCAAAAATCACCATAACTGGACTGAATTCTTCAAAATCTGCTAGAACTGGAACTGGATGAACAAAACAGGTACAACAGCTACAATCTTCAAGACTAGCCAATTATGATCAAGTGGTGATCATAACTAACCAATATCAGCAACAAAAGTAACAGAGTGCAAGTATGAACAGTAGAAAGGTAATGAAGTATTTGGAGGGAAAATTGAAATGTTTATTGATTGAATTGAGAAGTAGTTACAAATGCTGGTAATCAGCTACAACTAATAACAGATTCAAGAGTTTGTCAGACTCTTGAGTTGTTAAGCTAAAACTAAGAAGGACGAGAGAAAAACTAAAAGTGTGTGTGATTTCACACTTTTCTACTATACAAGAAATGAGCTAATCTAGGGTATTTATAGACTGCAGATGTGAAGTGGTTGGGGTTGGTGACGTGTTAGATCCAATCAGAAACTTCCATGTGGACAATTCAGCTCAATTGAATTTTGCAGGTTATGAACATATTTGGGGATTTCTTTGTTGTTAATCTTGAGTGTAATTGGTTGTGATCATTGAATTCGTCTCTAAAAAACGAGCAAGTTTGATGTTTACATCATCTTCTGAAATTGCCTCTAGCTAAATCTCGTTCCCGGTAAACTTTGTTGAAGAAGATGACACGTGGCAGGATTACATTGGATATGGGCTAGGCACACGGATCATTATCCAAAATGGATAATTCTAATCATTGCATGGCGCTTTTTAATTGGCTGAGAAGTGAAGTAGTGCGCTTGCACTGTTCAGATTTGGCCAATAAATGCTGGCGGCTAATACAAGGCTTTTGACACCCTATATGAAAGTTCGTTATAGTTCCGAATCTTTTCGAATTGAAAACCGGTCTAAAGTGCGACTCAATCGTATTTTGGTGAATCAAAGGTTTGGTTGGTTTGTTTTAAACTACTTGCAAATAATTAAAGTGTCGTTGAGTAAATTTGAAACTTGGACAAAATTAAAATTAAAGTTAATTAAGAAAATACTTGAAACTTAAAACCTTGAAGAACTTAAAAACTTAAAAACTTAATCAATCGGAATAAAGCAATTTATGTCCATCGGAATACACCAAAATTGCAACCATCGGAATATAACTAACATTAACCATCGGAATAGTCAAGATCAATACTATCGCAATGATCATCTATCGGAAAGCCACTATCGCGATGATTCAGATCGGAATGATGTAAGGTGCAACTGTCGCAATGTATATCTATCGGAATGATGCTGTCGAAAAATGGGCAGCACTTCGTCTTAACCAAGGCCTTAATACCCGTCGGAATATGCGATCGCAACAAGCGATCGCAACCCAGATCGGAATAAGGGGGAAAATCAAACCGATCGCAAAGTAAAACCCTAATGGGTTATTGCGATCAAAAACCAAAGCTGTCGGAATATGTAGTAAACCGTCGGAATGTGTGTCAAAACCCTAAGATTGCGATGGGATGTAACTGATTCCGAAATTCGAGGCAAGAGTGAATCTCGAAAAGCAAATGCAATAAGCAATTCTAAACGAATCTTAAACGATCCCAAAAAGCTCAAATTCGATGACTTTTCAAAACTTAAAATCAAGAACTTTATGAAATGAACTTTAAACCATTAAAAACCTTGAAGAAATCCGAAACTCAATAAGCCTAGACTCGAATAAGCCAATAAGCATTACGAGCTTATGGTTTAGACGAAGGAGCTTGTGTGTAGACTAAAAAGAGCAATCCTTTAATCACGAAAACACCAAATCATAGGCATGAAGAATGTAAATCGGATCAAAGGTAAATGAATCAAGAAGTGTAGAATGAGAATAAGGATCAAAAGCTTAAAATAGAACTTTGATTAATGAAATAAGCAATACAAAAAAAAGTGTTTAATCTTGAAAGATTAAAAGAAAAAGATAAACTAGTGAGAGAAAGTTTAAGACTTTCTCTCTCTAAAAACTAGAAAGAAACTTAAGAAATAAAAACTAGCTAACCCCCTCCTAATGTGATTAGGAGGGTATTTATAGGGAAGTGGGAGGCATGTGTGGTGCTTTCTTCTTTCTTTTTTCTTCTCGACTCGATTTTAATTCTTTGTCTTTGTAGTCTCGGGATTTGAACTTGTCTTTTAATTTTCTTCTTCTATTAGACTTAAGTTCTTCGACTTCATTAAACTTCCGTCTTTAGACTTGTTCTTCGATAAATCTCCAGAATAGGTCTTGGACATCCGTTCTTTAAGCACTCTTGATCTTTTGACTTCGTCTTTTCCCGTTTTCTTCGATAAAAGCCCGTGAAAGCCCGTGTTTTCTTCCCTTTTTATCTTTTAGCCCTAAAACACAATAAAAACACAAACCACGCATAATTCTGACTTTTACGACATAAATCACACGTTTTGGCCTTGTTATTATTGGAAATAAGTGGTAAAAGGATAAGTGTTTTCACACTTATTAAATCCCCTACACTTGACCATTGCAATGCCCTCATGCAATGCATTAATTTTAAGCACGGTTTACATTTCCCATCTAAATAACCTACCTTGGCCTTTATTAAATACTAAAGATGAAAAGATAGAAACAAGTAAAGAAAGTAAAAACTTACATTGATTTTGGCAGCCATGAACGTTTATCATCCTCAAGTTTCACGTTCCCCATACCAAGCTTAAAAACGAGATCATTGTTATTATAAGTTAGCAAACTATCACGAACTCATGTGGGCCAATTATTCACTTATACTCCCTTATTCCTAGGTGTATCTCTTATATTTTATTTTTGTCTTGAATGATCACGAGGATGCATTGTTTGACTTATTTCGATAGTTATTTAGTCTGAAAATAGGGTGAACGATTTAGTCAATAGTTAGCTAAAGGACCAAATCTTTTAAAACTGCTTCTCGGGATATCAGAAAGTTCATATCTTGGCATAACTTGGTTCGCGATTTGAGACCTTTCTCGGGCCGATATTTGGCAGCGACTTCATACTTCGCATCTTCGAGAGACGTTCTTGAAATTATGGTCTTCTCTTCATAATAAGAATTTCTTCACTTGAAGTTTTTGAGAGATTCTTCATCTTTGGACCACGACTTCTTCATTTTTCTCCAATCTTTATTTTGGACTTTGATATACAACGATCCGCCTCCTTTTAGGACTTGGATCTATTTATCCTCATACCTTGTTAGGGTCTTTTCGGATAGACTTCTCCATGACTTTTGGGGAGTTCTTGCTTTTCGTCGTGTGTCTCGATCCTTATATTGATTTTTGATAAATGATTCTTCACATCACTTTTGGATCTTTAGCAACAAAATGTAGCCCTCATGCCTTGTTAGGGCCTTTTCGGACTCGCCAATCTTCGCGCCCCGCTTCATAAGTTATGCCTTGGCTATGAACTCTCGTCATTACCGAGCAACTTTTAAACGATCTGGGGCTAGAAGCTAAGTAACCTTTTAAATCGTTCAACCTTATTTATTAGCAGATAATTTATTAAGCAAGCGGAGGGAGAATAAGCTCATAATTAACTCACATAAATTCACGAAAGAATACCGAACTTATAATTGGCTCTATCATCTCTCGTTCTCCACAATTTAAAATCTCAAGTAATGAGACTCGTGGATGCTTAGCCAATTAAATCAAAGTTTTGGGTTTTCGAGTCGCCTATAGGATCTTGCAAATTCTTAGACTTTTTCAAGTTTAGAAATCGCATTTTAAAGTTCCCTTGATAAACGACTCTCTAGGATCAATTATAGGAACTTGCGAAAAGTTCTTGTTCTTAACCCGTGAGAGTTAAGACTTTCGCGTTTTATAGCTCCCTATATAAAAGCCTAGCAAAACTTGACTTAAACACGTTAAGGATACTAGCTAGAGTAAACTTAGGCAAGTAAACTCGGGTTGAGTCAAAATGTTCACGACAAAGAAAAATCTAAAACCACTTATTTGAAAATTTATTCTAGCAAAGGAAACATAACAAAGGCAAATACAACTATACAACTAGGCCAAAATAGATTAAAAATTTTGAAAAATGTCGAAAAATCAAATTTTCCGGTTAAAATGAGGGCAAATTCATGGAAAAGACCACTTACTTCGATAGAAGTCCCCCCTACACTTGAGATAAACATTGTCCTCAATGTTTAAGCATGTGGGAGTAAACCCCCCTACACTTAGGACATTGTGCACTTTGTTTAAATCTTGCTAAGGAAAGGACAACTATAGTGAATTCAATGTGAACATATAGAATATGAAATATTGAATCACAAGAGTTTGAGATAGAACCGGGAAGATGGGGAACACGGTATCACGGTTCGTCAAAAGTCATCAAGATGCTCTCTGAAGCTTTAATCCCTGCACAGCACAAGAAACAAGACAACAAACATATGCGGGGCTCCCCCTACACTTATTATGAAAACAGTAAGGGATAGAACACGGGTTGCCTCCCGAGAAGCGCTTGTTTTTGTTCACCGAGTCATGAGCCTGACTCGACCCAATTTTAGTTCATGGGGAACGTGGTGAGGGATGGAATCATCTCCTGTGAGATGTCCTCACCAAAGTATAGCTTCAAACGCTGGCCATTCACCTTGAAATTGGGCCCATTCGGCTGAGAAAGCTCAATGGTCCCATACGGAAAAACTTTGGCGACAGTGAATGGACCAGTCCAGCGACTCTTCAACTTGCCAGAGAAGATCTTCAACCGAGAGTTAAAGAGTAAGACTTGATCACCAATGTGGAACTCTCGGTTCTTGATTTTAGCATCATGGATAATCTTCGTCTTCTCTTTGTAGATCAATGAGTTCTCGTAAGCTTGATTCCTCAGTTCTTGTAGCTCGTTGAGTTGAACCTTGCGATGATCACCGGCTTTAATGATGTCGAAGTTCGCCCACTTCAAGGCCCAGTGCGCCTTGTGTTCCAGCTCGATGGGTAGGTGGCAGGCTTTCCCGTACACAAGACGATAAGGTGTACAACCGATCGGGGTATTGTAAGCAGTACGGAAAGCCCACAGAGCATCATCTAACTTATCGGCCCACGGGGCACGATGCTCTCCCACAGTACGCTCCAAAATTCTCTTCAAGCCACGATTGGAAATTTCGGCTTGCCCATTGGTTTGGGGATGATAAGCGGTGGAAAGACGGTGATTGACACCATACTTTGCCATGACTCGTGCAAATTGATCGTTGCAAAAATGAGTCCCGCGGTCACTGATGATAGCACGAGGAACGCCAAATCGAGCGAAAAGCTCCGTCAAAAAGTTCACAACCACCCTCGCATCATTTGTAGGAAGAGCCTTAGCTTCAACCCATTTAGAGACGTAGTCGACGGCGACGAGGATGTACTTGTTCCCTTTAGATGATGGAAATGGCCCCATAAAGTCGATGCCCCATACATCAAAGATTTCACATTCCTGTATGAAATTTTGAGGCATCTCATCCTTATGTGTGATCTTGCCTTGACGTTGGCAAGCATCACAATGCTTAACCATTTCGTGAGCGTCACGATAAATGGTGGGCCAGTAGAATCCGGAGTCAAACACTTTCTTAGCGGTGTAGTTGGGACCAAAGTGACCACCGGTGGGTCCTTTGTGGCAAGCTTGGAGGATGTCGAAAGCTGCCGGTCCGTCAACACATCGACGAATAATCAGATCAGCACACTGTTTGAATAGATAAGGGTCATCCCAAAAGTAAGTCTTAACATCGTTCAAAAACTTCTTCTTTTGTTGGGATGTTAACCCTTGGATGAGAATACCACCCGCTAGGTAGTTTGCAATGTCCGCAAACCACGGGGTGCCATCAAGATTGAGATTTATAGACATTAGAGTCTCCAGGGGGAAAGAGTCATTGATCTCTTTGTTCGGATGATCCCCCTGATATGGATCCTCAAGTCGACTCAAATGATCCGCGGCCAGGTTTTCGGCTCCCTTCTTGTCACGAATTTCGATGTTGAATTCTTGAAGGAGCAAAACCCAGCGAAGAAGTCTTGGCTTAGAATCGTTCTTTGTCATCAAGTACTTCAACGCGGAATGGTCCGTGTATACGATGGTGGTGGATAAAACAAGATAGGGGCGAAATTTCTCAAAAGCATAGACAACAGCTAAAAGCTCTTTTTCGGTTGTCGTATAATGCAGTTGAGCCCCCGTCATTGTTTTGCTAGCGTAGTGGATTGGTTGGAAGTGTTTATTCACACGTTGGCCCAAAACCGCACCAATAGCAAAGTCGCTAGCATCGCACATCAATTCAAAAGGTAGCTCCCAATTAGGGGTAACCAAGACCGGTGCCTTAGTTAGCTTATCCTTGAGAAGATTGAAGGCTTCGAGACACTCTTTAGAAAAGATAAAAGGAGTATCTTTTTCCAAGAGGTGGGTCATCGGGCGAGCGATTTTAGAGAAATCCTGAATGAATCTACGATAGAAGCCCGCATGACCCAGAAAGCTTCTCACACCCTTCACGGTTGAAGGTGGAGGTAATTTGGCTATGACATCAACTTTAGCACGGTCGACTTCAAGACCGGCTTTAGAGATTTTGTGTCCTAGCACAATGCCTTCTTTTACCATAAAATGGCATTTTTCCCAATTCAGAACAAGGCGAGTGTCTTCGCACCGCTTAAGCATACGTTCCAAACTGGCAAGGCAAACAGAGAAGGAATCCCCGAAGACCGAGAAATCATCCATGAAGACTTCCATGGTTTGCTCAACCATGTCATGGAAGATAGCCAACATGCATCTTTGGAAAGTCCCGGGGGCATTGCATAAGCCAAAAGGCATACGTTTATAAGCAAAGGTGCCATAGGGACAAGTGAATGTTGTCTTCTCTTGATCTTGAGGATCGATGGGTATTTGAAAATAACCCGAGAAACCATCCAGAAAGCAGTAATATTCATTACCAGCTAGACGTTCAAGCATTTGGTCCATAAAAGGTAGAGGGAAATGATCCTTTCTCGTGGCATCATTGAGTTTGCGGTAGTCTATACAAACTCTCCACCCAGTAACGAGACGGGTAGGAATCAACTCGTTGTTTGCATTGGGCACAACGGTGATACCACCTTTCTTAGGCACACAATGGACTGGACTAACCCATGGTGAATCCGAAATAGGGTAAATCATACCCGCATCAAGAAGTTTGATAACCTCTTTTTTGATGACTTCATGTATTTTAGGATTCACCCTTCGTTGACTTTGAATTGTGGGCTTAAATTCGTCCTCCATGAGAATTTTATGTGTGCAGAAATGAGGATCAATTCCACGGATGTCCGAGATTTTCCAAGCGATAGCTCTTTTATGCTTCTTCAACACAGCGACAAGTCGGGCTTTTTCGTCTTCTTTCAGATCCTTTGCGATGATGACCGGTAGCTTCTCGTCGTCTTCCAGAAAAACGTACTCAAGATGAGGCGGTAGGTCCTTAAGCGCGAGAGTAGGAGGATCCTCAGTAGATGGTGGAACTAACGATGGATCATCATTAGTCACCTCTTTAGGAGCAGGAGGAGACAACGGGTCCTCATTGAGAAGTCTCTCAATAGTACTAATGTCTTCATCCCAATTTGTGGACAAATTATCATACTTAATATCGAGAGGACCCAAGCTAGCTTTGAAGTCATCCAAGTCACTTTCTCCGAAAGGAGTCAATGCTGGAGCAATTGAGGCAACGGTCTCAACATTGGGTAGAGAGGAAAGAGTACTTTTGCAAGCATCATGAAAATGTTCTTCACAAGCCTCATCGAGAACATCAATAGCATTAACACTCTCATATGAATAAGGCTGCTTAGAAATCTTACCCATGTTGAAGACAATTTGATCGTCACCAACTCTCATGATTATTTCGCCTGCGGCTACATCAATAAGAGTGCGACCGGTCCTTAGAAATGGACGTCCAACGATTAATGGAACATGAGGATCCATCTCGTAGTCAACGACGACAAAATCCGCCGGGAAGGTGAATTTATCGACGCCAACAAAGACATCTTCAGCAATCCCCACTGGATAAGCAACCGTACGGTTGGCTAATTCCAAAGTCATTTTAGTGGGGACTAGCTCGGGGAGAGATAATTGCTTCCAAACACTTAAAGGAATTAAGTTTATACTGGCACCTAGATCGGCTAGGGCCATGCAATTCTCTACTCCCGGGAAGTTGCAAGGAATCAAGAAGCGACCCGGATCACCAAGTTTGGTGGGCAATTGCCTTAAGAGCACTGCGGAGCAATTCTCATTAAGGTGGGTCTGAGCGATGTCCAGAAGCTTTTCTTTATCACTTAAAAGATCTTTAAACATCTTAGCGTATTTGGGCATGTGAGCGAGAGCCTCGGCAAAGGAGATGTTAAAATTCAATTGTTTAAACATTTTTAGGAAGTTTGAAACCTGAATATCGTCCTTGCTCTTTTGCTTCTCTTTCCTCAACCTTGAGGGATAAGGTATATTGGATGAAGAAGAAGGCTTTAAGGGAATAGGATCACTCACAACCACGGGTGGTGGGGAGATGGGGATAGAAGGTGATGGAGGTGAAGAAAGTTGCTCGTTTTCCTTGTTCACAATCACGGGTGGAGGTGTAGGAAGCTCGGGTTCCATATAACCTTTTCCACTTCGAGTGGTGATTGCTTTCATTTCCCCTCTTGGATTCGCAACGGTATTACTCGGAAGCGTACCCGAAGAAGAGGGTTGATTACCTTGGATGAGCGAACTAATCATATCACGAAGGTGAAGAGCTTGATTGTTAAAAGAGTTTTGCATGTTTGCATTCATTGTATCATTGTGTTTGGCCATATCATTCCTTAGTTCGGCTCGAATATCGTTCCCTTGTTTTGCCATCTCTCCCTTCAAGTTGCGGACTTGACTCTGAAGATTCGTCACCAACTCCCGATTAGTCTTCATGAATGTCTCGACTTCTGGATTCACTGCCATCGGTTGATTGAGAGGTGGAGCCTGGTAAGCTTGAGAATTTCCTTGAGTTGGGTATGGGTTTCTTTGGGATTGATACTGATTGATTGCACGAGGTTGGGATTGATTGTAGCTTTGTTGATGGTTTTGGTTTGCAGGAGGGAAACCGGGGGGAGCAAGATAATTGTTGGAACGATAACTTAGCAAGCCACGGTCTCCTTGAGGGCGAGCTGGATAGCTACCCGTGGGATAAGTGCCGTAAGCTGCGTTAACGTTTTCAGAATAATTGCCTTGGGTAGAAGGACAATCATTGTAAGAATGAGGACCACCACATGTGTCACAAGAAATAGCAACGGCTTTAGCTTGTTGAAAGTGGTTTGTGGCCATGGCCATGAAATTCTTGTTCATTTCAGCGAGTTGTCGAGAAATTTCAGTCATTTCAGGATTGGAGGTAGTAGAAGAAACATTGACTCTCGAGTTAGATCTTGAGGATGCGGATGAATCCCAATTCTTGTGGTGAGTAGTCATGTTTTCGATCAACTCTCGACACTCCTCCGGTCTCCTTTTCATAAAAGTACCACCGGCGGCGGCATTGATCGTGTCACGATCACGAAAGGTGAGACCATTGTAGAAGGTGTCAATGAGAGTGACGGGGAGCATATTGTGATTGGGACAGCGGTCGATCAAATCATTGTAACGTTCCCAAGCATCGAAAAGCGATTCATCATTCTCTTGCATAAATCCACTGATTTGGTTACGAAGGCTAGTGACCATGGATGGGGGAAAGTAGCGCGATAAAAAGCGTTGAGTCATGTTGTTCCATGTATGAATAGAATTCTTAGGAAGACGGTCAAACCATTTTTCGGCATGGTGAGAAAGCGAGTGTGGAAAAAGTTGGAGGCGAAGGTCATCCATAGAAACACCGGGGCACTTCATGCTTTGGGTAATGGTAATGAATTTGTCGAGGTGTTTGTTGGCATCATCATCCGGGATTCCACGAAACGGGTTCGTTTGCACTTGCTGGATCATGTGATGCTTCAACGAAAACTCCTGAGCCGTGACGTGCATTGGCGCAATCGGGCCTCCGCGTCCGTTCATGGTGGGTTGGCACAATTCCTCCATGGTTCGTAAATCAGGTAGAAGGACATTGTTGTTGTTGTTGTTGTTGTTGTTATTATTCAAATTGTTTTGAGGTGGGTGATTATTGTTGTTATTAACACCAGCCATATCTAAATCTTCACGATTCTCGGGCTCAGAATAGTTCGTAGATCTAGTACGCATGCACCTGCAGAAGAAAATATACACAAAGAGAATATAATATTTTTGGTTTTATAGGTTTTTTAATGTTTTTGTGTTTTTGAACAAGTTTTATAATTTTTATGGATTTTTGAAATTGTTTGAAGCGAGGAAAATAACGTTCAAAGAACGGATCCCAAAATTCAATGCGTCTCTCACTAGAAACCGTTTATCTTAACGAAAAGAGCCGGCAGCGGCGCCATTTAATACAAGGCTTTTGACACCCTATATGAAAGTTCGTTATAGTTCCGAATCTTTTCGAATTGAAAACCGGTCTAAAGTGCGACTCAATCGTCTTTTGGTGAATCAAAGGTTTGGTTGGTTTGTTTTAAACTACTAGCAAATAATTAAAGTGTCGTTGAGTAAATTTGAAACTTGGACAAAATTAAAATTAAAGTTAATTAAGAAAATACTTGAAACTTAAAACCTTGAAGAACTTAAAAACTTAAAAACTTAATCAATCGGAATAAAGCAATTTATGTCCATCGGAATACACCAAAATTGCGACCATCGGAATATAACTAACATTAACCATCGGAATAGTCAAGATCAATACTATCGCAATGATCATCTATCGGAAAGCCACTATCGCGATGATTCAGATCGGAATGATGTAAGGTGCAACTGTCGCAATGTATATCTATCGGAATGATGCTGTCGAAAAATGGGCAGCACTTCGTCTTAACCAAGGCCTTAAGACCCGTCGGAATATGCGATCGCAACAAGCGATCGCAACCCAGATCGGAATAAGGGGGAAAATCAAACCGATCGCAAAGTAAAACCCTAATGGGTTATTGCGATCAAAAACCAAAGCTGTCGGAATATGTAGTAAACCGTCGGAATGTGTGTCAAAACCCTAAGATTGTGATGGGATGTAACTGATTCCGAAATTCGAGGCAAGAGTGAATCTCGAAAAGCAAATGCAATAAGCAATTCTAAACGAATCTTAAACGATCCCAAAAAGCTCAAATTCGATGACTTTTCAAAACTTAAAATCAAGAACTTTATGAAATGAACTTTAAACCATTAAAAACCTTGAAGAAATCTGAAACTCAATAAGCCTAGACTCGAATAAGCCAATAAGCATTACGAGCTTATGGTTTAGACGAAGGAGCTTGTGTGTAGACTAAAAAGAGCAATCCTTTAATCACGAAAACACCAAATCATAGGCATGAAGAATGTAAATCGGATCAAAGGTAAATGAATCAAGAAGTGTAGAATGAGAATAAGGATCAAAAGCTTAAAATAGAACTTTGATTAATGAAATAAGCAATACAAAAAAAAGTGTTTAATCTTGAAAGATTAAAAGAAAAAGATAAACTAGTGAGAGAAAGTTTAAGACTTTCTCTCTCTAAAAACTAGAAAGAAACTTAAGAAATAAAAACTAGCTAACCCCCTCCTAATGTGATTAGGAGGGTATTTATAGGGAAGTGGGAGGCATGTGTGGTGCTTTCTTCTTTCTTTTTTCTTCTCGACTCGATTTTAATTCTTCGTCTTTGTAGTCTCGGGATTTGAACTTGTCTTTTAATTTTCTTCTTCTATTAGACTTAAGTTCTTCGACTTCATTAAACTTCCGTCTTTAGACTTGTTCTTCGATAAATCTCCAGAATAGGTCTTGGACATCCGTTCTTTAAGCACTCTTGATCTTTTGACTTCGTCTTTTCCCGTTTTCTTCGATAAAAGCCCGTGAAAGCCCGTGTTTTCTTCCCTTTTTATCTTTTAGCCCTAAAACACAATAAAAACACAAACCACGCATAATTCCGACTTTTACGACATAAATCACACGTTTTGGCCTTGTTATTATTGGAAATAAGTGGTAAAAGGATAAGTGTTTTCACACTTATTAGCGGCTGAGTGGGTAATAAATGAGGTGAGGTGGTGATCCTGGGCACTTGTTTCTTGCATTCTCATTGGCTAATAGCATTTCACACGGATTAAGCTTATCATAACTTTCCAAAAATGGCAAAAACAGCCCCTTGACTTGGCAGAATGTAATTTTGAGCTATATTCTTCATTCTTTTGGCAATTTAAGTCCTTCCACTTGCAAACTTGATCAAAAAGCTCCTTTGACTTGGTTGACTTGAGAGTTGACCAGATTTGACTTTGATCTTGACTTTGTCATATTTACACTTTTGGTCCTTCATCTTTGGCAGATTGTCAAGATAGGTCCTTTGTCTTCAAAGTCTTGTCACTTTTGATCCTTCTTTGTCTTTTTCATCAAATTAAGCTTGATTTTCCTTTGTTCGCTTGAAATTGTATCCTTCTTACCTATTTGAGCAAAAACACAAAACATACCACATAATTCCGTTTTATAGCACAAAGTTTAGGTATTTTTATTGTGTTTTAGGGTGATTTGTTGATAAATTGATATGAGTTTTTGCTCATATCAAATCCCCTACACTTGAACATTGTCATGTCCTCATGCAATGCTATATTTTAAAGCACAAATTTACATTCTCCTCATAATTAATCCACCTTGGCCATTATGGAATGCATCTACACTACTCTAAACTAAATGATGCATGATTTTGATTTTTAACAATGCAATGAACAAAATACAATTCTATCTATATCTTTTTGGTTTTACTTGAAATGGTTTTGATGGAAATAACTCATAAAGAATTCAATGACTTTGATTAGGGCTTGGGTACCATGGACATTAATCACCCTCAAGTTTCACTTTCCCCATACCAAGCTTAAAAATGGGATCATTGTATTCACAAGTAAAAAGTGCATCAACTTATTCATGATAATTAAATGTGGAACCGGTTATTATTTGAGCAAATTGCTTATGGGCAAATTTGTCATTATTCCAAGTGTGAAGTATAAGAAATGTAAAATCTAAAAATAAGGAAGCACGGTTTTAATCCTAAGTAATCCTCTCATCCATTACTTGAAAAACCGCTCACAATTAATTTAAGTCCGTTTCAAGAGTAATAAGTCATTCGCCTTATGTGTAAAATCCTCATGTCATGCTTTCATAAGTAGCTACACACTCGCTAAGAAAAGAAAATAAAACTCACGCAATAATTTACATCCGCCGTCTTTTTGAGACCTTAGATCTTCGTCCCCGCAACCCGTCAAGGTAATATTGGATTGGAGCAATCTATTGAAACCCCTCAACCCGTCAAGGTAATATTGGAACTCAATAGTCACTATAATTAACACCACACTGCACCTCTTGGGAGTCTTGTATATATATATATATTTTCTTTTTCTAGCCACTCATTTTTTTTATAAGCCGCTCTTATTTTTCTTTATTCCTCACTAAGAATGTTTAAAAGAATAAAAGGAAAAACACCCGCTAAGTATTAAGCATGACATAATTCTAGTACACATAAAACGTTCTAACTTAGAATCTTAAGACATACTTATATCAACCATGAATGATTAGACAAAAATGCATAAGAGATTACAAACCAATTAAAACCGTTCTTGATTATTTATTAACAATATATACATGCGAAAAAAATAGAGGTAAAGAAGAGAAGGGTTTAGCCACAAGTAATTATCATGAAGTTTATCTAGCCCTTTTATACTTGCTTCAACTCTATCATTTCCCATTCTCCACAAATTTAAAATCTCAAATAATGAGACTCGTGGATGCTTAGCCTAATAGACCAATAAAGGACTACATGGTTAAGGATACTAGCTAGAGAATGCTTAGATAAGCGAACTCGGGTTGAGTCAAAAAATTCATGGCAGGCCTAATATGTCAAAGAAGTCTAAACTTGTTAAACCATGTTTTTATTATATTTTATTTCTTTTTATATATTTTTGATGAAAGATAAAAGAAAAGATATATACAATGTAAATGTGTTATGCAAATGAAAAATGATTAGTGAAAAATATGAGTGCATATTTTTGGTGGCCAAAGTAGATCAAAAATTTGAAAAATGTTTGAAAAATTAATTTTCCAAGTTATCATGAAAGACAATGACAAGTTCTAGGTAATGTCACTTCGATAGAAGACACCCCTACACTTAAGCTAAACATTGTCCTCAATGTTTAAGAGCATGGAAGTATAAAAACTACCCCTACACTTATGACAATGAATAGACTTTGCTTAACCCAAGTTAAGGAAAGGACAACTATTGGTGAATTCATGTTTAAGCACAAGGTGTCAATGAAGGATCACAATAGTTACGAAGTGAACCGGATACAAGGGCCTCCTCCATAAGCTCCAAAGCATGAAATGAGTGAGCAACCCTACAAACAACATGAATACAAAAGAAGGTCTCCCCTACACTTATCTCCAAGTCTAAACCCTTATTACTAACCTACAACACTCTACACCTAGTTATACGATGCTTGAGTTAATGAGTCTCTAGCTCGACTCGTCCCTCAATGAATTAATTCATGGGGAAAATGGGGATCTCTTAGACCATTTCAACGGAAATGTCCTCCCCAAAAAAATGTTTCACACGGTGACCATTCACTTTAAAATTTGGACCATCGGGTTGTGACAACTCAATAGTTCCATATGGAAACACTTGAGCAATAGAGAATGGACCGGACCATCTCGACTTAAGCTTGCCCGCAAAAAGTTTCAACCTTGAGTTAAAGAGGAGAACCGGCTCTCCAACTTTGAACTCACGGTTCTTGATCTTAGCATCATGCAATTTCTTAGTCTTTTCCTTGTAAAGCAAAGAATTTTCATAGGCATTGGCTCTCAATTCATCCATCTCATTAAGTTGTTCTTTCCTATGTGAACCGACTTGGTTTAAATCAAAGTTAGCCCACTTGAAAGCCCAAGATGCCTTGTGTTCTAACTCGAATGGGAGGTGGCACGCTTTACCATAGACAAGCCTATAAGGAGTACAACCAATTGGTGTCTTAAAAGCCGTCCTAAAAGCCCACAAAGCATCATCAAGCTTATCCGACCAAGAAGCTCGATGCTCTCCCACCGTTCTCTCTAAAATTTTCTTTAAACCACGATTTGTGACCTTGGTTTGACCATTGGTTTGAGGGTGATACGCGGTATAAAGTCTATGATTAACTCCATATTTCTTCATAACTCTCGTGAATTGATAATTACAAAAGTTCGTACCACGATCACTTATGATGGCCCGAGGTACACCAAATCTAGCAAACAATTGCTTTAAGAACTTCACAACAACTCTAGCATCATTGGTAGGTAAGGCTTTAGCCTCCACCCATTTGGACACATAATCCACCGCCACAAGTATATACTTGTTTGCCTTAGAAGATGGAAAAGGTCCCATGAAGTCTATGCCCCATACATCAAATATCTCACACTCTTGAATAAAATTTTGTGGCATCTCATCACGTTGCGTAATTTTTCCTTGTCTTTGACACACATCACAAATTTTCACCATCTCATGGGCATGTTTGTAAATGGAAGGCCAATAGTAACCCGAATCAAAGACTGTCTTGGCGGTATAGTTGGGCCCAAAATGTCCACCCGTAGGTCCTTTATGGCATGCTTCTAAGATCTTAAATGCCTCGGGCCCATCTACACGCTGTCTAATGATTTGGTCTGCACATTGCCTAAAAAGATAAGGATCATCCCAAAAGTAATACTTAACTTCCTTAAGAAATTTCTTCTTTTGTTGGTAAGTAAGACCCTCAATAAGCACATTTCCCACAAGATAGTTTGCTATATCTGCAAACCAAGGAGTGGCATCCTCTTGGGAAGAGATAGACATGAGCTCCTCTAATGGAAAGGATTCATTGATTTCTTGATTTGGAAAATCTCCTTGAAAAGGATGCTCAAGTCTACTCAAGTGATCCGCCGCTAAATTCTCGGCTCCTTTCTTATCACGAATTTCTATCTTAAACTCTTGAAGCAACAAAACCCATCTCAAAAGCCTAGGCTTAGCATCTTGTTTTGTCATGAGATACTCGAGAGCGGAATGATCCGTATACACTATGGTTTTGGATAGCACAAGGTATGGTCTAAATTTCTCAAAAGCATAGACTATAGCAAGCAACTCTTTTTCCGTGGTAGTGTAATGAAGTTGTGCACCGGTCATGGTTTTACTCGCATAGTGTATAGGTTGAAAATGCTTATTCACTCTTTGACCTAAAACGGCCCCCACCGCATAATCACTAGCGTCACACATAAGCTCAAAAGGTAATTCCCAATTTGGAGAAACCAAAACGGGAGCCTTTGTCAATTTCTCCTTAAGAGTCTCAAAAGAGTCCAAACAATCTTGGTTAAAAATGAAAGGAGCCTCTTTTTCCAACAGGTGAGTCATCGGTCTAGCTATCTTAGAAAAATCTTGTATAAAGCGCCTATAAAACCCCGCATGACCTAAGAAACTCCTCACACCTTTAACCGAGGTGGGTGGGGGAAGCTTAACAATCACATCAATTTTAGCTCGATCCACTTCTAATCCCTTATTGGATATATTGTGTCCTAAAACAATTCCCTCTTTCACCATAAAGTGACATTTCTCCCAATTAAGCACTAAACGTGTTTCCTCACAACGCTTAAGCATTCTCTCTAGATTGGTGAGACATGAGGTAAATGAATTTCCAAAGACGGAAAAATCATCCATAAAAACCTCCATAGTTTGCTCTATCATGTCATGGAAAATCGCCATAATGCACCTTTGAAACGTCCCCGGTGCATTACATAAGCCAAAAGGCATCCTCTTGTAAGCAAATGTACTGTAGGGACAAGTGAATGTGGTCTTTTCTTGATCCTTAGGGTCAATGGGTATTTGGAAATAACCCGAAAAGCCATCAAGAAAGCAATAGTACTCATTTCCCGCTAAGCGTTCAAGCATTTGATCCATAAAAGGTAATGGGAAATGGTCTTTCCTAGTAGCCTCATTGAGCTTTCTATAGTCAATACAAACTCTCCAAGCGGTAACAAGTCTCGTAGTAATAAGCTCATTGTTCTCATTAGGCACTACAGTGATTCCACCCTTCTTTGGAACACAATGTACCGGGCTAACCCATGGAGAGTCAGAAATGGGGTAAATCATACCTGCATCAAGGAGTTTAATCACCTCCTTCTTAATGACCTCATGGATTTTTGGGTTAACTCTTCGTTGACTTTGAATGGCGGGTTTGTAATCATCTTCCATAAGGATTTTGTGTGTACAAAAATGTGGATCAATTCCCCTTATGTCGGATATTTTCCAAGCTAAGGCTTTCTTGTGTTTCTTAAGGACTTCAATGAGTTGCTCCTTCTCATCCTCTTTCAACTCTTTAGCAATGATCACGGGTAATTGGTCTTTGCCCTCTAAGAAAGCATACTCTAGGTGGGAAGGAAGGTCCTTAAGTTCAATTGGAGGTGGACTCTCTATAGAAGGTTTTACTATGGAAGGATTCTCATTGGTAACTTCTTGTGGAGTAGGAGAAGGAATAGGGTCCTCATTGAGCAACTTTTGGATAGTAAGAATATCTTCTTCCCAATTAATGGGAGAATCATCATCACCAAGAAACTTTGACTCAAATTCCTCCAAGAGGAAATCACTCTCTCCAAAAGGAGTTAAAGAGGGAGTAATTGAGGCCACGGTTTCAACATGGGGCATCTCATCACTAGTACTCTTGTAAGCATCGTGAAAGTGTTCATCACACACTTCATCTAACACATCAACTATGTTAATAGTCTCACACGGTCTAGACTCCTTAACCTCTTTCCTATCACAAACTTTCCCTAACATAAACACTACTTTCTCATCCTCTACTCTCATAATTAGTTCTCCTTCCGCCACATCTATCAAAGTACGACCCGTTCTCAAAAACGGTCTACCAACAATCAAAGGAACTCTAGGATCCATGTCATAATCAACCACTACAAAGTCGGCCGGAAATATAAACTTATCCACACCTACAAACACATCCTCCGCTATACCTACGGGGTAAGCTATGGTTCGGTTAGCTAATTCAAGGGTCATCCTAGTGGGAGTGAGCTCGATAAGAGAGAGTTTTTTCCAAAATGATAAAGGCATGAGGTTAATGCTTGCCCCTAGATCCACTAAAGCCATGCAATTTTCTACATCGGGAAAATTACAAGGTATCAAGAAGCGCCCCAGATCTCCAAGTTTTGTTGGTAAGGTTTTGAGTAGCAAAAAATTTTCATTAAGGGATGTGTTGGGCAAATCAACCAATTATTCCTTGTTTGAGAGTAAATCCTTGAACATCTTAGCAAACTTTGGCATATAAGCAAGAGCTTCCGCAAAGGATATGTTGATGTTGAGTTGCTTGAACATCCTTAAGAAATTTGAGACTTGGATGTCATCCTTGTTCTTTAACTTGTCCTTTTTCAAACCTGAAGGATATGGAAGAGTTGGTTTTGGTGTAGGTGGAATAGGTGTTGTAGTGGAAGATTTGTCTTTGTTAGCTTCCTCATTGGGAGGTGTGGAAGGTAGAGGAGAAGTAGGAATAGGTTGAGAAGGTGTGTTTGATTGAATGGGAGCATTTTGAGGTGGTGAAGTAGAGGTAGAAGGCTTGTCACAAGTAGGAACAAAAGTGGGTGGAACAATAGGAGGCTTAGGAGGTGAAGGATCCTTTGTTGTCTTTCCACTTCTTGTTGTAATAGCATTGACATTTGCCCTTGGATTTGTTTGTGTGTTCGAAGGTAAAGCCCCTTGTGGTCTTTGATTATAAAGCATCATAAACTTCTTATTTCTGTCTTCATGCATTTCTCTCATTCTTCTCTCATGAGCTTCATTCATTTCTCTTGATATCTTCTCATTAAGTTGGAACCTCCTTTCATTCTCTTGATTCATTTTGTGAAAAAGCTCAATTGTGTTATAATCTTGTGGCACATTTCCTTGAAAACCTTAGGGTTGGAAAGGTGGAGGTTGATTGTAAAACCCTTGGTTGTTGCCTTGTAAGATATTTCCTTGATTGTTAAAGGTATTTGGTGGTCTATAGTTATTCCCTTGGTAAGGTGGTCTTTGCCCTTGATTCCTTTGTAACACTTGAGGAGGATTTTGTTGAATTTGGGTGGGTGGTTGGGGTGGAAATCCCGGTGGAGTAAGGTAATTTTGGGACTTGTAAGAAAGGTTATTGGGATTGATATTTGTCTTGAAGTGTTCACGATGTTCCTCTTGGTAAGCATAACATTCCCCTTGATAACCTTGCACCTTATCACATTGTTCATAGGAATGGGGACCTCCACAAGTTACATAAGAAACAGTAATGGCATGCACATCATTTGAAGAATTGTCCAGTGAAAGGCTCTTAATGGCATGAATCATCTCTTGTTGTGCCTTAAAACTCCTCTTATTATCTCTATCTATCTTTTGAATGATCTCTTGGTGATACTTGAGGAATTGGTTATCACAAGGTGTTTGAGAATCGTTTTGGATAACATGAACCCTTTCTTCAAATTGAGAATTTGTTTGAACCATTGCTTTAGTCTCAATGATGTCCAAAGCCTCTTGAATGGATTTAAGAAGAATATTCTCTCCCGCGGAAGCATTGAGTGAATCTTGGTGATGAGGTTTAAGGCCATCATAGAAAGTATTGATTTGGTGAACTTCATCCAATCCATGGTTAGGGCATCTCCTCAATAACTCTCTAAACTCCTCCCAAGCATCACTAAAGGATTGACTAGGTTTTTGTTGAAAGCCTATAATTAAGCTCCTCAAAGCCATGGTCTTAGATGGGGGAAAGAACTTGTTCAAAAACTTAGTGGTGAAACCATCCCATGTGGTGATACTATCGGGTGGTTGTGTGTCTAACCAATGCTTAGCGGGTCCCTCTAGTGAAAATTGCACCAATATCAACTTAATAGCATCATGTGGAACTCCATTGTACTTAATGATATTGCAAAGAGCAAGGAATATCTTAAGGTGATCATGAGGATTATCATTCTTGTGACCATAGAAAGGTGTGTTTGAAACCAAGGTAATCATAGCCGTTTTTAGCTCAAATGAATTTGCGGGAATGTCGGGAATCTTGATAGCATCGGCATATCCGTGAACATTGGATTGCAAACGTTCCATCAAAGAACGATTATCAACAGCCATGGCTTCTTGTTGTGGATGAATCAAAGCACGATTCTCGTGATCGGCTTGATGGACGGTGGTGGTCTTACTCTTTCTCTTTTTCTTCCTTTTCGGAGGAAGAGGTTGTACACCAATCGGTATTTGTGCACGCCCGCGAGTGAGCATGCAACTCAATACGAGGAATGAGAGAGAAGCTCTCGTGTGACTTTGAAGAGAAAAGGATTATCCTCTTCGAGTTTCAATATGAAATATCCACAAGAAAATAATAATATACGTATGTACTACTTGGGTGCAAGACCCCCAATGAAGCCTTCCTTCTTAGAATACTCACAAGTGAACGGGGGGTTAGGTGGCGCGAAGCACTTAAGTACCTATTGACCCTTAGATGGCATTTTATAGCACATCGCCTTTCTATTCACTTAATTGTTTGTATTCTTCGAATTGTTGCTTATTGGAAGTATTTATCTATTCTTGCTTTATTTTGTTTGATCGATACACGTGTCAAGGACCGGAACGCCCCTCAACACGGTGTATTGCCTTGGCAATACTTATTGAGAATATGCGAATTGGTTGTTCTTATACGTATACGTATTTACTTATAATAATATATGGAAAATATTTTTGTATTTATGAGTTTTTAAGAGAAAATACTATATGTACATAAAAACCGAGAGAATCCAATAATATATATTTTTGGGTGCAATCTCTTAGGAAAAAGATTGCTTTTTGGATTTTTTAATTTGTTTGGTCAATTCTTTAGGAAAAGAATTGTTTTGTTAATTTTTAGTTTTTATATATTTTTATATTTTTTATTTTTATTTGTTTTTGATTTATGATACGTAAAAATAACGTGCACTAGGTGAACGGATCCCAAAAGCCAATGAAAACCGTCAATCGTTAGTATCTCGTAAAGTCAAAGAACCGGCAGCGGTGCCATTTAAAATGTGTATAGTTGAAGTTCGTTTTTCTCAGTTCTTAACAAATTGAAAGTCCTAACAAGATCGGGTTTTTAATTGTTTTTGGTTGGTAAAGTTTTTTGGATATTCTATTGCTAATTCAAACAAGCCTTGCTAAAATAAAAAATATCGTCTACTTATATGTAAAACACGATGCACATACCTAGTTTATATTCAAATAAAATGCCAAATGTAAATTCTACAAACTATAAGGACTGGAAATGTAAATTCTATGAAATATAAATGCTAAAAATGTAAGCTAAAAAGTCTAAGGACTAAATGTGTAAAAACAGTAAACTATATGGACTGAAATGAAAATTATCCAAACAATGTAACCAAATTCCAACTAATTTGAAACTGCCTAACTAAATTTGAACAAATCTGAAAATTCAAGGACTAATTATTTGAAAACCCTAAAAAGTGGAAAGATTAGCTAAGTTTTAAAACTGATTAATACTACAAGGACCAAATTGCAAAATTTAAAAGTAGTTCAACGAAAACGGGTTCTCAACTTCAATAAGCTCGTTTGAGCTTATTTCTCAACCAAATTTGATCAAACCACTTCCAAACGACTTAAAATTTAAAATTAGCTAGACCTATCCAAGAATTTGGCTGAAAGTAACTAAAACTCTGATAAGCTGAATTAAATAAGCACAAAATTAGCTACCAATTAAGCTAGACTTGCACAACTAGATTTTAATGATGAAAATGATTAAACAGCTCAAAAGAAAGACGGGAAATCAAGTCTCAATGAAAATGATCAAGTAATAAGCCCTGAATCTGAAAATAAGCCAAAATTATGCTTATGTTGACTTTCGTTGACCAGAATTTTCAAAAAGCTCAAAATCTAAAAATCTATCCAGGAACACTTTTGGAATGAAAATGTGAAAGAAAATTTACTAGTTGATGAAGTGGAAAATGAGATATAAGAAATCAGTTTGCATTTTACTACAGGGAATTGAATTTGCTCTTATGCTTATTCTTTGGCTTATTTCTAACTCAATTCTTGATACTGTAAAAATTCCTTATACAAATTCAAAGTTCATATGTTGAGTGAGAAATGAGCACTGGTTTGAAAAGATTTCATCAAGTAACAAAGAAATGCCAAGCAAATCAAAATCACAACTTTCTAAAAATATGTTTGTTAAAAACTGACCCAAACCTTTTTAATGACCAATTACCTTTTTGACTAGAACTTTGACTTAAAAGTGACTGAAAACTTATTGTTATGACTTGTTGACTAGAAATGAACCAAAGTTTTTCAAATACTAACACTTGAAAAGCAAATCAAAGCTAATACCAAACACTACTTACTGATATTTTTGAAACTTTTATGAAGACTTTTTGAGCTAGTGATTAAACTGAATTAAGAGTGATATCACACTAAGTTTTATAGCTAAAATGAAGTGAATGAGAACTAGTAACAAGCAGTTAAAACAACTAGAACTTAAAATGACTTATAAGGCTAAGTGACTGATGAATGTTGAAAAACAGGACAAGTACTAGGCTATAAGCAAGTATAAGCTACTAATAAGCTACAAAAACATTAAGATCGGATCAATAACAAGCTAAAACAACTTTTATCATGTAATCAAGCAAAGATTAAGCTAAGAATGAAGCAGGCATTCAACAATTGAGTGGAACTGAAAATCAGAAAGTGAAACCTTATGCTTAGGCCTCCTTTGGGGAGTAGAGGAGCGCTGAGCTCTCTAATCTAGTGCTAACCACCACCTTAGCACTAGAACACATCAATCAGTTACCAATCAACAGCTACAATCACCAAAAATCACCATAACTGGACTGAATTCTTCAAAATCTGCTAGAACTGGAACTGGATGAACAAAACAGGTACAACAGCTACAATCTTCAAGACTAGCCAATTATGATCAAGTGGTGATCATAACTAACCAATATCAGCAACAAAAGTAACAGAGTGCAAGGATGAACAGTAGAAAGGTAATGAAGTATTTGGAGGGAAAATTGAAATGTTTATTGATTGAATTGAGAAGTAGTTACAAATGCTGGTAATCAGTTACAACTAATAACAGACTCAAGAGTTTGTCAGACTCTTGAGTTGTTAAGCTAAAACTAAGAAGGATGAGAGAAAAACTAAAAGTGTGTGTGATTTCACACTTTTCTACTATACAAGAAATGAGCTAATCTAGGGTATTTATAGACTGTAGATGTGAAGTGGTATGGGCTGGTGACGTGTTAGATCCAATCAGAAACTTCCACGTGGACAATTCAGCTCAATTGAATTTTGCAGGTTATGAACATATTTGGGGATTTCATTGTTGTTGATTTTGAGTGTAATTGGTTGTGATCATTGAATTCGTCTCTAAAAAACGAGCAAGTTTGATGTTTACATCATCTTCTGAAATTGCCTCTAGCTAAATCCCGTTCCTGGTAAACTTTGTTGAAGAAGATGACACGTAGCAGGATTACATTGGATATGGGCTAGGCAGATGGATCATTATCCAAAATGGATAATTCTAATCATTGCATGGCGCTTTTTAATTGGCTGAGAAGTGAAGTAGTGCGCTTGCACTGTTCAGATTTGGCCAATAAATGCTGGCGGCTGAGTGGGTAATAAATGAGGTGAGGTGGTGATCCTGGGCACTTGTTTCTTGCATTCTCATTGGCTAATAGCATTTCACACGGATTAAGCTTATCATAACTTTCCAAAAATGGCAAAAACAGCCCCTTGACTTGGCAGAATGTAATTTTGAGCTATATTCTTCATTCTTTTGGCAATTTAAGTCCTTCCACTTGCAAACTTGATCAAAAAGCTCCTTTGACTTGGTTGACTTGAGAGTTGACCAGATTTGACTTTGATCTTGACTTTGTCATATTTACTCTTTTGGTCCTTCCTCTTTGGCAGATTGTCAAGATAGGTCCTTTGTCTTTAAAGTCTTGTCACTTTTGATCCTTCTTTGTCTTTTTCATCAAATTAAGCTTGATTTTGCTTTGTTTGCTTGAAATTGTATCCTTCTTACCTATTTGAGCACAAACACAAAACATACCACATAATTCCGCTTTATAGCACAAAGTTTTGGTATTTTTATTGTGTTTTAGGGTGATTTGTTGATAAATTGATATGAGTTTTTGCTCATATCAAATCCCCTACACTTGAACATTGTCATGTCCTCATGCAATGCTATATTTTAAAGCACAAATTTACATTCTCCTCATAATTAATCCACCTTGGCCATTATGGAATGCATCTACACTACTCTAAACTAAATGATGCATGATTTTGATTTTTAACAATGCAATGAACAAAATACAATTCTATCTATATCTTTTTGGTTTTACTTGAAATGGTTTTGATGGAAATAACTCATAAAGAATTCAATGACTTTGATTAGGGCTTGGGTACCATGGACATTAATCACCCTCAAGTTTCACTTTCCCCATACCAAGCTTAAAAATGGGATCATTGTATTCACAAGTAAAAAGTGCATCAACTTATTCATGACAATTAAATGTGGAACCGGTTATTATTTGAGCAAATGCTTGTGGGAAAATTTGTCATTATTTCAAGTGTGAAGTATAAGAAATGTAAAATCCAAAAATAAGGAAGCACAATTTTAATCCTAAGTAATCCTCTCATCCGTTACTTGAAAAACCGCTCACAATTAATATAAGTCCGTTTCAAGTGTAATATGTCATTCGCCTTATGTGTAAAATCCTCATGTCATGCTTTCATAAGTAGCTACACACTCGCTAAGGAAAGAAAATAAAACTCACGCATTAATTTACATCCGCCGCCTTTTTGAGACCTTGGATCTTCAACCCCGCAACCCGTCAAGGTAATATTGGATTGGAGCAATCTATTGAATCCCCGCAACTCGTCAAGGTAATATTGGAACTCAATAGTCACTATAATTAACACCACACTGCCCCTCTTGGGAGTCTTGTAAATATATATTTTTTTCTTTTTTTCCTTTTTCTAGCCACTCATTTTTTTATAAGCCGCTCTTATTTTTCTTAATTCCTCCTAAGAAAGTTTAAAAGAATAAAAGGAAAAACACCCGCTAAGTATTAAGCATGACATAAGTCTAGTACACATAAAACGTTCTAACTTAGAATCTTAAGACGTACTTATATCAACCAGGAATGATTAGACAAAAATGCATAATAGATTACTGATGGTTGAGTTTTTGTATACCCTTTAGGAAAAGAGTGCACAAAGTAGGGTAAGCACAACGATTTAGGAAAACCGTGTGTAAATGATCCTAAAGTGAGTTCGTTCTCGAGGAGGCTAGTGCGTTGTGTAATGAATTGATTAATGGTTTGTGATTATATTGAGAAAAAGAAAATAGAAATGGGGTAAGAAGAGAATGCCGGTTACGAAGACGGATTAAGCTAAGACGAAAAGGTCGAAATTTAAAAATTTTAAGCTAAAAACAAATAAAAAATGAAAAAGTTGTTCAAATAATATAAATAAGGATAAAAATCCAATATATATATTTTAAAACCTTTTATTAATTAAATATTCAATATTAAATGCTAATTAAAGCCCTAAAATCAAATATAATTAATAAAATGTCCAAAATATTATTTTATTGAACTAATAAGTTACTTATATTATTTAAAGACTAAAAAGTATTTTTCCTAAATTTTAAAAACTATTTTTCTATTTTTAAATCACTAAAAACTATTTTTAAACTAAAATAATCATAAAAAATAATAAAATAATACTAAAAATAATTTGACAATTTTAAAAATCCTAATTTATACTAAAGAACAGTAGAAAAATGAAAAAGTTTGAAAAATATAAAAATTTTCACTAGAAGACAAAACTGAAAATAATAAAACCTTAATTAAACTAAATGTAATTTTTAAAAATAAATAAAAAGTGAACAGTAAAAACTTTTTTAACTAACAATCTTAAATTATTTTTCTAAATATAAGAAAAATTTTATAATTGAAAAATAAATATTTTTGTCACTAAAAGAAAAAAATAGAAATTAAAAAGTTAATTAAAAATAGCTAATTAATGTAAAAAATATAAGATGAACAATAACAAAAAATCTAATTAAGCAGAAAAATCAAAAAATAAATAATAAAAATTATGAAACTAATTTGAAACCCTAATTCCTATTTTAATGCACTAAAGACAAAAAACCTAAGTTTCTGATAGTGACATGTGCTTAGGATTTGTCCAGTAGTGTAGCAGTGGTAACCAGTGTATTAGCAGGGGGAACTTTGTTCCCACTATTAGTGCAAATTCTTGGTCAGTTGACCAATAAGGTTAGGGAAGCTTATTTGTGAGCTTATCTTTGGGCAATAAGGCACCCCTACACTCAGTTGAGTGTAGGGAGTCAAGAATAGTACAAAAATCAACAAGCTCTTCACAAAAATCACACAAAAAGGCCAAAGAAAGTTACTGTTTAATGCTATATGTGGGCTGTGATGATTTTGCTGATGCAACTTGCACAAAAGTGATTTTCAAATGCCAAATTCTTGTTCAAAAGCTTATCAAATCACATACAAAAAATTAATAACCCTACTTAAACCCTACCTCTAACAGATTGCAAAAATTGGTGAGCCAAATTAACAAAAAACAGTCACTAGAGCACTTACTGAATTTTGGACTATTTTTACCAAGTAATGAACATGCCAAACTTTGCAAACCTATCCAAATCTAACTTAAACCTACTGAATATCACTCATACCAATAGACAAGGTGTGTTTAAGCATTTAACTCTAGTTTAATGTCACTTTAAACCAGTTAAGTCCCTTAACCCAAACACCCCTTAAAATCAGACAAAGAAGGATTATCAAATAAATTTTAAGCAAATCACCACCAAACTGATTGAAATAGCTTCTAGCATGCATACAAAACCTATTGATCAAAATCAAGCCATAAAATCACCACAAGAACAGGATTCATACACATTCATATAACACATGCAAAATTTCAAGCCAAAAAGAGATAGTGGTGGGTTCAACCTGTAGCCTGCTGATCCCTTCACCAATTTAGCTTAAAGGAGCTTATGAAGGACGTGTAGAGAGGCTTGTTGTGGGAGTCCAAAGTAGGACCCCAAGCCAAAATATATCTTCAACAGCAAAAATGAAATGGGGTGAGCTTGCTTACCCTTTTCGTTCCTGCACAATCACAACAAACAAGGAAAGAAACTTCAAGTAACAAAAGCTCTTCAAGAGCTTTTGATAAAGTAAAATCAATAAATAGAAAAGAAAGATTTTTAGACAAATCTTGAACAAATTTTTGAAACCTCAAACCTTGAAACCATGAAATAAGCTTAACAAAAGCCTTGGATTACCCTTTTTGAATCCATTTTCACTTCCTCAAAAGGGGTTTCTCCAAGCTTATGAAACAAATTCCAAAAACCTTACTGATTTTCTAAAAACGTTTTTAAAATACTTTTTGACAACTCAAAAAAACCTTTAAAAAATAACTTTAGAACTCAGCTAGCTTTCAAACACACACCAACTTTTACAAACTATAAAAAGGAATTACTTTTGCTCACAAAATACCAACTTCTATTAATTAATAAAAAGGGATTACAAATGTAGAAAAGCTAAAACTGGAACAAGCCCTACTCACATGTTGAGAGGTGCTTAAATACTACTCAAGGAACTATCAAGAATGCAAAAAACCCTAGTTACTGAATTTCCATAAAAGCCCTTGGTTTCAAACTTAAAAAAATCAGTCAACAAGCTCCCATGTGATCATGTCTTGGCACTTGTGATATCCAGCTGTTGTAAATCAATCCTGGACGTTGGTGGATACCTTTGGGACCAAGGGAGGCTATGGGACGTTGGATGTGTCTTCTTTTGGGGTTTGGGTGAAAGTGACGCAGCAGGGGAGGGGTCCATAGGACACATGGGTTGGTTGGGAGAATCTTTGTGAGTGGCTTTGGGTTTAATGGGTCGTTAATCAGTGATCTGGAAATTATAACAAGAAACCCCCTTGTTTTGACGAATTAAGGTTCTAGGGTTTATGGTAAATTGGGTTTAGGAGGGATGGTATTTAATCCGATTTGGGGGTAATGTGTTTAAAATTTTATGTTTTGGTGGGAAGAGTACTTAATAACTGATTAAGTTATTTAAGTGTAGGTGGAAAGCAGACGTGGAGGGGAGGGGTGATGTGATTGGCTGGTGTGGAGTGAGGGGGTGAGGTGGCAGGATGTAAGTGGTGGTGGGAAGAATGGTTGTCTGCCCCATTTTGGTCCCTTGGTTTTCATAATTTGTTCACTTGGTATAAAACAACAAAAAACCCCATTTCCTTTGTTGATATCTTTGGGCAGATTGTCAAATTTGGCACATCATATGCAAGAAGTTTTAACAAGGACTTTAAATGCAATTTCTTCAATTTCCAGGGGCTTAACTTGTCATTTCTTCATTCATCAAGGATCATTCTTGTATAACTTGATTTCTACAAGGACCAATCTTGATAAATCTTCAAAAATTGAGGGACCAAAGTTGTCAAATCTTCAAACTTCAAGGGTGCTTTTAGAAATTCATGATTTGGGTCCGGTTCATTGTGCGACTTCATTTCCCGTGTTCGTTTTTGATTGATTCTTGTGATCTTTTTGTCATTTCCTCAATATCCGTTCCTAAAATACACAAGCAACAAACACGAGCATATATTTGGCAGTTTTAATGATATTTAATGCATTTTAAGCCCAATTTGGACGATGAGACTATGTATAAAAGCAGTCTCATCACTCCCCCATACTAAACCATTGTCGTGCCCTCACGCAATTCTAGAATAAAGTATCAAAGCACCTCCAAAATTCATTTTTATACACTTTATTGAATGATAAACTAGCTACACTACTACTATTACTACTACTTGTGTTATAGACATAATGTATGATTTTCATCGCAAAATGGGACGTTTAGGTTCATAGAATAAGAACACGCGAATGCTTCGTTAGAAATAATTTCATCGTCCTCGATTTTCACCCTAATTCCATGCCAAGCGTGCAACGAGATCATTGTCATTATAAGTTAGTAATGCTAACACTACTCATATGCCCTAATCACGTACTTATCCTCCCATTATTCCTAAGTTGTATCTCTTATATTTTATTTTGTCTTGAATGTTTCACGAGGATACATTGTTTGAAATATGCGATAATAGAGATTTAGGTCTAAAAATAGAGTCCTAACGGTGTAACCAAGACCATCAAATCAATAACCCCTCCCAATAGACAACGATGTTAAAAATTAAGTTGACAAGAAGGATCGATAAACACGGTTTTATAACGGTTTTGAACATGAGACTTATTACCAAGACTTTTATACGCCCCGGCCTTATTATCTTTGGTTTACCTCCATCTTTTATTCAACTTCGCCATGAAGCTTTTATTATGACTTCGGTCTTGCCTTGCCTTTTATTATCCGCCTCATCGGTGGTTTTATTAGCCAAAGACGTATATCCTCACGCTAAGGCGAATTTTGGATCTTTAAAGCTTCGAAGATTAAGGCTTGATTCACTTTCAATTTTGCATAGATTTTCCGGCCTTGTGGGGCTTCAAATTGTTTGCTTGATTTAGGTGAGCACTTGAAATCTTATTATTGGGTGAATCTTTTGATTATTCGGGTGCCAATACTTCAAAACCGTGACGCTGACGATACCTGAATGTTTTCCCAATTTAATTACACGGAAGCTACTAGAAAAGACTAGAAACCCAACAATCCTAACTAAACCGCTAATTCAATATTTATTAAGAAAAAAATATTTACATGCGAAGGGAGAATAAGCAAATAACGAGAACACATGAGTTTTTAAAAGAATACGAGTACTCTACGTTTAGCATAGTAACTTATAATTAACTTTATCATTTCTCGTCCTCATTTAAGAGACTTAGCCTAATGTGTAGTTAAGGAACCAAAGCTAAGTGCTCAACACGCACGGTCGAGTAAAAAATTACTCTTATTCTCGCCATCGGAAAACCTACATTCGTGTCTTCAAACACTTATAAAACATGAGAAAAATTTAAAAATTTGGCCATTTTTAGCCTTATTTTGCAACAAAACGATAAACAAAAAGATAAACTTTGGAAAGCGTGAAGGTTTGGCAAGGCAAGTATCTATTCACCCCCCCATACTAAAGTTAAACATTGTCCTTAATGTTTCGAGTCTAGGGGGCAAACACCCCCATACTAGAGACGTAGTCGAATGCCTAATCTAGCATGGAAAGGGTGTAAACGTTAAATTAATAGCCGTTTATGAAGTATGTTATAAACCTAAGGTTAGAACATCAAAGGATATATCATTTGGATATTGAGAAAGTCTTCAAAGCAAACGATCGAGTGCTCCCATAAAACGAACACGAGAGGCTCCAATCGTGAAGATCATGATCTAAAAACCACAATTCACAAACAACCACGGAACAAAGGTTGGAAGGGCACAAATCCCCTCACATTAAACTAATTAGAAAGCAATAATATGTACATGGATAAGCATGGGTCTCCCCCACGAGGCACCTTGTTTTTGATAACCGAGTCAAAAGCACAACTCGAATCCCCATAAATGTGATCATTTAGGGATAATCATGGTGTGGTCAATTTTAGTGGGGCTTACATGATAAACAAGGCCCAAAAAAACAACCGGTATTAAGGACTAAGTCCTTTGATGGTGCAAAATACTGGGATCGAAGATGGCGTTCTCGTTTTCATTGGAAAAAAATCAACGCCACTTCATCATGTGCCAACATAAACCCAAAGGGTTTCAAGAAAATATATGAGAAGAAATAGAAGGGTGGGACAATGGGTAAGTCACAAAAACCATGAGCTACTCGAGGTAGACTCGCACCAATCAAATATAAAGATTTTCCATTTATTGCATCGGTGGAAGACCGAGATTTCCTTTTATAAGCAATTCCGGGATCAAATATCTCATCCTCGGTGGAGAAAGGGGAGGGAACATAAGGCGCTTCCCCCACACTAGGTCCACACAAAGCATCGTCAAAAGGAGAAGACGAGCTTGTAGCACTCAAAACACGAGGTGATGACGGAGTTAGTATTGTAAAAAAATCTTTTAAATCCAATTTAAAATCTTTCTCTTTTTCATCTTTTAAACTCTCCTTATGAAAACCCGACTTAATTATATCAAAAATATTTGGTGTTTCTAAAGCAATGTTAGTCATACTAAAAATTCTCACATTTGAAAACCGTTTTGGTTTAGGTGGGGTAAGTTCTCAAAACGTTTGTCAACAAAGAAAACTTCCCCATCGGGATCAACATATTCATCATCCGAAGAATCATTCGTGATTGGAATCGTAGGCTTAGCACTCTTAACCTCCACCGGCGGAGGGGACGGAAAATCGTTTTTATCATCAACTTCTAAAACTCTTTTTGAAATTCTTTTACAAATGTTTTTGATGGGATTAACATTGTTCAAAGACGTGATAGAATACACATGAGAAAGTGTGGAGTTTTGAGTTGCATTTATGACGAGTTCTTCCTCAATGAAACGAAGAGTGATTTTCCTAGCATGCACATCGATAAGTGCTCTCGAGGTATCCAAAAATGATCGACCTAAAATTAGAGGAACTTTAGGATCGATGGGAATATCAACAACAATAAAGTCTACGGGATAGTAGAACTTTCCAACTTTCACGAAGACGTCCTCGGCTACTCCACAAGCTAGAATCGTAGAATGATCGGCCATCTCGATTGACATTCTTGAAGGAGTGAGATTAGGAAGATTGAGCGACTTAAAAATATCAAGAGGCATCAAATTTATACTAGCACCAAGATCGGCCAAGGCGTAGCATTCCTCCATATCTTGTATAGCACATGGGATTAAAAACTTGCCGGGATCGCCGACTTTTTGAGGTATGCGGCTAAGAAAAACCGATGAACAACTAGACGACTTTTGCAATTTCTCTTTGTTATTCAACATACTTTTAAAGTTCGCGGCAAATCGAGGCATCATGACCAAGGCGTCGGCAAAACTTATATTAAAATGCAAGTCACGAAACATTTTCATAAAAAGTTCAAATTGATAATTATTTCGTTCTTGTGCCTTTTCCTTGTTTTGTCTTGAAGGGTAAGGTAAGGGTGGTGTGGGTTGGGGCATAGGCAATGGCCTTGGAATCTCGGGTTCCACTATTGGTATTGGTTCGACCGTAAGTGTGGTTTGAGCCGTACTTCGTGGGCTTGGGATTTGCTCCTTTTCTACCACCACCTCGGGTTCTTTCTCTTTTTCCTTCCCCGTAGAAGTACTTGGACGAGAAATGGGTTCTTTGAAAGTTTTACCGCTACGATTAGTAATAACCTTCAATTCTCCTTTCGGGTTTACGATGGTATCACTAGGAAGACCACCCGAAGAAGAAGGTTTAGACATGATAGCTTCCCATTCGGTCTTCAAACTTAGATTGCCTAGCATCCGCTTTTAACAACTCTTGCTTAATCTCATGTTGACCTTGCTCCATTTTTTGTTGATTTTGTTGGAGTCGTTGAACATTTCCTTCCATTTTATTAGCATGAGTCTTAAGTTCATTAGCAAGTTCGTTTTTAAGCTCGTTTTTCAACTCGGATCTTAAGCTAACCATTTCACGTTGCATATTATCAAACTTAGCATCGTTTGCCTTAGCATAATTCAAAAATTCTCCTTGAAGATTTTTGGTGTGATCATTTTGAAAACCTTGAGTGGTAGTTTGAAAATCACGGTTTTGGTTTTGGTTTGAAATTTGCCCATTTCCACTTTGATAATTACCCTTGTTGTAGTTACGTTGATTTCCTTGATAAGCACCCCTTTGATTGTTGTTTCGATAGTTGTTAGCATTTTGATTTTGTGGAGCTTGATTTTGGCGGGAACCTTGACAGTTTTGGTTATAAGTTCCCGTGGCTACATAAGCATTCGAAGTGTTACCATCCGCGGTAATGCACT
Organism: Glebionis coronaria; assembly: GCA_025667525.1. Classification (NCBI taxonomy): domain Eukaryota; kingdom Viridiplantae; phylum Streptophyta; class Magnoliopsida; order Asterales; family Asteraceae; genus Glebionis; species Glebionis coronaria. The sequence continues at coordinate 422,251,549 of CM046874.1, read as the reverse complement.
CGGAAAAATCATGAGCTCCACCACACGAAATACAACTCTTAGCAACCGCTTTAACCGAAGCGGAATTTGAAGCTTCTTGAGCTTTCCAATGGGACATAAGAGTCGAAAACCTATCGAAAAACCTATTCTCCTCATTTGCTTCATCTTGCAAGGCATTAATGCTACGAGACGAAGACCACCCCAAATTGGCAACACTCGGTGTGTTACGAGGGCTATAAACCTTAGACCTATTTTCAATGATTTTCAAAGCCTCTTCGGTTGTTTTGCACAAAAAATTACCACCCGCGGCGGCATTTAAGTAATCTCGTTCATGATCATTAAGCCCATTATAAAAAGTGTCAATTTGATGCAATTCGGAAAAATCATGGTGTGGACATTCATGTAACATTTCTATAAACCTTTCCCAAGCCATTGAAAAACTTTCATTAGATCTTTGTGTAAATCGTGAAATCTCGTTTTTCAAATGTGTTGTTTTAGATGGTGGAAAAAATTGATTCACAAATTTAGAAACGAGATCAGCCCACGTCAAAATCGAATTTGGGGGTTCTTTCTCAAGCCATATCTTGGAGGGTCCATCTAACGAGTATGGAAACAACATCATCTTAATGGCCTCGTGTGGTACATCCTTAAACTTGCTTGTCGCGGTGAGACGATTAAATTGCCTAATGTGATAATGTGGGTTGTCTTTTTCGTGTCCGCGAAACTTGTTGGCTTGAAGCATAGACATTAAGCCCGTGTTGATCTCGAAGTTCTCCGCAAGGATGGCGGGAATCACAATGGCCTCTCCAAAACCCTCGGTGGGTGCTTGAAGCAACTCCATCATAGTACGATTAGCCATGATAGCTTCTTGTTCTACAACGGGTTCCTCACTTGGAGTCTCTTCACTAGAAAGATTAGGAGTAGGTGTTGCCTCCTTTTTGTTTCTTCATTTACGTGCACGTCTCGCTTGATTACGAGTAGGGATGATCAAAGAAGATTCTTTTTGGTGTTTTTAACTTTTTCAATTTTTTTGGATTTTTGATTGTTTTTACCTTTTTTGGATTTTGGAATTGTATTAAGTAGACAAAAATCTACAAATCTCCTCCTTAATCAAATCTCTTGATTAAAGAAGCCTCAAGGAATGAAAACGATCAGGTGAAGTGAACGCCTTCGATGACTTTAGAACGTTGGTGGAACACCAAAACATTCAAGAGGGTTTAATCAATGAAACCAAGAAAATATATATGATACTTAGTAATACTTTGGGCGGCAAAACCCTCGATTAGCTTTCAAAATCGAATACTCACAAGCAAGCGGGGAAACGAGGCGGCGAGAAGCACTTAAGAGCCTTTTTCCTTAGGATATATTTTATAATATCCGCCTTATACCCACCTTATAGTTTGTATTTTCAAAATCGAGCTTCTCGAAAGTATTTATCTATTTTTTCCTTTTTTCTTTGGTTTGAGATTCGAATACAATGATTGGGTAATGACCTCCCAAGTCAAGGTTGTGATTTCTCACGTATTTGGAGTACTTGTGAATTTATTGTTCTACGTATACACTATATTAATAGTATTCACAAAAAACGAAAAACCGATAATACGTATTAGTAGAGTGCTACTAATACAAATACTTATTATGGCTATATAAAAACAACAATTGTTCAAGTCAAAACACAACACCCCGGCAGCGGCGCCAAAATGATGGTTTAGTTTTTGTATACCCTTTAGGAAAAGAGTGCACAAAGTAGGGTAAGCACAACGATTTAGGAAAACCGTGTGTAAATGACCCTAAAGTGAGTTCGTTCTCGAGGAGGCTAGTGCGTCGTGTAATGAATTGATTAATGGTTTGTGATTATATTGAGAAAAAGAAAATAGAAATGGGGTAAGAAGAGAATGACGGTTACGAAGACGGATTAAGCTAAGACGAAAAGGTCGAAATTTAAAAATTTTAAGCTAAAAACAAATAAAAAATGAAAAAGTTGTTCAAAATAATATAAATAAGGATAAAAATACAATAAATATATTTTAAAACCTTTTATTAATTAAATATTCAATATTAAATGCTAATGAAAGCCCTAAAATCAAATATAATTAATAAAATGTCCAAAATATTATTTTATTAAACTAATAAGTTACTTATATTATTTAAAGACTAAAAAGTATTTTTCCTAAATTTTTAAAACTATTTTTCTATTTTTAAATCACTAAAAACTATTTTTAAACTAAAATAATCATAAAAAATAATAAAATAATACTAAAAATAATTTGACAATTTTAAAAATCCTAATTTATACTAAAGAACAGTAGAAAATGAAAAAGTTTGAAAAATATAAAAATTTTCACTAATAGACAAAATTGAAAATAATAAAACCTTAATTAAACTAAATGTAGTTTTTAAAAATAAATAGAAAGTGAACAGTAAAAACTTTTTTAACTAACAATCTTAAATTATTTTTATATAAAGAAAAATTTTTAAACTGAAAAATAAATATTTTTGTCACTAAAAGACAAAAACAGAAATTAAAAAGTTAATTAAAAATAGCTAATTAATGTAAAAAATATAAGATGAACAGTAACAAAAAATCTAATTAAGCAGAAAAACCAAAAATTAAATAATAAAAATTATGAAACTAATTTGAAACCCTAATTCCTATTTTAATGCACTAAAGACAAAAAACCTAAGTTTCTGATAGTGACATGTGCTTAGGATTTGTCCAGTAGTGTAGCAGTGGTAACCAATGTATTAGCAGGGGGAACTTTGTTCCCACTGTTAGTGCAAATTCTTGGTCAGTTGACCAATAAGCTTAGGGAAGCTTACTTGTGAGCTTATCTTTGGGCAATAAGGCACCCCTACACTCGGTTGAGTGTAGGGAGTCAAGAATAGTACAAAAATCAACAAGCTCTTCACAAAAATCACACAAAAAGGCCAAAGAAAGTTACTGTTTAATGCTATATGTGGGCTGTGATGATTTTGCTGATGCAACTTGCACAAAAGTGATTTTCAAATGCCAAATTCTTGTTCAAAAGCTTATCAAATCACATACAACAAACTAATAACCCTACTTAAACCCTACCTCTAACAGATTGCAAAAATTGGTGAGCCAAATTAACAAAAAACAGTCACTAGAGGCACTTACTGAATTTTGGACTATTTTTACCAAGTAATGAACATGCCAAACTTTGTAAACCTATCCAAATCTAACTTAAACCTACTGAATATCACTCATACCAATAGACAAGGTGTGTTTAAGCATTTAACTCTAGTTTAATGTCCCTTTAAACCAGTTAAGTCCCTTAACCCAAACACCCCTTAAAATCAGACAAAGAAAGATTATCAAAGAAATTTTAAGCAAATCACCACCAAACTAATTTAAATAGCTTCTAGCATGCATACAAAACCTACTGAGCAAAATCAAGCCATAAAATCACCACAAGAACAGGATTCATACACATTCATATAACACATGCAAAATTTCAAGCCAAAAAGAGATAGTGGTGTGTTCAACATGTAGCCTGCTGATCCCTTCACCAATTTAGCTTAAAGGAGCTTATGAAGGACGTGTAGAGGGGCTTGTTGTGGGAGTCCAAAGTAGCACCCAAGCCAAAATATATCTTCAACAGCAAAAATGAAATGCGGTGAGCTTGCTTACCCTTTTTGTTCCTGCACAATCACAACAAACAAGGAAAGAAACTTCAAGTAACAAAAGCTCTTCAAGAGCTTTTGCTACAGTAAAATCAATAAATAGAAAAGTAAGATTTTTAGACAAATCTTGAACAAATTTTTGAAACCTCAAACCTTGAAACCATGAAATAAGCTTAACAAAAGCCTTGGATTACCCTTTTTGAATCCATTTTCACTTCCTCAAAAGGGGTTTCTCCAAGCTTATGAAACAAATTCCAAAAACCTTACTGATTTTCTAAAAACATTTTTAAAATACTTTTTGACAACTCAAAAAAACCTTTAACAAATAATTTTGGAACTCAGCTAGCTTTCAAACACACACCAACTTTTACAAACTATAAAAAGGAATTACTTTTGCTCACAAAATACCAACTTCTATTAATTAATAAAAAGGGATTACAAATGTAGAAAAGCTAAAACTGGAACAAGCCCTACTCACATGTTGAGAGGTGCTTAAATACTACTCAAGGAACTATCTAGAATGCAAAAAACCCTAGTTACTGAAATTCCATAAAAGCCCTTGGTTTCAAACTTAAAAAATCAGTCAACAAGCTCCCATGTGATCATGTCTTGGCACTTGTGATATCCAGCTGTTGTAAATCAATCCTGGACGTTGGTGGATACCTTTGGGACCAAGGGAGGCTATGGGACATTGGATGTGTCTCCTTTTGGGGTTTGGGTGAAAGTAACGCAGCAGGGGAGGGGTCCATAGGACACATGGGTTGGTTGGGAGAATCTTTGTGAGTGGGTTTGGGTTTAATGGGTCGTTAATCAGTGATTTGGAAATTATAACAAGAAACCCCCTTGTTTTGACGAATTAAGGTTCTAGGGTTTATGGTAAATTGGGTTTAGGAGGGATGTTATTTAATCCGATTTGGGGGTAATGTGTTTTAAATTTTGTGTTTTGGTGGGAAGAGTACTTAATAACTGATTAAGTTATTTAAGTGTGGGTGGAAAACAGACGTGGAGGGGAGGGGTGATGTGATTGGCTGGTGTGGGGTGAGGGGGTGAGGTGGCAGGATGTAAGTGGTGGTGGGAAGAATGGTTGTCTGCCCCATTTTGGTCCCTTGGTTTTCATAATTTGTTCACTTGGTATAAAACATCAAAAAACCCCATTTCCTTTGTTAATATCTTTGGGCAGATTGTCAAATTTGACACATCATATGCAAGAAGTTTTAACAATGACTTTAAATGCAATTTCTTCAATTTCCAAGGGCTTAACTTGTCATTTCTTCATTCATCAAGGATCATTCTTGTATAACTTGATTTCTACAAGGACCAAACTTGATAAATCTTCAAAAATTGAGGGACCAAAGTTGTCAAATCTTCAAACTTCAAGGGTGCTTTTAAAAATTCTTGATTTGGGTCCGGTTCATTGTGCGACTTCATTTCCCGTGTTCGTTTTTGATTGATTCTTGTGATCTTTTTGTCATTTCCTCAATATCCGTACCTAAAATACACAAGCAAAAAACACGAGCATATATTTGGCAGTTTTAATGATATTTAATGCATTTTAAGCCCAATTTGGACGATGAGACTATGTATAAAAGCAGTCTCATCAATTACAAACCAATTAAAACCGTTCTTGATTATTTATTAACAATATATACATGCGAAGAAAATAGAGGTAAAGAAGAGAAGGGTTTAGCCACAAGTAATTATCATGAAGTTTATCTAGCCCTTTTATACTTGCTTCAACTCTATCATTTCCCATTCTCCACAAATTTAAAATCTCAAATAATGAGACTCGTGGATGCTTAGCCTAATAGACCAATAAAGGACTACATGGTTAAGGATACTAGCTAGAGAATGCTTAGATAAGCGAACTCGGGTTGAGTCAAAAAATTCATGGCAGGCCTAATATGTCAAAGAAGTCTAAACTTGTTAAACCATGTTTTTATTTTATTTTATTTCTTTTTATATATTTTTGATGAAAGATAAAAGAAAAGATATAAACAATGCAAATGTGTTATGCAAATGAAAAATGATTAATGAAAAATACGAGTGCATATTTTTGGTGGCCAAAGTAGATCAAAAATTTGAAAAATGTTTGAAAAATTAAGTTTCCAAGTTATCATGAAAGACAATGACAAGTTCTAGGTAAGGTCACTTCGATAGAAGACCCCCTACACTTAAGCTAAACATTGTCCTCAATGTTTAAGAGCATGGAAGTATAAAAACTACCCCTACACTTATGACAATGAATAGACTTTGCTTAACCCAAGTTAAGGAAAGGACAACTATTGGTGAATTCATGTTTAAGCACAAGGTGTCAATGAAAGATCACAATAGTTACGAAGTGAACCGGATACAAGGGCCTCCTCCATAAGCTCCAAAGCATGAAATGAGTGAGCAACCCTACAAACAACATGAAGACAAAAGAAGGTCTCCCCCACACTTATCTCCAAGTCTATACCCTTATTACTAACCTACAACACTCTACACCTAGTTATACGATGCTTGAGTTAATGAGTCTCTAGCTCGACTCGTCCCTCAATGAATTAATTCATGGGGAAAATGGGGATCTCTTGGACCATTTCAACGGAAATGTCCTCCCCAAAATAATGTTTCACACGGTAACCATTCACTTTAAAATTTGGACCATCGGGTTGTCACAACTCAATAGTTCCATATGGAAACACTTGAGCAATAGTGAATGGACCGGACCATCTCGACTTAAGCTTGCCCGCAAAAAGTTTCAACCTTGAGTTAAAGAGGAGAACCGGCTCTCCAACTTTGAACTCACGGTTCTTGATCTTAGCATCATGCAATTTCTTAGTCTTTTCCTTGTAAAGCAAAGAATTTTCATAGGCATTGGCACTCAATTCATCCATCTCATTAAGTTGATCTTTCCTCTGTGAACCGGTTTGGTTTAAATCAAAGTTAGCCCACTTGAGAGCCCAAGATGCCTTGTGTTCTAACTCGAATGGGAGGTGGCACGCTTTACCATAGACAAGCCTATAAGGAGTACAACCAATTGGTGTCTTAAAAGCCGTCCTAAAAGCCCACAAAGCATCATCAAGCTTATCCGACCAAGAAGCTCGATGCTCTCCCACCGTTCTATCTAAAATTCTCTTTAAACCACAATTTGTGACCTCGGTTTGACCATTGGTTTGAGGGTGATACGCGGTAGAAAGTCTATGATTAACTCCATATTTCTTCATAACTCTAGTGAATTGATAATTACAAAAGTGCGTACCACGATCACTTATGATGGCCCGAGGTACACCAAATCTAGCAAACAATTGCTTTAAGAACTTCACAACAACTCTAGCATCATTGGTAGGTAAGGCTTTAGCCTCCACCCATTTGGACACATAATCCACCACCACAAGTATATACTTGTTTCCCTTAGAAGATGGAAAAGGTCCCATGAAGTCTATGCCCCATACATCAAATATCTCACACTCTTGAATAAAATTTTGTGGCATCTCATCACGTTGCGTAATTTTTCCTTGTCTTTGACACACATCACAAAATTTCACCATCTCATGGGTATGTTTGTAAATGGAAGGCCAATAGTAACCCGAATCAAAGACTTTCTTGGCGGTATAGTTGGGCCCAAAATGTCCACCCGTAGGTCCTTTATGACATGCTTCTAAGATCTTAAATGACTCGGGCCCATCTACACGCCGTCTAATGATTTGGTCCGCACATTGCCTAAAAAGATAAGGATCATCCCAAAAGTAATACTTAACTTCCTTAAGAAATTTCTTCTTTTGTTGGTAAGTAAGACCCTCAATAAGCACATTTCCCACAAGATAGTTTGCTATATCCGCAAACCAAGGAGTGGCATCTTCTTGGGAAGAGATAGACATGAGCTCCTCTAATGGAAAGGATTCATTGATTTCTTGATTTGGAAAATCTCCTTGAAAAGGATGCTCAAGTCTACTCAAGTGATCCGCCGCTAAATTCTCGGCTCCTTTCTTATCACGAATTTCTATCTTAAACTCTTGAAGTAACAAAACCCATCTCAAAAGCCTAGGCTTAGCATCTTGTTTTGTCATGAGATACTTGAGAGCGGAATGATCCGTATACACTATGGTTTTGGATAGCACAAGGTATGGTCTAAATTTCTCAAAATCATAGACTATAGCAAGCAACTCTTTTTCCGTGGTAGTGTAATGAAGTTGTGCACCGATCATGGTTTTACTCGCATAGTGTATAGGTTGAAAATGCTTATTCACTCTTTGACCTAAAACGGCCCCCACCGCATAATCACTAGCGTCACACATAAGCTCAAAAGGTAATTCCCAATTTGGAGAAACCAAAATGGGAGCCTTTGTCAATTTCTCCTTAAGAGTCTCAAAAGAGTCCAAACAATCTTGGTTAAAAATGAAAGGAGCCTCTTTTTCCAACAGGTGAGTCATCGGTCTAGCTATCTTAGAAAAATCTTGTATAAAGCGCATATAAAACCCCGCATGACCTAAGAAATTCCTCACACCTTTAACCGAGGTGGGTGGGGGAAGCTTAGCAATCACATCAATTTTAGCTCGATCCACTTCTAATCCCTTATTGGATATTTTGTGTCCTAAAACAATTCCCTCTTTCACCATAAAGTGACATTTCTCCCAATTAAGCACTAAACGGGTTTCCTCACAACGCTTAAGCATTCTCTCTAGATTGGTGAGACATGAGGTAAATGAATTTCCAAAGACGGAAAAATCATCCATAAAAACCTCCATAGTTTGCTCTATCATGTCATGGAAAATCGCCATCATGCACCTTTGAAACGTCCCCGGTGCATTACATAAGCCAAAAGGCATCCTCTTGTAAGCAAATGTACCGTAGGGACAAGTGAATGTGGTCTTTTCTTGATCCTTAGGGTCAATGGGTATTTGGAAATAACCCGAAAAGCCATCAAGAAAGCAATAGTACTCATTTCTCGCTAAGCGTTCAAGCATTTGATCCATAAAAGGTAATGGGAAATGGTCTTTCCTAGTAGCCTCATTGAGCTTTCTATAGTCAATATAAACTCTCCAACCGGTAACAAGTCTCGTAGGAATAAGCTCATTGTTCTCATTAGGCACTACGGTGATTCCACCCTTCTTTGGAACACAATGTACCGGGCTAACCCATAGAGAGTCGGAAATGGGGTAAATCATACCCGCATCAAGGAGTTTAATCACCTCCTTCTTAATGACCTCATGGATTTTTGGGTTAACTCTTCGTTGACTTTGAATGGCGGTTTTGTAATCATCTTCCATAAGGATTTTGTGTGTACAAAAATGTGGATCAATTCCCCTTATGTCGGATATTTTCCAAGCTAAGGCTTTCTTGTGTTTCTTAAGGACTTCAATGAGTTGCTCCTTCTCATCCTCTTTCAACTCTTTAGCAATGATCACGGGTAATTGGTCTTTGCCCTCTAAGAAAGCATACTCTAGGTGGGATGGAAGGTCCTTAAGTTCAATTGGAGGTGGACTCTCTATAGAAGGTTTTACTATGGAAGGATTCTCATTGGTAACTTCTTGTGGAGTAGGAGAAGGAATAGGGTCCACATTGAGCAACTTTTGGATAGTAAGAATATCTTCTTCCCAATTAATGGGAGAATCATCATCACCAAGAAACTTTGACTCAAATTCCTCCAAGAGGAAATCACTCTCTCCAAAAGGAGTTAAAGAGGGAGCAATTGAGGCCACGGTTTCAACATGGGGCATCTCATCACTAGTACTCTTGCAAGCATCGTGAAAGTGTTCATCACACACTTCATCTAACACATCAACTATGTTAATAGTCTCACACGGTCTAGACTCCTTAACCTCTTTCCTATCACAAACTTTCCCTAACTTAAACACTACTTTCTCATCCTCTACTCTCATAATTAGTTCTCCTTCCGCCACATCTATCAAAGTACGACCCGTTCTCATAAACGGTCTACCAACAATCAAAGGAACTCTAGGATCCATGTCATAATCAACCACTACAAATTCTGCCAGAAATGTAAACTTATCCACGCCTACAAACACATCCTCCGCTATACCTACAGGGTAAGCTATGGTTCGGTTAGCTAATTCAAGGGTCATCCTAGTGGGAGTGAGCTCGAGAAGAGAGAGTTTTTTCCAAACCGATAAAGGCATGAGGTTAATGCTTGCCCCTAGATCCGCTAAAGCCATGCAATTTTCTACATCGGGAAATTACAAGGTATCAAGAAGCGCCCCGGATCTCCAAGTTTTGTTGGTAAGGTTTTAAGTAGCACGGCGGAACAATTTTCATTAAGGGATGTGTTGGGTAAATCAACCAATTTTTCCTTGTTTGAGAGTAAATCCTTGAACATCTTAGCAAACTTTGGCATATAAGCAAGAGCTTCCGCAAAGGATATGTTGATGTTGAGTTGCTTGAACATCCTTAAGAAATTTGAGACTTGGATGTCATCCTTGTTCTTTAACTTGTCCTTTTTCAACCTTGAAGGATATGGAAGAGTTGGTTTTGGTGTAGGTGGAATAGGTGTTGTAGTGGAAGATTTGTCTTTGTTAGCTTCTTCATTGGGAGGTGTGGAAGGTAGAGGAGAAGTAGGAATAGGTTGAGAAGGTGTGTTTGATTGAATGGGATCATTTTGAGGTGGTGAAGTAGAGGTAGAAGGCTTGTCACAAGTAGGAACAAAAGTGGGTGGAACAATAGGAGGCTTAGGATGTGAAGGATCCTTTGTTGTCCTTCCACTTCTTGTTGTAATAGCATTGACATTTGCCCTTGGATTTGTTTGTGTGTTAGAAGGTAAAGCCCCTTGTGGTCTTTGATTATAAAGCATCATAAACTTCTTATTTCTGTCTTTATGCATTTCTCTCATTCTTCTCTCATGAGCTTCATTCATTTCTCTTAATCTCTTCTCATTAAGTTAGAATCTCCTTTCATTCTCTTGATTCATTTTGTGAAAAAGCTCAATTGTGTTATAATCTTGTGGCACATTTCCTTGAAAACCTTAGGGTTGGAAAGGTGGAGGTTGATTGTAAAACCCTTGGTTGTTGCCTTGAAAGGTATTTCCTTGATTGTTAAAGGTATTTGATGGTCTATAGTTATTCCCTTGGTAAGGTGGTCTTTGCCCTTGATTCCTTTGTAACACTTGAGGAGGATTTTCTTGAATTTGGGTGGGTGGTTGGGGTGGAAATCTCGGTGGAGTAAGGTAATTTTGGGACTTGTAAGAAAGGTTATTGGGATTGATATTTGTCTTTAAGTGTTCACGATGTTCCTCTTGGTAAGCATAACATTCCCCTTGATAACCTTGCACCTTATCACATTGTTCATAGGAATGGGGACCTCCACAAGTTACACAAGAAAGAGTAATGGCATGCACATCATTTGAAGAATTGTTCAATGAAAGGCTCTTAATGGCTTGAATCATCTCTTGTTGTGCCTTAAAACTCCTCTCATTATCTCTATCTATCTTTTGAATGATCTCTTGGTGATACTTGAGGAATTGGTTATCACAAGGTGTTTGAGAATCGTTTTGGATAACATGAACCCTTTCTTCAAATTGATAATTTGTTTGAACCATTTCTTTAGTCTCAATGATGTCCAAAGCCTCTTGAATGGATTTAAGAAGAATATTCTCTCCCGCGGAAGCATTGAGTGAATCTTGGTGATGAGGTTTAAGGTCATCATAGAAAGTATTGATTTGGTGAACTTCATCCAATCCATGGTTAGGGAATCTCCTCAATAACTCTCTAAACTCCTCCCAAGCATCTCTAAAGGATTGACTAGGTTTTTGTTGAAAGCCTATAATTAAGTTCCTCAAAGCCGTGGTCTTAGATGGGGGAAAGAACTTGTTCAAAAACTTAGTGGTGAAACCATCCCATGTGGTGATACTATCGGGTGGTTGTGTGTCTAACCAATGCTTAGCGGGTCCCTCTAGTGAAAATTGCACCAATATCAACTTAATAGCATCATGTGGAACTCCATTGTACTTAATGATATTGTAAAGAGCAAGGAATCTCTTAAGGTGATCATGAGGATTATCATTCTTGTGACCATAGAAAGGTGTGTTTGAAACCAAGGTAATCATAGCCATTTTTAGCTCAAATGAATTTGCGGGAATGTCGGGAATCTTGATATCATCGGCATATCCGTGAACATTGGATTGCAAACGTTCCATCAAAGAACGATTATCAACAGCCATGGCTTCTTGTTGTGGATGAATCAAAGCACGATTCTCGTGATCGGCTTGATGGACGGTGGTGGTCTTACTCTTTCTCTTTTTCTTCCTTTTCGGAGGAAGAGGTTGTACACCAATCGGTATTTGTGCACGCCCGCGAGTGAGCATGCAACTCAATACGAGGAATGAGAGAGAAGCTCTCGTGTGACTTTGAAGAGAAAAGGATTATCCTCTTCGAGTTTCAATATGAAATATCCACAAGAAAATAATAATATACGTATGTACTACTTGGGTGCAAGATCCCCAATGAAGCCTTCCTTCTTAGAATACTCACAAGTGAACGGGGGGTTAGGTGGCGCGAAGCACTTAAGTACCTATTGACCCTTAGATGGCATTTTATAGCACATCGCCTTTCTATTCACTTAATTGTTTGTATTCTTCGAATTGTTGCTTATTGGAAGTATTTATCTATTCTTGCTTTATTTTGTTTGATCGATACACGTGTCAAGGACCGGAACTCCCCTCAACACGGTGTATTGCCTTAGAAATACTTATGGAGAATATGTGAATTTGTTGTCATTATACGTATACGTGTTTACTTATAATAATATATGGAAAATATTTTTGTATTTATGAGTTTTTAAGAGAAAATACTATATGTACATAAAAACCGAGAGAATCCAATAATATATATTTTTGGGTGCAATCTCTTAGGAAAAAGATTGCTTTTTGGATTTTTAAATTTGTTTGGTCAATTCTTTAGGAAAAGAATTGTTTTGTTAATTTTTAGTTTTTATATATTTTTATATTTTTGATTTTATTTGTTTTTGATTTATGATACGTAAAAATAACGTTCACTAGGTGAACGGATCCCAAAAGCCAATGAAAACCGTCAATCGATAGTCTCTCGTAAAGTCAAAGAACCGGCAGCGGCGCCATTTGAAATGTGTATAGTTGAAGTTCGTTTTTCTCAGTTCTTAACAAATTGAAAGTCCTAACAAGATCGGTTTTTTAATTGTTTTTGGTTGGTAATGTTTTTTGGATATTCTATTGCTAATTCAAACAAGCCTTGCTAAAATGAAAAATATCGTCTACTTATATGTAAAACACGATGCACATACCAAGTTTATATTTAAATAAAATGCCAAATGTAAATTCTACAAACTATAAGGACTGGAAATGTAAATTCTATGAAATATAAATGCTAAAAATGTAAGCTAAAAAGTCTAAGGACTAAATGTGTAAAAACAGTAAACTATTTGGACTGAAAATGAAAATTATCCAAACAATGTAACCAAATTCCAACTAATTTGAAACTGCCTAACTAAATTGGAACAAATCTGAAAATTCAAGGACTAATTATCTGAAAACCCTAAAAAGTAGAAAGATTAGCTAAGTTTTAAAACTGATTAATACTACAAGGACCAAATTGCAAATTTTAAAAGTATTTCAACAAAAACGGGTTCTCAACTTCAATAAGCTCGTTTGAGCTTATTTCTCAACCAAATTTGATCAAACCAGTTGCAAACGACTTAAAATTGAAAATTAGCTAGACCTATCCAAGGAATTTGGCTGAAAGTAACTAAAACTCTGATAAGCTGAATTCAATAAGCACAAAATAAGCTACCAATTAAGCTAGACTTGCACAACTAGATTTTAATGATGAAAATGATTAAACAGCTCAAAAGAAAGACGGGAAATCAAGTCTCAATGAAAATGATCAAGTAATAAGCCCTGAATCTGAAAATAAGCCAAAATTGTGCTTATGTTGACTTTCGTTGACCAGAATTTTCAAAAAGCTCAAAATCTCAAAATCTATCCAGGAACACTTTTGGAATGAAAATGTGAAAGAAAATTTACTAGTTGATGAAGTGGAAAATGAGATATAAGAAATCAGTTTGCATTTTACTACAGGGAATTGAATTTGCTCTTATGCTTATTCTTTGGCTTATTTCTAACTCAATTCTTGATATTGTACAAATTCCTTATACAAATTCAAAGTTCATATGTTGAGTGAGAAATGAGCACTGGTTTGAAAAGATTTCATCAAGTAACAAAGAAATGCCAAGCAAATCAAAATCACAACCTTCTGAAAATATGCTTGTTAAAAACTGACCCAAACCTTTTTAATGACCAATTACCTTTTTGACTAGAACTTTGACTTAAAAGTGACTGAAAACTTATTTTTATGACTTGTTGACTAGAAATGAACCAAAGTTTTTCAAATACTAATACTTGAAAAGCAAATCAAAGCTAATACCAAACACTACTTTACTGATATTTTTGAAACTTTTATGAAGACTTTTTGAGCTAGTGATTAAACTAAATTAAGAGTGATATCACACTAAGTTTTATAGCTAAAATGAAGTGAATGAGAACTAGTAACAAGCAGTTAAAACAACTAGAACTCAAAATGACTTATAAGGCTAAGTGACTGATGAATGTTGAAAAACATGACAAGTACTAGGCTATAAGCAAGTATAAGCTACTAATAAGCTACAAAAACACTGAGATCAGATCAATAACAAGCTAAAACAACTTTTATCATGTAATCAAGCAAAGATTAAGCTAAGAATGAAGCAGGCATTCAACAATTGAGTGGAACTAAAAATCAGAAAGTGAAACCTTATGCTTAGGCCTCCTTTGGGGAGTAGAGGAGCGCTGAGCTCTCTAATCTAGTGCTAACCATCACCTTAGCACTAGAACACATCAATCAGTTACCAATCAACAGCTACAATCACCAAAAATCACCATAACTGGACTGAATTCTTCAAAATCTGCTAGAACTGGAACTGGATACACAAAACAGGTACAACAGCTACAATCTTCAAGACTAGCCAATTATGATCAAGTGGTGATCATAACTAACCAATATCAGCAACAAAAGTAACAGAGTGCAAGGATGAATAGTAGAAAGGTAATGAAGTATTTGGAGGAAAAATTGAAATGTTTATTGATTGAATTGAGAAGTGGTTACAAATGCTGGTAATCAGTTACAACTAATAACAGACTCAAGATTTTGTTAGACTCTTGAGTTGTTAAGCTAAAACTAAGAAGGATGAGAGAAAAACTAAAAGTGTGTGTGATTTCACACTTTTCTACTATACAAGAAATGAGCTAATCTAGGGTATTTATAGACTGCAGATGTGAAGTGGTTGGGGTTGGTGACGTGTTAGATCCAATCAGAAACTTCCACGTGGATAATTCAGCTCAATTGAATTTTGCAGGTTATGAACATATTTGGGGATTTCTTTGTTGTTGATCTTGAGTGTAATTGGTTGTGATCATTGAATTCGTCTCTAAAAAACGAGCAAGTTTGATGTTTACATCATCTTCTGAAATTGCCTCTAGCTAAATCCCGTTCCTGGTAAACTTTGTTGAAGAAGATGACACGTGCCAGGATTACATTGGATATGGGCTAGGCACACGGATCATTATCCAAAATGGATAATTCTAATCATTGCATGGCGCTTTTTAATTGGCTGAGAAGTGAAGTAGTGCGCTTGCACTGTTCAGATTTGGCCAATAAATGCTGGCGGCTGAGTGGGTAATAAATGAGGTGAGATGGTGATCCTGGGCACTTTTTTCTTGCATTCTCATTGGCTAATAGCATTTCACACGGATTAAGCTTATCATAACTTTCCAAAAATGGCAAAAACAGCCCCTTGACTTGGCAGAATGTAATTTTGAGCTATATTCTTCATTCTTTTGGCAATTTAAGTCCTTCCACTTGCAAACTTGATAAAAAAGCTCCTTTGACTTGGTTGCCATGAGAGTTGACCAGATTTGACTTTGATCTTGACTTTGTCATATTTACTCTTTTGGTCCTTCATCTTTGGCAGATTGTCAAGATAGGTCCTTTGTCTTTAAAGTCTTGTCACTTTTGATCCTTCTTTGTCTATTTCATCAAATTAAGCTTGATTTTCCTTTGTTTGCTTGAAATTGTATCCTTCTTACCTATTTGAGCACAAACACAAAACATACCACATAATTCCGCTTTATAGCACAAAGTTTAGGTATTTTTATTGTGTTTTAGGGTGATTTGTTGATAAATTGATATGAGTTTTTTCTCATATCAAATCCCCTACACTTGAACATTGTCATGTCCTCATGCAATGCTATATTTTAAAGCACAAATTTACATTCTCCTCATAATTAATCCACCTTGGCCATTATGGAATGCATCTACACTACTCTAAACTAAATGATGCATGATTTTGATTTTTAACAATGCAATGAACAAAATACAATTCTATCTATATCTTTTTGGTTTTACTTGAAATGGTTTTGATGGAAATAACTCATAAAGAATTCAATGACTTTGATTAGGGCTTGGGTACCATGGACATTAATCACCCTCAAGTTTCACTTTCCCCATACCAAGCTTAAAAATGGGATCATTGTATTCACAAGTAAAAAGTGCATCAACTTATTCATGACAATTAAATGTGGAACCGGTTATTATTTGAGCAAATTGCTTGTGGGCAAATTTGTCATTATTTCAAGTGTGAAGTATAAGAAATGTAAAATCCAAAAATAAGGAAGCGCGGTTTTAATCCTAAGTAATCCTCTCATCCATTACTTGAAAAACCGCTCACAATTAATATAAGTCCGTTTCAAGAGTAATAAGTCATTCGCCTTATGTGTAAAATCCTCATGTCATGCTTTCATAAGTAGCTACACACTCGCTAAGGAAAGAAAATAAAACTCACGCAATAATTTACATCCACCGCCTTTTTGAGACCTTGGATCTTCAACCCCGCAACCCGTCAAGGTAATATTGGATTGGAGCAATCTATTGAATCCCCGCAACCCGTCAAGGTAATATTGGAACTCAATAGTCACTATAATTAACACCACACTGCCCCTCTTGGGAGTCTTGTATATATATATTTTTTTTCTTTTTTTTTCTTTTTCTAGCCACTCATTTTTTTTATAAGCCGCTCTTATTTTTCTTAATTCCTCACTAAGAAAGTTTAAAAGAATAAAAGGAAAAACACCCGCTAAGTATTAAGCATGACATAAGTCTAGTACACATAAAACGTTCTAACTTAGAATCTTAAGACGTACTTATATCAACCATGAATGATTAGACAAAAATGCATAATAGATTACTGATGGTTGAGTTTTTGTATACCCTTTAGGAAAAGAGTGCACAAAGTAGGGTAAGCATAACGATTTAGGAAAACCGTGTGTAAATGACCCTAAAGTGAGTTCGTTCTCGAGGAGGCTAGTGCGTTGTGTAATGAATTGATTAATGGTTTGTGATTATATTGAGAAAAAGAAAATAGAAATGGGGGTAAGAAGAGAATGACGGTTACGAAGACGGATTAAGCTAAGACGAAAAGGTCGAAATTTAAAAATTTTAAGCTAAAAACAAATAAAAAATGAAAAAGTTGTTCAAAATAATATAAATAAGGATAAAAATCCAATATATATATTTTAAAACCTTTTATTAATTAAATATTCAATATTAAATGCTAATTAAAGCCCTAAAATAAAATATAATTAATAAAATGTCCAAAATATTATTTTATTAAACTAATAAGTTACTTATATTATTTAAAGACCAAAAAGTATTTTTCCTAAATTTTAAAAACTATTTTTCTATTTTTAAATCACTAAAAACTATTTTTAAACTAAAATAATCATAAAAAATAATAAAATAATACTAAAAATAATTTGACAATTTTAAAAATCCTAATTTATACTAAAGAACAGTAGAAAAATGAAAAAGTTTGTAAAATATAAAAATTTTCACTAGAAGACAAAACTGAAAATAATAAAACCTTAATTACTAAATGTAATTTTTAAAAATAAATAAAAAGTGAACAGTAAAAACTTTTTTAACTAACAATCTTAAACTATTTTTCTAAATATAAGAAAAGATTTATAACTGAAAAATAAATATTTTTGTCACTAAAAGACAAAAATAGAAATTAAAAAGTTAATTAAAAATAGCTAATTAATGTAAAAAATATAAGATGAACAATAACAAAAAATCTAATTAAGCAGAAAAATCAAAAATTAAATAATAAAAATTATGAAACTAATTTGAAACCCTAATTCCTATTTTAATGCACTAAAGACAAAAAACCTAAGTTTCTGATAGTGACATGTGCTTAGGATTTGTCCAGTAGTGTAGCAGTGGTAACCAATGTATTAGCAGGGGGAACTTTGTTCCCACTGTTAGTGCAAATTCTTGGTCAATTGACCAATAAGCTTAGGGAAGCTTATTTGTGAGCTTATCTTTGGGCAATAAGGCACCCCTACACTCAGTTGAGTGTAGGGAGTCAAGAATAGTACAAAAATCAACAAGCTCTTCACAAAAATCACACAAAAAGGCCAAAGAAAGATACTGTTTAATGCTATATGTGGGCTGTGATGATTTTGCTGATGCAACTTGCACAAAAGTGATTTTCAAATGCCAAATTCTTGTTCAAAAGCTTATCAAATCACATACAACAAATTAATAACCCTACTTAAACCCTACCTCTAACAGATTGCAAAAATTGGTGAGCCAAATTAACAAAAAACAGTCACTAGAGCACTTACTGAATTTTGGACTATTTTTACCAAGTAATGAACATGCCAAACTTTGCAAACCTATCCAAATCTAACTTAAACCTACTTATTATCACTCATACCAATAGACAAGGTGTGTTTAAGCATTTAACTCTAGTTTAATGTCACTTTAAACCAGTTAAGTCCCTTAACCCAAACACCCCATAAAATCAGACAAAGAAGGATTATCAAAGAAATTTTAAGCAAATCACCACCAAACTGATTGAAATAGCTTTTAGCATGCATACAAAACCTATTGACCAAAATCAAGCCCTAAAATCACCAAAAGAACAGGATTCATACACATTCATATAACACATGCAAAATTTCAAGCCAAAAAGAGATAGTGGTGGGTTCAACCTATAGCCTGCTGATCCCTTCACCAATTTAGCTTAAAGGAGCTTATGAAAGACGTGTAGAGGGGCTTGTTGTGGGAGTCCAAAGTAGGACCCCAAGCCAAAATATATCTTCAACAGCAAAAATGAAATGGGGTGAGCTTGCTTACCCTTTTCGTTCCTGCACAATCACAACAAACAAGGAAAGAAACTTCAAGTAACAAAAGCTCTTCAAGAGCTTTTGCTACAGTAAAATCAATAAATAGAAAAGAAAGATTTTTAGACAAATCTTGAACAAATTTTTGAAACCTCAAACCTTGAAACCATGAAATAAGCTTAACAAAAGCCTTGGATTACCCTTTTTGAATCCATTTTCACTTCCTCAAAAGGGGTTTCTCCAAGCTTATGAAACAAATTCCAAAAACCTTACTGATTTTCTAAAAACGTTTTTAAAATACTTTTTGACAACTCAAAAAAACCTTTAACAAATAACTTTAGAACTCAGCTAGCTTTCAAACACACACCAACTTTTACAAACTATAAAAAGGAATTACTTTTGCTCACAAAATACCAACTTCTATTAATTAATAAAAAGGGATTACAAATGTAGAAAAGCTAAAACTGGAACAAGCCCTACTCACATGTTGAGAGGTGCTTAAATACTACTCTAGGAACTATCTAGAATGCAAAAAACCCTAGTTACTGAAATTCCATAAAAGCCCTTGGTTTCAAACTTAAAAAATCAGTCAACAAGCTCCCATGTGATCATGTCTTGGCACTTGTGATATCCAGCTGTTGTAAATCAATCCTGGACGTTGGTGGATACCTTTGGGACCAAGGGAGGCTATGGGACGTTGGATGTGTCTCCTTTTGGGGTTTGGGTGAAAGTGACGCAGCAGGGGAGGGGTCCATATGACACATGGGTTGGTTGGGAGAATCTTTGTGAGTGGCTTTGGGTTTAATGGGTCGTTAATCAGTGATCTGGAAATTATAACAAGAAACCCCCTTGTTTTGACGAATTAAGGTTCTAGGGTTTATGGTAAATTGGGTTTAGGAGGGATGGTATTTAATCCGATTTGGGGGTAATGTGTTTTAAATTTTGTGTTTTGGTGGGAAGAGTACTTAATAACTGATTAAGTTATTTAAGTATGGGTGGAAAGCAGACGTGGAGGGGAGGGGTGATGTGATTGGCTGGTGTGGGGTGAGGGGGTGAGGTGGCAGGATGTAAGTGGTGGTGGGAAGAATGGTTGTCTGCCCCATTTTGGTCCCTTGGTTTTCATAATTTGTTCACTTGGTATAAAACAACAAAAAAACCCATTTCCTTTGTTGATATCTTTGGGCAGATTGTCAAATTTGGCACATCATATGCAAGAAGTTTTCAAGGACTTTAAATGCAATTTCTTCGATTTCCAAGGGCTTAACTTGTCATTTCTTCATTCATCAAGGATCATTCTTGTATAACTTGATTTCTACAAGGACCAATCTTGATAAATCTTCAAAAATTGAGGGACCAAAGTTGTCAAATCTTCAAACTTCAAGGGTGCTTTTAGAAATTCTTGATTTGGGTCCGGTTCATTGTGCGAATTCATTTCCCGTGTTCGTTTTTGATTGGTTCTTGTGATCTTTTTGTCATTTCCTCAATATCCGTACCTAAAATACACAAGCAACAAACACGAGCATATATTTGGCAGTTTTAATGATATTTAATGCATTTTTAGCCCAATTTGGACGATGAGACTATGTATAAAAGCAGTCTCATCACTCCCCCATACTAAACCATTGCCGTGCCCTCACGCAATGCTAGAATAAAGTATCAAAGCACCTCCAAAATTCATTTTTATACACTTTATTGAATGATAAACTAGCTACACTACTACTATTACTACTACTTGTGTTATAGACATAATGTATGATTTTCATCGCAAAATGGGACGTTTAGGTTCATAGAATAAGAACACGTGAATGCTTCATTAGAAATAATTTCATCGTCCTCGATTTTCACCCTAATTCCATGCCAAGCGTGCAACGAGATCATTGTCATTATAAGTTAGTAATGCTAACACTACTCATATGCCCTAATCACGTACTTATCCTCCCATTATTCCTAAGTTGTATCTCTTATATTTTATTTTGTCTTGAATGTTTCACGAGGATACATTGTTTGACTTATGCGATAATAGAGATTTAGGTCTAAAAATAGAGTCCTAACGGTGTAACCAAGACCATCAAATCAATAACCCCTCCCAATAGACAACGATGTTAAAAAATTAAGTTGACAAGAAGGATCGATAAACACGGTTTTATAACGGTTTTGAACATGAGACTTATTACCAAGACTTTTATATGCCCCTAACGGAAGGGCCTTATTATCTTTGGTTTACCTCCATCTTTTATTCAACTTCGCCATGAAGCTTTTATTATGACTTCGGTCTTGCCTTGCCTTTTATTATCCTCCTCATCGATGGTTTTATTAGCCAAAGACGTATATCCTCACGCTAAGGCGAATTTTGGATCTTTAAAGCTTCGAAGATTAAGGCTTGATTCACTTTCAATTTTGCATAGATTTTTTGGCCTTGTGGGGCTTCAAATTGTTTGCTTGATTTAGGTGAGCACTTGAAATCTTATTATTGGGTGAATCTTTTGATTATTCGGGTGCCAATACTTCAAAACCGTGACGCTGGCGATACTTTAATGTCTTCCCAATTTAATTACACGGAAGCTACTAGAAAAGACTAGAAACCCAACAATCCTAACTAAACCGCTAATTCAATATTTATTAAGCAAAAAATATTTACATGCGAAGGGAGAATAAGAAAATAACGAGAATACATGAGTTTTTAAAAGAATACGAGTACTCTACGTTTAGCATAGTAACTTATAATTAACCCTATCATTTCTCGTCCTCATTTAAGAGACTTAGCCTAATGTGTAGTTAAGGAACCAAAGCTAAGTGCTCAACACGCACGGTCGAGTCAAAAATTACTCTTATTCTCGCCATCGGAAAACCTACATTCGTGTCTTCAAACACTTATAAAACATGAGAAAATTTTAAAAATTTGGCCATTTTTAGCCTTATTTTGCAACAAAACGATAAACAAAAAGATAAACTTTGGAAAGCGTGAAGGTTTGGCAAGGCAAGTATCTATTCACCCCCCATACTAAAGTTAAACATTGTCCTCAATGTTTCGAGTCTAGGGGGGCAAACACCCCCATACTAGAGACGTAGTCGAATGCCTAATCTAGCATGGAAAGGGTGTAACCGTTAAATTAATAGATGTTTATGAAGTGTGCTATAAACCTAAGGTTAGAACATCAAAGGATATATCATTTGGATATTGAGAAAGTCTTCAAAGCAAACGATCGAGTGCTCCCATAAAACGAACACGAGAGGCTCCAATCGTGAAGATCATGATCTTAAAACCACAATTCACAAACAACCACGGAACAAAGTTGGAAGGGCACAAATCCCTCACATTAAACTAATTAGAAAGCAATAATATGTACATGGAAAAGCATGGGTCTCCCCCACGAGGCACCTTGTTTTTGATAACCGAGTCAAAAGCTCGACTCGAATCCCTATAAATGTGATCATTTAGGGATAATCATGGTGTGGTCAATTTTTAGTGGGGCTTACATGATAAACAAGGCCCAAAAAACAACCGGTATTAAGGACTAAGTCCTTTGATGGTGCAAAATACCGGGATCGAAGATGGCGTTCTCGTTTTCATTGGAAAAACAAATCAACGCCACTTCATCATGTGCCAACATAAACCCAAAGGGTTTCAAGAAAATATATGAGAAGAAATAGAAGGGTGGGACAATGGGTAAGTCACAAAAACCATGAGCTACTCGAGGTAGACTCGCACCAATCAAATAGAAAGATTTTCCATTTATTGCATCGGTGGAAGACCGAGATTTCCCTTTATAAGCAATTCCGGGATCAAATATCTCATCCTCGGTGGAGAAAGGGGAGGGAACATAAGGGGCTTCCCCCACACTAGGTCCACACAAAGCATCGTCAAAAGGAGAAGACGAGCTTGTAGCACTCAAAACACGAGGTGATGACGGAGTTAGTATTGTAAAAAAATCTTTTAAATCCAATTTAAAATCTTTCCCTTTTTCATCTTTTAAACTCTCATTATGAAAACCCGACTTAATTATGTCAAAAATATTTGGTGTTTCTAAAGCAATGTTAGTCACACTAAAAATTCTCACATTTGAAAACCGTTTTGGTTTAGGTGGTGGTAAGTTCTCAAAACGTTTGTCAACAAAGAAAACTTCCCCATCGGGATCAACATATTCATCATCCGAAGAATCATTCGTGATTGGAATCGTAGGCTTAACACTCTTAACCTCCACCGGCGGAGGGGACGGAAAATCGTTTTTATCATCAACTTCTAAAACTCTTTTTGAAATCCTTTTACAAATGTTTTTGATGGGATTAACATTGTTCAAAGACGTGATAGAATACACATGAGAAAGTGTGGAGTTTTGAGTTGCATTTATGACGAGTTCTTCCTCAATGAAACGAAGAGTGATTTTCCTAGCATGTACATCGATAAGTGATCTCGAGGTATCCAAAAATGATCGACCTAAAATTAGAGGAACTTTAGGATCGATGGGAATATCAACAACAATAAAGTCTACGGGATAGTAGAACTTTCCAACTTTCACGAAGACGTCCTCGGCTACTCCACAAGCTAGAATCGTAGAATGATCGGCCATCTCGATTGACATTCTTGAAGGAGTGAGATTAGGAAGATTGAGCCACTTAAAAATCTCAAGAGGCATCAAATTTATACTAGCACCAAGATCGGCCAAGGCGTAGCATTCCTCCATATATTGTATAGCACATGGGATTAAAAACTTGCCGGGATCGCCGACTTTTTGAGGTATGCGGCTAAGAAAAACCGATGAACAACTAGACGACTTTTGCAATTTCTCTTTGTTATTCAACATACTTTTAAAGTTCGCGACAAATCGAGGCATCATGACCAAGGCGTCGGCAAAACTTATATTAAAATGCAAGTCACGAAACATTTTCATAAAAAGTTCAAATTGATAATTATTTCGTTCTTGTGCCTTTTCCTTGTTTTTTCTTGAAGGGTAAGGTAAGGGTGGTGTGGGTTGGGGCATAGGCAATGGCCTTGGAATCTCGGGTTCCACTATTGGTATTGGTTCGACCGTAGGTGTGGTTTGAGCGGTACTTCGTGGGCTTGGGATTTGCTCCTTTTCTACCACCACCTCGGTTTCTTTCTCTTTTTCCTTCTTCGTAGAAGTACTTGGACGAGAAATGGGTTCTTTGAAAGTTTTACCACTACGAGTAGTAATAACCTTCAATTCTCCTTTCGAGTTTACGATGGTATCACTAGGAAGACCACCCGAAGAAGAAGGTTTACACATGATAGCTTCAAACATTTTTCCCATT
This sequence comes from Glebionis coronaria, assembly GCA_025667525.1. NCBI lineage: Eukaryota > Viridiplantae > Streptophyta > Magnoliopsida > Asterales > Asteraceae > Glebionis > Glebionis coronaria. Next base: position 422,227,473 of record CM046874.1, on the reverse strand, counting down.
CGGTCTTCAAACTTAGATTGCCTATCATCTGCTTTTAACAAATCTTGCTTAATCTCATGTTGACCTTGCTCCATTTTTTGTTGATTTTGTTGGAGTTGTTGAACATTTCCTTCCATTTTATTAGCATGAGTCTTAAGTTCATTAGCAAGTTCGTTTTTAAGCTCGTTTTTCAACTCGGATCTTAAGCTAACCATTTCACGTTTCATATTATCAAACTTAGCATCGTTTGCCTTAGCATAATTCAAAAATTCTCCTTGAAGATTTTTGGTGTGATCATTTTGAAAACCTTGAGTGGTAGTTTGAAAATCACGGTTTTGGTTTTGGTTTGAAATTTTCTCATTTCCACTTTGATAATTACCCTTGTTGTAGTTACGTTGATTTCCTTGATAAGCACCCCTTTGATTGTTGTTTCGATAGTTGTTAGCATTTTGATTTTGTGGAGCTTGATTTTGGCGGGAACCTTGACCGTTTTGGTTATAAGTTCCCGTGGCTACATAAGCATTCGAAGTGTTACCATCCGCGGTAATGCAATCGGAAAAAGCATGAGCTCCACCACACGAAATACAACTCTTAGCAACCGCTTTAATCGAAGCGGAATTTGAAGCTTCTTGAGCTTTCCAATGAGACATAAGAGTCGAAAACCTATCGAAAAACCGATTCTCCTCATTTGCTTCATCTTGCAAGGCATTAATGCTACGAGACGAAGAAGACCCCAAATTGGCAACACTCGGTGTGTTACGAGGGCTATAAACCTTAGACCTATTTTCAATGATTTTCAAAGCCTCTTCGGTTGTTTTGCACAAAAAATTACCACCCGCGGCGGCATTTAAGTAATCCCGTTCATGATCATTAAGCCCATTATAAAAAGTGTCAATTTGATGCAATTCGGAAAAATCATGGTGTGGACATTCATGTAACATTTCTTTAAACCTTTCCCAAGCCATTGAAAAACTTTCATTAGATCTTTGTGTAAATCGTGAAATCTCGTTTTTCAAATGTGTTGTTTTAGATGGTGGAAAAAATTGATTCACAAATTTAGAAACGAGATCAGCCCACGTTAAAATCGAATTAGGGGGTTCTTTCTCGAGCCATATCTTGGAGGGTCCATCTAACGAGTATGGAAACAACATCATCTTAATGGCCTCGTGTGGTACATCCTTAAACTTGCTTGTCGCGGTGAGACGATTAAATTGCCTAATGTGATAATGTGGGTTGTCTTTTTCGTGTCCGCGAAACTTGTTGGCTTGAAGCATAGACATTAAACCCGTCTTGATCTCGAAGTTCTCCGCAAGGATGGCGGGAATTACAATGTCCTCTCCAAAACCCTCGGTGGGTGCTTGAAGCAACTCCATCATAGTACGATTAGCCATGATAGCTTCTTGTTCTACAACGGGTTCCTCACTTGGAGTCTCTTCACTAGAAAGATTAGGAGTAGGTGTTGCCTCCTTTTTGTTTCTTCGTTTATGAGCACGTCTCGCTTGATTACGAGTAAGCATAAACGTCACGTACAACGTAGGGATGAGCAGAGAAGATTCTTTTTGGTGTTTTTAACTTTTTCAATTTTTTTGGATTTTTGATTGTTTTTACCTTTTTTTGGATTTTGGAATTGTATTAAGTAGACAAAAATCTACAAATCTCCTCCTTAATCAAATCTCTTGATTAAAGAAGCCTCAAGGAATGAAAACGATCAGGTGAAGTGAACGCCTTCGATGACTTTAGAACGTTGGTGGAACACCAAAACGTTCAAGAGGGTTTAATCAATGAAACCAAGAAAATATATATGATACTTAGTAATACTTTGGGCGTCAAAACCCTCGATTAGCTTTCAAAATCGAATACTCACAAGCAAGCGGGGAAACGAGACGGCGCGAAGCACTTAAGAGCCTTTTTCCTTAGGATATATTTTATAATATCCGCCTTATACCCACCTTATAGTTTGTATTTTCAAAATCGAGCTTCTCGAAAGTATTTATCTATTTTTTCCTTTTTTCTTTGGTTTTAGATTCGAATACAATGATTGGGTAATGACCTCCCAAGTCAAGGTTGTGATTTCTCACGTATTTGGAGTACTTGTGAATTTATTGTTCTACGTATACACTATATTAATAGTATTCACAAAAAACGAAAAACCGATAATACGTATTAGTAGAGTGCTACTAATACAAATACTTATTATGGCTATATAAAAACATTAATTGTTCAAGTCAAAACACAACACCCCGGCAGCGGCGCCAAAATGATGGTTGAGTTTTTGTATTCCCTTTAGGAAAAGAGTGCACAAAGTAGGGTAAGCACAACGATTTAGGAAAACCGTGTGTAAATGACCCTAAAGTGAGTTCGTTCTCGAGGAGGCTAGTACGTTGTGTAATGAATTGATTAATGGTTTGTGATTATATTGAGAAAAAGAAAATAGAAATGGGGTAAGAAGAGAATGACGGTTACGAAGACGGATTAAGCTAAGACGAAAGGGTCGAAATTTAAAAATTTTAAGCTAAAAACAAATAAAAAATGAAAAAGTTGTTAAAAATAATATAAATAAGGATAAAAATCCAATAAATTTATTTTAAAACCTTTTATTAATTAAATATTCAATATTAAATGCTAATTAAAGCCCTAAAATCAAATATAATTAATAAAATTTCCAAAATATTATTTTATTGAACTAATAAGTTACTTATATTATTTAAAGACTAAAAAGTATTTTTCCTAAATTTTAAAAACTATTTTTCTATTTTTAAATCACTAAAAACTATTTTTAAACTAAAATAATCATAAAAAATAATAAAATAATACTAAAAATAATTTGAAGATTTTAAAAATCCTAATTTATACTAAAGAACAGTAGAAAAATGAAAAAGTTTGAAAAATATAAAATTTTTCACTAGAAGACAAAACTGAAAATAATAAAACCTTAATTAAACTAAATGTAATTTTTAAAAATAAATAGAAAGTGAACAGTAAAAACTTTTTTAACTAACAATCTTAAACTATTTTTCTAAATATAAGAAAAATTTTAAAACTGAAAAATAAATATTTTTGTCACTAAAAGACAAAAAAAGAAATTAAAAAGTTAATTAAAAATAGCTAATTAATGTAAAAAATGTAAGATGAACAGTAACAAAAAATCTAATTAAGCAGAAAAATCAAAAATTAAATAATAAAAATTATGAAACTAATTTGAAACCCTAATTCCTATTTTAATGCACTAAAGACAAAAAACCTAAGTTTCTGATAGTGACATGTGCTTAGGATTTGTCCAGTAGTGTAGCAGTGGTAACCAATGTATTAGCAGGGGGAACTTTGTTCCCACTGTTAGTGCAAATTCTTGGTCAGTTGACCAATAAGCTTAGGGAAGCTTATTTGTGAGCTTATCTTTGGGCAATAAGGCACCCCTACACTCAGTTGAGTGTAGGGAGTCAAGAATAGTACAAAAATCAACGAGCTCTTCACAAAAATCACACAAAAAGGCCAAAGAAAGTTACTGTTTAATGCTATATGTGGGCTGTGATGATTTTGCTGATGCAACTTGCACAAAAGTGATTTTCAAATGCCAAATTCTTGTTCAAAAGCTTAAAAAATCACATACAACAAATTAATAACCCTACTTAAACCCTACCTCTAACAGATTGCAAAAATTGGTGAGCCAAATTAACAAAAAACAGTCACTAGATGCACTTACTGAATTTTGGAATATGTTTACCAAGTAATGAACATGCCAAACTTTGCAAACCTATCCAAATCTAACTTAAACCTACTGAATATCACTCATACCAATAGACAAGGTGTGTTTAAGCATTTAACTCTAGTTTAATGTCACTTTAAACCAGTTAAGTCCCTTAACCCAAACACCCCTTAAAATCAGACAAAGAAAGATTATCAAAGAAATTTTAAGCAAATCACCACCAAACTAATTGAAATAGCTTCTAGCATGCATACAAAACCTACTGAGCAAAATCAAGCCATAAAATCACCACAAGAACAGGATTCATACACATTCATATAACACATGCAAAAATTCAAGCCAAAAAGAGATAGTGGTGGGTTCAACCTGTAGCCTGCTGATCCCTTCACCAATTTAGCTTAAAGGAGCTTATGAAGGACGTGTAGAGGGGCTTGTTGTGGGAGTCCAAAGTAGGAACCCAAGCCAAAATATATCTTCAACAGCAAAAATGAAATGGGGTGAGCTTGCTTACCCTTTTTGTTCCTGCAAAATCACAACAAACAAGGAAAGAAACTTCAAGTAACAAAAGCTCTTCAAGAGCTTTTGCTACAGTAAAATCAATAAATAGAAAAGAAAGATTTTTAGACAAATCTTGAACGAATTTTTGAAACCTCAAACCTTGAAACCATGAAATAAGCTTAACAAAAGCCTTGGATTACCCTTTTTGAATCCATTTTCACTTCCTCAAAAGGGGTTTCTCCAAGCTTATGAAACAAATTCCAAAAACCTTACTGATTTTCTAAAAACGTTTTTAAAATACTTTTTGACAACTCAAAAAAACCTTTAACAAATAACTTTGGAACTCAGCTAGCTTTCAAACACACACCAACTTTTACAAACTATAAAAAGGAATTACTTTTGCTCACAAAATACTAACTTCTATTAATTAATAAAAAGGGATTACAAATGTAGAAAAGCTAAAACTGGAACAAGCCCTATTCACATGTTGAGAGGTGCTTAAATACTACTCTAGGAACTATCTAGAATGGAAAAAACCCTAGTTACTGAAATTCCATAAAAGCCCTTGGTTTCAAACTTAAAAAATCAGTCAACAAGCTCCCATGTGATATCCAGCTGTTGTAAATCAATCCTGGACGTTGGTGGATACCTTTGGGACCAAGGGAGGCTATGGGACGTTGGATGTGTCTCCTTTTGGGGTTTGGGTGAAAGTGACGCAGCAGGGGAGGGGTCCATATGACACATGGGTTGGTTGGGAGAATCTTTGTGAGTGGGTTTAGGTTTAATGGGTCGTTAATCAGTGATCTGGAAATTATAACAAGAAACCCCCTTGTTTTGACGAATTAAGGTTCTAGGGTTTATGGTAAATTGGGTTTAAGAGGGATGGTATTTAATCCGATTTGGGGGTAATGTGTTTTAAATTTTGTGTTTTGGTGGGAAGAGTACTTAATAACTGATTAAGTTATTTAAGTGTGGGTGGAAAGCAGACGTGGAGGGGAGGGGTGATGTGATTGGCTGGTGTGGGGTGAGGGGGTGAGGTGGCAGGATGTAAGTGGTGGTGGGAAGAATGGTTGTCTGCCTCATTTTGGTCCCTTGGTTTTCATAATTTGTTCACTTGGTATAAAACAACAAAAAACCCCATTTCCTTTGTTAATATCTTTGGGCAGATTGTCAAATTTGGCACATCATATGCAATAAGTTTTAACAAGGACTTTAAAAGCAATTTCTTCAATTTCCAAGGGCTTAATAATAAGTGTGAAAACACTTATCCTTTTACCACTTATTTCCAATAATAACAAGACCAAAACGTGTGATTTATGTCGTAAAAGTCGGAATTATGCGTGGTTTGTGTTTTTATTGTGTTTTAGGACCAAAATATGAAAAAGGAAAAAAACACGGGTTTTCACGGGCTTTTATCGAAGAAAACGGGAAAAGAAGAAGTCAAAAGATCAAGAGTGCAAAAAGAACGGAAGTCCAAGGCCTATTCTGAAGATTTATCGAAGAAAAAGTCTAAAGACGGAAGTTTAACGAAGTCGAAGAACTTAAGTATAATAGAAGAAGAAAATTAAAAGACAAGTTCAAATCCCGAGACGACATCGAGAAAAGACGAAGAATTAAAGTCGAGTCGAGAAGAAAAAGAAAGAAGAAAGCACCACACATGCCTCCCACTTCCCTATAAATACCCTCCTAATCACATTAGGAGGGGAGTTAGCTAGTTTTTAATTTTAAGTTTTCTTTCTAGTTTTAGAGAGAGAAAGTTCCCAACTTTCTCTCACTAAGATTTTCTTTGTTTTCAACTTTTAAATTTAAGCTTTCTTTAAATATTTGTATTTGGACTCCATTAATCAATTTCGAGTAAAGTTTTGTGTTCTTTAATCTCCTTCTACATTTGTTGGTTATTTTATCTTTGATCCGAATTTCACATCTCATTCTTAAGTCTTTATGTTTTCGTGAGTAAAGGATTGATCTTCTTGGTTTACATATAAGTTCTTACACGTTTAGGCCATAAGCTCGTAATGCTTATTGGCTTATTTCGAGTTTAGCTTATTGATTTTCGGATCTTTCAAAGGTTTTAGTAATTTTAAAGTTCATTCCATAAAATTTATAATCTTTCATGTTTTGGAAGTGATCGAATCTAAGCTTTTTGTGTTGGTTAACATTCGGACTAGATAGCTTATTGTACTTGCTTATTGAGTTTTACATTTTCCATCAATTTCGGATTAAGTATTGCTTCCCATCGCAATACTAGGGATTTTGTACACATTCCGACGGGACTCAAAGTTGTGATCGCAATAACCCATTAGGGTTTTACTTTGCGATCGGGTGGCTATTCCCCCTTATTCCGATCTGGGTTGCGATCGCTCATTGCGATCGCATATTCCGACGGGACTAAGGTCTTGTTAAGACGAAGTGCTGCCCAATTTTACTTTACATCATTCCGATCTGAACCATTTTGCGATCTAAGAACATTCCGACGAGCATCATTGCGATAAGTAGTTTTTAAAACATTCCGATGGGTAGTAAGTTTAACATTCCGATGGACCTTGTATTGAATATTCCGATGGCTCTTTCTAGTGATATTCCGATGGCTTTAATTTGGTGCATTCCGACGGAAATTAATTGTTATATTGCGATGAAACATGTTTTTAACTTTTAAAGCTTTTACTTAAAGTTTTTCTACATAGCTTTTAGTTTAATTCTTAAACACTTTAACTTTTCTCAACGACACTTTAATTACTTGCTATTAGTTTAAATTAGACAAACCAACCAAACCATTCTCTTGATTCACCAAAAGACGATTGAGTCGCACTTAAGACCGGTTTTCAATTCGAAAAGACTTGGGACAACAAGATTTTATACGTTGCCAAAAGAGAAGTATTAAATGGCGCCGCTGCCGGCTCTTTTCGTTACGATTAACGGTTTCTAGTGAGAGACGCATTGAATTTTGGGATCCGTTCTTTGAACGTTATTTTCCTTGCTTTAAAAATTTTCAAAAATCCTAAAAAATATAAAACTCTTCAAAAATACAAAAACATTAAAAAAAATCATTAAAAAGCAATTCTTTTCCAAAAGGTTTTGCACCAAAAAGATTATATAGATATTTTTTGTGTATATTTTTCTTCTGCAGGTGTATGCGTACTAGATCTTCGAACTATTCTGAGCCTGAGACTCGTGAAGATTTAGATATGGCTGGTGTTAATAACAACAATAATAACCCACCTCAACCCAATTTGAATAACAACAACAACAACAACAATGTCCTCCTACCTGATTTACGTACAATGGAGGAATTGTGTCAACCCACCATGAACGGACGTGGAGGCCCGAGTGCACTGATTGTTGTAAAATTAGTTGTTTTACTAACCTTTAGGAAAAAGTAAGCAAACGCTAAGTCGTGGTAAGTATTAATCAATACGTTTTAGGAAAAACGTAAAGACGAATAATCGAGTTCGTTCTCGGTGGAGGTATGGTGTTTAGCCAACAATATTAGACGTTATTAATTCGAGTGATTTCGTTTTGGAAAGAAAGAAAGAAAAGAAAATGTAGACGAATTACGCTAAAAACGGTCGGAAACGCGTATACGTACGAACGTAAAAACGCGACCCAACAAAAAATTTAACCTAAAAATTAATTAAAAATCACTATAATATCCTAAAAGACCTAATTAAGAAAAATATGAAAACCAAAAATTTTGAAAACTTTTAAATTAATTTATATTAATTTTTAAAGTTAAATAAAAATCCTAAAAAATAAAATAACTAAGAAAAGGACAAAATTCAAACTTTATTATTTTCAAACCTAGTTTATGCTATTTAAAAACTAAAAATATTTTTTTGAAAATTTTTCTAAACTTTTATCTATTTTTTATGACTTTTTTTTTAAAATTTTAAAATGAGAATAATCTTAGAAAATAAATAATAAAAAGAAAATTATGAATATTAAACTCTACAAAATCAAATTTATTTTTCCTAAGTCCTAAATGATAAAATAAAATTTTCAGAAAAAGAAATATATTTTTTTTGACTTTTAAATATTTTTTTATGAATTAAATAAGATGAAAAACTATTTAAATGTTTAAAAATATTAAACTAATTTCGAAAAATCTCAAAAAATTAGAGAAAGTATATTAAGCTATCTATATCCTAGGAAAATAATCTGGACTAATCAGCTTGTCGAATAAGCTAAGGAAAAGCCGAATTAAGCTACTACTATTATATAAAAAAGAAAACTAAAAATAAAATAAAAAGGTATAAAGGAAAAATAAAACAAAGTAGTAACCAAAAGAGACAATAGATGAGATGGTATAAGAGAGGGGGTGTTGTGTCTGTTTGTTTATGGAGGTCATGGGTTCAATCCTTGTTGCTGGCACTTTTTGCCCTTATTATCTTATATATGACAAAAAAAAGATTATAAAAGAAAGATAATAGAAGAGATAAAAAAAAACCTTCAGTAGAACAAATGGTTGTGGGGTATGGATTGCTGCGTCTGGTATGTTTCCTGAGGTCAGGGTTCGAGCCCCACAACAGCCACTTTGTTGAATTTTTTTTTTCTTTATCAGTAAGTAAGAAAGTTAAAAAAAAACGCATAGAAGGAAATAAAAGGGGATGTCAACCAAAAAGCTCAGTAGAGCAGTTGGTTAGATGCTGTGTTGCTGCGTCTGCTGTTGTCCAGCAGGTTTGTTGTACGAATCTCACCTGCTTCAATTTTTAAAAATAATTTTTTTTTTTTTTTTTTTTTTGACAGCAACTGAAGTTTATGACAGCAGCCTTTTTTGGCAGAAAAACAGTCAGTGGACTGTGGGGATTTTGGAGGCCTGTTTTGAGGGAATGGTTGGTTTTGCTAGGCCACAAACGGCACCCTCACAACCCTTGTGGTTGTGAGGAGTCAAGACACTCACAGAAATACCAATACAAGCACAAAACACTATGACCAAAATAAATCAACTAAGAAAAAGAGTAGGCTGCTGTTTACTTAGTTGTATATCAGTGGGGTTGAAAATATGCAGTTGAACTAACAAAGTGCCAATTTGGGCTTATCCTAAAAAGCCGAGATTAAGCTATTACTTACAAAAAACAGAAAAATATCGACACCTAAACTAGAAGATTCCAAAACACACAGGTAACAAACATACTCGCATATAAGCCACAATTTACCAGAATCAAGCACACTGTGAGTATTATGCAAAGTAGCACGTACACTGGTTTACTTGAGGTTTTGACAGTGAACACTCTCTTTTTTTTAGCTGTTTAGATTTTAGTGGTTGCACTACACAAAACACTAACACGACACCAAATCTGAAAGCACCAATCACGCCACCGATTTGGCTAGAATTTTCACAGTAAAAAAAAAAGCAAGTAGGCACTTTGAAGTTTTTTTTAGGCTTTTGGATTACTGCTTGGTTTCGTTGGGTGCACAGTTAATACAAACACATAACATGAACACACAAAATCTCACCACGAATCACATGTCTATGAACACAACCCAGCAATCCTTGTATTACTTTTGCTATTTGGTGTTGGTCTCACAGGACACCCCACAAGCTTTTGCTTGTGGGATTTTGTGTATGCACGAGTAACAAATACAAACACGAAACACGCTCAACAACAATAAAAAAATGATGCCACAAATTTAACTGTTATGAGCAAAAAAAAAGAGAAAACAGTCACGCTTGACTTGTTTTTAGCTTTGGTTGTTGAGAACAATGGGCATAGGCACAAGTCAAATTACAAAACAAGCTGTGGGTTATGTAGCAAGCAAATAAACACTCCTATTGATCTCACTAGCAAAAAACTAAGTTAACAATCTCTTATTTTTTTAGTTGAATTAAAGCTAAACTATTTAAAAACTCACTTCAAAAATAAAATGCAATCAACCCTAGATAACACCCTAAACTAATGACAGAAGAAAACAAGCTAATCACTCAATGGCAGATTTTTATCGAAACAAATAAAACAAGATTTTTAAACTAGAACCCTAATCTTTTTGGGCCAAATGACTAACCTAAACTTATTACAAGTGTGCAGAGCTAAACTAGGATTTGGTGATACTCCCTACCCCTAAACCCTGCTGTCCCAAACACAGCTGTTAATAACTTTCGGTAAGCCATTTTTTCGAAGGAAACTTGAACAAATACCACTCACAAGCTATAAACCTATCATGAACAACCTCAAATCATACCATGATCATCAATAGAGCACCATTACTAGCACAATAAACAGATTCTCGCAAATAAAATGAACATTGAAAAGACGAAAAATCAAAAGGAGACTTTAGACAAACCTCCAAGGCATATGTCCATGCCTTGGAATGTCCGAGCTGATGTGCTAGCGAAACAAGCACACGCTTCCAATAATCCTGCTAAGAACACCAAACGTGAACAGAAACAACAATGATGAATTCAATAAACCGATTATTTTTTTTTCACTTTTTCTTTCAAAACTTTTAACCAAACTCAAACCTTGAACAATTTTGAAACTCAAACCAAACTTGAAACAACCTTTTTTTAAAAAATAAATCGACTGAAAAGTAAAGTGCTTTTTAAAAGTAAATGACAATAATTTAAAACATGGAACTCAATCAATTCATTCATATAAATTCGGGATACAAATTCAGAGAATGAAAAATTGGAACAAAAAAGATGCTAACATGCTAGCTCTCTTTTTATACTAGAACTAGGAAATCTCTAGAACAAAATATGAATGAAACCCTAATGCAATAAAAAACCTAAACTGCCCTCAATCCGAATCCTTGAAGCATCTTTGACGAATTTGAAATGGGTCTTTGTGGCATCTTGTGAACCCATGTGACTTGTCAGCTTGTAGAAATGATCCAGTGCGTCCAATTGAGTGTGGTGACCAAGGAATTGAGATAAACCATTGGATGAGCTGCTCTCTTTTGTTCTCTTCTCCAAAAACGTGACATTGGTGAGCTGGATAGGGGACATGGGCGTGTTACGTCCTTTTCTGGGCACATGGGTTTGTTTGTTGTGAGGTGAGGAGTAAAAACCCTAGTTTAATTGGTAAGAAATACCTAGGTGAATAATTTATTGTAACTGGGGATGGGAGTTAGGGTTCTAAGGGGTATAGTGGTGATTTAGATCTTGTTTAGGACATGTAAACATGTTTCCCTGGTAAATAAATTCTGACCAATTTACTTTGGTCATATTAATATTAAACCAAGTCAAAACATGGGCTGGGTGGACATATTGTTGGGCTTATTACGGGTTTGGGTTTGATTAATGTCAAAACTAGTCCCCAATCTTTCATTTTGTATCCACAAAAAGTTCAACAGCTTATAACCTCCATTCCCTTTGTATCAACTTTGCATCTCTTGTCAATTTTGGCATATGATATTTGTAAACTTTCACCAAGGACCATTGTTGCATATTTTGCATATTTTAAGGGCTTATCTTGTATATTCTTGAAACTTAAAGGACCAACTTGTAATTTTTGAGTTTTACAAGGGCCAAAAGTGACAAGTCTTCAAAACTTGAGGGACCTTTCTTGACAAATCTTCAAACTTCAAGGACTTCTTTGGAAATTCATGATTCGGGTCCGGTTCTTTGTGCGGCTTCGTTTCCCGTGTTCGTTTTTGCTTGATTCTTGTAATCTTTTGTTGATTTCACGATATCCGTACCTAAAATACACAATGAACAAACACAAGCATATATTTGGGTATTTTCATGATAATTAATGCATTTTAAGCTCGATTTGGACGATGAGACTATGTATAATTGCAGTCTCATCATGCACCAATGCACGTCACGGCTCAGGAGTTTTCGTTGAAGCATCACATGATCCAACAAGTGCAAACGAACCCATTTCGTGGAATTCCGGATGATAATGCCAACAAACACCTTGACAAATTCATTACCATTACCCAAAGCATGAAGTGCCCCGGTGTTTCTATGGATGACCTTCTCCTCCAACTTTTTCCCCACTCGCTTTTTCACCATGCCGAAAAATGGTTTGACCGTCTTCCTAAGAATTCTATTCATACATGGAATGACATGACTCAACGCTTTTTATCGCGCTACTTTCCCCCATCCATGGTCACTAGCCTTCGTAACCAAATCAGTGGATTCATGCAAGAAAATGATGAATCACTTTTTGATGCTTGGGAACGATACAACGATTTGATCGACCGCTGTCCAAATCACAATATGCTCCCCGTCACTCTCATTGACACCTTCTACAATGGTCTCACTTTTCGTGATCGTGACACGATCAATGCCGCCGCCGGTGGTACCTCTATGAAAAGGAGATCGGAGGAGTGTCGAGAGTTGATTTGAAAACATGACTACTCACCACAAGAATTAGGATTCATCCGCATCCTCAAGATCTAACTCGAGAGTCAATGTTTCTTCTACTACTTCCAATCCCGAGATATCCGAACTTACCCGACAAATCGCGAGTATGCACAAGGATTTCATGTCCATAGCCACAAACCAATTTCAACAAGCTAAAGCCGTTGCTATTTCTTGTGACACATGTGGTGGTCCTCATTCTTACAATAATTGTCCTTCTACTCAAGGCAATTATTCTGAAAACGTTAATGCAACTTACGGTACTTATCCCACGGGAGGCTATCAAGCCCGCCCTCAAGGAGACCGTGGCTTGCTAAGTTATCGTTCCAACAATTATCTTGCTCCTCCCGGTTTCCCTCCTGTAAACCAAACCCAACAACAAAGCTACAACTAATCCCAACCTCGTGCAAACAATCAATATCAATCCCAACGCAACCCATACCCACCTCAAGGAAATTCTCAAGCCTACCAAGCTCCACCTCTCAATCAACCGATGGCATTAAGTCCAGATGTCGAGACATTCATGAAGACTAATCGGGAGATGGTGACAAATCTTCAGAGTCAAGTCCGCAACTTGAAGGGTGAAATGGCAAAACAAGGGAACGATATTCGAGCCGAGCAAAGGAATGATATGGCAAAACACAGCAATGAAATTAATGCAAACATGAGAGACTCTTTTAATAATCAAGCGGTTCACCTTAGTGATATGATTGGTTCGCTCATCCAAGGTAATCAACCCTCTTCTTCGGGTACTCTTCCGAGTAATACCGTTGCGAATCCAAGAGGGGAGATGAAAGCAATCACCACTCGTAGTGGAAAAGGTTATATGGAACCCGAGCTTCCTACACCTCCACCCGTGATTGTGAACAAGGAAAAAGAGCAACTTTCCCCACCTCCTTCACCTTCTGTCCCCATTTCCCCACCACCCGTGGTTGTGAGTGATCCTATTCCCTTAAAGCCTTCTTCTTCATCCAATATACCTTATCCTTCAAGGTTGAGGAAAGAGAAGCAAAAGAGCAAGGATGATATTCAGGTTTCAAACATTCTAAAAATGTTTAAACAATTGAATTTTAACATCTCCTTTGCCGAGGCTCTCGCTCACATGCCCAAATATGCTAAGTTGTTTAAAGATCTTCTAAGTGATAAGGAAAAGCTTCTTGACATCGCTCGGACCCAACTTAATGAGAACTACTCCGCAGTGCTCTTAAGGAAATTGCCCACCAAACTTGGTGATCCGGGTCGCTTCTTGATTCCTTGCAACTTCCTGGGAGTAGAGAATTGCATGGCCCTAGCCGATCTAGGTGCCAGTATAAACTTAATGCCTTTAAGTGTTTGGAAGCAATTATCTCTCCCCGAGCTTGTCCCCACCAAAATGACTTTGGAATTAGCCAACAGTACGGTTGCTTATCCAGTGGGGATAGCCGAAGATGTCTTTGTTGGCGTCGATAAATTCACCTTCCCGGCGGATTTTGTTGTCGTTGACTACGAGATGGACCCTCGTGTTCCGTTAATCGTTGGACGTCCATTCCTGAGGACCGGTCGCACTCTCATTGATGTAGCCGCAGGCGAATTAATCATGAGAGTTGGTGACGATCAAATTGTCTTCAACATGGGTAAGATTTCTAAGCAACCTTATTCATATGAGAGTGTTAATGCTATTGATGTTCTCGATGAGGCTTGTGAAGAACATTTTCATGGTGCTTGCAAAAGTACTCTTTCTTCTCTACCCAATGTTGAGACCGTTGCCTCAATTGCTCTAGCATTGACTCCTTTTGGAGAAAGTGACTTGGATGATTTCGAAGCTAGCTTGGGTCCTCTCGATATTAAGTATGATAATTTGTCCACCAATTGGGATGAAGACATTCGTACTATTGAGAGACTTCTCAATGAGGACCTGGTTTCTCCTCCTGCTCCTAAACAGGTGACTAATGATGATCCATCGTTAGTTTCACCATCTATTGAGGATCCTCCCACTCTTGAGCTTAAGGACCTACCTCCTCATCTTGAGTACTTTTCCTGGAAGACAACGAGAAGTTACCGGTCATCATCGCAAAGGACCTGAAAGAAGACGAAAAAGCCCGACTTGTCGCCGTGTTGAAGAAGCATAAAAGAGATATCGCTTGGGAAATCTCCGACATCCGTGGAATTGATCCTCACTTCTGCACACATAAAATTCTCATGGAGGACGACTTTAAGCCCACAATTCAAAGCAACGAAGGGTGAATCCTAAAATCCATGAAGTCATCAAAAAAGAGGTTATCAAACTTCTTGATGCGGGTATGATTTACCCTATTTCGAATTCACCATGGGTTAGTCCAGTCCATTGTGTGCCTAAGAAAGGCGGAATTACCGTTGTGCCCAATGCAAACAACGAGCTGATTCCTACCCGTCTCGTTACTTGGTGGAGAGTTTGTATAGACTACCGCAAACTCAATGATGCCACGAGAAAGGATCATTTCCCTCTACCTTTTATGGACCAAATGCTTGAACGTTTAGCAGGTAAGAATATTACTGCTTTCTTGATGGTTTCTCGGGTTATTTCCAAATACCCATCGATCCCCAAGATCAAGAGAAGACAACATTCACTTGTCCCTATGGCACATTTGCTTATAAAAGAATGCCTTTTGGCTTATGCAATGCCCCCGGGACTTTCCAAAGGTGCATGTTGGCTATCTTTCATGATATGGTTGAGCAAACCATGGAAGTCTTCATGGATGATTTCTCGGTCTTCGGGGATTCCTTCTCTTCTTGCCTTGCCAATTTTGAACGTATGCTTAAGCGGTGCGAAGACACTCGCCTTGTTCTGAATTGGGAAAAATGCCATTTTATGGTAAAAGAAGGCATTGTGCTAGGACACAAAATCTCTAAAGACGGTCTTGAAGTCGACCGTGCTAAAGTAGATGTCATAGCCAAATTACCTCCACCTTCAACCGTGAAGGGTGTGAGAAGTTTCTTGGGTCATGCGGGTTTTTATCGTCGATTCATTCAGGATTTCTCTAAAATCGCTCGCCCGATGACCCACCTCTTGGAAAAAGATACTCCTTTTATCTTTTCTAAAGAGTGTCTTAAAGCCTTCAATCTTCTTAAGGATAAGCTAACTAAGGCACCGGTCTTGGTTACCCCTAATTGGGAGCTACCCTTTGAATTGATGTGCGATGCTAGCGACTTCGCTATTGGTGCGGTTTTGGGCCAACGAGTGAATAAGCACTTCCAACCAATCCACTATGCTAGCAAAACAATGACGGGGGCTCAATTGCATTATACGACAACCGAAAAAGAGCTTTTAGCTGTTGTCTATGCTTTTGAGAAATTTCGCCCCTATCTTGTTTTATCCCCCACCATCGTATACACGGACCATTCCGCGTTGAAGTACTTGATGACAAAGCATGATTCTAAGCCAAGACTTCTTCGCTGGGTTTTACTCCTTCAAGAATTCAACATTGAAATCCGTGACAAGAAGTGAGCCGAAAACCTGGCCGCGGATCATCTGAGCAGACTTGAGGATCCATATTAAGGGGATCATCCGAACAAAGAGATCAATGACTCCTTCCCCCTTGAGACCTTAATTTCCATAAATCTCAATCTTGATGGCACCCCGTGGTTTGCCGATATTGCAAACTACTTAGCGGGTGGTGTTCTCATCAAAGGGTTAACATCCCAACAAAAGAAGAAGTTCTTGAACGATGTTAAGACTTACTTTTGGGATGACCCTTATCTATTCAAACAATGTGCTGATCTGATTATTCGTCGATGTGTTAACGGACCGGCAGCTTTTGACATTCTCCAAGCTTGCCACAAAGGACCCACCGGTGGTCACTTTGGTCCCAACTACACCGCTAAGAAAGTGTTTGATTCTGGATTCTATTGGCCCACCATTTATCGTGACGCTCACGAAATGGTTAAGCATTGTGATGCTTGCTAACGTCAAGGCAAGATCACACATAAGGATGAGATGCCTCAAAATTTCATACAGGAATGTGAAATCTTTGACGTATGGGGCATCGACTTTATGGGGCCATTTCCATCATCCAAAGGGAACAAGTACATCCTCGTCGCCGTCGACTACGTTTCTAAATGGGTTGAAGCTAAGGCTCTTCCTACGAATGATGCGAGGGTGGTTGTGAACTTTTTGAAGCAGCTTTTCGCTCGATTTGGCGTTCCTCGTGCTATTATCAGTGACCGCGGGACTCATTTTTGCAACGATCAATTTGCAAGAGTCATGGCTAAGTATGGTGTCAATCACCGTCTTTCCACCGCCTATCATCCCCAAACCAATGGGCAAGCCGAGATATCCAACCGTGGATTGAAGCGAATTTTGGAACGTACTATGGGAGAGCATCGCGCCGCGTGGGCCGATAAGTTAGATGATGCTCTGTGGGCTTTTCGTACTGCTTACAAGACCCCGCTCGGTTGTACACCTTATCGTCTTGTGTACGGGAAAGCCTGCCACCTCCCCATCGAGCTGGAACATAAGGCGCACTGGGCCTTGAAGTGGGCTAACTTCGACATCAACAAAGCCAGTGATCATCGCAAGGTTCAACTCAACGAGCTAAATGAACTGAGGAATGAAGCTTATGAGAACTCGCTGATCTACAAGGAGAAGACGAAGATCATTCATGACGTAAAAATCAGGAAAAGAGAGTTCCACGTTGGTGATCAAGTCTTACTTTTCAACTCTCGGTTGAAGATCTTCTCTGGCAAGGTGAAGAGCCGCTGGTCTGGTCCATTCACCGTCGCCAAAGTCTTTCCATATGGGACCATCGAGTTTTCTCAGCCAAATGGACCCAATTTCAAGGTGAATGGCCAGCGTCTGAAGCTGTACTTTGGTGAGGACATCTCTCACGAGAAGATTCCATCCCTCACCACCTTCCCTATGAACTAAAAATGGGTCGAGTCAGGCTCGTGACTCGGTGAAGAAAAACAAGCGCTTTTCGGGAGGCAACCCGTGTTCTATCCTTTACTGCTTTCATAATAAGTGTAGGGGGGAGCCCCGTATGTGTTTGTTGTCTTGTTTCTTGTGCTGTGCAGGGATTAAAGCTTCAAAGATCCACCTTGATGACTTTTGACGAACCGTGATACCGTGTTCCCATCTACCTGGTTCTATCCTTAACTCTTGTGATTCAATATTTCATATTTTATATATGTTCACATTGAATTCACTTTAGTTGTCCTTTCCTTAGCAAGATTTAAACAAAGTGCACAATGTCCTAAGTGTAGGGGAGTTTACTCCCATGTGCTTAAACATTGAGGATAATGTTTATCTCAAGTGTAGGGGGGACTTCTATCGAAGTAAGTGGTCTTTTCCATGTATTTGCCCTCATTTTAACCGGAAAACTTGATTTTTCGACATTTTTCAAAATTTTTAATCTATTTTGGCCTAGTTGTATAGTTTTATTCTCCTTTGTTATGTTTACTTTCTTGCCTTACTAGAATAAATCTTAATAAAGTGGTTTAGATTTTTCTTAGTCGTGAACATTTTCACTCAACCCGAGTTTACTTACCTAAGTTTACTCTAGCTAGTATCCTTAACGTGTTTAAGTCAAGTTTTGCTAGGCTTTTATATAGGGAGCTATAAAACGCGAAAGTCTTAACTCTCACGGGTTAAGAACAAGAACTTTTCGCAAGTTCCTATAATTGATCCTAGAGAATCGTTTATCAAAGGAACTTTAAAATGCGATTTCTAAACTTGAAAAAGTCTAAGAATTTGCAAGATCCTATAGGCGACTCGAAAAACCAAAACTTTGATTTAATAGGCTAAGCATCCACGAGTCTCATTCCTTGAGATTTTAAACTGTGGAGAACGAGAGATGACAGAGTCAATTATAAGTTCGGTATTCTTTCGTGAATTTATGTGAGTTAATTATAAGCATATTCTCCCTCCGCTTGTTAATAAATTTATCTGCAATAAATAAGGTTGTAGGATTTAAAAGGTTACTTAGCTTCTAGCCCCAGATCGTTTAAAAGTTGCTCGGTACGGACTAGAGTTCATAGCCAAGGCATAACTTAATGAAGCGGGATGCGAAGATTGGAAAGTCCGAAAAGGCCCTAACAAGGCATGAGGGCTACATTTTGTTGCTAAAGATCCAAAAGTGATGTGAAGAATCATTTATCGAAAATCAATATGAAGGATCGAGACACACGACGAAAAGCAAGAACTCCCCAAAAAGTCATGGAGAAGTCTATCCAAAAAGACCCTAACAAGGTATGAGGATAAATAGATCCAAGTCCTAAAAGGAGGCGGATCGTTGTATATCGAAGTCTAAAATAGAGATTGGAGAAAAATGAAGAAGTCGTGGTCCAAAGATGAAGAATCTCTCAAAACTTCAAGTGAAGAAAATTCTATTATGAATAGAAGACCATAATTTCAAGAACGTCTCTCAAAGATTCGAAGTATGAAGTCGCTGCCAAATATCGGTCCGAGAAAGGTCTCAAATCGTGAAGCGAGTTATGCCAAGATATGAACATTATGAGGTCCCGAGAAGCAGTTTTAAAAGATTTGGTCCTTTAGCTAACTATTGATTAAATCGTTCACCTTAGTTTCGGACTAAATAACTATCGAAATAAGTCAAACAATGCATCCTCGTGATCATTCAAGACAAATAAAATATAAGAGATACACCTAGGAATAAGGGAGTCTAAGTGAGTAATTGGCCCACATGAGTTCGTGATAGTTTGCTAACTTATAATAACAATGATCTCGTTTTTAAGCTTGGTATGGGGAACGTGAAACTTGAGGATGATAAACGTTCATGGCTGCCAAAACCAATGTAAGTGTTTGATTTCTTTTCTTGTTCTATATGTTTATGTTTAGTAGTTAATAAAGGCCAAGGTGGGTTATTTATGATGGAAAATGTAAACCGTGCTTTAAATTTATTGCATTGCATGAGGGCATTGCAATGGTCAAGTGTAGGGGATTTAATAAGTGTGAAAACACTTATCCTTTTACCACTTATTTCCAATAATAACAAGACCAAAACGTGTGATTTATGTCGTAAAAGTCGGAATTATGCGTGGTTTGTGTTTTTATTGTGTTTTAGGACCAAAATATGAAAAAAGAAGAAAACACGGGTTTTCACGGGCTTTTATCGAAGAAAACGGGAAAAGACGAAGTCAAAAGATCAATAGTGCAAAAAAAACGGAAGTCCAAGGCCTATTCTGAAGATTTATCGAAGAAAAAGTCTAAAGACGGAAGTTTAACGAAGTCGAAGAACTTAAGTCTAATAGAAGAAGAAAATTAAAAGACAAGTTCAAATCCCGAGACGACATCGAGAAAAGACGAATAATTAAAGTCGAGTCGAGAAGAAAAAGAAAGAAGAAAGCACCACACATGCCTCCCACTTCCCTATAAATACCCTCCTAATCACATTAGGAGGGGAGTTAGCTAGTTTTTAATTTTAAGTTTTCTTTCTAGTTTTAGAGAGAGAAAGTTCCCAACTTTCTCTCACTAAGTTTTTCTTTGTTTTCAACTTTTAAATTTAAGCTTTCTTTAAATCTTTGTATTTGGACTCCATTAATCAATTTCGAGTTAAGTTTTGTGTTCTTTAATCTCCTTCTACATTTCTTGGTTATTTTATCTTTGATCCGAATTTCACATCTCATTCTTAAGTCTTTATGTTTTCGTGAGTAAAGGATTGATCTTCTTGGTTTACATATAAGTTCTTACACGTTTAGGCCATAAGCTCGTAATGCTTATTGGCTTATTTCGAGTTTAGCTTATTGATTTTCGGATCTTTCAAAGGTTTTAGTAATTTTAAAGTTCATTCCATAAAATTTATAATCTTTCATGTTTTGGAAGTGATCGAATCTAAGCTTTTTGTGTTGGTTAACATTCGGACTAGATAGCTTATTGTACTTGCTTATTGAGTTTTACATTTTCCATCAATTTTGGATTAAGTATTGCTTCCCATCGTAATACTAGGGATTTTGTACACATTCCGACGGGACTCAAAGTTGTGATCGCAATAACCCATTAGGGTTTTACTTTGCGATCGGGTGGCTATTCCCCCTTATTCCGATCTGGGTTGCGATCGCTCATTGCGATCGCATATTCCGACGGGACTAAGGTCTTGTTAAGACGAAGTGCTGCCCAATTTTACTTTACATCATTCTGATCTGAACCATTTTGCGATCTAAGAACATTCCGACGAGCATCATTGCGATAAGTAGTTTTTACAACATTCCGATGGGTAGTAAGTTTAACATTCCGATGGACCTTGTATTAAATATTCCGATGGCTCTTTCTAGTGATATTTCTTAATTTGGTGCATTCCGACAGAAATTAATTGTTATATTGCGATGAAACATGTTTTTAACTTTTAAAGCTTTTACTTAAAGTTTTTCTACATAGCTTTTAGTTTAATTCTTAAACACTTTAACTTTTCTCAACGACACTTTAATTACTTGCTATTAGTTTAAATTAGACAAACCAACCAAACCATTCTCTTGATTCACCAAAAGACGATTGAGTCGCACTTAAGACCGATTTTCAATTCGAAAAGACTTGGGACAACAAGATTTTATACCTAGCCAAAAGCGAAGTATTACTTAACTTGTCATTTCTTCATTCATCAAGGATCATTCTTGTATAACTTGATTTCTACAAGGACCAATCTTGATAAATCTTCAAAAATTGAGGGACCAAAGTTGTCAAATCTTCAAACTTCAAGGGTGCTTTTGGAAATTCTTGATTTGGGTCCGGTTCATTGTGCGACTTCATTTCCCGTGTTCGTTTTTGATTGATTCTTGTGATCTTTTTGTCATTTCCTCAATATCCGTACCTAAAATACACAAGCAACAAACACGAGCATATATTTGGCAGTTTTAATGATATTTAATGCATTTTAAGCCCAATTTGGACGATGAGACTATGTATAAAAGCAGTCTCATCAATTACAAACCAATAAAAACCGTTCTTGATTATTTATTAACAATATATACATGCGAAGAAAATAGAGGTAAAGAAGAGAAGGGTTTAGCCACAAGTAATTATCATGAAGTTTATCTAGCCCTTTTATACTTGCTTCAACTCTATCATTTCCCATTCTCCACAAATTTAAAATCTCAAATAATGAGACTCGTGGATGCTTAGCCTAATAGACCAATAAAGGACTACATGGTTAAGGATACTAGCTAGAGAATGATTAGATAAGCGAACTCGGGTTGAGTCAAAAAATTCATGGCAGGCCTAATGTGACAAATCTAACATTTTCAGGTAGTGAAATATTTTCTCGTATAATATTTTGAAACTTATTTTTGTGTTGGTTGACGAACTCACAATTTACGGATTTAAATTTCGGCTTACGTGCATAATTTGGCGTCTTTTACGACTAAACCGGAAACGTTAGGATTACGTATTTACGTTTTTGAACTCCGTTTTTGATGAGACAATTTTTATTGGATTCGTTTTGTGACGGTGATTCATAATTTATAAAAACGTTTTTCGTAAAACGACCCGAGGGCACGCAAATCGAGAAAACTAGAATCGAGAAATACCCGTAAACTAGTGAGATGGGACAAAACACTTTGTCCCACCCCACTAGCAATATGGGACGGCTACACTTGACACCACAACACTAATGTGGCATCAAGTTAGCTAACTTACAACAAGTGTAAGCAAATGCTTACACATTAAGCAAACTTTACCACTAACTAGTCAAAACTAGTTACTTGTTTCATTTCTACCATTTCTTCCATGCAACTCAACACCAAAACTCTCTCAACTCCTCCCTTTGTGCCGTCCCAAATAAGCCAACAAACACCATAATTGCTCTTTTCTAGCCATAAACCACATGTTTACTAGTCTTATTAAGGTGTTCTCTTGAAGCCTTGATCATTTGGTGGCCATATTAACATCTTTGTAGGTGATTTTCTTATGTCCTAGGGCTGATTTTCCAATCTATGTTCTTGATATTTTATGGTCTTGGAGATACTTGTTGTGTTCATCAAGTTCTTGTCTTCCTAAAACAAGAAATCCACTTGGATTGGTAAAGAAGATCATCCTCTACATTTTTCTCTTCTTATTTTGTAAAGAACAAATGTATTTTCTTTCATTTTGTATATGTATATGATGTATATATGATGATAAAAATGTTGTGTGGGGATCAAGTGTTGATAAATATGCGTAAAAATGATGATAACTATAAGAAATGAAGCTAAAATCTTGACTAATTCGTTGGCTGTATAAAAACAGTAGATAACTAAAAGATGAACTGATAAAATTGCATGGTTTGATCCATTTAAAGTAAGTAGATGATGTTATACACATGTGAGAGTTGTCCATGCAATGGAATCAAAATAATGAGTGAGATATGATCAAAACAAGTTAGGTGGTGTAATCTGAATAAGCAGTTTTGTAGGGACTGTTAAGGCAACTTAGACTCAAAATGGGCAGTAGCTATAACTAAGTTATATGTAGCACATATTATGAAGAATTTGTCATCCAAAAATGAGCTTCTAAGTCATTGTAGAACTCTAGATATGGTAAAAATGGTGAATATGAAGTTAAAAATCAGATTTTGGAAATAATGTTTATTATTATTATATAAGCACTCACATTATAATTTATAAAATGTAAAAATATAAACCCACTAACTTATAGAAATTATTTATATAAATGTATAAAAGGTTAATTAAATGGGTAAATTATACAAATGGTGGTAAAATAATATTTATAAGTAATAAAAACTATAAACTTGATTTTTACGACTTTTTCGGCTATCGCCGTAAAATTAACGTTTTTCGCCAAATAAAACTTAGACGACCAAATCCGTCTAATGTAAAGTTTATAAAAGTTGTATACTGATGTATAAGTAACTAATACAAGTAAAAAACCGATAAAACCCGAACTATAAGAATTACGGACATTTACGAGCTAACTAAACCTATTGAACTAATAATTAGACTTAATAAGATAAATACTTGTAAAAAGAGCTTATTGGGCTTAACCCATTTGGGACCAACATGAAAAGTATATATACTGATCATATAGGTATAAAATGGATAAAAACAAGTTAAAGAACTTATAAAAGGCTTAATGGACTTAAATAGGTAAAATCGGTAAAACTAGTGAACTAGTAAGACGTTACCAAGACGTAAACACTAAATTGAGTAAACAAGGATATATAAACCCATTTGATCATCATCATATGTACAAAATAATCATATGTATATTGTTATTTTGATAAAAGTCATTGGACCGAGTCTAAGACCGATTATTATTTATATAGGTTTCCGTGACCGAAGCACGCCCGTAGCCGATAATCCGCCTTTCATTAACAACGTGGGTTCATAGCCTCGCACTCTTTTAAATGTTTTATAAAATGATTTGTAAACCCGCGAGGGAGATAACATGCTAGATTTTTATAAAAATAGAACACAAGTAGTCCCGATTGTATGCTAAATGATATGGACCCGAATGATGCTATGACCCTATATTCGAGACTAAAAGGATTATTAGTAGTTAGGTTATGTCACTTAAAGTCCCATTAGCATGAATTGTGAACTACCGGGATTTGGTAGACGCTTATGCATTTGATAGTACTATTTGGGGACGATCACCCCAGTTCGTGCCTTGACGGTTGATCCCCGTCGTACCACATTGATTGGTAAGCGAATTTATGTATGAGAAGATTCCATAGCGTGATTTTTGTGACGACACGCTAACTTCGATGGGCAAATTGTTTGTCGGGTTCGCGGCCCGCTGTTTTCATAGTAAGGTAACAATGTCATGCGGCTAATAATAATCCTACCTAATCTAAATAAAAATGTATCCTATAAACGATAACGACGCTATTAACGATGAATATATTACCTATCATGGTAATATAGAGACTACGGTCTCATGGACGATTTCAGATGTATGCTTGATTTATATATTGCCTGACTAGCAATATGTGGACTTACTTCCGATATTATACTTGTGTTCTGATTTTAAATGAATATAAATGATTGTTTTATATAACGGTTTTCATTAAACTCTATGAATTCACTCGGCATTCGCTGATATGATTTTTTTTGCATGTTTTCTATCTCATGTGCTTGAAGGTAATCTGGATGGAGATCGACTCTGATGGCCCACACTTAATATTAAAAATGTTCATTCGATCTGTGTTTTGTAAACTAAATGACCTGTATAATTTGGGACCTGTTGTACACTTTTGAAACTTTTTATCGAATGAATGTTTGTTAAACCTTGTACAACCATTTTTATGTGTTGTCTATGATTGGAGTTATTGTGCTATCCCGTAACACTCTGAAAGACCCTTCCGCTGTACCGATACGAAAAATGAGAGTGTTACAGTTTGGTACCAGAGCTCTCGTTGTAGAGAACAAAAGATTTTAAAAACCAAGGTTTTGAACAAAACTTTTCAAAATCTTTTGACAATGAACATTTGAGAAAATATTTGAAAAATCTTTTGACTATAACGATGCCAGAGATCTCCGACGTTACCAACAAGCCCTATTGAGAAGATATATATTTTAATATATATAATATAATTTATATATATGTATATATCGTGATTTCATTATGTAATTGTTTAACTAGTATGTTATCCTAATACGAGATATATATATAAATGCAGATTGTCATGGCTGACCCTAATATTCCTGTAGAAAACCATGCTATTCCCGAACCTAATATAGAAGATGATCCTTATTTAGACTTAGTAGATTTTGATATTGATGACGAGGATGAACCATTTGAGGATCCCGAGCCCGAGTTAGGACTAGGAGATCAGATTGCCCCTCAGGTTGACTTAGTAGAGAATGAGATTGAGAATGTGGGTAATGAGAATGTGGAGATTGAGAATGCTGATATTGAGAATGAGGATGAGATTGGGTTAGATGATTTAGATGACGAGATTGAAGACGAGGATGTCGAGGAGGATGTAGGTATAGATGTTGAGGTTGATGACGATGAGGAAGCTGAGCTTATTTATCCGTATGTTGTTCCAGAGGGCGAGCCTTTGCCCCCACCAGTTTGTTTGTCTGATTCTGAGGATGAGTTACCTAGGGATGAAATGTCTGAATCGTCTGAATCTGATTCTGAATCAGAGGAGGATGAGGATGATGATGCACCTGACGGTACTGATGGTATTGCTACTCGTAGACGTGAGATAGGAGAGTCGTCTAGTACTCGAGAGGCTACTCATATTGATGGTCTTGCACCATGGGCCTTGAGACGTGATCTAGATGCTTCCCGTGTTAAGAGTTGTATGACAGAGGTTGGATTAGGTGTTGTTCAGACTCAGGTTGCTTATTTAGAGTCGAAGACAAAGGTTGACGAGAAAGAGCGAGAATTGCTTAGTTTGGATTTGAGTGATGTAGAGCGTGGATTGAATGAGGATTTTAGGAGGTTATCGGTATTGGAAAGTGGTGAGTATGCTGCTATGAAGAGAAAGGTGAATTCTATGGAGATTCAGTTGAGTGTGGCTCGTGCGATGCGTGAGAAAGCTGAAAAGGAGTTGAATATATATGTGGGTTGGAACAGTAGATTTTATGCCGACATGGTTGAAAGAGGAGTAATCCGTAAGCGCCCAGCTGAAGATGTGTCTAGTGATCGTCCGGCGAAGATTCAGAAGACGATGGATGATGGACCATCTGGCGGTTCTCAGTAGACCAGTCTGTGTTTAGTAGTGACCTTTGTATCTTTTGTGTTTGTAGCTTTGACTGAACCGACTTTTTAGTAGTAGATTTGGCACGAATTTTGAGTGTATATAGTGTTAGAACTTTAATATGGATGTACTAAGACAATACTTTTGTTTCAGATCGAATGAAATACGTATCTTGTCTTGAATTCCATATTGTGCCTTATTTGTATCTTGATTATGAATTCGATCCATGTTATATGAATCCTTTGTTGGATGAATGCTTAATACTTTGAAATTGTGGAATTATAGAACTATGCCGCCCAAGAAGGCTGTGACTGAGGATGATGTACGTTGGATTATTACGGAGCAAGTTACCGCATCTATGACTGAATTTATGGCTAATGCTAGAAATGAAGCTGGCGGTAGTGGAGCTGGCGGTAGTGGAGCTGGCGGTAGTGGAGCTGGCGGTAGTGGAATTGGCGGTACTAATGTGAATATGAATGCTAATAATGTGAATACTAATGCTGGAGGAAATGTAGGAGGACTTGGAACTAATGCACCTGAAGTTGGTGGTTGTACTTATGTGACGTTCATGAAGTGTGAACCTCTACCTTTTAATGGAACTGAAGGTGCTGTAGGACTAAGCCAGTGGATTGAAAAGATTGAATCAGTGTTTAGGATTAGTAAGTGTAAGGAGGAAGATAAGGTGACTTTTGCTATGGCTACTCTTAAAGGTCGTGCGTTGACTTGGTGGAACGGGAGAATTGCTTTCATGGGTCTTGATGCTGCTAATGCTACTCCTTGGGCTGAAATTAAGAAGTGGATGACTTTGGAGTTTTGTCCTCGTAGTGTGATTATTAGGTTAGAACAGGAGTTGATTCATCTGAGAATGAAAGGTGTGGACATTGATAGTTACACGAATCGATTCCATGAGTTGGCCTTGCTATGTCCTCGATTGGTTGAACCCGAAGAGATCCGAATTGAGCAATATGTGAAAGGGTTGATCAGGAATATCCGTGGGGACGTGACATCATCGAAACCACTAACCATTGATGATGCTGTTCGAATGGCTTACCAACTCATTGGACAGATAATTCAGGATAAGGAAGATGAAGCCCGTGTTGGTGAGAAAAGAAAGGGAGACAGTGATCGTGTAAATAGAGGTGATTATAGGAAGAATTTCAATCGCCGTCAGAACAGAGAAAGGGGAATGCAAATGCTCTTACCTACAACACACCGCGCAACGATGATAGATGTCCTAAGTGTGGCAACAAGAGGCATGCTGGCGACTGCTGGAAGTGCCGAAATTGCGGAAAGCTTGGACACAAGGTTGAAAGGTGTAAGATGGGAACCATTTGCTTCAACTGTAATGAAGAAGGTCATAGGAAATCGGAATGCCCCAAGTTGAAAGCGATTGTACCTGGAAGAAACCCCCAGGATGGTATCTACCAACTTGGAACAATTGAGGTGAAGAAAGAGGATTCGAATGTCGTTACCGGTACGTTTTTACTCAACAATCATTATGCTGTTGCTTTATTCGATTCGGGTACCGATAGGAGCTTTGTATCCACTAAATTTAGTGCCCTTATTGATATTGAACCTGTTGAGATAAGTACCAGTTACGAGGTGGAATTGGCTGATGGTAAATTAGTGAAAACTAATAAGCTATTAGAAGGATGCTCTCTAAATCTCTTAAACCATTCCTTTCCGATTGATTTGATGATGATAGAATTAGGTAGTTTTGATATTATTATTGGTATGGATTGGTTGTCGTTGAACAATGCTACTATTTTATGTGGAGAGAAGAAAGTTAAGATTCCTCTTAGGAATAGAACGTTAGTAATTGATGGTAGTCGAGGTGAATCCTGTTTGAAAATCGTTTCATGTATTAAAGTCCAAAAGTACATCAGGAACGGTTGTGAGTTATTTTTAGCTCAAGTAACCGGGACTGAGTCTAGGGAGAAACGATTGGAAGATGTACCTATTATTTGTGAATTTCCTAAGGTATTTCCTAAAGATTTACCCGGACTTCCACCGATAAGGCAAGTAGAATTTCAAATCGATTTAATTCCTGGTGCTGCACCGGTGGCACGTGCGCCTTACCGATTAGCCCCTTCTGAATTAAAGGAGTTATCTGAGCAACTTAAGGAGTTGTCTGATAAAGGTTTTATTCGACCGAGCTCGTCGCCTTGGGGAGCTCCAGTCTTGTTCGTTAAGAAGAAGGATGGATCTTTTCGTATGTGCATTGATTATAGGGAACTGAATAAGTTGACAATTAAAAATCGATATCCTTTACCTAGGATTGATGATTTGTTTGATAAACTGCAAGGATCTAGTGTGTATTCTAAGATAGATTTGCGGTCAGGATATCACCAACTTCGCGTCCGTGAAGAAGATATTCCTATAACTGCATTTAGAACTCGTTATGGACACTATGAATTTCAAGTAATGCCATTTGGGTTAACTAACGCACCTGCGGTTTTCATGGATTTAATGAATCGAGTGTGCAAGCCCTACTTGGATAAATTTGTGATTGTGTTTATTGACGATATTCTAATCTATTCTAAGAATGAAGATGAGCATAGAGAACATTTGAGGATTGTTTTGAATTTGTTGAAGGATGAAAGGTTGTATGCTAAGTTTTCGAAGTGTGATTTCTGGTTAGATTCTGTGCAATTTCTTGGTCATGTGATTAACAGAGATAGAATTCATGTTGATCCTGCAAAGGTTGAAGCTATTGAGAATTGGTCTGCACTGACAACGCCAACGGAAGTGCGACAGTTCTTAGGATTAGCTGGCTATTATAGGCGATTCATTAAAGAATTTTCTTTGATAGCTAAACCCTTGACTAAGCTTACTCAGAAGAATACACCTTTCGTTTGGCGAAGTGATGAAGATGGAGCATTTCAGACATTGAAGCAAAAATTATGTAGTGCGCCAATCTTATCATTACCCGACGGGAGTGAAGATTTTGTAGTGTATTGTGATGCATCTCTTAGAGGTTATGGAGCTGTTTTGATGCAGAGGGAGAAAGTGATAGCTTATGCTTCTAGGCAATTAAGGAAGAATGAGGAGAATTATACTACTCATGATCTTGAGTTAGGAGCTGTAGTCTTTGCTCTTAGGTTATAGAGACATTATCTGTAGGACACCAAGTGTACGGTATTCACCGATCATAAAAGCCTACAGTATATTCTCGACCAGAAGGAATTGAACATGAGGCAACGAAGATGGATAGAGTTGTTAAGTGATTATGACTGTGATATAAAATATCACCCAGGAAAAGCCAATGTTGTTGCCGATGCGTTAAGTAGGAAAGATAGAGAGCCTATCAGGGTGCGTTCTCTAGTCTTGACCGTGCACAATAATTTGCCCGAGCAAATTAGAAATGCGCAAATAGAAGCTTGTAAGAAGGAGAATTTTGTTAATGAAGGGTTCCGAGGAGAAGGAGATCCTTTAGAGATTAGAGCTGATGGAGTGAAATGTTTAAGAGGTCGAATGTGGATACCTAAGTTTGGAGGCTTAAGAGATTTGATTATGTTAGAATCCCATAAATCTAAGTATTCCATTCATCCGGGATCTGATAAGATGTACCATGATTTAAAGAAGTTGTACTGGTGGCCGAATATGAAAGCTGACATAGCTATGTATGTTCTTCAATGCTTGACTTGTGCTAGAGTTAAAGCCGAACATCAAAAACCATCAGGACTACTTCAACAACCAAAGATTCCTGAATGGAAGTGGGAGCGAATTACGATGGACTTTATCACCAAGCTTCCTAGAACATCATCTGGAAACAATTCGATTTGGGTTATTGTCGACAGACTGACCAAATCAGCACACTTCATTCCGGTTAAGGAGCAGTTCTCACTTGAGAAGCTGACTCGAATATACCTTGATAATGTTGTATGCGAGCATGGAGTGCCTGTATCGATCATTTCAGATCGAGATCCTAGATTCGCATCGAATTTTTGGAAATCTCTCCAAAGATCTTTGGGAACAAATCTCGACATGAGCACTGCTTATCACCCCCAGACTGATGGGCAGAGTGAAAGGACGATACAAACACTGGAAGATATGTTGAGAGCTTGTGTGTTAGACTTTGGTAAGAATTGGGATAAACATTTATCGTTAGCAGAGTTTTCGTATAACAATAGTTACCATTCTAGTATTAAGGCTGCACCGTTTGAAGCTTTGTATGGTAGGAAGTGTAGATCTCCTGTATGTTGGAGTGAAGTTGGGGATACCCAGCTCACGGGACCGGAATTGATCCGGGAGACTACGGAGATGATAGTTCAGATTAAGAAGAGGTTGTTGACTGCCCGTAGTAGACAGAAAAGTTACGCGGATGTGCGGCGGAAGCCAATGGAGTTTGAAGTGGGTGACCGAGTAATGTTGGAAGTATCGCCATGGAAAGGCGTTATAAGATTTGGAAAACGAGGAAAATTGAATCCCCGTTATATTGGACCCTTTAAGATTTTATCTAGAGTAGGTCCGGTGGCTTACAAACTAGAGTTACCCCCAGAACTTCATGGTGTTCAAAACACATTCCATGTATCTAATCTGAAGAAATGTCTAGCAGTGAGTGATGAGAAAATTCCGTTAGGTAAGGTTCGAATAGATGGGAAGTTGCCTTTTATCGAAGAGCCCGTAGAAGTTATGGACCGTGAGGTAAAGCAACTGAAACAAAGTCGGATACCTATTGTCAAGATCCGATGGAATTCAAAGCATGGACCGGAGTATACTTGGGAACGAGAGGATGAAATGTGGAAGAAATATCTGCACCTCTTCGATTTCAATAAGAAACGGACATCCAAATGAAATGGATCACGAGGACGTTGATCCCTTTTAGGAGGAAAAGCTGTGACAAATCTAACATTTTCAGGTAGTGAAATATTTTCTCGTATAATATTTTGAAACTTATTTTTGTGTTGGTTGACGAACTCACAATTTACGGATTTAAATTTGGGCTTACGTGCATAATTTGGCATCTTTTACGACTAAACCGGAAACCTTAGGATTACGTATTTACGTTTTTGAACTCCGTTTTTTATGAGACAATTTTTATTGGATTCGTTTTGTGACGGTGATTCATAATTTATAAAAACGTTTTTCGTAAAACGACCCGAGGGCACGCAAATCAAGAAAACTAGAATCGAGAAATACCCGTAAACTAGTGAGATGGGACAAAACACTTTGTCCCACCCCACTAGCAATATGGGACGGCTACACTTGACACCACAACACTAATGTGGCATCAAGTTAGCTAACTTACAACAAGTGTAAGCAAATGCTTACACATTAAGCAAACTTTACCACTAACTAGTCAAAACTAGTTACTTGTTTTATTTCTACCATTTCTTCCAAGCAACTCAACACTAAAACTCTCTCAACTCCTCCCTTTGTGCCGTCCCAAATAAGCCAACAAACACCATCATTGATCTTTTCTAGCCATAAACCACATGTTTACTAGTCTTATTAAGGTGTTCTCTTGAAGCCTTGATCATTTGGTGGCCATATTAACATCTTTGGAGGTGATTTGCTTATGTCCTAGGGCTGATTTTCCAACCTATGTTCTTGATATTTTATGGTCTTGGAGATACTTGTTGTGTTCATCAAGTTCTTGTCTTCCTAAAACAAGAAATCCACTTGGATTGGTAAAGAATATCATCCTCTACATTTTTCTCTTATTATTTTGTAAAGAACAAATGTATTTTCTTTCATTTTGTATATGTATATGATGTATATATGATGATAAAAATGTTGTGTGGGGATCAAGTGTTGATAAATATGCTTAAAAATGATGATAACTATAAGAAATGAAGCTAAAATCTTGACTAATTAGTTGGCTGTATAAAAACAGTAGATAACTAAAAGATGAACTGATAAAATTGCATGGTTTGATCCATTTACAGTAAGTAGATGATGTTATACACATGTGAGAGTTGGCCATGCAATAGAATCAAAATAATGAGTGAGATATGATCAAAACAAGTTAGGTGGTGTAATCTGAATAAGCAGTTTTGTAGGGACTGTTAAGGCAACTTAGACTCAAAATGGGCAGTAGCTATAACTAAGTTATATGTAGCACATATTATGAAGAATTTGTCATCCAAAAATGAGCTTCTAAGTCATTGTAGAACTCTAGATATGGTAAAAATGATGAATATGAAGTTAAAAATCAGATTTTGGAAATAATGTTTATTATTATTATATAAGCACTCACATTATAATTTATAAAATGTAAAAATATAAACCCACTAACTTATAGAACTTATTTATATAAATGTATAAAAGGTTAATTAAATGGGTAAATTATATAAATAGTGGTAAAATAATATTTATAAGTAATAAAAACTATAAACTTGATTTTTACGACTTTTTCGGCTATCGCCGTAAAATTAACGTTTTTCGCCAAATAAAACTTAGACGACCAAACCCGTCTAATGTAAAGTTTATAAAAGTTGTATACTGATGTATAAGTAACTAATACAAGTAAAAAACCGATAAAACCCGAACTATAAGAATTACGGACATTTACGAGCTAACTAAACCTATTGAACTAATAATTAGACTTAATAAGATAAATACTTGTAAAAAGAGCTTATTGGGCTTAACCCATTTGGGACCAACATGAAAAGTATATATACTGATCATATAGGTATAAAATGGATAAAAACAAGTTAAAGAACTTATAAAAGGCTTAATGGACTTAAATAGGTAAAATCGGTAAAACTAGTGAACTAGTAAGACGTTACCAAGACGTAAACACTAAATTGAGTAAACAAGGATATATAAACCCACTTGATCATCATCATATGTACAAAATCATCATATGTATATTGTTATTTTGATAAAAGTCATTGGACCGAGTCTAAGACCGATTATTATTTATATAGGTTTCCGTGACCGAAGCACGCCCGTAGCCGATAATCCGCCTTTCATTAACAACGTGAGTTCATAGCCTCGCACTCTTTTAAATGTTTTATAAAATGATTTGTAAACCCGCGAGGGAGATAACATGCTAGATTTTTATAAAAATAGAACACAAGTAGTCCCGATTGTATGCTAAATGATATGGACCCGAATGATGCTATGACCCTATATTCGAGACTAAAAGGATTATTAGTAGTTAGGTTATGTCACTTAAAGTCCCATTAGCATGAATTGTGAACTACCGGGATTTGGTAGACGCTTATGCATTTGATAGTACTATTTGGGGACGATCACCCCAGTTCGCGCCTTGACGGTTGATCCCCGTCGTACCACATTGATTGGTAAGCGAATTTATGTATGAGAAGATTCCATAGCGTGATTTTTGTGACGACACGCTAACTTAGATGGGCAAATTGTTTGTCGGGTTCGCTGCCCGCTGTTTTCATAGTAAGGTAACAATGTCATGCGGCTAATAATAATCCTACCTAATCTAAATAAAAATGTATCCTATAAACGATAACGACGCTATTAACGATGAATATATTACCTATCATGGTAATATAGAGACTGCGGTCTCATGGACGGTTTCAGATGTATGCTTGATTTATATATTGCCTGACTAGCAATATGTGGACTTACTTCCGATATTATACTTGTGTTCTGATTTTAAATGAATATAAACGATTGTTTTATATAACGGTTTTCATTAAACTCTATGAATTCACTCGGCATTCGCTGATATGATTTTTTTTGCATGTTTTCTATCTCAGGTGCTTGAAGGTAATCCGGATGGAGATCGACTCTGATGGCCCACACTTAATATTAAAAATGTTCATTCGATCTGTGTTTTGTAAACTAAATGACCTGTATAATTTGGGACCTGTTGTACACTTTTGAAACTTTTTATCGAATGAATGTTTGTTAAACCTTGTACAACCATTTTTATGTGTTGTCTATGATTGGAGTTATTGTGCTATCCCGTAACACTCTGAAAGACCCTTCCGCTGTACCGATACGAAAAATGAGAGTGTTACACCTAATATGTCAAAGAAGTCTAAACTTGTTAAACCATGTTTTTAATATATTTTATTTCTTTTTATATATTTTTGATGAAAGATAAAAGAAAAGATATATACAATGCAAATGTGTTATGCAAATGAAAAATGATTAATGAAAAATATGAGTGCATATTTTTGGTGGCCAAAGTAGATCAAAAATTTGAAAAATGTTTGAAAAATTAATTTTCCAAGTTATCATGAAAGACAATGAAAAGTTCTATGTAAGGTCACTTCGATAGAAGACCCCCCTACACTTAAGCTAAACATTGTCCTCAATGTTTAAGAGCATGGAAGTATAAAAACTTCCCCTACACTTATGACAATGAATAGACTTTGCTTAACCCAAGTTAAGGAAAGGACAACTATTGGTGAATTCATGTTTAAGCACAAGGAGTCAATGAAAGATCACAATAGTTACGAAGTGAACCGGATACAAGGGCCTCCTCCATAAGCTCCAAAGCATGAAATGAGTGAGCAACCCTACAAACAACATGAAGACAAAAGAAGGTCTACCCTACACTTATCTCCAAGTCTATACCCTTATTACTAACCTACAACACTCTACACCTAGTTATACGATGCTTGAGTTAATGAGTCTCTTGCTCGACTCGTCCCTCAATGAATTAATTCATGGGGAAAATGGGGATCTCTTGGACCATTTCAACGGAAATGTCCTCCCCAAAATAATGTTTCACACGGTGACCATTCACTTTAAAATTTGGACCATCGGGTTGTGACAACTCAATAGTTCCATATGGAAACACTTGAGCAATAGTGAATGGACCGGACCATCTCGACTTAAGCTTGCCCGCAAAAAGTTTCAACCTTGAGTTAAAGAGGAGAACCGGCTCTCAACTTTGAACTCACGGTTCTTGATCTTAGCATCATGCATTTTCTTAGTCCTTTCCTTGTAAAGCAAAGAATTTTCATAGGCATTGGCTCTCAATTCATCTATCTCATTAAGTTGATCTTTCCTTGAACCGGCTTGGTTTAAATCAAAGTTAGCCCACTTGAGAGCCCAAGATGCCTTGTGTTCTAACGCGAATGGGAGGTGGCACGCTTTACCATAGACAAGCCTATAAGGAGTACAACCAATTGGTGTCTTAAAAGCCGTCCTAAAAGCCCACAAAGCATCATCAAGCTTATCTGACCAAGAAGCTCGATGCTCTCCCACCGTTCTCTCTAAAATTCTCTTTAAACCATGATTTGTGACCTCGGTTTGACCATTGGTTTGAGGGTGATACGCGGCAGAAAGTCTATGATTAACTCCATATTTCTTCATAACTCTCGTGAATTGATCATTACAAAAGTGCGTACCACGATCACTTATGATGGCCCGAGGTACACCAAATCTAGCAAACAATTGCTTTAAGAACTTCACAACAACTCTAGCATCATTGGTAGGTAAGGCTTTAGCCTCTACCCATTTTGACACATAATCCACCGCCACAAGTATATATTTGTTTCCCTTAGAAGATGGAAAAGGTCCCATGAAGTCTATGCCCCATACATCAAATATCTCACACTCTTGAATAAAATTTTGTGGCATCTCATCACGTTGCATAATTTTTCCTTGTCTTTGACACACATCACAAAATTTCACCATATCATGGGCATCTTTGTAAATGGAAGGCCAATAGTAACCCGAATCAAAGACTTTCTTGGCGGTATAGTTGGACCCAAAATGTCCACCCGTAGGTCCTTTATGACATGCTTCTAAGATCTTAAATGCCTCGGGCCCATCTACACACCGTCTAATGATTTGGTCCGCACATTGCCTAAAAAGATAAGGATCATCCCAAAAGTAATACTTAACTTCCTTAAGAAATTTTTTCTTTTGTTGGTAAGTAAGACCCTCAATAAGCACATTTCCCACAAGATAGTTTGCTATATCCGCAAACCAAGGAGTGGCATCCTCTTGGGAAGAGATAGACATGAGCTCCTCTAATGGAAAGGATTCATTGATTTCTTGATTTGGAAAATCTCCTTGAAAAGGATGCTCAAGTCTACTCAAGTGATCCGCCGCTAAATTCTCGGCTCCTTTCTTATCACGAATTTCTATCTTAAACTCTTGAAGCAACAAAACCCATCTCAAAAGCCTAGGCTTAGCATCTTGTTTTGTCATGAGATACTTGAGAGCAGAATGATCCGTATACACTATGGTTTTGGATAGCACAAGGTATGGTCTAAATTTCTCAAAAGCATAGACTATAGCAAGCAACTCTTTTTCCGTGGTAGTGTAATGAAGTTGTACACCGGTCATGGTTTTACTCGCATAGTGTATAGGTTGAAAATGCTTATTCACTCTTTGACCTAAAACAGCCCCCACCGCATAATCACTAGCGTCACACATAAGCTCAAAAGGTAGTTCCCAATTTGGAGAAACCAAAACGGGAGCCTTTGTCAATTTCTCCTTAAGAGTCTCAAAAGAGTCAAAACAATCTTGGTTAAAAATGAAAGGAGCCTCTTTTTCCAAGAGGTGAGTCATCGGTCTAGCTATCTTAGAAAAATATTGTATAAAGCGCCTATAAAACCCCGCATGACCTAAGAAAATCCTCACACCTTTAACTGAGGTGGGTGGGGGAAGCTTAGCAATCACATCAATTTTAGCTCGATCCACTTCTAATCCCTTATTGGATATTTTGTGTCCTAAAACAATTCCCTCTTTCACCATAAAGTGACATTTCTCCCAATTAAGCACTAAACGTGTTTCCTCACAACGCTTAAGCATTCTCTCTAGATTGGTGAGACATGAGGTAATTGAATTTCCAAAGATGGAAAAATCATCCATAAAAACCTCCATAGTTTGCTCTATCATGTCATGGAAAATCGCCATCATGCACCTTTGAAACGTCCCCGATGCATTACATAAGCCAAAAGGCATCCTCTTGTAAGCAAATGTACCGTAGGGACAAGTGAATGTGGTATTTTCTTGATCCTTAGGGTCAATGGGTATTTGGAAATAACCCGAAAAGCCATCAAGAAAGCAACAGTACTCATTTCCCGCTAAGCATTCAAGCATTTGATCCATAAAAGTTAATGGGAAATGGTCTTTCCTAGTAGCCTCATTGAGCTTTCTATAGTCAGTACAAACTCTCCAACCGGTAACAAGTCTCGTAGGAATAAGCTCATTGTTCTCATTAGGCACTACGGTGATTCCACCCTTCTTTGGAACACAATGTACCGGGCTAACCCATGGAGAGTCGGAAATGGGGTAAATCATACCCGCATCAAGGAGTTTAATCACCTCCTTCTTAATGACCTCATGGATTTTTGGGTTAA
Source organism: Glebionis coronaria (assembly GCA_025667525.1). Lineage (NCBI taxonomy): Eukaryota > Viridiplantae > Streptophyta > Magnoliopsida > Asterales > Asteraceae > Glebionis > Glebionis coronaria. The sequence goes on along the minus strand of CM046874.1, from coordinate 422,190,123 downwards.
CTCTTCGTTGACTTTGAATGGCGGGTTTGTAATCATCTTCCATAAGGATTTTGTGTGTACAAAAATGTTGATCAGTTCCCCTTATGTCGGATATTTTCCAAGCTAAGGCTTTCTTGTGTTTCTTAAGGACTTAAATGAGTTGCTCCTTCTCATCCTCTTTCAACTCTTTAGCAATGATCACGGGTAATTGGTCTTTGCCCTCTAAGAAAGCATACTCTAGGTGGGATGGAAGGTCCTTAAGTTCAATTGGAGGTGGACTCTCTATAGAAGGTTTTAGTATGGAAGGATTCTCATTGGTAACTTCTTGTGGAGTAGGAGAAGGAATAAGGTCCTCATTGAGCAACTTTTGGATAGTAAGAATATCTTCTTCCCAATTAATGGGAGAATCTTCATCACCAAGAAAGTTTGACTCAAATTCCTCCAAGAGGAAATCACTCTCTCCAAAAGGAGTTAAAGAGGGAGAAATTGAGGCCACGGTTTCAACATGGGGCATCTCATCACTAGTACTCTTGCAAGCATCATGAAAGTGTTCATCACACACTTCATCTAACACATCAACTATGTTAATAGTCTTACACGGTCTAGACTCCTTAACCTCTTTCCTATCACAAACTTTCCCTAACTTAAACACTACTTTCTCATCTTCTACTCTCATAATTAGTTCTCCTTCCGCCACATCTATCAAAGTACGACCCGTTCTCAAGAACGGTCTACCAACAATCAAAGGAACTCTAGGATCCATGTCATAATCAACCACTACAAAGTCGGCCGGAAATGTAAACTTATCTACACCTACAAACACATCCTCCGCTATACCTACGGGGTAAGCTATGGTTCAGTTAGCTAATTCAAGGGTCATCCTAGTGGGAGTGAGCTCGAGAAGAGAGAGTTTTTTCCAAACCGATAAAGGCATGAGGTTAATGCTTGCCCCTAGATCCGCTAAAGCCATGCAATTTTCTACACCGGGGAAATTACAAGGTATCAAGAAGCGCCCCGAATCTCCATGTTTTGTTGGTAAGGTCTTAAGTAGCACGGCGGAACAATTTTCATTAAGGGATGTGTTGGGCAAATCAACCAATTTTTCCTTGTTTGAGAGTAAATCCTTGAACATCTTAGCAAACTTTGGCATATAAGCAAGAGCTTCCGCCAAGGATATGTTGATGTTGAGTTTCTTGAACATCCTTAAGAAATTTGAGACTTGGATGTCATCCTTGTTCTTTAACTTGTCCTTTTTCAACCTTGAAGGATATGGAAGAGTTGGTTTTGGTGTAGGTGGAATAGGTGTTGTAGTGGAAGATTTGTCTTTGTTAGCTTCTTCATTGGGAGGTGTGGAAGGTAGAGGAGAAGTAGGAATAGGTTGAGAAGGTGTGTTTGATTGAATGGGATCATTTGAGGTGGTGAAGTAGAGGTAGAAGGCTTGTCACAAGTAGGAACAAAAGTGGGTGGAACAATAGGAGGCTTAGGAGGTGAAGGATCCTTTGTTGTCTTTCCACTTCTTGTTGTAATAGCATTGACATTTGCCCTTGGATTTGTTTGTGTGTTAGAAGGTAAAGCCCCTTGTGGTCTTTGATTATAAAGCATCATAAACTTCTTATTTGTGTCTTCATGCATTTCTCTCATTCTTCTCTCATGAGCTTCATTCATTTCTCTTAATCTCTTCTCATTAAGTTGGAACCTCCTTTCATTCTCTTGATTCATTTTGTGAAAAAGCTCAATTGTGTTATAATCTTGTGGCACATTTCCTTGAAAACCTTAGGGTTGGAAAGGTGGAGGTTGATTGTAAAACCCTTGGTTGTTGCCTTGAAAGGTATTTCCTTGATTGTTAAAGGTATTTGGTGGTCTATAGTTATTCCCTTGGTAAGGTGGTCTTTGCCCTTGATTCCTTTGTAACACTTGAGGAGGATTTTGTTGAATTTGGGTGGGTGGTTGGGGTGGAAATCCCGGTGGAGTAAGGTAATTTTGGGACTTGTAAGAAAGGTTATTGGGATTGATATTTGGCTTGAAGTGTTCACGATGTTCCTCTTGGTAAGCATAACATTCCCCTTGATAACCTTGCACCTTATCACATTTTTCATAGGAATGGGGACCTCCACAAGTTACACAAGAAAGAGTAATGGCATGCACATCATTTGAAGAATTGTTCAATGAAAGGCTCTTAATGGCTGGAATCATCTCTTGTTGTGCCTTAAAACTCCTCTCATTATCTCTATCTATCTTTTGAATGATCTCTTGGTGATACTTGAGGAATTGGTTATCACAAGGTGTTTGAGAATCGTTTTGGATAACATGAACCCTTTCTTCAAATTGAGAATTTGTTTGAACCATTTCTTTAGTCTCAATGATGTCCAAAGCCTCTTGAATGGATTTAAGAAGAATATTCTCTCCCGCAGAAGCATTGAGTGAATCTTGGTGATGAGGTTTAAGGCCATCATAAAAAGTATTGATTTGGTGAACTTCATACAATCCATGGTTAGGGCATATCCTCAATAACTCTCTAAACTCCTCTCAAGCATCACTAAAGGATTGACTAGGTTTTTGTTGAAAGCCTATAATTAAGTTCCTCAAAGCCGTGGTCTTAGATGGGGGAAAGAACTTGTTCAAAAACTTAGTGGTGAAACCATCCCATGCGGTGATACTATCGGGTGGTTGTGTGTCTAACCAATGCTTAGCGGGTCCCTCTAGTGAAAATTGCACCAATATCAACTTAATAGCATCATGTGGAACTCCATTGTACTTAATGGTATTGAAAAGAGCAAGGAATCTCTTAAGGTGATCATGAGGATTATCATTCTTGTGACCATAGAAAGGTGTGTTTGAAACCAAGGTAATCATAGCCGTTTTTAGCTCAAATGAATTTGCAGGAACGTCGGGAATCTTGATAGCATCGGCATATCCGTGAACATTGGATTGCAAACGTTCCATCAAAGAACGATTATCAACAGCCATGGCTTCTTGTTGTGGATGAATCAAAGCACGATTCTCGTGATCGGCTTGATGGACGGTGGTGGTCTTACTCTTTCTCTTTTTTTTCCTTTTCGGAGGAAGAGGTTGTACACCAATCGGTATTTGTGCACGCCCTCGAGTGAGCATGCAACTCAATACGAGGAATGAGAGAGAAGCTCTCGTGTGACTTTGAAGAGAAAAGGATTATCCTCTTCGAGTTTCAATATGAAATATCCACAAGAAAATAACAATATACGTATGTACTACTTGGGTGCAAGACCTCCAATGAAGCCTTCCTTCTTAGAATACTCACAAGTGAACGAGGGGTTAGGTGGCGCGAAGCAGTTAAGTACCTATTGACCCTTAGATGGCATTTTATAGCACATCGCCTTTCTATTCACTTAATTGTTTGTATTCTTCGAGTTGTTGCTTATTGGAAGTATTTATCTATTCTTGCTTTATTTTGTTTGATCGATACACGTGTCAAGGACCGGAACGCCCCTCAACACGGTGTATTGCCTTGGCAATACTTATGGAGAATATGTGAATTGGTTGTCCTTATACGTATACGTATTTACTTATAATAATATATGGAAAATATTTTTGTATTTATGAGTTTTTAAGAGAAAATACTATATGTACATAAAAACCGAGAGAATCCAATAATATATATTTTTGGGTGCAATCTCTTAGGAAAAATATTGCTTTTTGGATTTTTTAATTTGTTTGGTCAATTCTTTAGGAAAAGAATTGTTTTGTTAATTTTTAGTTTTTATATATTTTTATATTTTTTATTTTTATTTGTTTGTGATTTATGATACGTAAAAATAACGTTCACTAGGTGAACGGATCCCAAAAGCCAATGAAAACCGTCAATCGATAGTCTCTCGTAAAGTCAAAGAACCGGCAGCGGCGCCATTTGAAATGTGTATAGTTGAAGTTCGTTTTTCTCAGTTCTTAACAAATTGAAAGTCCTAACAACATTGGGTTTTTAATTGTTTTTGGTTGGTAAAGTTTTTTGGATATTCTATTGCTAATTCAAACAAGCCTTTCTAAAATGAAAAATATCGTCTACTTATATGTAAAACAAGATGCACATACCAAGTTTATATTCAAATAAAATGCCAAATGTAAATTCTACAAACTATAAGGACTGGAAATGTAAATTCTATGAAATATAAATGCTAAAAATGTAAAGCTAAAAAGTCTAAGGACTAAATGTGTAAAAACAGTAAACTATATGGACTGAAAATGAAAATTATCCAAACAATGTAACCAAATTCCAACTAATTTGAAACTGCCTAACTAAATTTGAACAAATCTGAAAATTCAAGGACTAATTATTTGAAAACCCTAAAAAGTAGAAAGATTAGCTAAGTTTTAAAACTGATTAATACTACAAGGACCAAATTGCAAATTTTAAAAGTATTTCAACGAAAACGGGTTCTCAACTTCAATAAGCTCGTTTGAGCTTATTTCTCAACCAAATTTGATCAAACCATTTCCAAACGACTTAAAATTGAAAATTAGCTAGACCTATCCAAGGAATTTGGCTGAAAGTAACTAAACCTCTGATAAGCTGAATTAAATAAGCACAAAATAAGCTACCAATTAAGCTAGACTTGCACAACTAGATTTTAATGATGAAAATGATTAAACAGCTCAAAAGAAAGACGGGAAATCAAGTCTCAATGAAAATGATCAAGTAATAAGCCCTGAATCTGAAAATAAGACAAAATTGTGCTTATGTTGACTTTCGTTGACCAGAATTTTCAAAAAGCTCAAAATCTAAAAATCTATCCCGGAACACTTTTGGAATGAAAATGTGAAAGAAAATTTACTAGTTGATGAAGTGGAAAATGAGATATAAGAAATCAGTTTGCATTTTACTACAGGGAATTGAATTTGCTCTTATGCTTATTCTTTGGCTTATTTCTAACTCAATTCTTGATACTGTACAAATTCCTTATACAAATTCAAAGTTCATATGTTGAGTGAGAAATGAGCACTGGTTTGAAAAGATTTCATCAAGTAACAAAGAAATGCCAAGCAAATCAAAATCACAACTTTCTGAAAATATGTTTGTTAAAAACTGACCCAAACCTTTTTAATGACCAATTACCTTTTTGACTAGAACTTTGACTTAAAAGTGACTGAAAACTTATTGTTATGACTTGTTGACTAGAAATGAACCAAAGTTTTTCGAATACTAACACTTGAAAAGCAAATCAAAGCTAATACCAAACACTACTTACTGATATTTTTGAAACTTTTATGAAGACTTTTTGAGCTAGTGATTAAACTGAATTAAGAGTGATATCACACTAAGTTTTATAGCTAAAATGAAGTGAATTAGAACTAGTAACAAGCAGTTAAAACAACTAGAACTCAAAATGACTTATAAGGCTAAGTGACTGATTAATGTTGAAAAACAGGACAAGTACTAGGCTATAAGCAAGTATAAGCTACTAATAAGCTACAAAAACACTGAGATCAGATCAATAACAAGCTAAAACAACTTTTATCATGTAATCAAGCAAAGATTAAGCTAAGAATGAAGCAGGCATTCAACAATTGAGTGGAACTGAAAATCAGAAAGTGAAACCTTATGCTTAGGCCTCCTTTGAAGAGTAGAGGAGCGCTGAGCTCTCTAATCTAGTGCTAACCACCACCTTAGCACTAGAACACATCAATCAGTTACCAATCAACAGCTACAATCACCAAAAATCACCATAACTGGACTGAATTCTTCAAAATCTGATAGAACTGGAACTGGATGAACAAAACAGGTACAACAACTACAATCTTCAAGACTAGCCAATTATGATCAAGTGGTGATCATAACTAACCAATATCAGCAACAAAAGTAACAGAGTGCAAGGATGAACAGTAGAAAGGTAATGAAGTATTTGGAGGGAAAATTGAAATGTTTATTGATTGAATTGAGAAGTAGTTACAAATGCTAGTAATCAGTTACAACTAATAACAGACTCAAGAGTTTGTCAGACTCTTGAGTTGTTAAGCTAAAACTAAGAAGGATGAGAGAAAAACTAAAAGTGTGTGTGATTTCACACTTTTCTACTATACAAGAAATGAGCTAATCTAGGGTATTTATAGACTGCAGATGTGAAGTGGTTGGGGCTGGTGACGTGTTAGATCCAATCAGAAACTTCCACGTGGACAATTCAGCTCAATTGAATTTTACAGGTTATGAACATATTTGGGGATTTCTTTGTTGTTTATCTTGAGTGTAATTGGTTGTGATCATTTAATTTGTCTCTAAAAAACGAGCAAGTTTGATGTTTACATCATCTTCTGAAATTGCCTCTAGCTAAATCCTGTTCCTGGTAAACTTTGTTGAAGAAGATGACACGTGGCAGGATTACATTGGATATGGGCTAGGCACACGGATCATTATCCAAAATGGATAATTCTAATCATTGCATGGCACTTTTTAATTGGCTGAGAAGTGAAGTAGTGCGCTTGCACTGTTCAGATTTGGCCAATAAATGCTGGCGGCTGAGTGGGTAATAAATGAGGTGAGGTGGTGATCATGGGCACTTGTTTCTTGCATTCTCATTGGCTAATAGCATTTCACATGGATTAAGCTTATCATAACTTTCCAAAAATGGCAAAAACAGCCCCTTGACTTGGCAGAATGTAATTTTGAGCTATATTCTTCATTCTTTTGGCAATTTAAGTCCTTCCACTTGCAAACTTGATCAAAAAGCTCCTTTGACTTGGTTGACTTGAGAGTTGACCAGATTTGACTTTGATCTTGACTTTGTCATATTTACACTTTTGGTCCTTCATCTTTGGCAGATTGTCAAGATAGGTCCTTTGTCTTCAAAGTCTTGTCACTTTTGATCCTTCTTTGTCTTTTTCATCAAATTAAGCTTGATTTTCCTTTGTTTGCTTGAAATTGTATCCTTCTTACCTATTTGAGCACAAACACAAAACATACCACATAATTCCGCTTTATAGCACAAAGTTTAGGTATTTTTATTGTGTTTTAGGGTGATTTGTTGATAAATTGATATGAGTTTTTGCTCATATCAGCTTATGTTTGTGAACTGATGTTTGATTCCGGTTTTCCCTTTGGGGTGTTACATCATGACTTCAACTACCGTATGATAATGGAGTGCAAGAATCTACGATGCAGATGCAAGAGGAGAATGGTCATACGTTTGACAATTTGGAGACTAATGATTGCACGAGCATGGAATCAGCAGGATTATACAAGCAGCATGTCAGGGAGTGATACATACATCTCTTATATAGACACCATACACGTATATGACGAAGAGTCTACAAATACGGTACAACAGAGTGTTGTATATGATGAATGTATCAATGATATACAACATGTTGAGCATTCCAAAATTATTTATGACAAACATAGGATGGAAAAGGGTGATAATTCTACTAATTCTAGTTCATCCGATGTGAGTCATAATGGGGGAGAGATTGTTCATAATGTTATAGTAAATCATGATAAATGCTTTATGACTGCTTGTTTAACCAATTTTGGTTCTAAGATTATAGAGCTTGAAAGGATTTTAGCTCAACAATCTAAAGATCTTGAGGATGCCAAACTAGAATTTTCTAAGAGAACTGACAAGTTTGAAACATATTTTGAAAAACCTAAAAACTCAAACGTTGTTCTTGAACGAAATTTAGATAAAAAAATTCAAGATTCTAATGCTGAAAAATATAATTTTTTGAAACAAATTAAGTTGCTAGAATCTAAGTTGGCATCCCAAGATAAATTGTAGAAAGAGAATGAGACTTTAAAGGCCCAGGTTCAGGAAAAGGTTTTTGCTATAGCCGCGTTGAAAAATGAATTGAGGAAAACTAATGGAACTAGTGTGGACACTAAGCTTGGAAAACCATCAATCTTTGGGGAAACCGCCTCGAAATCAGTCTATTAGACAAGCGACTGCATTTAGATCCGAGTAACCAAAATCCTCAAGACCGCGGTTTGCCTCCCAAGTTGATATGGTTCATGTTTCTAAACCGGTTACTCCACCAACTAAAGCAGCTTTTGCAAGACCTAATCACATGATTGCATCTAGCCTCCCTAGACATAGTTTAAAGAACACGTCTCGAACTATTTCATATGACGTTTGTCATAAATTTGGTCTAAGGGAAGCTAAGCAAAAGACACAAGTAAGAAACAGAAATTTCAAACCTAATCAGATGCCTTCTAGATTACCCAACACTGCTAACCGTAGCATGTCATATCCTAGGAGCATCAATCAATCATCTAGGAATTATAAATCTTACTCGGACTTTAAATATGCTACTTGTAAAATATGTAGGAAATGTTTCCTTAAGGCAAATCATGATTCTTGTGTCAGGAAATTCCTTAATTAGGTGAACTACAATGCTAGAGTTAAATCTCAGTGGTTAGCTAGAATCAAACCCATTGGTAAAGTTTGGCGCCCCACTGGCAGAACCTTCACTCTTGTAGGAAACGAGTGCCCTTTAACTAGGATAGTCTCCACTCCTACTAAGACTGTTAGGGAGTAAATTGAAAAAGATGATACATCACTTAAGCCTAAGATTAAGTTAGTCTATGAAAAGAAACCTTTGACAAGTGAACCATCTATTCATGTCACCTCTGGCATAAGTAAAGCTAACTATGAACCCCCACGTGGTTCTAAAATAGATATCACTAACCCATATCAAAGCATACACACTCCAAATGAGAATGCAGGTACCAAAGTCAACAATCAACAAGAACAAAGCGGTCCAGTCGTTGTATACCGTTCAACTAAGGACACTCTCTGAGTTTGGTTGCTGAAGAAGCTGATATCTAATAAACAAGTGTCTCAAGGGATTTGCGGTTAAGCTTACAAAAACGGTTTGTAGTCACATGACAGATTGTAACCCGCGCTTCAAAGAAAGGAAAGTTTATCGCTGATGATAAACTTATCCTCACTAATGAGACATTAAATTTTCTCAAACACGAGCTTACATTAAAACTATTAAAAGATTTTAAGCTCGTATAAAGGGCTTACAGTCGGATCACAGATTGTAACCCGTGCTTCAAAGAAAGGGAAGTTTATCTATTCAACGATAACTTACCCTCAAAACGAGAAATTAAATTTTCTCGGACACGAGCTTGCATTAAAACTATTCAAAAGTTTTAAGCTCGTGTAAATGGCGTATAATTATATCTCAGATTATACCCCGGACTTTATAGAAAGGAAAGTTATCGTCGATGATAACTTATCCTCATAACGATAAGTTAATTTTTCTCGGGCATGAGCTTATATTAAAAACATTCGAAGTTTTTAAGCTCATGCACAATGACTTACAGTTAAACATCAGACAGTAACTCGGACTTCAATTAAAGGAAAGTTTATCACGGACGATAACTTATCCTTAGCAACGGGAAATTAATTTTTCTCAGTCGTGAGCTTGTATTAAAACATTCTAAGTTTTAAGCTCAAAAAGGAAAGTGTATCTTTTAAATAAGAGAACTTTTCCTAACAACGAGAGATTCACCTTTCTCGATCATGAGATTTATGTTAATACATTCAAAAAATTTCAAGCTCATGAAACCAACTTCTAAGTAAATGTCAGCTTAGGACTCGTTCTTCAGTTAAAAGAAAAGTATATCTTTAATTATAAACTTATCCTCACAACGGGTGGCTTACAACTTATCGGACTTGAGCTCGTTTAGTAAGATATTCAAAATCTTAAGCTCAACTAATTGGTTTTTTAAAACGTTGAACACAATTCTTCAAGAATTTTCAAAAGGTTTTTCTAAATCTTTCAAAATTGTGTGTTCAAATATGTTTTGATAAAAAGAGCATGTCTTCTGGAATCGGTAATATTTACGATCCTAGAAATGTTGTTCAATAATGACACGGGTTTGTAAATAAAGTTTGAGCAGAAGTTTAAAAGTTTTAAAACATTCTCAAAATGGTTTGCTATTATTTCCGATAGTAACCCGCTTTTCATATTAAAGTCAAGTATTTCTTATGAAAGCTTTGACTCTACAACGGGAATTAATTTTCTCGGGCATGGTTTACTTTCTAACCATGTAAGGGATTGTGTTTACGTTATAACACAATCTAACACGAATATATGTACTCATCAGTGCATTTATTTGTCAAAACGAGAGAAATCATGTTTTTATGAAGTTATCATCTCCACATACCGTAGCAATTTACAATCTATATCTACATACTCGACGATGCGATTACTCAAATGATGACTACGGCTCTTTAGATAGAACACAGGTCAACAATTGAGGGGGAGAAATTGTCACGCATTTAGATTCTTCGATGCCGAATGTGCCATGTTCACAAACTGGTGTCAAGACAACGATATCAATCGTACATGTGGTGTCATGAAATATTATTTTAAAAACGAAGAGATAATTTCAGACGTTACGGGAGAGACCAACATTTGTAAACAAGAACCACATGATTCTATCATATGATGTTCTCATCATTCGGGTCCAACCTCGTAAATTTATAATCTTGTGAATACATTATTGGTTGTAGTGTTTTACCACACCTTTAGGAAAAGGAGGTAAATAGGGAAAAGTATTAAATACGACGGTTTAGGAAAACCGTGTACAAATGACCCTAAGTGAAATTCCAAGTTCGTTTCCCAAGGAGGTATATGTGTGTGAATAATTCTTAATTGATTTGAGATTAATATTGGTTAAAAGGGGATGAGAAAAGAGGATGACGAAGACGTGAAATTAATTACTACTACGACTTAACGTAAAACCATAAAATGAGCTAAAATAAAAATTAATTCTAAAACTTACCAAAAATTCACCAAAAATCAAAATAAATAAACTAAGAGTTTACCAATGATCAAAACTTTTTCAAACCTTTTAATTAATTAAATATTCAATTTTTAAATGCTAATTAAAGCCCTAAAAATCAAATTAATTATCAAAAAGCCCAAATAAAGATTTTTCAATTGGTAAACCTCTAAAATAACCTAAAAAGATTAAAAACTATTTTTAGAAATTTTTAAACTAATAAAAACTATTTAAAATGATTTAAAAACTATTAAAACTTAAAATAATTATAAAAATTAATCTAAAGATGATAAAATTAATCTAAAAGTTGCAAAAATCCTATTTTAATGTATTTAAGCTAAGAAAAATATAAAAAGTGTAAAAATGTGAAATTTGAAAAATAATATTAAAATAATATTAAAAATCCAAAAATTATAAAAAATTCTTAAAACTTGCAAACTAGTTTATTTTAACGTATATAAACAGAAAATGAAAGTGAAAAGACCAGAATACCCCTATTAGGCCCTCAAATTGGCCAAAACCAAAACAGCCAAGCTTAATGGGCTTTTTAGCCCAAAAAGTCAAAATAAGCCCAAATGACTTGGAAAAGCACTATCTGACTCAAAATTTAATTCTAAACACAGAACTCTAAAGGCCCAAAAGCTGAAAGTGAGCTTGTCACAGCTTATTAAACAAACAACTTATTCTTATTGGGCCATTAAGCCCATTAAGCAATAAGCTAATGCCATAAACTCTAATTTTACACACAACCTTCTTTTGGGATGCTAAAGAGATCTGTAAAAAGAAATTTTGAAAAAGTACACTCAATAAGCCAGAAATAAGCAAAGTACAAATCCACTAAAAGACAAAATAGTCGGGTTTGAGATTTAGGGCACCTCAGAACATGATTCAACTTGCAAAAGCTCAAAAATGACTTAAATAAGCTAAATCAATCAACAAAAATGCAATAAGCAAAACCAATAAGCCAGAATAAGCCAATAAGCACTATTGAAAAAGTCAATTAAGTTGGTTTTCTAGTCAAACCCTAAAGTCAACCCACCAAATGCTCCAGTATGAACAAATGGGTCAAATAATGAGCACCTATTAGAAAATCCAAGTTGTTGCTGGTTAAAATAAGTTATTATAGCTTATTGATAAGCTGAACACAAAAATACACTAGCAGTGGCTAGCAACAGGGGAAAGGAGTTCCCACTGCTTTGACTATTTGACTTGTGAATTGTGAGAGATCCAGTTGGATTCAAATGGAAACAAGGGCACCCTTGTGATCAGTGAATCACAAGGAGTCTGTATCAACAAAGAAATCACAAATTTGTTCACACAATAATCCCAGATTAAGCAAACAGTCCACAGATATTGCACAGACCTTGAAAATAAGCAGTTATGAACAAATAAGCACTTCTAGCATGAATAAGCCAGCCAAATTGAACCAAATGCATACACAAGCTATAATAAAGTCCAATAAGCACAAATAAACTTGTTTCAAGCAAAGGATCAAAGTAAATAAGCAGATTCAAGCACCAATAGTTACTGATGAACAAGTAGAATATGTAGAAACTTTTGCTGATCTAATTGACCACAAATCCAATTTCAAGCATCCAAATCTCTTTCCCTGGTGTAATTAACTAAGTTTAATCACTTGTTAACCCTAGTCTATGATTAGATCTAGGTGTCCCTTAAACTATAGCCAATTTTAACAAGTAAACAAGATTTTAGAGCACTTTAATGGATTTAGGTGTTTCAAACCACAAAACCTGCAAATAGATGACCAAGTATACCAGGTAAACAGATACCAACAATCACAAACACAATACAACCAATCAACAATCCACAAAACCTGCTTATGTAGTAAACCCAAACACCCCTTAATTATCTGATTTTACAAATTTTCAAAGGATATTATAGATTTAACCCACAAATAAAGTTAATAACAACTCAATAACATCAAACCACACAGATAAACAAGATTCAACCATAAAAACACAGATTTCACAATAATCATGCAAAATCATAAATATTAAGAAAATTAAAGAGAAATTGAAAAAGGAGAAGGGTGCAAACCTCCAAGACCTACATCCAGGCCCTGGATTGTTTGAGCTGAGGTACTAGCAAAACAAGTACCATCTTCCAAGCTGCTAAGATGAACAAACAAACAAGTGAGATAAAAAATAGACTAAACCTTTTGATTTATGAAAACAAGTGTTTTAATCCTTAAAACCTTTTTTCTAAACCAATAAAACATGAAAGTGGAACTCAAATTTAGTCTATTCTAAACCAACTTTTAATAAACATAAAAGAGATTTCACAAATTTTCTGAAATTAAATTTTTATTTAACTTAAAAAGGAATTACAAAGATTGATAGCCAAAATCTAGAACAAAGGGACTCTCACAGGTTGAGGTCTCCTTTTATAGGCAAATGCTAGCCTACACTATTCATAAAACCTAGAAGTGAAATTCCAATATTGTCCTTGAGGTCTTCTAGACGAATATATGAGTTGTCCAAAATGATCATAGACGTTTATTTTACCTTTGGGGTGAAGCTAAGAGTCTTTGCCGTTGATCTTGACATGTGGCAGTCCTTGGGGAATAAGCTGTCATGTGATGGGTGAAACGGTTTTGGGTGTGGGACCCTTTGGTGAGTAGAGAAGAGAGTATTAAGGTTGGGATGGGTTTCTGCATGTGTGAATAACACGGGGGAACAACTAATTGTAATTTACCTTTTGATGGTAAAAAGTAAAATATGGGTTCTTACTTGCTACAGTAACACGTTTTGATCCGTTTTCTTAGGGAGGGATTTGTTTGGCGCGTGTTTAGGGATTCAAACTTCTAAACTTGGCAGTTTAAGTCCTTGGCTTTTGGAAAAAGGTGCAAACAATGTTTTTCAGCCTATTAAACCCGTTTTCTTCATAATTTAACTTTCCATTTTCATACTTTTGCCCCAAAACTTTGGCAAAAGTATTTTAAGGGTTGTTTTTGCCATTTTTTCATATTTGAAGGACTGATTTTGGACTTTCTGGTTCTTCAAAGGTATTCAATGTATCTTTGACTTCATGAGGGACCATAACTGACAAATTAGATTTGATGAGGGACTAATCTTTCCTTTTCTTCAAAGTTGAAGGACCTTTTTGCAATTTTGACAAACTTAAGGGACCAAACTTGTAATTGTGATTTCACAAGGGTTTTAAGTGTCATTGTTTGAGGATCAATCTTGTATATCTTCAAGTCTTCAAGGGCAAATGTTGGATAATTCATGAACTAGGGCCCGGTTCTTTGTACGGCTTCGTTTCTCGTGTCCGTTTTTCCTTGTTTCTTGTGATCTTTTGTCTTTTTCACGATATCCATACCTAAAATACACAAGTAAACAAACACAAGCATATATATGGTATTTTATGACATTTTTATGCATTTAAAGCACGAAAAGAACGATGAGATCATGTATAAATGCCATCTCATCACACCCCCATACTAAGCCATTGTCGTGCCCTCACACAATGCTAGAATAAAGTATCTAAGCATCACCAAGATTCAATTTCATTAACCTTTATTGAAAAGTAAAAGACTTGCAAAAATACTACGAGAATGTGTAAAGACATAATGTATGATTTTCATCACGAATATGACTTTTAGGGTCAATGAATAGAAACAAGTAAATGTCCCTTAGAGTAAATTTCGTCATCCTTGATTGTCATACATTCCATGCTAAGTGCAAAAACGAGATCATTGTTGGTACAAGTCACAATGCTAACACTACTCATACGTCCAAATTATGTAATACTTTTTCTCCCCGCAATCCTAGTTATTATAAAAGGAAATGGGTTACTAGCATTTTTAACTATTTTGTCATGGATCACAAGTGATTCATATTGACTTATTTAAGTAGTTATTATTCCGAAAGCAAAGTAGCACGATTTAATCGATAGTTAGCCGAAGGACAAAATCTTTTAAAACGGCTTCTCGTGTATCTCCTTAAGTTCATATCTTGGCATAATTCATTTCACGATTTGAGACCTTTCTCGGACCGATATTTGGCATGTACTTCATTCTTCAAATCTTGGGAAGGCGTTCTTGAAATTATGGTCTTCTCTTCATATATCTGGAATTTCTTCACTTGATGTTTTTGAGAGATTCTTCATATTTGGACCATGACTTCATCATTTTTCTTCAATCTTTATTTTGGACTTTGATATACAACGATCCGCCTCCTTTTCGGACTTGGATATATATATCCTCATACCTTGTAAGGGTCTTTTTGGATAGACTTTCTCCATGATCTTTATGGGAGTAGTTGCTTTTCGTTGTGTGTCTCGATCCTTCATATTGATTTAGGAATAATGACACTTCACATCATCTTGGATCTTTAGCAACAAAATAGAGCTCATCATGCCTTGTTAGGGCCTTTTTGGATCTTCACCAATCTTCGCGTCCCGCTTCAATAAGTTATGCCTTGGCTATGAATTCTATTCAACCCCGAGCAACTTTTAAACGATCTTGCGCTAGAGGCTAAGTAACCTTTCAAATCGTACGACCTTACTTATTGCAATTATTTTTATTCCTAATGCATTGATCTTATGGAAAGAAAAAGCCACAATTAAAAACATATGAGTTTTTGAAAGAACATTTTCATGTTCTACGTTTAGCATGATCACTTGTCTAACTCTATAAATTCTCGTTCTTCACTATATAAAGACCTCTATTTAAAGAGACTCGTGAATACTTAGCCATGCAAGTCAAAATTAAGCCAAATTTGGATTAGCTTTCAATAAGACTATATCAAATCAAAGTTTTGGGTTTTCAAGCCACCTATAGGATTTTGCACTTTCTTGGACTTTTTCAAGTTTAGAGAATTCATTTATAGTTCCCTTGATAAGTGACTTTCTAGGATCAATTATAGGAACTTGCGAAAAGTTCTTGTTCTTAACCCGAATGAGCTAAGACTTTCGCGTTTTAAAGTTCCCTATATAAAAGTCTAGCAAAACTTGAATTCAGCGGGTTAAGGAATGTAAATGGCTCCAAATGCCCATCAAGTAAAAAATTAGCTCTTATTCTACCCATCGGAAAATATACACTCGTGTCTTAAAACACTTATAAAAACTAAGAATTTTTTTTTTAAATTTGGCCATTTTTTAGCCTTATTAGCAACAAAACAAAACATTGAAAGTTGGAAAACGTGAGGGCGTAGCAAAGAAAGTATCTATTCACCCCCCATACTAAAAGTAAACATTGTCCTCAATGTTTCGAGTCTAAAGGTGGAGCACCCCCATACTAGAGACGAAGAATCGAATGCTTAGGATCTAGCATGGAAAGGGTGATCAACAATATATCTAAAGCCGTTTATTAAGTATGCTAAAAGATAATTGTTAGAACAATAAAGGATATGTCATGGATTTGTGAAAAACTTCTTCAAGCAAACGATGGAGGCTCACGTAAACGAACACGAGAGTCTTCAATTGTAGATGATGATGATGATCTAGATAACACAATCACAAACAACCACGAGACAACGAGTTGGAAGGGTACAAATCCCCTCTAATTAGTTATTAGTAAGCATAAAAGGATAAGCATGGGATCTCCCCCACGAGGCACCTCATTTTTGATTACCGAGTCATGAGCTCGACTCGATCCCCTCAATGCTAATTATCATTGGGGAAGGTGACTTGGTCGAGGTCAACCATTGAAGGAATTTCCCCACCAAAGTAGTGCTTAAGCCTATGTCCATTCACCTTGAAGTTAGGACCATCATCTTGAGCTAGCTCGATGGTCCCATAAGGAAACACTTGTGTAACGGTGAAAGGACCCGACCAACGAGATTTCAATTTTCCGGAAAATATCTTAAGTCTAGAGTTAAAAAGTAAGACTTGATCACCAACGTTAAAAACCCGGTTTTTAATCTTTGCATCATGAAACTTTTTAGTCTTTTCTTTGAAAATCAATGAATTTTCATAAGCATTGTCTCTTAACTCATCTAATTCATTCAATTGTATTTTCCGGTGATCTCCCGCGGTCTTTAAGTCAAAGTTTGCATGCTTAAGGGCCCAATATGCCTTGTGCTCCAATTCAATGGGCAAATGACAATTCTTCCCATAGACTAACTTATAAGGAGTGCAACCGATAGGTATCTTATAAGCGGTCCTAAAGGCCCATAAAGCGTAATCGAGTTTGTCGGACCATGAAGCACAGTTTTCTCCAATCGACCTCTCTAAAATCCTCTTCAAAGCTCGGTTCGAAACCTCGACTTGCCCACTCGTTTGCGGGTGATAAGCCGTAGAAAGACGATGAGTAACTCCATATTTCTTTAAGACCTTCTCAAATTGGTCATTACAAAAATGGGTTCCACGATCGCTTATAATAGCACGAGGGGTTCCGAACCGAAAGAATAGTTGCTTCAAAAACTTCACTACCACACGAGCATCATTCGTAGGTAAAGCCTTAGCTTCCACCCACTTAGAAAGGTAGTCCACCGCGACGAGGATATACTTGTTTCCATGAGACGATGGGAACGACCCCATAAAGTCTATGCCCCAAATGTCGAAAATCTCACACACTTGAATTATGTTTTGTGGCATTTCATCACGTTGAGACGATTTTCCTTGACATTGGCACGAATCACACGACTTCACAAGTGCGTGTGCATCACGATAGATAGAAGGCCAAAAGAAGCCGGCATCGAACACTTTCTCAGCCGTGAGATTAGCATCGTGGTGACCACCCGTGGGTCCCTCGTGACAAGCTCTAAGGATATTAGAAGCTTCGGCACCAAAAACACAACGTCGAACGAGTTGATCCACACAAACCCGAAAGAGATAAGGGTCGTCCCAAAAGTAGAACTTGACGTCACGAAAGAATTTTCGCTTTTGTTGTGTCGTCATACCCTTGATTATGAAATTCCTCGCATGGTAATTTGCAATGTCGGCAAACCATGGGGTGGTGTCTTTAGAATTCACTACACCGAGAGTCTCGAGAGGAAATGTTTCGGTGATTTCCTTGTTCTCGAAAGCATCTTTGTGAGGATCTTCTAGACGAGAGAGATGATCGGTCGCTAGATTCTCGGCTCCTTTTTTGTCAAGCACGGTGACATAAAATTCTTGGAGGAGGATCATCCAACGAAGCAATCTCGGTTTAGCATCTTGCTTAGCTAAGAGATACTTGATAGCCGAATGGTCAGTATACACGATGCTTTTAGTTAAGACGAGATAAGGTCGGAATTTCTCAAAAGCATAGACCACGGCAAGGAATTCCTTTTCCGTTGTGGTGTACTTTAATTGAGCCTCGGTCATCGTCTTACTAGCATAATGGATAGGACGGAAATGCTTTTCATAACGTTGCCCTAAGACGGCCCCTATAGCATAATCACTTGCATCGCACATGATTTCAAAGGGTAATTCCCAATCAGGAGCAACAAGAATGGGAGCTTCGGTAAGTTTCCTTTTGAGAGTTTCGAAAGCTCTAACACAATCCTCATTGAAATTAAAAGGAACATCCTTCTCGAGAAGGTGTGTCATAGGTCGAGAGATTTTCGAAAAGTCTTTGATGAAACGACGATAAAAGCCCGCGTGGCCTAGGAAACTCCTAACTCCCTTAACGGTTTTGGGATGAGGTAACTTGGCGATGACATCTACCTTAGCTTTATCGACCTCAATCCCCGCTTTAGAGACCTTATGTCCTAAGACAATTCCTTGTTTACACATAAAATGACATTTTTCCCAATTAAGCACAAGATTGGTTTCTTCACAACGTTTTAACATTTGCTCAAGATTAGATAAACATGACGTGAACGAATTTCAAAACACCGAAAAGTCATCCATAAACACTTCCATCGACTACTCGATCATATCGTGAAAAATGGCCATCATACATCGTTGAAACGTACCCGGTGCATTACAAAGTCCGAAAGGCATCCTACGATAAGCAAACGTTCCATAAGGACACGTAAACGTAGTCTTCTCTTAATCACGAGGGTCGATAGGAATTTGAAAGTAACCGGAAAAACCATCTAAAAAGCAATAGAATTCATTTCCCGCGAGTCGCTCCAACATTTGATCCATGAAGGGCAAAGGAAAGTGGTCTTTACGAGTGGCGTCATTTAACTTTCGGTAGTCAATACACACCCTCCAACCCGTCACAACACGAGTGGGAATTAACTCGTTGTTTTCATTAGGCACAACGGTCATTCCTCCCTTTTTAGGGACACAATGGATTGGGCTCACCCATGGGCTATCGGAGATAGGATAAATCATTCCTGCGTCAAGGAGTTTTAAAACTTCCTTTTTAATGACATCGTGAATTTTGGGATTCACCCTTCTTTGACTTTGAATTGCGGGTTTTTAGTCCTCCTCCATTAAAATCTTTTGAGTACAAATTTTTGGGTCAATACCCTTAATGTCGGAAATTTTCCACGCAATTGCCCCTTTATGAGCTTTAAGAACTTTCAAGAGCTCGGTTTTTTCATCATTAGCAAGACCTCTTGCAATAATAACCGGCAACTTGTCATCACCTTACAATAATGCTTATTCAAGGTGAGATGGAAGATCTTTCAATTCAACGATAGGTGGTTCCTCGATTGAAGATTTTGGTGCAACACTCATAACTTCCATCGGCGGAAGAAATGGTGGAATAGAAGTATCATCACTAATCAACACCACATCTTCATTGTCGATTTCATTTGAAGTGAACTCGCCTCCTTGGAATGAAGTGAGATTTGGTGTAGAATTAGCAAGAATCGGATCCAAAATAGTGGGATTGCCACTTGACGAGCTATCGGAAAAACCTAACACTTCTTGTGAAAACTCATCGCACACCACATCAACCAAGTCAATGTGATAGCTATTGCATAAACATGAGAAGGTTTTGAGTTTTGAGTAGCGTTTATAACAAGTTGCTCTTCGTTGAATCTCAAAGTGATAGTTCTTGCATGAACGTCAATAAGCGATCTCGAGGTGTCTAAAATTGGACGACCTAAAATTAGAGGAACTTGAGGATCCGCGGGGATGTCAACTACTATAAAATCAACGGGATAGTAGAACTTCACCACTTTCACAAAAACATCTTCGGCTACTCCACATGCTAAAATCGTAGAATGATCGGCCTTCTCGATAGACATGTTCGAAGGAATAAGAGCCGGAAGCGAAAGCGATTTCCAAATGGAAAATGGAATCAAATTAATGCTCGCACCAAGATCGGCCAAGGCGAGGCATTCTTTCATATCTTGTATGTCACAAGGAATGAGAAACTTTCCGGGGTCACCAACCTTTTCCGGTATGGGGTTAAGATAAACCGAAGAACAATTAGCAAGCTTTGAAAGCTTTTCCTTATCGCTCATCATACTTTTAAAAGTGGAAGCGAAACGAGGCATACATACCAACGCGTCGGCTAAACTCACATCAAAATGCACTTGTTGAAACATTTTTATAAAAAGCTCGATTTGTTGTTTGTTACATTCTTGCAATTTCTCCTTGTTTCGTCTCGAAGGGTAAGGTAAGGGTGGTGTGGGTTGGACATTAGGCAACGGCCTTGGAATCTCGGGTTCCACAATTGGTATTGGTTCAACCGTAGGTGTGGTATGAGCGGTACTTCGTGGGATTGTAATATGCTCCTTTTCGACAATCACCTCGGGCTCTTTCTCGATTTCCTTCTCCGTAGAAGTAATTGGACGAGAGATTGGTTCCTTGAAAGTTTTACCACTTCGTATGGTAATAACCTTCAGGTTTGCAATGGTATCACTAGGAAGACCACCCGATGAAGAGGGTTTACACATGATTGCTTCAAACATTTTTGCCATTCGGTCTTCAAATTTTGATTGCCTAGCATCCGCTTTTAACAATTCTTGCTTAATCTCATGTTGTCCTTGTTCCATCTTTTGTTGATTTTGTTGAAGACGTTGAACATTTCCTTCCATTTTATTTGCATGAGTCTTAAGTTCATTAGCAAGTTTGTTTTTCAATTCGTTTTTCAATTCGTTTTTCAACTCGGATCTTAAGCTAATAATCTCACGCTGCATGTTATCAAACTTAGCATCATTTGCTTTTGCATAATCCAAAAACTCTCCTTGAATATTTTTAGTGTGAGCATTTTGAAAACCTTGTGTAGTGTTTTGAAAATCACTGTTTTGGTTTTGATTAGTGACTTGTCCATTCCCACTTTGATAATTCCCTTTGTTGTAGTTACGTGAATTGCCTTGATAATTACCACCTTGGTTGTTGTTTCGATAGTTATTAGCATTTTGATTTGGTGGAGCTTCATTTGGGCGGGAACCTTGGCCGTTTTGGTTGTAAGTTCCCGTTGCTACATAAGCACTCGAAGTGTTACCATCAGCGGTAATGCACTCAGAAAGATCATGAGCTCCACCACAAGACAAACAACTCTTAGCAACCGATTTAACCGAAGCAGAATTCAAAGCCTCTTGAGCTTTCCAATGAGTCATAAGATTAGCAAATCTATCGAAAAACCGATTTTCCTCATTAGCTTCATCATGTAAGGCATTAAAGCTACGAGACGATGAAGACGATGACGACGGTCGTTTTGCACAAAACATTACCACCCGCGGCGGCATTCAAATAATCTCGTTCATGATCATTAAGCCCATTGTAAAAAGTATCAATTTGATGCAATTCCAAAAAATCATGGTGTTGACATTCATGTAACATTTCTTTAAAGCGTTCCCATGCCATTGAAAAACTTTCATTATTTCGTTGCACAAATCTTGAAATCTCATTTTTCAAATGTGTTGTTTTTTATGGTGGAAAAAATTTGTTCACAAACTTAGAAACGAGATCACCCCATGTCAAAATTGAATTTGGCGGTTCTTTCTCAAGCCAAATTCTAGTGGGTCCATCTAACGAGTATGGAAACAACATCATCTTAATGGCGTCATGTGGAACATCCTTAAACTTGCTAGTAGCGGTAAGACGATTAAAATTCCTTATGTAATAATGCGAGTTGTCTTTCTCATGACCTCTAAACTTATTAGCTTGCAACATCGACATTAAACCCGTCTTAATCTCGAAATTCTCCGCAAGGATAGCGGGAATCACAATGGCCTCTCCAAAACCCTCGGTGGGTGCTTGAAGCAACTTCATCATAGTACGATTAGCCATGATGACTTCTTGTTCTACAATAGGTTCAACAATTGGAGTTTGTTCTTCAATCAAAGTCTTTGATTGGCTTGCTTTTGAAGACGTTTACGAGCTCGTTTTGCTTGATTACGTGTGATCATAAACTTCACGAAGAATGGGAGGTGAGCAAAGAAGATTCTTTTTGGGTGTTTTGTGAATTTTCAATTTTTTTGTGTTTTTGATTGTTTTTAATTTTTTTGGATTTTGGTGTATCTTCGTAGACAACAATCTACCAAATCTCTCCTCGAATCAAACTCTTGATTAAAGAAGCCTCAAAGGAATGAAAACGATCACGTAGAGTGAACGCCTTCGAATGACTTTAGAACTTTGGTGAAAACCAAATTGTTCAAGAGGGTTTAATCACAAAGAAACCAAGCAAATATATTATACGTAATAATACTTTGGGGGGCAAAACCCTCGATTAGCCTTCAATCTCAAAATACTCACAAGCAAGCGGGGAAACAAGACGGAGCGAAGCACTTAAGAGCCTTTTTCCTTAGGGTATATTTTATAATACCCGCCTTATACCCACCTTATAGTTCGTATTTTTCAAAATCGAGCTTCACAAAAGTATTTATCTATTTTTGCCTTTTTCTTTTTGTTTGAGATTCGAATACAATAATTAGGAGATCAAATCCCAATTAAGATTGTGTTTTCACACTTTTGGAGATATTTTGTATTGATTGTGATACTTAATACAATATAGTAATAATAATTTCACAAGAAAAACCAAAAAACCGATAATACGTATTTGTAGATTTCTACTAATACAAATACTATTTATGATTAATATTAAATACAACAAGACAAATTAATCGCGACACACCTCCCCGGCAGCGGCGCCAAAATGGTTGTAGTGTTTTACCACACCTTTAGGAAAAGGAGGTAAATAGGGAAAAGTATTAAATACGACGGTTTAGGAAAACCGTGTACAAATGACCCTACTAAGTGAAATTCCAAGTTCTTTTCCCAAGGAGGTATATGTGTGTGAATAATTCGTAATTGATTTGAGATTAATATTGGTTAGAAGGGGACGAGAAAAGAGGATGACGAAGACGTGAAATTAATTACTACTACGACTTAACGTAAAACCGTAAAATCAGCTAAAATAAAAATTAATTCTAAAAATTACCAAAAATTCAGCAAAAATCAAAATAAATAATTTAAGAGTTTACCAATGATCAAAACTTTTTCAAACCTTTTAATTAATTAAATATTCAATTTTTAAATGCTAATTAAAGCCCTAAAAATCAAATTAATTATCAAAAATCCCAAATAAAGATTTTTCAATTGGTAAACCTCTAAAATGACCTAAAAAGATTAAAAACTATTTTTAGAAATTTTTAAAATAATAAAAACTATTTAAAATGATTTAAAAACTATTAAAACTTAAAATAATTAAAAAAATTAATCAAAAAATGATAAAATTAATCTAAAATTTGCAAAAATCCTATTTTAATATATTTAAGCTAAGAAAAATATAAAAAGTGTAAAAATGTGAAATTTGAAAAATAATAATAAAATAATATTAAAATAATATTAAAAATCCAAATATTATAAAAAATTCTAAAAACTTGCAAACTAGTTTATTTTAAAGTATATAAATAGAAAATGAAAGTGAAAAGACCAGAATACCCCTATTGGGCCCTCAAATGGGCCAAAACCTAAAACAGTCAAGCTTAATGGGCTTTTTAGCCCAAAAAGTCAAAATAAGCCCAAATGACTTGGAAAAGCACTATCTGACTCAAAATTTAATTCTAAACACAAAACTATAAAGGCCCAAAAGCTGAAAGTGAGCTTATCACAGCTTATTAAACAAACTGCTTATCCTTATTGGGCCATTAAGCCCATTAAACAATAAGCTAATGCCATAAGCTCTAATTTGACACACAACCTTGTTTTGGGATGCTAAAGAGATCTGTAAAAAGAAATTTTGAAAATGCACACTCAATAAGCCAGAAATAAGCAAAGTACAAATCCAATAAAAGACAAAATAGTCGGGTTTGAGATTTAGGGCACCTCAGAACATGATTCAACTTGCAAAAGCTCACAAATGACTTAAATAAGCCAAATCAATCAACAAAAATCCAATAAGCAAAACCAATAAGCCAGAATAAGCCAATAAGCACTATTAAAAAAGTCAATTAAGTTGGTTTTCTAGTCAAACCCGAAAGTCAACCCACCAAATGCTCCAGTATGAACAAATGGGTCAAATAATGAGCACCTATTAAAAAATCCAAGTTGTTGCTGGTTAAAATAAGCTATTATAGCTTATTGATAAGCTGAACATAAAAATACACTAGCAGTGGCTAGTAGCAAGGGAAAGGCGTTCCCACTGCTTTGACTATTTGACCTGTGAATTGTGAGAGATCCAGTTGGATTCAAATGGAAACAAGGGCACCCTTGTAATCAGTGAGTCACAAGGAGTCTATATCAACAAAGAAATCACAAATTGGTTCACACAATAAGCCCAAATTAAGCAAACAGTCCACATATATTGCACAGACCTTAAAAATAAGCAGTTATGAACAAATAAGCAGTTCTAGCATGAATAAGCCAGCCAAATTGAACCAAATGCATACACAAGCTATAATAAAGTCCAATAAGAACAAAGAAACTTGTTTCAAGCAAAGGATCAAAGTAAATAAGCAGATTCAAGAACCAACAGTTACTGATGAACAAGTAGAATATGCAGAAACTTTTGCTGATCTAATTGACCACAAATCCAATTTCAAGCATCCAAATCTCTTTCCCTGGTGTAATTAACTAAGTTTAATCACTTGTTAACCCTAGTCTATGATTAGATCTAGGTGTCCCTTAAACTACATTCAATTTTAACAAGTAAACAAGATTTTAGAGCACTTTAATGGATTTAGGTGTTTCAAACCACAAAACCTACAAATAGATGACCAAGTATACCAGGTAAACAGATACCAACAATCACAAACACAATACAACCAATCAACAAGCCACAAAACCTGCTTATGCAGTAAACCCAAACACCCCTTAATTATCTGATTTTACAAATTTTCAAAGGATATTATAGATATAACCCACAAATCAAGTTAATAACAACTCAATAACATCAAACCAACAAAGATAAACAAGATTCAACCATAAAAACACAGATTCCACAATTATCATGCAAAATCATAAATATTCAGAAAATTAAAGAGAAATTGAAAAAGGAGAAGGGTGCAAACCTCCAAGACCTACATCCAGGCCATGGATTGTTTGAGCTGAGGTACTAGCAAAACAAGTACCAGCTTCCAAGCTGCTAAGATGAACAAACAAACAAGTGAGATCAAAAACAGACTAAACCTTTTGATTTCTGAAAACAAGTGTTTTAATCCTTAAAACCTTTTTTCAAAACCAATAAAACATGAAAGTGGAACTCAGATTTAGGCTATTCTAACACCAAATTTTAATAAACATAAAACAGATTTCACAAATTTTCTGAAATTCAAATTTTATTTAACTTAAAAAGGAATTACAAAGATTGATAGCCTAAATCTGGAACAAAGGGACTCTCATAGGTTGAGGTCTCCTTTTATAGGCAAATGCTAGCCTAACACTATTCATAAAACCTAGAAGTGAAATTCCAATATTGTCCTTGAGGTCTTCTAGACGAATATATGAGATGTCCAAAATGATCATAGACGTTTATTTTAGCTTTGGGGTGAAGCTAAGAGTCTTTGCCGTTGATCTTGACATGTGGCAGTCCTTGGGGAATAAGCTGTCATGTGATGGGTGAAACGGTTTTGGGTGTGGGACCCTTTGGTGAGTGGAGAAGAGAGTTTTAAGGTTGGGATGGGTTTCTGCATGTGTGAATCACACGGGGGAACAACTAATTGTAATTTACCCTTTGTTGGTAAAAAGTAAAATCTGGGTTCTTACTTGCTACAGTAACACGTTTTGATCCGTTTTCTTAGGGAGGGATTTGTTTGCCGCGTGTTTAGGGATTCAAACTTCTAAACCTGGCAGTTTAAGTCGTTGGCTTTTGGAAAAAGGTGCAAACAATGTTTTTCAGCCTATTAAACCCGTTTTCTTCACAATTGAACTTTCCATTTTCATACTTTTGCCTCAAAACTTTGGCAAAAGTATTTCAAGGGTTGTTTTTGCCATTTTTCCATATTTGAAAGACTGATTTTGGACTTTCTTGATCTTCAAAGGTCTTCAATGTATCTTTGACTTCATGAGGGACCATAATTGACAAATTAGATTTGATGAGGGACTAATCTTGCCATTTCTTCAAAGTTGAAGGACCTTTTAGCAATATTGACAAACTTAAGGGACCAAACTTGTAATTATGATTTCACAAGGGTTTAAGTGTCATTTCTTCATTGTTTGAGGATCAATCTTGTATATCTTCAAGTCTTCAAGGGAAAATGTTGGATAATTCATGAACTAGGGCCCGGTTCTTTGTACGGCTTCGTTTCTCGTGTCCGTTTTTCCTTGTTTCTTGTGAACTTTTGTCTTTTTCACAATATCCATACCTAAAATACACAAGTAAACAAACAAAAGCATATATATGGTATTTTATGACATTTTTATGCATTTAAAGCCCGAAAAGAACGATGAGATCATGTATAAATGCCATCTCATCACTTATCATATATGATCTTTGCACGTGATAAGTACCTTTCACTTGTGTTTAAAATGTATTTAATTTACGTATCAAGTACAACCTCATTAATTTGAGGCAGAGCTTCTGAAAATCTTGAAGAAAATTTGATTTGCATTTTTCTTCCCAAATTTTCTTAAAATTTCATTAAATCAATTGATATTAATAATATCGATTGGGTTAATATTTTAATATGGGGGAGAAAATATGATTTAATATTGAGATCAATGAATTTAATGGTTTGACTTAATGTGCTGGGTCGTCCCTACATATGCGAAATGTTTTTGAATATCATGGCATATGTTAAGGGGGAGCAAAACGGATTTAGATATCAAAATGGATTTCATGGTGACGATATACTTAACCAAAACCAATCTATTTCATGACGGTGACGATTGTGGTGACATAAGGATGGTAGGATAGGTTAAGTCCAATGACTCTTCCAAAACCAGTGGAAACTTCCTAAGGAAATTCCATAGTTAGAAATAGTAGTCCTTATGAAAGATGGAGAAAGATTATGAATGTAGCTGAATGCCGACCAAGTACTTAAGTTAGCACTGGAACAATCACAACAAGGTGCTAGTTATGACGTATTGTTAAGCATTGAAGGGGTTGAAGAATGAAAAAGAATTGTAATGATAAAGGGTGAAAAGAAAGAATCCCTCCTTGCAACCTTAGCTAGAAACCGGGTCAACTCATATGTTATTGAAGTTACACATCATGGATCAGTGATGCAATGCATAACCCATCCCATCTAACTCAGATATCTCTCAAAAGGTATTTGTTTTAATCACTCGGAGATCAACACGTTATCTATCTATTTATTCACTCCGAATAAATTGGTATTGAAATGGTGGCACTCCTCTCCAGCCTCAGATCACTAAAATAAAAAATGAACGATCAAGTCTAGAGCCATTTAAGATCATAAATAATCTCATTAGGACACACTTCCATATTTCCTTTCTTCTTCACACACTATGAAAATTAAGAAAGATATTAAGAGTCCTACGCAAAATCTTTATGATCTTGCCTGAACATCCGAGTAATACAAAAGTACTTACAATGAAGATGGAAATCCTTCTTAAGTGAACATCAAAAAGCTCATGATAGGTGACTAGTGCGATTCTTTATGAATCAAATTTGTGATAACTGGAAAGCAACAGTGGTTTAATTCTTAAATGAATTTAAACACGTTCCAGGCCTCTACGCAATATCTTAGTGATCTTGCCAGAACACTCAGAGTGACACTCTTTAGTGTTAACAGTAATAAGTGGAAATCCTTCTAGTGTTAACATCAAACAACACTTGGTAGGTAACTTGTAAGATTCTATCAGAATCAAGCTCGTGACAACTGGAAAGAAACGATGGTGTGGTTCTTAATTGAATTTCACTTGTCCAGGTATATGAATTGACGACTTTAATCATGCGGATAATTCTATACAAATGATTCACTCTTTACGTTTGCAATTAGCTTTGGACGGTCGAGTAAAGAGAACGGGTTTACCTGCGAAATCTTGTCAAGGAGGTTCTTAATTGAAACTACCTGCCACAAGTACGATATTTAATATCGTCTAACGGTCTTCACCGGCCGGAGGTAAAATGCTACCTAGTTAGGTTGAAATGTTCAAAGCAATTTCATCCGTGTCTATGTATTGTCGCTAACTGTCTTATGCAGCTTAACAAGATGGTGGCATTGCGGTGTCCGAGAAGAAGTCGTCCCCGCATGCTTATACTTTTTGAACTTAATATTTCAACAAATTCAAGAAATTCCAAAAGTCAAGTCTTCCACTACATCAAAATCTAAAGCTTTCAAGAATTACAAAGGTATAAGTATGTGGAACATGAAGTCACGAGGAGGCGAATATCACAAGTGATGAATGCACAAGGTCAAGGCTAGGAAACATGCTCAAGACTAAAGTCAAAGATCACATCAACATATTCACAAGAACAAGATCGAAGACTCAAGAATAGTGCTAGGTTTAAAATTTTGTAAAATGGTGTGACCTCCCTTAGGGGAAGATTGTTGGAAATACGAAATTCCAAAGAAAGTCTCGGTCACATCATAGTTAGCATAGATCACGAGCTATAGACTATTTAGGACTTTGTCTCTTGGAGCGACTTCCCTTACGGGAATATTGTTGGAAATACGTTTTTACGTATTTAGGAAGGATCGGTCACTCCAACGAGATACATCTAGTATGGGCTCGTGATCTAGTATGTAACAATATAACCCACAAAGCCCACATGTAGGGTGGCCTATATATACCCCCTCCTAGAGTGTTAGGAGGGGTTGGTTCTCACATTTCTCATTCGTTCAATTTAATATTATCTCTTTCTCTCCAACCTCTCTCTAATTTCTCTCTCTAGTTATTCATCTATCTCTCTCTCTCTTGTGACCATATCCAAGGTTAGGATAATCCAAGGATTACGTAGACCTACACACCTTGTTAATGTATTATGTTATAAATTCTGCTATGTAATCTACATATGAACATGATGCATATCCTAGTAGCTTAAAGATCCAGAATCATAGGATTCCACAATTACAACTTAAGACACATCCAAGTATGCACATATAACTTAGATCTACACAAGACAAATCCAAATATACACGTACAATGGATTTACATTAAACACCCCCTAATAACTAAATTTAATGAGAAATAAATGTTCTTGATTTGTGTCTAATTGAATTGATCCCGGTTTTAGTGTGACTCAGTCGTTTTTGGTGGATAAAAGAAAATGTGGTTATCTATTTCTAAAAAATAAACTAAAACAAATGACAAATATAAAGAAAATAAACAAATTAAAACTTTATAAAAAGTAAATTTAAAATAAAAACTAAACAAAACAATTCAAAATAAAACTTAACAAAAATGGCGAGAAAATCTTAAAAACAATTCAGGAAACAAAATCTAAAAAAACAATTCAGAATTTGAGAAATGTAAACTAATTCGGAAAAAAGCTATTAAAACTATAATCTTATTCAGAAAAAATCACAAGACATAATTCAGAATAGTATATTGTAGGTAATTCGGAATAATGTATTCCGAATAGTAGTTCGGAATACAACATTTAAACCTAGTTCGGAATATATATGCCAATCCTAATTCGGAATACAAAAACAACCTAATTCGGAATACTGAAACAAACGTAATTCGGAATGCTTGGAAACTCAACCTAATTCGGAATGAATAACAACTACTATGATTTTAATTCGGAATCCGTACTACATTTAATTCGGAATAATAAATTCAAAAAACTAATTCGGAATAATATTTCGAATTCAATTCGGAATAATATCAAAATTTTATAATTCAGAATATGGCTAGGTTGACAATTCGGAACAAATAAAAATATTAAACTAATTCGGAATACTTTGAAGAACTTAATTCGGAATAAGGTTTTACACTTAATTCGGAAAAGGCTGAAAAGAACATAAGTCAGAATATTAGGGATTTATAATTAAGGAAAAATAAATTAAGCTAAAACCAATTAAGCAAATAAGCCAAAATTAAGCTAATATAAAATTTAAAATAAGCTAAACAAGACACAAATTAAAACTCTAAAAACACCAAATAAGAAAAATTAATAAAATATATTTTAAAAACATTAAACTACTAAATCCACTTAAATAAACATAAGCTAAAAACAAAATAAGCAATAAGCACAATAAGCTATAAACATCAACCACATAAAAATAATAAGAACAATGAAATAAGCATTTCAATCAAATAAGCAATAAGATCAAATAAGCTACATGATGATTAACCAAATCAACACAAAATTAAAAACAAGAAATAAAGAATGAGATTAATTGAAAAGCTTGAATTAAAGACTAAGATTTAAGATTCAACAATATAAAGATTAAGGATGAAAAGTTGAAAAGCATGAAAGAAAACTTGAGAGAGAAAGTTAATTACACCTACTCCTAATTACTTGAAAAATAAACTATCTAATTAATACAAATGAAAGATTAGGAGTCTACTTATAGGTGAAGAGTAGTTGGTGTTGTTGCTTCCTTCTTTCTCTATGTCTTCTCGTCTTCTTAATTAATTCATCTTTCTCGACTTTGTCTCGGGATTTGTCGATAGATAAAATGAACTTGTCTTTTAATTTCTTATTTTATTAGATTTGGTTCTTCGACTTTGTTAAACTTCCGTCTTTGGTCTTTTTCTTCAATAAATCTTCAGAATAGACCTTTGACTTCCGTTCTTTTTTCACTTTTGATCTTTTGACTTTGTCTTTCGTCTTTTTCTTCGATAAAAGGCCGTGAAAGCCCGTGTTTTCTTCCTTTTTAATCTTTTTGTCCTAAAACACAACAAAAACACAAACCACGCGTAATTTCGACTTTTACGACATTAAACACACATTTTGGTCTCGTTTTTATTTGTTTTAAGAGGTAAAAGGATGTGTGTTTTCACACTTATTAAATCCACTACACTTGACCATTGCAATGACCTCATGCAATGCATTAATTTCAAAGCAAGATTTACATTTTCCTCATAATTAACCTACCTTGGCCTTTATTACATACTACGACACTAAGGAAACTAAAAAGATAGAAAAATTCGAAATTGTTTGATGGAAGAAACTTGTAAAGAAATCAAACACTTAAGTTAGGGCTCTTTGGTGTCATGAATATTAATCACCCTCAAGTTTCACGTTTCCTACACCAAGCTTAAAAACGATATCATTGTTATTATAAGTTAGTAAAGCTAGCACTTACTTATGTGGTTCAATTATTCACTTAGACCCCCTGATTCCTATGTGTATCTCTTATATTTTATTTTTGTCTTGAATGATCACGAGGATGCATTTTTGACTTATTTTGATAGTTTATTTAGACAGAAAATAAAGTAGGATGATTTAATCAATAGTTAGCTAAAGGACAAAATATTTTAAAACTGTTTCTTGAAATCTCATAAATTTCATATCTTGGCATAACTCGTTTCACGATTTGAGACCTTTCTTGGACCGATATTTGGCATTTACTTCATACTTCGAATCTTGAGAGACCTTCTTGAAATAATGGTCTTCTCTTCATAATTTGAATTTCTCCACTTGAAGTTTTTGAGAGATTCTTCAAACTTGGAGCACGACTTCTTCATTTTTCTTCAATCTTTATTTGGGATTTTGATATACAACGATCTGCCTCCTTTTCGGACATGGATCTATTTATCCTCATACCTTGTTAGGGTCTTTTTGGATAGACTTCTCCATGATCTTTATGGATGTAATTGCTTCTCGTTGTGTGTCTCGATCCTTCATATTGATTTTTGAATAATGATTCTTCACATCATCTTGGATCTTTAGCAACAAAATAGAGCCCTCATGCCTTGTTAGGGCCGTTTTGGACTTGCCAATCTTCGCATCCCGCTTCAATAAGTTATGCCTTGGCTATGAACTCTGATTAATCCCGATCAACTTTTAAACGATCTTGGGCTACAAGCTAAGTAACGTTTAAAATCGTACGACCTTATTTATTGCATTTATTTATTGATGATGGGAGAAAAAGCTCATAATTAACTCACATAAGTTCATGAAAGAATACAAAACTTATAATTTACTCTATCATCTCACGTTCTCCACAATTTAAAATCCCAAGGAATGAGACTCGTAGATGCTTAGCCTAATAAACCAATTAAGGACCATATGGTTAAGGATACTAGCTAGAGTAAACTCAAATAACCAAACTAGAATTGAGTCAAAATATTCACGACGGGCCTAATATATCAAAGACATCTAAACTCGTTAAAACCATCTTGTTTAATAATTTATTCATGAAATGAAATAAATACATACGGTGAAAGAAAGTTAACGAAAACAAAGGAAAATACTACTAGGCCAAAATAGATCAAAAATTGAAAATTGTCGAAAAATAAAAATTTCCAGTTAAAATGAGGCCATATTCATGGAAAAGCCCACTTAACTTCGATAGAAGTCTCCCCTACACTGAATATAAACATTTTCCTTAATGTTTAAGCATGTGAGGGTAAACTTCCCTACACTTAGGACATTATGCACGTTGTTTAAATCATGCTAAAGAAGAGACAACTAAAGTGATCCCCATGTAACATTTATGATATGAAATATTGAATCAAAAGAGTTTAGGATGGAACCTGGAAGACGGGTACACGGAATCACGGGTCGTCAAAAGTCATCAAAAGTGGATCTTTGAAAGCTCTAATCCCTGCACATCATAAGAAACAAACCAACAAACACCTACGTGGCTCCCCTACACTTATTATGAAAACGGATAAAAAAAGATAGATCATCGGGTTGCTTCCCGAGAAGCGCTTGTTTTTGTTAACCGAGTCATGAGCCTGACTCGAGCCCGAATACTATGGTGAAAAAATCATAGAAGACTTGAAGAAAATCCGTTGGGGTCAAATACATGGTTCTCATCCAACAGGTAGCATAAGCCTAAAGTGAAGAGCATAAGCGAAAGTAGAGTAGGCGAGGTTCCCTTAAGAAAATGTTGAGCACGATGATAGAAGGTGTGGTAAGGTGAAAGCATAGCTCCATATATTCCAAAAGTATTTCCTTTTATTGCATCAGATGGATACTAAGATGGCTCAAAAACTGTGATATCCGGATCGAACACCTTTTCCTTTAGGGGAAAATAAGAATGACACTCAGTAGACCTTGAAGAAGATTCGCCCATATACCGCACAATCTCATCCGAAGAAGGTGGAAAGAGAGGTGTCAAAACATAAGTACTGCGAATGTTAGTGTCGTCCGTTTTCTTCTTCTTTGAAACGAGTTTCTTAACATCTGAAGGAGGGTAGAGGCCATAATCAATATCCAAAGTAGGATAATCATGCTCGTTAGGAAAGTAAGCATTAAGAAAGGTGGCGAAATATTCCTCAAAAGAGTAATCCTCTAAAGTAGTATTAAACATTGTTGGTGGAAGATCCTCATCAAAGATAGGAGCAAAAACATCATCAGAAGACACAACACTTGAAGAATCACTCTAAAGAGTGTCAACATCATCAAAGTCATCATAAATCGGCATGTTTTCATACTCAGAAGTAGAATCATCATATTCATCAAAAATTGGTGGAGCATCCAAATCGGAAGTATAATCATCATATTCATCATAGATTGGTGGAGAATCTAAATTTGGAAGAGAATCATCAGAATTGTCCACATGTTCTTGAAAAAGTGGATTATCATAGAAAGTCTTAAAAAGAGGATTGTTGTGTAGCACAAAATCAACAAGATTTGTAGTTTCCAAAGGAGTTGTAACAAGCTCGCCTTGAAGCACATCAATCATTTTCACCGATTATTTTCCATTGGATTTGCTTGTAATCTTCCCCCATTTTAAACACTTGTTGATCATTCCTGACCCTAAGAATTAGCTCACCTTCGACAACATTGACTAAAGCTTTTCCGGTACGTAAAAATGGGCGTCCAGGTATTATCGGAATACGAGGATCCATTTCATAATCAACAACAACAAAATCAACCAGAAAAGTGAAGGTATCAACTTTAGCAATAACATCTTCGACGATACCAACGGGGTAAGCGAGAGTTCGATTGGCTAGCTCATGGGTCATACGAGTTGGTATAAGATCGGGTAATGCTAACTTCATCCAAACACTTAGAGGCATTAAATTGATACTAGCCCCGAGATCGGCTAAGGCAGTACAATTTTTTATTTGAGAAAATGAACAAGGTAACACAAAACGACCGGGATCTCCAAGTTTCTCAGGAAGTTCTTTGTGAAGGACTGCAGAACAATTTTCATTTAATCGAGTATTGACAAACTCATCCATCTTCTCCTTCTTACTAAGCAACTCCCATTTGGACAAGTGCTTCAACAAGGCTAATGTTAAAGTTCATTTGTGTGATCATCTTCAAAAAGGAAGTTGTCACACCCCCAAATTCACTGCAGCGGAAGACTTGCTTTGGGGACTTGTGACTTCATGAGTATTCGAGAGCTTGATCTGAGAACGACCTCTACATGCCAAAAACCATAAAGTAGACTCCAAATAATCCACTTAGTCAAGTACCTGAAATACATGCTTAAAAATGTCAACATAAAGTTGGTGAGTTCATAAGTTTGTTTTAAAACGTTTATGAAAAATTAGAGTTTTACCGACCACTGCACCTTGCAGTAAAATATATGAGTTTAAAAATCACAGTTTCTGTTAAATAAACTTTCTTCGATAATTTCAAAGTTTATTAATAAAAACAAAGTTTATTGATAAAAACAGAGTTTACTGATAAAAGCAGAGTTTAGTGATAGTAAATATAGCTTACTGATAACAACAGAGTTTTCTGGAAATAAATAGAGTTTTCTGATAAAACAGAGTTCACAGATAATTGTTAGCGTATTCTGATAAAAACAAAGCTCACTGATAAATAATAAAGTTTTCCAATAGAATAAAATTGTTTAATGAACCACAAGATTTTCCGACCACTTAGTGACAATATAACAAATACAAAGTCACTAAATAAAATAAGGCATTTATTATTGTCTAAGCTCATGATACCGATGCGTTAACAACACCGGTAGTATAATCACATAATGCAGCCCCTACGGATTCCTAACCCACGACATCCGTCCACAGACTCAAATGAAACTGTGCCCGCTTGTCCTCTGTTGGACCAAGCCGGACAGGGGCGTCAACCCCGATAGATCTATCCATAACATTCGCGCTTTCGACCGGTCATCCGATCTGAAATTAACGGTTCATGATAATGGGCCAAAGTAATTGGGTTAAAGCGGGACTTAGACCAATACATAAACGAGTATATGCACTTGTGTTCATTCTTGCAACCATTGTCTCTACCCGAGAACCAGTGAAAAACAGTTAAAGTTTTGGGCTAAGGAACTCATAATAGAAATTATAGTATCAGCATTCACAAGTATAACAATTAAAGGAGTTGACTACTCAGCACGTAACAATTAAACCAGTTTAAATATAGTTTATGACCAACAAAGTAAGCTTAACAATAGCTTATGACAATCAAGTAGTTTATAAACAGTTATAGACAACCAAACAAGTTTAATATCAGTTTTTGACCAAAGCATGTACCTCCCCCAAAGAGCAATTATAAAACATTTATAATTCAATTTAAAGCAAGAAAAGGTGGGGTATGAACTCACCTTGACGTAGTAGCGCAAAAGATAGTGATGCTAATAATATGCTCCGCAAAAACTTAAATCGAAGCGGCTCGGTCATGGTGTTGTGGTTTACTAATCGGCTAATTCTAAAAAAAAACGTGTAATTATGTTCCCGATAGATATGTACATCAACGTGGCCCGTTGATAAAATATTTAAGTTTCAAGTTATAGTAGTTTGATGGTTGGTTAAATAAAATGAATAACATGGCCTCACACCAAATATTTAATGTATTACGTACACATTACGTATATCCAAACGATTATATAATTCATATGTTGAGTCATATAATAGAGATAATAATCTTACAAAATAAATTAAAGTAATATTTAGTTCGTATTCATCGAAGATCGTGATAAAAATAATTAAACAACATAGTTCGACACATTTTAAATAAAATCACCACTTAATTAATAATTGACACTTTTAGGTAAAAAGTATAACTTATCGGTTTACAAATATAATATTGGTTTATTTTATCGGTTTATCAATATAATGGTAGTTTGTATCGAATAAAATATAAAGTATAAGATTTTATAGAAATTGTGACGTGACCTATTCGTTTATAAAAAGTTTTCCATATTAACCAATTCTCAATGTTTTTCATTTTTCCTAAACAATCTATGTTACTCAAATCACGTTTTAACATATATCAAATTACTAAATAAATCACTATAATTAAGTAAACCGAACACAACCTATGTGTTGTAAATCAAAAAGCCAAACGCCCGATGTGAGCTATTTAAACACGTATTTAAAAGTATAATTATTTTTATAGTTCTCATAATATCAGTAGTATTCAACGTTTTCATTTAACCATATACATACCACCGTTTAATCCGTTTTTATAATTAATAAAACTATATAAGTTATTAGACGATTTCTAAACCACAACCAACCATGGATCGTAATCGCGCCCGGTACTCAAACCCTTGCAATCCCGCGTCTAAACGCAACTGAATCTAATAATCAACAAACCAAACACCCCTTGATAATTTTCAGCAGCCCCAAACACCCCCTGGTGACGTTTCTGCTGCACCAAACGCACCCTGTGGATTTTCTGCGGCACCAAACGAACTCCTGCTGCTGATAAACAGCGAACCCAAAACCCTCTTCGTCCTCATTTCTGCCCCGAGCCAACGTCCTTGTTGTAGTCATTTCTGCTCTCCACGCACCCTGCTGATGTTATAACCCGAACCAAACGTGCCTTGATGTGTTCCTTCCTGCCCGCACCAAACGCACCCTCTTGCTGATCCGAACGCACACTCGTGGTGTTATCGACAAAACCACGACGCACCCCTTGCGTAAAAATCAGAATCAAAGACCCCCCGCTGGTCTTTCTGCCAAAACAAACACCTCCCCACTGATATCCACATCAATAAAACTACCACTCCTGCTGGTACTGCGGTAACCCAAAACACACGTACAAACACCCTTTTATGGGTCGTTTTTCTGCAATAAAACAAACACATCCCTGCCGGTGACGAACCCTAGTACTGGTGCAATCGGATCCCACATCTCGTGGCGATGGGGGATGGCGGCTAAGTCTGTATGTTGGTGAAGTGGCGATGAAACCGCGGCTGGTGGCATCAAAGTGGTGACTGCTGGTCGTGGCTAAGGACCATGACGATGGTAATATAAGGTGGTGAGGGTGGTTCAAACAGGTGGTAAAACCACGGTTGGCCAGATCGTGGTGGATCTATGGTCAACATAGTGCGATATGGAGGCGAGTGTAGGGATGACAGATCCGCAGCAGTGTGACGACGTGGCCAAAAGCCATAATAGATGATGGTGGCTGGTGGGACGGTAGAAACAGTGGTGGTTGTCTATGGTTGTGGCTAGAGCGTGGTTAATCACCACGAACATGGTGGTTTAGGGGTAATAGATGAAGGATCGAACGATGCATAATATAGATCTATCTGATCTGTTAATTTAAAGTGATGGTGGAGTTTTCCGGCGGCTGGAATAACTGGCCAGAAAAGAAAGTGGCGCCGGAAAGTTTAAGTGTGGTGGCTAGGGTTTTGTGTGTGTAAATATTAGGGTTAGTGTTTGTTAGAAAATGAATAAAATGGTTATTATTTTTAATTTATATCAAAATAAAAGTGCAAAATGTATATAGTTGAGGGTTGAAAGTGTAACTAGTTACTAGCTTTTCTTTTATCCTGTTAAAACGTAATTCGGGACTCGATCGGGTTTGCTAAATTTGATTTGTTTTATGAAATTTGTTCCGTTGTTTTTAGAATGGTTTTTCCAATAAAGTAGAGTATCTACTCGACTAATTTTTGTAATCGTCTACATTTTTATTTAAAATAATTACCAATTATCGGTTACCTTGAATAGTTCGCGTTCAAAGAATTTTTGTAATTGCATTTGGATATTCTCGTTTTTAACGTACGTTATTAAAATTTAACAACAAATATAATTACAATATAAAATAATTTAATAAATCTTTTATCAAATATCTTAAAAAAATTAAATATAAATTTAATTGTATCGCGTCTGTTCTCAGATTTTTGCGTAGTCCTTTACAATATGTAAGATAAACTCCTGTTTTCGAATCAAATAACTTTGATATCGCTCGAGAACGAATTTTTATTAATAAATAATATAATTTATTATTATTTAATGTCTAGAAAATTCCCGGTTGTAACAGTACATCCGTGTTATTTGGTGTTCGTCCTCGAACTCAATCGTTGTTACCCTAATAAAAGTGTAGAGAAAATGATTTTGAAGTTATACCCTAGTGTTACATCGAATATACTTATAGTTATTCACAGATAAGTCTGTCCAAAGTTTTTTTTTTTTTATTTGTGTTATCCACCAATAGTAGAAAGGGATATATCTGAGCGGTTCTACATGTCAATATGACAAATCGGCCCTCGTTAATATAACGATAAAAGGAAAACAATTCGAAACGAAGTGTCTAGAAGTTCGTCAGCTCTTAAAAGATTACAATGGTTCACCACCGCCAGCCCGTTAGGTTCACGTCGATCAGTATACATTCAGAAAAGATTCTCGTAACAATTCACGAATCAAACGAAGTTTAAAAATCACTCGTCAAAACGTCGTAATGATAACATAACAGGACGAAATACGATATATTCGTATGGACAAATCCTGAGTTAAAAGAAATACACTCCAAAATGGAATACTGATATTTGCATACAAGAGCGTCATAATCTATGCAAATATGTTATTATAAACTCATGGTTCGGTGATTTTGATGATTTCTTTATTCAAATGCAAAGGAGTCCCAATACATTTCAATAAAAACTTCATAAATCATCCTACTTAAGTGTCACCGGCAAAATACCCAATTCAAAATCGTTAGAATCTCTCAACGATATTATCCAAAATTACAAAAAGCAAAGAGTATGAGTTGAAAATAAGTCGTCTTCCATAAGTAGACGTTTCAAACGTACCGGATCGAAGAACATAAGTGTCGATAGGCGGTAAAGCAGTCGTAGACGTATATCAAGTAAATAAACTCACGGTTATAAGTAGGATACGTATATAGTAGTCGATTCTAAATAAGCAATTATCCAATCACCCAAATCTTCTCATCCTCGAGGAAGACTCATCAAACATTAATCTGAATAGTAACTTATCATAACCCAACCTCGAAACTCACTCACAAAGAATGGCTCGGGTTTTGTTATGAATTATTACACATCTCAACCTTTCGATGACTCAGCTCGACTCTGAAAATACAACACATTCCCAATTAACACGTAAGACTACGAGTCTTACCCACACCCGAGGTAATTCGTCAAAAATCATAGGCTGTGTAACATCCCATACTTAATTCCATCTCGCACTCAATCAAACATGAGGCCCACTGAGGCATAGTTAAGTATTGTTACACCTCTCAACCTTTTTGAATGAATTAGCTCGAACTTGGGGATTACTCACGACCAATCGTCAACTAAAAATTACATAATGTCTCTAAGTTTTGTTATAAACAGATACGCGGGACCATTGTGTAACTCACAATGCCCAATGAAGGTTCTAACGTTCATATATAAAAGCATATTATATGTCTAAGCGCACTAATCAAGCAATCGAACTCACGTAAACAAGTAATCACATGGCAGACAACAAAGCAATAACAAACATGTATTGTAAGTACTCATATAGAAGCGGAATAAGTATGATGTGATGAGTGTTACTAATAAATAAAATTGAGAGCCGGTTATAGTCTAGAATTACTAATGCAACCTAGTTCTCTATAACCAAAGCTCTGATACCAATCTGTCACACCCCCAAATTCACTGCAGCGGAAGACTTGCTTTGGGGACTTTTGACTTCATGAGTATTCGAGAGCTTGATC
Source organism: Glebionis coronaria (assembly GCA_025667525.1). Lineage (NCBI taxonomy): Eukaryota > Viridiplantae > Streptophyta > Magnoliopsida > Asterales > Asteraceae > Glebionis > Glebionis coronaria. Next base: position 422,150,194 of record CM046874.1, on the reverse strand, counting down.
TGAGAACGACCTCTACATGTCAAAAACCATAAAGTAGACTCCAAATAATCCACTTAGTCAAGTACCTGAAATACATGCTTAAAAATGTCAACATAAAGTTGGTGAGTTCATAAGTTTGTTTTAAAACGTTTATGAAAAATTAGAGTTTTACCGACCACTGCACCTTGTAGTAAAATATATGAGTTTAAAAATCACAGTTTCTGTTAAATAAACTTTCTTTGATAATTTCAAAGTTTATTAATAAAAACAAAGTTTATTGATAAAAACAGAGTTTACTGATAAAAGCAGAGTTTACTGATAGTAAATATAGCTTACTGATAACAACAGAGTTTTCTGGAAATAAATAGAGTTTTCTGATAAAACAGAGTTCACAGATAATTGTTAGCGTATTCTGATAAAAACAAAGCTCACTGATAAATAATAAAGTTTTCCAATAGAATAAAATTGTTTAATGAACCACAAGATTTTCCAACCACTTAGTGACAATATAACAAATACAAAGTCACTAAATAAAATAAGGCATTTATTATTGTCTAAGCTCATGACACCGAAGCTTTAACAACACCGGTAGTATAATCACATAATGCAGCCCCTACGGATGCCTAACCCACGACATCCGTCCACAGACTCAAATGAAACTGTGCCCGCTTGTCCTCTGTTGGACCAAGCCGGACAGGGGCGTCAACCCTGATAGATCTATCCATAACATTCGCGCTTTCGACCGGTCATCCGATCTGAAATTAACGGTTCATGATAATGGGCCAAAGTAATTGGGTTAAAGCGAGACTTAGACCAATACATAAACGAGTATATGCACTTGTGTTCATTCTTGCAACCATTGTCTCTACCGGAGAACCAGTGAAAAACAGTTAATGTTTTGGGCTAAGGAACTCATAATAGAAATTATAGTATCAGCATTCACAAGTATAACAATTAAAGGAGTTGACTACTCAGCACGTAACAAGTAAACCAGTTTAAATATAGTTTATGACCAACAAAGTAAGCTTAACAATAGCTTATGACAATCAAGTAGTTTATAAACAGTTATAGACAACCAAACAAGTTTAATATCAGTTTTTGACCAAAGCATGTACCTCCCCCAAAGAGCAATTATAAAACATTTATAATTCAATTTAAAGCAAGAAAAGGTGGGGTATGAACTCACCTTGACGTAGTAGCGCAAAAGATAGTGATGCTAATAATATGCTCCGCACAAACTTAAATCGAAGCGGCTCGGTCATGGTGTTGTGGTTTACTAATCGGCTAATTCTAAAAAAAACGTGTAATTGTGTTCCCGATAGATATGTACATCAACGTGGCCCGTTGATAAAATGTTTAAGTTTCAAGTTATAGTAGTTTGATGGTTGGTTAAATAAAATGAATAACATGGCCTCACACCAAATATTTAATGTATTACGTACACATTACGTATATCCAAACGATTATATAATTCATATGTTGAGTCATATAATAGAGATAATAATCTTACAAAATAAATTAAAGTAATATTTAGTTCGTATTCATTGAAGATCATGATAAAAATAATTAAACAACATAGTTCGACATATTTTAAATAAAATCACCACTAAATTAATAATTGACACTTTTAGGTAAAAAGTATAACTTATCGGTTTACAAATATAATATTTGTTTATTTTATCGGTTTATCAATATAATGGTAGTTTGTATCGAATAAAATATAAAGTATAAGATTTTATAGAAATTGTGACGTAACCTATTCGTTTATAAAAAGTTTTCCATATTAACCAATTCTCAATGTTTTTCATTTTTCCTAAATAATCTATGTTACTCAAATCACGTTTTAACATATATCAAATTACTAAATAAATCACTATAATTAAGTAAACCGAACACAACCTATGTGTTGTAAATCAAAAAGCCAAACGCCCGATGTGAGCTATTTAAACACGTATTTAAAAGTATAATTATTTTTTAGTTCTCATAATATCAGTAGTATTCAACGTTTTCATTTAACCATATACATACCACCGTTTAATCCGTTTTTATAATTAATAAAACTATATAAGATATTAGCCGATTTCTAAACCACAACCAACCATGGATCGTAATCGCGCCCGGTACTCAAACCCTTGCAATCCCGCGTCTAAACGCAACTGAATATAATAATCAACAAACCAAACACCCCTTGATAATTGTTAGCAGCCCCAAACACCCCCCTGGTGACGTTTCTGCTGCACCAAGCGCACCCTGTGGATTTTCTGCGGCACCAAACGAACTCCTGCTGCTGATAAACAGCGAACCCAAAACCCTCTTCGTCCTCATTTCTGCCCCGAGCCAACGTCCTTGTTGTAGTCATTTCTGCTCTCCACGGACCCTGCTGATGTTATAACCCGAACCAAACGTGCCTTGATGTGTTCCTTCCTGCCCGCACCAAACTCACCCTCTTGCTGATCCGAACACACACTCGTGGTGTTATCGACAAAACCACGACGCACCCCTTACGTAAAAATCAGAACCAAAGATCCCCCGCTGGTCTTTCTGCCAAAACAAACACCTCCCCACTGATCAACAACAATAAAACCATAGTAATCCACATCAATAAAACTACCACTCCTGCTGGTACTGCGGTAACCCAAAACACACGTACAAACACCCTTTTATGGGTCGTTTTTCTGCAATAAATCAAACACATCCCTGCCGGTGAAGAACCCTAGTACTGGTGCAACCGGATCCCACATCTCCTGGCGATGGGGGATGGCGGCTAAGTCTGTATGTTGGTGAAGTGGCGATGAAACCGCGGCTGGTGGCATCAAAGTGGTGACTGCTGGTCGTGGCTAAGGACCATGACGATGGTAATATAAGGTGGTGAGGGTGGTTCAAACAGGTGGTAAAACCACGGTTGGCCAGATCGTGGTGGATCTATGGTCAACGTGGTGCGATATGGAGGCGAGTGTAGGGATGACAGATCCGCACCAGTGTGACGACGTGGCCAAAAGCCATAATAGATGATGGTGGCTGGTGGGACGGTAGAAACAGTGGTGGTTGTCTATGGTTGTGGCTAGAGCGTGGTTAATCACCACGAACATGGTGGTTTACGGGTAATAGATGAAGGATCGAACGATGCATAATATAGATCTATCTGATCTGTTAATTTAAAGTGATGGTGGAGTTTTCCGGCGGCTGGAATAACTGGCCAGAAAAGAAAGAGGCGCCGGAAAGTTTAAGTGTGGTGGCTAGGGTTTTGTGTATGTAAATATTAGGGTTAGTGTTTGTTATAAAATGAATAAAATGGTTATTATTTTTAATTTATATCAAAATAAAAGTGCAAAATGTATATAGTTGAGGGTTGAAAGTGTAACTAGTTACTAGCTTTTCTTTTATCCTGTTAAAACGTAATTCGGGACTCGATCGGGTTTGCTAAATTTGATTTGTTTTATGAAATTTGTTCCGTTGTTTTTAGAATGGTTTTTCCAATAAAGTAGAGTATCTACTCGACTAATTTATTGTAATCGTCTACATTTTTATTTAAAATAATTACCAATTAACGGTTACCTTGAATAGTTCGCGTTCAAAGAATTTTTGTAATTGCATTTGGATATTCTCGTTTTTAACATACGTTATTAAAATTTAACAACAACTATAATTACAATATAAAATAATTTAATAAATCTTTTATCAAATGTCTTAAAAAAATTAAATATAAATTTAATTGTATCGCGTCTGTTCTCAGATTTTTGCGTAGTCCTTTACAATATGTAAGATAAACTCCTGTTTTCGAATCAAATAACTTTGATATCGCTCGAGAACGAATTTTGATTAATAAATTATATAATTTATTATTATTTAATGTCTAGAAAATTCCCGGTTGTCACAAAAGTAATTTAAGAATCCTCCTTAGTGAGCACTTTGCACTTGTCTAACCGAGAAGGATAAGGGATATCAGATTTAGGAGGTGTAGGTGGAGAAGGTGAAGGTTGAGATTTTGAAGGTTGAGAGGTTGAAGGTTGAGAGGGTGAAAGGTTTGTCTTGGGTACTTTTTCAGTAAGAGATGGAGACGATAATGGAGAAATAGTACTAGGTATGGTAGTAGGAGGGATAAATTGGGGCGGAGGAGGTGTAACTAGAGTAACTGGGGGAGGGATAGAAGGTCCTACTAAAGTTCCTATCCGTGGACTCATGCATTTCCTTTAATTTCTTATATTGTAACGAAATCTTTTGAAGAACTAAGTCCATTTGCGGATTAGGTAAATTGAACCCTTGTTGTGGAAAACCTTGGTTTGGGTATTAGTTGTTTGGTGAAAAACCTTGAGGATTAAAACCTTGGTTTGAATAGCCTTGATTTTGCACTTGATAAGTTCCTTGATTTTCATTATAGCCCCTCACATTTTCATTTTGTTGAAAATTAGCTCGTGGTAGCCCTTGGTTGTTTTGGGTGGGTGGAGGTGGTCTTTGTTGAAAACCTGGTGGAGCCAAATAATTTGTGGATTTAAATGACAAATGATTAACATCGACATTCGGCTTGAAATGAACCCTCTCAGTGTTGTTGTAAGAATACACTTCCCCGTGAGATTGGTCATAAGCCTTATCACAATTAGCATAAGAGTGTGGCCCACTACATGTTTCACAAGTCACATTAAGAGCATTCACATGTTGACTAGGGGTGTTTTGAAGTTGTAAGGAAAGTTTAGTCACTATTGAAGTAAGTGCTTGAATTTAGTTGTTGGTCTCACTATCACTAGTACTAGCCATAGTAGCCCTTACACTTTTAGTTAGCACTTTGGCCTTGTTCTCAGTTATATCCCAAGAAACTTGTGTTTTTTACTAGAATGTTACCCCCAGAAGCACTATTTAGTTAATCTTGGTCATTCAAACTTAATCCATTATAAAAAGTATTAATTTGATGCACTTTAGTAAAACCGTGTTGTGGACACTTCCTTAAAAGTTCCTTAAAAAGATCCCAAGATTCACTAAACGTCTCACCGTACTTTTGTTCAAAATTAATGATATCATTCCGCAAAGTGGTAGTATGTGAGGGTGGAAATAAGTAATTAATGAATTTGGTCTCTAAGTCCGCCCATGTGGCAATACTTTGGGATGGTTCCTTATCAAGCCATGCTCGGGCTTGTCCCTCGAGAGAGAAAGGAAATAGGAGAAAACGAATTGCCTGTTGTGAAACCCCATGGTATTTCATAGTATTAGTTTTGAGGATTTTAAATTAAACCCTAATTCTCTCTCCACTATGGGGGATTTCAAACCCCTTTTTCTGCGATTCTAATTTGATTAACTAATTCATATCATTCATTGAATAAAGACAGTTTAATTCCTTGATTCTGTTATTATCTCATCAAGTAATCGTGATAAGACATAGGCAGTGATTTCGGTTGTGATCGATTACCTCGTGGGATGTAATATTATTACGGTTGTTTAAATCGTCTTTATTTGATTTGACATAGATTACTTATTTCCTGGTTAGTTTTGCGTTGTGGTTCCTGGATCGACTATAGTATAGGGTTTTTGTGACTGTTTGGTTATTAGGGCTCATATTGAATATTATTATTTTATTGATTTGTTTAATGGCTGACGACTAGGGTCTCTGTAGGAGTGGTTTTAGCCCTAGCTTTTAGTGTTTTGGGGCTGTTTGTTCTCTGGTGTTTCGTGTTTGGGAGAGATGGATGAGTCAGATAAGGCTATGAGTACTGATAAGGGGACGACGTGCGAGGTATGTTCGATGCTTGATGCAGTTAAAAGCTATTTTGCAACAACTAAATTACATAATGTAGACGAGAAAATACTAGGGAAGGATGAGAAGCCCATGTGTAAAGTTGTGAGACAGGTAGGGTTTGTTGAAACAGTGACTGAAAGTCTTCCAAAACCTAGTAATGATCAAAAGCAATCATTTGCGGCTATGGTTGGTACAGTGACTGCACGAAAGAAGGTCAATTTTAGGTTTTTGGAAAGTGAGGAGTAGGGTGAGGATATGAATTTCATGTTACCTCTTGATACAATGGCGGCTGTACATGGTAAATTTGCTAACTGGCTGGTGGGATTTTTCGTGGGGCGTAGTGTAGCATTCCCTCTTGTGGAGATTTATGCGAAGAATAGTTGGAGCAAGTATAGGTTCCAAAAAGTTATGAAAGATGAAGAAGGTGTGTTCTATTTCAAATTTACTTCTATTACCGGTCTTGAACAAGTGTTGGAAAATGGACCATGGATGATCCGTAATCATCCAATTATATTGTGCAAATGGGAGCCGAATTTGGATTTGAACAAGGACAAGTGACTAAGTTACCAGTGTAGGTGAAAATTCACAAGGTACCAATTGTAGCATATTTAGAAGATGGGCTTAGTCTTATTTCCACCAAGATTAGGAAACCGTTAGCACTAGACTCATTTACGAGCTCTATGTGTTCAGAACCGTGGTGGAGACTAGGATTTGCACGGGCTATGATTTAGGTTAGTGCGGAGAAAGAACTTAAAAGGGAGGTTGTGATAGGGTTTCCAAATATTGAGGGGAATGGATGTTTAAAATTTAAAATAAGTGTTGAGTATGAATGGACTCCCCCATTGTGCTCGGATTGTCACGTGTTTGGTCACACTTTGGAGACTTGCCCTAAACATGTCAAGGTTGAAGAGCCACTAAAACCTAGTACTCAAACTCAAGAGGATGGATTCAAGGTTGTAAGTGGAAGAAGACGTAATGGTAAGAACAAATGGGATGTCTCTAAGTAGAAAACGTTTGAGTATAGGCCTAAACCTCCTGTTAAGGCTGATATTTTGAAGAAGGGAGTGAGTACTAACAAGTCTTTTGTTGCATTGAATATCAGTGAGTCTATTAATACTGAGATGACCGAATCAAGTGGAAGCAAGGCTGCTGATGCTACTACATTTCATGGGGAAGATTCTGAGAGTGAAGTTGAAGAAATTTTTGCGGAGGAAAATCCTAATTTAAAGGGGGCAAGCACTCCCTCTCATACGGTTTCTCATGATTAGTGCTGGTTGTTGGAATATAAGGGGCTTGAAACGTGTCCCTAAACAATTAGATGTTTGGCAAGTTGTGGCGGAAAATAACCTAAGTGTGTGTGATGTATTAGAGTCGCATGTTGATATATCTAATTTATATCAAGTTTGTTCTAAAGTTTTTAAGTCTTGGGACTCGACTTCGAATGCGAACCTATACTTGAAAGGGTGTCGTATTCTTGTTGAGTGGAATATGGATGAGTTGGATCTTCTTGTTGTCAGTTGATACATGGGTTTGCCTCGTATGAAAGTTCGTTGAACCCGATCTTTTCGAATTGATTACAAGTAATTAGTGCGACTCAGTCGTTCTTGGTGGACAAATAAAATGGTTTGATTATCTATTTTAAACTAAAAGCGAATATGAAAATGTCGTTGAGTAAAAATAAAAGCTTTAAAAATTAAACTAAAAATTACTAGAAAAACACTTGGTAAAAACAGAGATTTCGGGAAGCGTGCAATTTTTGGAAATTAAAACGTAATAAATTTAAAACTTGAAAACTTGGTAAAAAATAAACTAAGATAAAATTCGTTTAAAAATAACAGTAAGTAAAAATGCGGGAAAAATTAAATTTGAAATTTAAATAAAATATAAAAACGAAAAATGAAATAGGATCGCAGTCAATGCGATCGTGGTGCTTGATCGTATCCTGGATCACAATCAATGCGATCGTACTGGTGATCGTACTCCACCACGATCGTGACTTTAGATCGTACTCCCAGTGATCGCAGCCTACGATCGTAGCCTAGTGATCGTAGTATAGGTGATCGCACTCAATGCGATCGTAACCAGTGATTGCACCTAAACAATCGCAGCCACAGATCGCACTCAATGATCGTACCCACGATCGAAAGAAGTGATCGTGGTGAGGATTAATGAGTGTGATCGTAGTGAACGATCGTACTTGGTGATCGTAGTAATGGATCGCAAGTAGAAACCCTAGGGGTTTATGCGATCACACTTACTTGATCGTAACTGGTAAAACACTTAAGCATATTATAATGGAAATCAAAGAGCAAATAAGCCGAAAATGAATAAGCCAAAATAAGCAAGATGAATAAGCACTTAATCAAATCTTAACCGAATAAAAACAAGCATAAACTTAAAGACTTTCAAACACGAATTAAGCAAACTTTATAAATCAAACTTTAAAAACACTAAACTTTTAAGAAAACTTAAAAGACAATAAGCTATATACGAAATAAGCCAATAAGCACAACAAGCTTAAAGCTTAAACCGTATAAAAACTTAGTAGGGAATAAAAAGATAAACTTTTTAATCACAAAAACATCAAAATCAAACACGAATCAAGAACATTTCGGATCAAAGATAAATCAAAATCAAGAAAGGTAGAAGAAGATTAAAGATTAAAAGCTTAAACTTGAACTTTTGATTAATGAATTCCAAATACAAGGATGAAATAAAGCTTAAACTTGGAAGAAAAGATGAAGAAAAGATAAAAACTTAGTGAGAGAAAGTTAAAACTTTCTCTCTCTAAAAACTAAAGAAAGGAAAAATGAAAAATGCTAAAAATTAACTAACTAACACCCTCCTAATGTGTCATTAGGAGGGTATTTATAGGAGATGGGGAGGTGCATGTGCTTCCTTCTTTCTTTCTTTCTTTCTTCTCGATATGATTTTAATTCTTTGTGTTTCTCGACGTCGTCTCGGGATTTGTCGATGTAAATTGAACTTGTCTTATAATTTTCTTTTATAATTAGACTTTAGTTCTTCGACTTCATTAAACTTCCGTCTTTCGACTTTTTCTTCGATAAATCTTCACAATAGGCCTTGGACTTCCGTTCTTTATGCACTCTCGATCTTTTGACTTCGTCTTTTGTCTTTTTCTTCGATAAAAGCCTGTGATAGCCCATGTTTTCTTCCTTTTTCATCTTTTGGTCCTAAAACACAATAAAAACACAAACCACGCATAATTCCGACTTTTACGACATAAAATACACGTTTTGGTCTTGTTATTATTGGAAATAAGTGGTAAAAGGATAATTGTTTTCACACTTATTAAATCCCCTACAATTGACCATTGCAATGCCCTCATGCAATGCATTAATTTCAAAGAACGATTACATTTCTCATCATAAGTAACATACCTTGGCCTTTATTAAATACTAAACTATAAGGAAACTAAAAAGATAGAAGTATATACAAAACAAGTAAAGAAATCAAAAACTTACATTGGGGGTTTGGTTGTCATGAATGTTCATCATCCTCAAGTTTCACGTTCCCCATACCAAGCTTAAAAACGAGATCATTGTTATTATAAGTTAGCAGACTAACACAAATTCATGTGGCCCAATTATTTACTTAGACTCCCTTATTCGTAGGTGTATCTCTTATATTTTAATATTGTCTTGAATGATCACGAGGATGCATTGTTTGACTTATTTCGATAGTTATTTAGGCCAAAAATAGAGTGGGACGATTTGATCAATAGCTAGCTAAAGGACAAAATCTTTTAAAACTGCTTCTCGGGACCTCTTAAAGTTCATATCTTGGCATAACTCGCTTCACGATTTGAGACCTTTCTCGGACCGATATTTCGCAGCGACTTCATACTTCGAATCTTGAGAGACGTTCTTGAAATTATGGTCTTCTCTTCATATTAGGAATTTCTTCACTTTTTTGAGAAATTCTTCATATATGGACCACGACTTCTTCATTTTTCTCCAATCTTTATTTTGGACTTTGATATACAACGATCCGCCTCCTTTTAGGACTTGGATCTATTTATCCTCATACCTTGTTAGGGCCTTTTTGGATAGACTTCTCCATGATCTTTTGGGGAGTATTTGCTTTTCGTCGTGTGTCTCGATCCTTCATATTGATTTTCGATAAATGATTCTTCACATCACTTTTGGATCTTTTAGCAAAAAAATGTTGCCCTCATGCCTTGTTAGGGCCTTTTCGGACTCGCCAATCTTCGCATCCCGCTTCAATAAGTTATGCCTTGGCTATGAACTCTAATTAATACCGAGCAACTTTTAAACGATCTTGTGCTAGAAGTTAAGTAACTTTTCAAATAGTACAACCTTATTTATTGCAGATAAATTTATTACCAAGCGATGGGAGAAAAAGCTTATAATCAACTCACATTAATTCATGAAAGAATACCAAACTTATAATTAACTCTATCATCTCTCGTTCTCCACAATTTAAAATCTCTAGGAGTGAGAGTCGTGGATGCTTAGCCAATTAAATCAAAGTTTTGGGTTTTCGAGTCATCTATAGGATCTTGCAAATTCTTATACTTTTTCAAGTTTAGAATTCGCATTTTAAAGTTCCCTTGATAAACGACTCTCTAGGATCAATTATAGGAACTTGCGAAAATTTCTTGTTCTTAACCAGTGAGAGTTAAGACTTTCGCGTTTTAAAGTTCCCTATATTAAAGCCTAGCAAAACTTGACTTAAACACGTTAAGGATACTAGCTAGAGTAAACTTAGATAAGTAAACTCGGGTTGAGTCAAAATATTCACGACTTGAAAAATTTAAAACCACTTTATTAAACTTTATTTTTAGCAAAGAAAGTAAATAACGATAACAAAGGAAAACTACAAGGCCAAAATAGATTAAAAATTTTGAAAAATGTCAAAAAATCAAATTTTCCGGTTAAAATGAGGACAAATTAATGGAAAAGCCTACTTACTTCGAAAGAAGTCCCCCCTACACTTGATATAAAAATTGTCCTCAATGTTTAAGCATGTGGGAGTAAACTCCCCTAAACTTAGGACATTGTGCACTTTGTTTAAATCTTGCTAAGGGAAGGACAACTATAGTGATTTCAGTGTGACCATATAAGATATGAAATATTGAATCACGAGAGTTTAGGATAGAACCAGGAAGACGGGTACACTGGATCACGGTTCGTCAAAAGTCATTGAAAGTGCTCTTTGAAGCTTAAATCCCTGCACAACATAAGAAACAAGACAACAAACACATACAGGGCTCCCCTACACTTATTATGAAAACGGTAAAGGATAGATCAACGGGTTTCCTCCCTAGAAGCGCTTGTTTTTGTTAACCGAGTCACGAGCCTGACTCGAACTAGAATTAATTCAAGGGAAACGTGGTGAGGGATGGAATCATCTGATGAGAGATGTCCTCACCAAAGTACAACTTCACGCGCTGGCCATTCACTTTGAAGTTGGGACCATTTGGCTGAGAAAGCTCAATGGTGCCATAGGGGAAGACTTTGGCGACGGTGAATGGACCAGACCAACGGCTCTTCAGCTTGCCAGAGAAGATCTTCAACCGAGAGTTAAAGAGTAACACTTGATCACCAACGTGGGACTCTCGGTTCTTAATCCTTGCATCATTGATGAGCTTGGTTTTCTCCTTGTAGATCAATGAGTTCTCATAAGATTCATTCCTTAGTTCATTTAGCTCGTTGAGTTGAATCTTTAGAAGATCACCGGCTTTATTGATATCAAAATTCGCCACTTCAAGGCCCAGTATGCCTTATGTTCCAGCTCAATAGGGAGGTGTCATGCCTTCCCGTACACAAGACGATATGGAGTGCAGCCAATCGGCGTTTTATATGCGGTACGGAAAGCCCACAAAGCATCGTCTAACTTATCAGCCCACGAGGCACGATGCTCTCCCACAGTACGCTCAAGAATTCGCTTCAATCCACGGTTAGATATCTCGGCTTGACAATTTGTTTGAGGATTATAAGTGGTGGAAAGACGGTGATTGACACCGTACTTAGCCATGACTCGAGAAAATTGATCATTGCAAAAATGAGTCCCGCGGTCACTGATTATAGCACGAGGAACACCGAATCGAGCAAAAAGTTGTTTCAGAAAGTTCACAACCACCCTCGCATCGTTCGTAGGGAGAGCCTTAGCCTCAATCCATTTAGAAACGTAGTCAACGGCTACGAGGATGTACTTGTTCCCTCTAGATGATGGAAATGGCCCCATAAAGTCGATACCCCATACATCAAAGATTTCACATTCTTGTATGAAATTTTGAGGCATCTCATCTTTATGTGTGATCTTGCCTTAGCGTTGGCAAGCATCACAATTTTTAACCATCTCGTGAGCGTCACGATAAGTGGTGGGCCAATAGAATATCGAGTCAAACACTTTCTTCGCGGTGTAGTTGGGACTAAAGTGACCACCGGTGGGTCCTTTATGGCAAGCTTCGAGAATGTCTAAAGCTGCGGTCCATCAACACGCCGACGAATAATCAGATTAGCATATTGTTTGAAGAGATAAGGGTCATCCCAAAAGTAAGTCTTAATATCTTTAAAGAACTTCTTCTTTTGTTGGGATGTTAACCCTTCGATGAGAATACCGCCCGCTAAGTAGTTTGCAATGTCCGCAAACCACGGGTTGTCATCAAGATTCGAATTGATAGACATTAAGGCCTCAAGGGAAAAGAGTCGTTGATCTCTTGATTCGGATGATCCCCTTGATAAGGATCCTCAAGTCTACTTAGATGATCCGCGGCTAGGTTTTCCGCTCCCTTTTTGTCACGAATTTCAAGTTTAAATTCTTGAAGGAGGAAAACCCAACGAAGAAGTCTTAGCTTAGAATCTTGCTTAGTCAACAAGTACTTCAACGCGGAATGGTCGGTGTACACGATTGTGGTGGAAAGGACAAGATAGGGGCGAAATTTCTCAAAGGCATACACTACAGCTAAAAGCTCTTTTTCGATAGTGGTATAATGCAATTGAGCCCCCGTCATTGTCTTGCTAGCATAATGGATTGGTTGGAAGTGTTTGTTCACTCTTTGACCCAAAACCGCTCCAATGGCAAAGTTGCTAGCATCGCATATCAGTTCAAAAGGTAGCTCCCAATTAGGGGTAACCAAGACCGGTGCCTTAGTTAGCTTGTCCTTAAGAATATTGAAGGATTCAAGACACTCTTTAGAAAAGATAAAAGGGGTATTTTTTTCCAAGAGGTGGATCATCGGGCGAGCGATTTTAGAAAAATCTTGAATGAATCGACGATAGAAACCCGCATGACCAAGGAAACTTCTCACATCCTTCACGGTTGAAGGTGGAGGTAATTTTGCTATGACATCAACTTTAGCACGGTCCACTTCAAGACCGGCTTTTGAGATCTTATGTCCAAGCACAATGCCTTCTTTTACCACGAAATGGCATTTTTCCCAATTTAGAACAAGGCGGGTGTCTTCACACCGCTTAAGCATGTGTTCTAAATTGGCAAGGCAATGAGAGAAAGAATCACCATAGACCGAGAAATCATCCATGAAGACTTCCATAGTTTCTTCAACCATGTCATGGAAGATAGCCATCATACACTTTTGGAACGTCCCAGGAGCATTGCATAAGCCGAAAGGCATTCTTTTGTAAGCAAATGTTCCATAAGGACAAGTGAATGTGGTTTCTCTTGGTCTTTAGGATCGATGGGAATTTGAAAATACCCGGAGAAACCGTCTAAGAAGCAATAATAGTCATTACCCGCTAGACGTTCAAGCATTTGGTCCATAAAAGGAAGGGGAAAATGATCCTTTCTCGTAGCATCATTGATTTTGCGATAGTATATACAAACTCTCCACCCTGTAACGAGACGAGTAGGAATCAACTCGTTGTTTTCATTGGGAATAACGGTGATTCCGCCTTTCTTAGGCACACAATGGACCGGACTAACCCATGGTGAATCCGAGATAGGGTAGATCATTCCCGCATCAAGAAGTTTGATAACCTCTTTTTTGATAACGTCATGGATCTTGGGATTCACCCTTCTTTGGCTTTGAATAGTGGGTTTAAAGTCGTCCTCCATCAGAATTTTATGTGTGCAAAAGTGAGGATCAATTCCACGAATATCGGAGATTTTCCAAGCAATCGCTTTCTTGTGATTCTTCAGCACGGCGATAAGTCGAGATTTTTCGTCTTCATTCAAAACCTTTGCGATGATGACGGGTGACTTCTTATTGTCTTCAAGGAACACGTATTCGTGATGAGACAGTAGGTCCTTAAGCTCTAAATCCGGAGGATTTTCGATGGAAGGCGTAGCCAAATTCGGATCATCGATACAGATATCCTTAGGAGATGGTGGAGAAATATGGTCCTCATTGAGAAGTTTCTCAATGGTACGAATGTCTTCATCCCAATCAGTGGGAGAATCGTCATATTATAAGTCCACATCTCCCAAAGTTGCTTCAAATTCTTTGAAAAGGAAATCACTTTCTCCAAATGGAGTTAGTGATGGAGAAATAGAGGCAACGGTCCCAACAATGGGTAGAGAAGAAGAACCATTTTTACAAGCGTCTTTGAAATGTTCTTCACAAGCCTCATCAAGAACGTCAATGAAATTAACACTCTCGTTTTCAGAAGGTTGCTTAGAAAGTTTTCCCATGTTGAACACGATTTTATCGTCACCAACTCTCATGATTAATTCGCCCGTGGCTACATCGATGAGAGTGCGACCGGTCCACAAGAATGGACGTCCAACGATTAATGGAACATGGGGGTCCATCTCGTAGTCAACGACAACAAAATCCGCCGGGAAGGTGAATTTGTCGACACCAACGAAGACGTCTTCGGCTATCCCCACCGGATAAGCAACCGTACAGTTAGCTAATTCCAAAGTCATTCGTGTGGGGACTAGTTCGGGTAGAGATAATTTTTTCCAAACACTTAATGGCAATAAGTTTATACTAGCACCTAGATCGGCTAGGGCCATACAATTCTCTACCCCAGGGAAGTTGCAAGGAATGAGAAAACGACCCGGATCACCAAGTTTGGTGGGTAATTTCCTTAAGAGCACTGCGGAGCAATTCTCGTTAAGTTGGGTCTGAGCGATGTGACGAAGTTTCTCCTTATCACTGAGAAGATCTTTAAACATTTTAGCATATTTTGGCATGTGAGTGAGAGCCTCAGCAAAGGAGATATTGAAATTCAGTTGTTTAAACATTTTGAGAAAGTTAGAAACCTGAATATCATCCTTGTTCTTCAATTTCTCTTTCCTCAACCTTTAAGGATAAGGTATATTGGGTTGAGATGAAGGCTTTGGAATAGAATTCTCACTCACATCCTTGGGTGGTGGAGGGGTGGAAGTACAAGGTGGAGGAATTAGAGAAATAGAAGGTGGAGGAATTGGAGAAGGGACTCGTTTTCCTTTGTCACAATCATCGGTGTAGGTGTAGGAAGCTCGGGTTCTTTTAAACCTTTTCCACTGTGAGTGGTGATTGCTTTTATTTCCCCTCTTGGATTAGCAACAGTGTTACTCAGAAGAGAACCCGAACCAGAGGCTTGATTACTTTGGAAGAAACTAGCCATAATATCCCTTAAGTCATTCGTTTGACTGGCCAAAGAGTTTCGCATATCGGCTCAAAGATCATTCCCTTGTTTCACCATATCTCCTTTCAAGCTAGCCATTTGCCGCTGAAGATTCTGCACTATTGCGTCATTAGTCCTCATGTAAGTTTCAACCTCGTGATTAAATGCGGTAGGTTGGTTGGGAGGAAGAGCATGGTAGGCAGGTGGTTGATAAGTGGGTTGTTGGTGAATTTGATTGTTTCCTTGAGGTGGATATGGGTTTCTTTGGGTTTGATATTGATTTGGAGCTCGTGGTGGGTTTTGATTGTTGCGATTGAGGTTGTTTGGGTTTTGTGGGGGAAAACCGGGTGGTGAAAGAAAGTTGTTTGAACGATAACTAAGCAAATTGCGGCCACCTAGAGGACGTGCTTGATAGCCTCCCGTAGAAAAGTTACCCTTGGCGGCATACACATATTCCAGATTGTCATGAGTCGAAGGACAATCGGTGTATGAATGAGATCCCCCACATATTTCACATGACTGACTCATAGCATTAACTTGTGCATTGATAGATTTGGTGTTGTTAGCGGTTTGGAGAGCAAGTGTTTCAACAAGCGAAGTAAGCTTATCAATTCTCTTGTCGCTCTCACTAGTGCTAGCACTAGCCACATTAGTCCGAACACTCTTGGTTTGCACTCTAGACTTATTCTCAATAATATCCCATGCGACATTAGAAGACTTAACCAAAATGTTACCCCCCGAGGCACTATTTAGTGAATCTTGGTCATTCATGCTTAAACCATTGTAAAAAGTATTAATTTGATGTACTTTTGTGAAACCATGTTATGGACACTTTCTTAAAAGTTCCTTAAAACGGTCCCAAGATTCACTAAATGTCTCACCGTACTTTTGTTCAAAGGTAATGATTTCATTCCGCAAAGCGGTAGTACGTGAGGGTGGGAAAAAGTAATCGATGAATTTGGTCTCTAAATCCGTCCACGTAAGAATACTTCTTGTGAAACCCCATTATACTTAACCGTAAGAATATTTCTTGGCGGTTCCTTATCAAGCCAATTCCGGGCTTGTCCCTCTAAGGAGAAAGGAAAAAGTTGTAAGCGAATCACTTCTTGTGAAACCCCATTATACTTAACCGTATTGGTGAGTTGAAGAAACCTTTTTATATGGTCATGAGGATCATCAAGCGAACGCCCCAAGAAAGGTTGAGCAGAGACCATTTGAATGAAGCCGGATTTGAGTGCAAAATTGTTGGCTCCAATCTCGGGTATGACAATAGCATCGGTGTAGCCCTCTACGTGCGATTGCAAAATCTCGATCATTGGTTGATTGTCCATGGTGACAATAGGTGGAGTAATGACTTCGGCTTGAGCTGCTTTCTTCTTTCGAGCACGGGTACGCATACACACCCACAAAAGGAAAAGAAAAATAGACAAGAAATATTTTTGGTTTTTTATGTTTTTCTATTTTTTTTGGATTTTTGAAAATTTTTAATTTTTATGGATTTTTGAAAATTTTTAAGCAAGAAAAATAACGTTCAAAAGTGAACGGATCCCAAAATCCAACGCGTCTTTCACTAAAAACCGTTAATCTTAATGAAAAGAGCCGGCAGCGGCGGCATTTGATACATGGGTTTGCCTCGTATGAAAGTTCGTTGAACCCGATCTTTTCGAATTGATTACAAGTAATTAGTGGGACTCAGTCGTTCTTGGTGGACAAATAAAATGGGTTGATTATCTATTTTAAACTAAAAGTAAATATGAAAATGTCGTTGAGTAAAAATAAAAGCTTTAAAAATTAAACTAAAAATTACTAGAAAAACACTTGGTAAAAACATAGATTTCAGGAAGCGTGCAATTTTTGGAAATTAAAACGTAATAATTTTAACACTTGAAAACTTGGTAAAAAATAAACTAAGATAAAATTCGTTTAAAAATAACACTAAGTAAAAATGCGGGAAAAATTAAATTTGAAATTTAAATAAAATATAAAAACGAAAAGTGAAATAGGATCGCAGTCAATGCGATCGTGGTCCTTGATCGTATCCTGGATCGCAATCAATGCGATCGTACTAGTGATCGTACTCCACCACGATCGTGACTTTAGATCGTACTCCCAGTGATCGCAACCTACGATCGTATCGGTCGATCGTAGCCTAGTGATCGTAGTATAGGTGATCGCACTCAATGCGATCGTAACCAGTGATTGCACCTAAACAATCGCAGCCACAAATCGCACTCAATGATCGTACCTACGATCGCAACAAGTGATCATGGTGAGGATTAATGACTGTGATCGTAGTGAACGGTCGTACTTGGTGATCGAAGTAATGGATCGCAAGTAGAAACCCTAGGGGTTTATGCGATCACACTTACTTGATCGTAACTGGTAAAACCCTTAAGCATAATATAATGGAAATCAAAGAGCAAATAAGCCGAAAATGAATAAGCCAAAATAAGCAAGATGAATAAGCATTTAATCAAATCTTAACCGAATAAAAACAAGCATAAACTTAAAGACATTCAAACCACGCATTAAGCAAACTTTATAAATCAAACTTTAAAAACACTAAACTTTTAATAAAACTTAAAAGAAAATAAGCTATATACGAAATAAGCCAATAAGCACAACAAGCTTAAATCTTAAACCGTATAAAAACTTAGTAGGGAATAAAAATATAAACTTTTTAATCATAAAAACATCAAAATCAAACACGAATCAAGAACATTTCGGATCAAAGATAAATCAAAATCAAGAAAGGTAGAAGAAGATTAAAGATTAAAAGCTTAAACTTGAACTTTTGATTAATGAATTCCAAATACAAGGATGAATAAAGCTTAAACTTGGAAGAAAAGATGAAGAAAAGATAAAAACTCAGTGAGAGAAAGTTAAAACTTTCTCTCTCTAAAAACTAAAGAAAGGAAAAATGAAAAATGCTAAAAAATAACTAACTAACACCCTCCTAATGTGTCATTAGGAGGGTATTTATAGGAGATGGGGAGGTGCATGTTCCTTCTTTCTTTCTTTCTTTCTTCTCGACTTGATTTTAATTCTTTGTCTTTCTCGACGTCGTCTCGGGATTTGTCGATGTAAATTGAACTTGTCTTATAATTTTCTTTTATAATTAGACTTGAGTTCTTCGACTTCATTAAACTTCCGTCTTTAGACTTTTTCTTCGATAAATCTTCAGAATAGGCCTTGGACTTCCGTTCTTTATGCACTCTCGATCTTTTGACTTCGTCTTTTGTCTTTTTCTTCGATAAAAGCCCGTGATAGCCCATGTTTTCTTACTTTTTCATCTTTTGGGCCTAAAACACAATAAAAACACAAACCACGCATAATTCTAACTTTTACGACATAAAATACACGTTTTGGTCTTGTTATTATTGGAAATAAGTGGTAAAAGGATAAGTGTTTTCGCACTTATTATCAGTCAAACAGCTCAAGCTGTGCATGCGAAAATCAGGCATAAGAGTACTAATAAAACATTCTTATGTTCTTATATTTATGCTGATAACAAAGCTTTCGGTAGACGACGTTTATGGAACGAACTTTATCTTCATAAATATGTCACTAGAGGGAAGCCATGGGTGTTGTTTAGTGATTTCAATGTGGCGCTCAATATTGAAGATGTCTTTTTTGGATCGCGTCAATGAATGCGGCCATGTGTGAATTTAAAGATTGTGTTGCTCGCATTGAGGTGGAGGATATTAATGCGTCCGGTCTTCATTTTACGTGGTCAGAAACCACAAGGTGATTTGGGTATTTTGAAAAAGCTTGATCCATGTATGGGTAATATTGATTTTATAGATGCATACCCTAGTGCCCATGCAATATTCTAGCCTTATAGAATTTCAGACCATGCTCTTATTGTTCTTCGCAGTCCAACTGATGTGCGTCCGAGAAGTCGTCTGTTTAAAATCGTTAACTTGCTGACTTTGAATAGTAACTTTAAACAGTTGGTTGCGGGTCAGTTGGGTAATCCGGTACAAGGTCATAATATGTTCCAAGTAGTGACTAAGCTGAAAGCATTGAAGAAGCCTCTTCGGAAATTGCTGTATAAACAAGGGAATGTTCATGATCGTGTTATGAGATTACGTGTAGAAGTTGATGCAGCTCAAAAAGCCCTTGATTTAAATCCTGCTGATCTTATTTTAAGTGAGGAGGTGGCCATTTATGTTCAAGCGTTTAATGCGGCTGTTATTGACGAGGAGAACTTTTTGAAGCAAAAAGCTAAGGTGGAGTGGTTAAATGCGGGGGATACTAACTCAGCTTATTTCCATAAAGTTGTTAAAGGTCGTAATCATCGTAGCAAAATTGATACTATTCGTGACGCGGCGAATGTAGAAGTAACTGGTAATGATGTTCCTACTGTTTTTGTTAATCACTATGAAAATATTTTAGGGACTTCAATGGAGTCTACTGATTTGGACACAGTAGGGTTGATTGAGAACCGATTTTCTGACTTGGCCTCGTTTGACATGGTTAGAGAGGTTACGAACCAACAAATTAAAGCTGCCATCTTTGACATTGGTGATGATCGAGCCCCGGGACCGGATTGGTATACTTTTGCGTTCTTTAATAAGAGTTGGCATATCGTTGGCAATGATGTTCGTAATGCGGTTCAGGACTTTTTCTCCAATGGCCAACTTCTTAAGGAAACCAATCACACTTTTATAACTCTTATTCCTAAGGTGGCGACGCCTGTGGAAGTGAATGACTACAGTCCCATATCCTGCTGCAATGTTATATACAAATGCATTAGTAAAATCCTTACTAATCGTATTATTGAGGGTATCTAGGAGGTGGTTAGTGAAAATCAGTCTGCGTTTGTTCCGGGACAACATATTTCGGATAATATTCTAATTACTCAAGAGATCATGCATAATTATCATAGAAATAGAGGTCCTCCTAGGTGTGCGTTTAAAGTGGACATTCAAAAAGCTTATGATACGGTTGATTGGTAGTTTTTGGAGAAAGCTCTTGTGATGTTTGGTTTTAACCCTCATATGGTTAAATGGATTATGACTTATGTTACGTCCGCTTTGTTCTCTGTATGTATCAATGGTATGAATCATTGATATTTTAAGGGAAAACGAGGTTTACAACAAGGGGATCCGTTATCCCCTTTTTTGTTCACTTTGGTTATGGAGGTGCTCAAGCTTATGCTTAAACGCAATATTTGGACTGCTGATGGCTTTCGATTCAATCATAAGTGTGACAAGTTACAAATCATTAACGTATGTTTTGATGATGATCTTTTCCTCTTTACCTATGGTGATGTGGCATCGTCTCAGATTGTTATGAAGTCTCTCGATGAGTTCAAAGAAGTGTCAGGTCTAGTGTTGAGCATTCCCAAGAGTACCGCGTTCTTCTGCAATGTTCGGGAACGGGTTAAGAATAGTATCCTAAATATGATGCCATTTGTTGAAGGTACTCTCCTAGTTAAGTTTCTTGGCGTGCCCCTTATTTCTTTTCGTCTTTTAAGCAAGGATTGTAAAGTCCTTGTGGAGAATTTGAGGAATCGGATTGGAAACTGGAAGAATAAATCATTATCATTTGCGGGTCGGCTTCAATTATGTAAATCTGTGCTTCTCTCCATGCAAGTGTATTGGCTTCAGTTCTCTCCATTCCTCAAGGTATTATCAATGATATTCACCAACTTGTGCATGGTTTTGTTTGGTGTAATGGTGATCTTAAAAGGGGTAAAGCAAAGGTTTCTTGGAAAGATATAGTTCTTCCCAAGAGTGAAGGTGGGCTAGGTATGCGCAGCCTTGGTGTGTTTAACATGTCGTTGATGACCACCCATATAAGGAACATTATTTCTAACAAAGAGTCGATGTGGGTAAAATGGATTCATATGTACAAACTTCAAGGTCGATCGTTGTTGGATATTCCAGCTTGGGCGGATATGAGTTGGAGTTGGCACAAACTTCTCCAAATCCGTCATATTGTGAGGCCATACTATTGGTCTATCTTAAGTAATGGTATGAATACATTGGCGTGGTTTGATAAATGAGACGAACAATGTCCTATTATTAGTTATGTGACGTCGAGGGATATCGCAAGGGAAGGATTTAATATTAAGTCTTCGGTGGCTGATGTTATGATGCAAGGGGTGTGGCAGTGTCAACAGTCGTGGCTAGCGAAATCACCCAACCTCGCTACTGTGTTAGTTCCTTCTCTTACTCCGCATATACATGATGTGGTCTAATAAGTGTGAAAACACTTATCCTTTTACCACTTAATTATACTAATAACCAAGCCAAAACGTATATTTTATGTCGTAAATGTCGGAATTATGTGTGGTTTGTGTTTTTGTTGTAATTTAGGATCAAGATGTGAAAAGGAAGGAAAACACGGGCTTTCACGGGCTTTTATCGAAGAAAAAGACAAAAGACGAAGTCAAAAGATCAAGAGTGCAAAAAGAACTGAAGTCCAAGGCCTATTCTGAAGATTTATCGAAGAACAAGTCTAAAGACGGAAGTTTAACTAAGCCGAATAACTCAAGTCTAATAAATGAAGAAATTATAAGACGAGTTTAAATTAATCCCGAGACAAAGTCGAAAAAGTCGAAGAACTTAAAAGACGAAAAGACGTGAAGAAAGAAAGAAAGAAAAGAGCAACACAAGCATCCCCTCCTTTCCTATAAATACCCTTCATATCACCACATGAAAGGGGGTTAGTCATTTAGGAGTAGTTAGATTAGTTTAGGAGTAGGTAATTTTAAAGAGAGAAAGTGACAGTTTCTCTCACTAGGATCTTAATCTTTTATCTTCCTTTCTTGTTTTTAATCAAGTCTTTACTTTTGATAGCTTAATTCTTCTTTTAAACTTAATCTTATTCTACCTTTCTTAGTTTTTATCTATTTTTAATCCGAAATCTTTATGCTTTTTTTTGTCTAATCTTGATGTTTGATTGATCAAAAGGTTTATCTTTTTATCAATCCTTAAGTTTTCATACGGAATAAGCTATAAGTTTGACAATCTTATTAGCTTATTTTGTGTTTAGCTTATTTGTTTTTTCTAGTTTTTCTTAAAAAAGGTTTCATCCTTTTAATGTTTATCTTATTAAGTTTGCTTATCTTGTGTTTTTAAAAGTCTTTAAATTCTATCTTATTAGCTTTTCTTAAACGTGTTTTGATAAGGTTTTTAGGCGTGTGCTTATTTGATTAATAGCTTATTAGATTTAGCTTATTTTATACATTCCTTTGACATTCCGATCATCTTGATTGGAAAAAGGTTTTACATTCCTTTCATACATTCCTTTTACATTCCGATCATCTTGATTGGAAAAGGGTTTTACATTCCTTTCCACATCTCCCAAAGTTGCTTCAAATTCTTTGAAAAGGAAATCACTTTCTCCAAATGGAGTTAGTGATGGAGCAATAGAGGCAACGGTACCAACAATGGGTAGAGAAGAAGAACCATTTTTACAAGCGTCTTTGAAATGTTCTTCACAAGCCTCATCAAGAACGTCAATGAAATTAACACTCTCGTTTTCAGAAGGTTGCTTAGAAAGTTTTCCCATGTTGAACACGATTTTATCGTCACCAACTCTCATGATTAATTCGCCCGTGGCTACATCGATGAGAGTGCGACCGGTCCTCAAGAATGGACGTCCAACGATTAATGGAACATGGGGGTCCATCTCGTAGTCAATGACAACAAAATCCGCCGGAAAGGTGAATTTGTCGACACCAACGAAGACGTCTTTGGCTATCCCCACCGGATAAGCAACCGTACAGTTAGCTAATTCCAAAGTCATTCGTGTGGGGACTAGCTCGGGTAGAGATAATTGTTTCCAAACACTTAATGGCAATAAGTTTATACTAGCACCTAGATCGGCTAGGGCCATACAATTCTCTACCCCAGGGAAGTTGTAAGGAATGAGAAAACGACCCGGATCACCAAGTTTGGTGGGTAATTTCCTTAAGAGCACTGCTGAGCAATTCTCGTTAAGTTGGGTCTGAGCGATGTGACGAAGTTTCTCCTTATCACTGAGAAGATATTTAAACATTTTAGCATATTTCGGCATGTGAGTGAGAGCCTCAGCAAAGGAGATATTGAAATTCAGTTGTTTAAACATTTTGAGAAAGTTAGAAACCTGAATATCATCCTTGTTCTTCAATTTCTCTTTCCTCAACCTTGAAGGATAAGGTATATTGGGTTGAGATGAAGGCTTTGGAATAGAATTCTCACTCACATCCTTGGGTGGTGGAGGGGTGGAAGTACAAGGTGGAGGAATTAGAGAAATAGAAGGTGGAGGAATTGGAGAAGGGACTCGTTTTCCTTTGTCACAATCATCGATGTAGGTGTAGGAAGCTCGGGTTCTTTTAAACCTTTTCCACTGTGAGTGGTGATTGCTTTTATCTCCCCTCTTGGATTAGCAACGTTGTTACTCAGAAGAGAACCCGAACCAGAGGCTTGATTATTTTGGAAGAAACTAGCCATCATATCCCTTAAGTCATTCGTTTGACTGGCCAAAGAGTTTCGCATATCCGCTCAAAGATCATTCCCTTGTTTCACCATATCTCCTTTCAAGCTAGCCATTTGCCGCTGAAGATTCTGCACTATTGCGTCATTAGTCCTCATGTAAGTTTCAACCTCGTGATTAAATGCGGTAGGTTGATTGGGAGGAAGAGCATGGTAGGCAGGTGGTTGATAAGCGGGTTGTTGGTGAATTTGATTGTTTCCTTGAGGTGGATATGGGTTTCTTTGGGTTTGATATTGATTTGGAGCTCGTGGTGGGTTTTGATTGTTGCGATTGAGGTTGTTTGGGTTTTGTGGGGGAAAACCGGGTGGTGAAAGAAAGTTGTTTGAACTATAACTAAGCAAATTGCGGCCACCTTGAGGACGTGCTTGATAGCCTCCCGTAGAAAAGTTACCCTTGGCGGCATACAAATTTTCCGGATTCTCATGAGTCGAAGGACAATCGGTGTATGAATGAGATCCCCCACATATTTCACATGACTTACTCATAGCATTAACTTGTGCATTGATAGGTTTGGTGTTGTTAGCGGTTTGGAGAGCAAGTGTTTCAACAAGCGAAGTAAGCTTATCAATTCTCTTGTCGCTCTCACTAGTGCTAGCACTAGCTACATTAGTCCGAACACTCTTGGTTTGCACTCTAGACTTATTCTCAATAATATCCCATGCGACATTAGAAGACTTAACCAAAATGTTACCCCCCGAGGCACTATTTAGTGAATCTTGGTCATTCATGCTTAAACCATTGTAAAAAGTATTAATTTGATGTACTTTTGTGAAACCATGTTATGGACACTTTCTTAAAAGTTCCTTAAAACGGTCCCAAGATTCACTAAATGTCTCACCGTACTTTTATTCAAAGGTAATGATTTCATTCCGCAAAGCGGTAGTACGTGAAGGTGGGAAAAAGTAATCGATGAATTTTGTCTCTAAATCCGTCCACGTAAGAATACTTCTTGTGAAACCCTATTATACTTAACCGTAAGAATATTTCTTGGCGGTTCCTTATCAAGCCAATTCCGGGCTTGTCCCTCTAAGGAGAAAGGAAAAAGTTGTAAGCGAATCACTTCTTGTGAAACCCCATTATACTTAACCGTATTGGTGAGTTGAAGAAACCTTTTTATATGGTCATGAGGATCATCAAGCGAACGCCCCAAGAAAGGTTGAGCAGAGACCATTTGAATGAAGCCGGATTTGAGTGCAAAATTGTTGGCTCCAATCTTGGGTATGACAATAGCATCGGTGTTGCCCTCTACGTGCGATTGCAAAATCTCGATCATTGGTTGATTGTCCATGGTGACAATAGGTGGAGTAATGACTTCGGCTTGAGCTGCTTTCTTCTTTCGAGCACGGGTACGCATACACACCCACAAAAGGAAAGAAAAATAGACAAGAAATATTTTTGGTTTTTTATGTTTTTCTATTTTTTTTGGATTTTTGAAAATTTTTAATTTTTATGGATTTTTGAAAATTTTTAAGCAAGAAAAATAACGTTCAAAAGTGAACGGATCCCAAAATCCAACGCGTCTTTCACTAAAAACCGTTAATCTTAATGAAAAGAGCCGGCAACGGCGCCATTTGATACATGGGTTTGCCTCGTATGAAAGTTCATTGAACCCGATCTTTTCGAATTGATTACAAGTAATTAGTGGGACTCAGTCGTTCTTGGTGGAAAAATAAAATGGGTTGATTATCTATTTTAAACTAAAAGCAAATATGAAAATGTCGTTGAGTAAAAATAAAAGCTTTAAAAATTAAACTAAAAATTACTAGAAAAACACTTGGTAAAAACATATATTTCAGGAAGCGTGCAATTTTTGGAAATTAAAACGTAATAATTTAACACTTGAAAACTTGGTAAAAAATAAACTAAGATAAAATTCGTTTAAAAATAACACTAAGTAAAAATGCGGGAAAAATTAAATTTGAAATTTAAATGAAATATAAAAACGAAAAGTGAAATAGGATCGCAGTCAATGCGATCGTGGTCCTTGATCGTATCCTGGATCGCAATCAATGCGATCGTACTAGTGATCGTACTCCACCACGATCGTGACTTTATATCGTACTCCCAGTGATCGCAACCTACGATCGTATCGGTCGATCGTAGCCTAGTGATCGTAGTATAGGTGATCGCACTCAATGCGATCGTAACCAGTGATTGCACCTAAACAATCGCAGCCACAGATCGCACTCAATGATCGTACCTACGATCGCAACAAGTGATCATGGTGAGGATTAATGACTGTGATCGTAGTGAACGGTCGTACTTGGTGATCGAATTAATGAATCGCAAGTAGAAACCCTAGGGGTTTATGCGATCACACTTACTTGATCGTAACTGGTAAAACCCTTAAGCATAATACAATGGAAATCAAAGAGCAAATAAGCCGAAAATTAATAAGCCAAAATAAGCAAGATGAATAAGCATTTAATCAAATCTTAACCGAATAAAAACAAGCATAAACTTAAAGACTTTCAAACCACGCATTAAGCAAACTTTATAAATCAAACTTTAAAAACACTAAACTTTTAAGAAAACTTAAAAGACAATAAGCTATATACGAAATAAGCCAATAAGCACAACAAGCTTAAATCTTAAACCGTATAAAAACTTAGTAGGGAATAAAAATATAAACTTTTTAATCACAAAAACATCAAAATCAAACACGAATCAAGAACATTTCGGATCAAAGATAAATCAAAATCAAGAAAGGTAGAAGAAGATTAAAGATTAAAAGCTTAAACTTGAACTATTGATTAATGAATTCCAAATACAAGGATGAAATAAAGCTTAAACTTGGAAGAAAAGATGAAGAAAAGATAAAAACTTAGTGAGAGAAAGTTAAAACTTTCTCTCTCTAAAAACTAAAGAAAGGAAAAATGAAAAATGCTAAAAATTAACTAACTAACACCCTCCTAATGTGTCATTAGGAGGGTATTTATAGGAGATGGGGAGGTGCATGTTCCTTCTTTCTTTCTTTCTTTCTTCTCGACTTGATTTTAATTCTTTGTCTTTCTCGACGTCGTCTCGGGATTTGTCGATGTAAATTGAACTTGTCTTATAATTTTATTTTATAATTAGACTTGAGTTCTTCGACTTCATTAAACTTCCGTCTTTAGACTTTTTCTTCGATAAATCTTCAGAATAGGCCTTGGACTTCCGTTCTTTATGCACTCTCGATCTTTTGACTTCGTCTTTTGTCTTTTTCTTCGATAAAAGCCCGTGATAGCCCATGTTTTCTTCCTTTTTCATCTTTTGGACCTAAAACACAATAAAAACACAAACCACGCATAATTCTAACTTTTACGACATAAAATACACGTTTTGGTCTTGTTATTATTGGAAATAAGTGGTAAAAGGATAAGTGTTTTTGCACTTATTATCAGTCAAACAGCTCAAGCTGTGCATGCGAAAATCAGGCATAAGAGTACTAATAAAACATTCTTATGTTCTTATATTTATGCTGATAACAAAGCTTTCGGTAGACGACGTTTATGGAACGAACTTTATCTTCATAAATATGTCACTAGAGGGAAGCCATGGGTGTTGTTTAGTGATTTCAATGTGGCGCTCAATATTGAAAATGTCTTTTTTGGACCGCGTCAATGAATGCGGCCATGTGTGAATTTAAAGATTGTGTTGCTCGCATTGAGGTGGAGGATATTAATGCGTCCGGTCTTCATTTTACGTGGTCAGAAACCACAAGGGGATTTGGGTATTTTGAAAAAGCTTGATCCATGTATGGGTAATATTGATTTTATAGATGCATACCCTAGTGCCCATGCAATATTCTAGCCTTATAGAATTTCAGACCATGCTCTTATTGTTCTTCGCAGTCCAACTGATGTGCGTCCGAGAAGTCGTCTGTTTAAAATAGTTAACTTGCTGACTTCGAATAGTAACTTTAAACAGTTGGTTGCGGGTCAGTGGGGTAATCCGGTACAAGGTCATAATATGTTCCAAGTAGTGACTAAGCTGAAAGCATTGAAGAAGCCTCTTCGGAAATTGCTGTATAAACAAGGGAATGTTCATGATCGTGTTATGAGATTACGTGTAGAAGTTGATGCAGCTCAAAAAGCCCTTGATTTAAATCCTGCTGATCTTATTTTAAGTGAGGAGGTGGCCATTTATGTTCAAGCGTTTAATGCGGCTGTTATTGACGAGGAGAACTTTTTGAAGCAAAAAGCTAAGGTGGAGTGGTTAAATGCGGGGGATACTAACTCAGCTTATTTCCATAAAGTTGTTAAAGGTCGTAATCATCGTAGCAAAATTGATACTATTCGTGACGCGGCGAATGTAGAAGTAACTGGTAATGATGTTCCTACTGTTTTTGTTAATCACTATGAAAATATTTTAGGGACTTCAATGGAGTCTACTGATTTGGACACAGTAGGGTTGATTGAGAAGCGATTTTCTGACTTGGCCTCGTTTGACATGGTTAGAGAGGTTACGAACCAACAAATTAAAGCTGCCATCTTTGACATTGGTGATGATCGAGCCCCAGGACCGGATTGGTATACTTCTGCGTTCTTTAATAAGAGTTGGCATATCGTTGGCAATGATGTTTGTAATGCGGTTCAGGACTTTTTCTCCAATGGCCAACTTCTTAAGCAAACCAATCACACTTTTATAACTCTTATTCCTAAGGTGGCGACGCCTGTGGAAGTGAATGATTACAGTCCCATATCCTGCTGCAATGTTATATACAAATGCATTAGTAAAATCCTTACTAATCGTATTATTGAGGGTATCTAGGAGGTGGTTAGTGAAAATCAGTCTGCGTTTGTTTCGGGACAACATATTTTGGATAATATTCTAATTACTCAAGAGATCATGCATAATTGTCATAGAAATAGAGGTCCTCCTAGGTGTGCGTTTAAAGTGGACATTCAAAAAGCTTATGATACGGTTGATTGGTAGTTTTTGGAGAAAGCTCTTGTGATGTTTGGTTTTAACCCTCATATGGTTAAATGGATTATGACTTATGTTACGTCTGCTTTGTTCTCTATATGTATCAATGGTATGAATCATTGATATTTTAAGGGAAAACGAGGTTTACAACAAGGCGATCCGTTATCCCCTTTTTTGTTCACTTTGGTTATGGAGGTGCTCCAGCTTATGCTTAAACGCAATATTTGGACTACTGATGACTTTCGATTCAATCATAAGTGTGACAAGTTACAAATCATTAACGTATGTTTTGATGATGATCTTTTCCTCTTTACCTATGGTGATGTGGCATCGTCTCAGATTGTTATGAAGTCTCTCGATGAGTTCAAAGAAGTGTCAGGTCTAGTGCTGAGCATTCCCAAGAGTACCGCGTTCTTCTGCAATGTTCGGGAAGGGGTTAAGAATAGTATCCTAAATATGATGCCATTTGTTGAAGGTACTCTCCTAGTTAAGTTTCTTGGCGTGCCCCTTATTTCTTTTCGTCTTTTAAGCAAGGATTGTAAAGTCCTTGTGGAGAATGTGAGGAATCGGATTGGAAACTGGAAGAATAAATCATTATCATTTGCGGGTCGGCTTCAATTATGTAAATATGTGCTTCTCTCCATGCAAGTGTATTGGGCTTCAGTTCTCTCCATTCCTCAAGGTATTATCAATGATATTCACCAACTTGTGTGTGTTTTTGTTTGTTGTAATGGTGATCTTAAAAGGGGTAAAGCAAAGGTTTCTTGGAAAGATATAGTTCTTCCCAAGAGTGAAGGTGGGCTAGGTATGCGCAACTTTGGTGTGTTTAACATGTCGTGGATGACCACCCATATAAGGAACATTATTTCTAACAAAGAGCCGATGTGGGTAAAATGGATTCATATGTACAAACTCCAAGGTCGATCGTTGTTGGATATTCCAGCTTGGGCGGATATGAGTTGGAGTTGGCACAAACTTCTCCAAATCCGTCATATTGTGAGGCCATACTTTGGGTCTATCTTAAGTAATGGTATGAATACATTGGCGTGGTTTGATAAATGAGACGACCAATGTCCTATTATTAGTTATGTGACGTCGAGGGATATCGCAAGGGAAGGATTTACTATTAAGTCTTCGGTGGCTGATGTTATGATGCAAGGGGTGTGGCAGTGTCAACAGTCGTGGCTAGCGAAATCACCCAACCTCGCTACTGTGTTAGTTCCTTCTCTTACTCCGCATATAAATGATGTGGTCTAATAAGTGTGAAAACACTTATCCTTTTACCACTTAATTATACTAATAACCAAGCCAAAACATGTATTTTATGTCGTAAATGTCGGAATTATGTGTGGTTTGTGTTTTTGTTGTAATTTAGGATCAAGATGTGAAAAGGAAGGAAAACACGGGCTTTCACGGGCTTTTATCGAAGAAAAAGACAAAAGACGAAGTCAAAAGATCAAGAGTGCAAAAAGAACGGAAGTCCAAGGCCTATTCTGAAGATTTATCGAAGAACAATTCTAAAGACGGAAGTTTAATTAAGCCGAATAACTCAAGTCTAATAAATGAAGAAATTATAAGACGAGTTTAAATTAATCCCGAGACAAAGTCGAAAAAGTCGAAGAACTTAAAAGACGAAAAGACGTGAAGAAAGAAAGAAAGAAAAGAGCAACACAAGCATCCCCTCCTTTCCTATAAATACCCTTCATATCACCACATGAAAGGGGGTTAGTCATTTAGGAGTAGTTAGATTAGTTTAGGAGTAGGTAATTTTAGAGAGAGAAAGTGACAGTTTCTCTCACTAGGATCTTAATCTTTTATCTTCCTTTCTTGTTTTTAATCAAGTCTTTACTTTTGATAGCTTAATTCTTCTTTTAATCTTAATCTTATTCTACCTTTCTTAGTTTTTATCTATTTTTAATCCGAAATCTTTATGCTTTTTTTTGTCTAATCTTGATGTTTGATTGATCAAAAAGTTTATTTTTTTATCAATCCTTAAGTTTTCATACGGAATAAGCTATAAGTTTGACAATCTTATTAGCTTATTTTGTGTTTAGCTTATTTGTTTTTTCTAGTTTTTCTTAAAAAAGGTTTCATCCTTTTAATGTTTATCTTATTAAGTTTGCTTATCTTGTGTTTTTAAAAGTCTTTAAATTCTATCTTATTAGCTTTCTTAAACGTGTTTTGATAAGGTTTTTAGGCGTGTGCTTATTTGATTAATAGCTTATTAGATTTAGCTTATTTTATACATTCCTTTGACATTCCGATCATCTTGATTGGAAAAGGGTTTTACATTCCTTTCATACATTCCTTTTACATTCCGATCATCTTGATTGGAAAAGGGTTTTACATTCCTTTCAGCATTCCTTTTACATTCCTTTTACATTCCTTTCAGCATTCCTTTTACATTCCTTTTGCATTCTTTTTACATTCCTTTTAGCATTCCTTTCAGCATTCCTTTTACATTCCTTTTACATTTCTTTTACATTCCTTTCAGCATTCCTTTTACATTCCTTTTACATTCCTTTTACATTCCTTTCAGCATTCCTTTTTGCATTCCTTTTGCATTCCTTTTATATTCCTTTTACATTCCTTTTGTATTCCTTTTTACATTCCTTTTGCATTCCTATTACATTCCTTTTGCATTCCTTTTACATTCCTTTTACATTCCTTTTACATTCCTTTTGCATTCCTTTTGCATTCCGACCAGCATTCCTTTTACATTCCTTTTTCATTCCTTTTTCATTCCTTTTACATTCCTTTAACATTCCTTTTACATTCCTTTTACATTCCTTTTGCATTCCGACCAGCATTCCAATTAGCTTTGTTTTTAATATTTTGTTTTAGTTTTATTTTTAAGTTTACTTTGTTTTAAGTTTTCAACTTTTTCACGCTTCCTGAAATCTCTATTTTTACCAAGTGTTTTTATATTTTTCTTAGAGAGAAAAAGTGACAGTTTTTCTCGATTTGTTTTTAGCTTATTTTTATTACTATTCGCATTTAACTTTTACTTATAAATAGATAATCAAAACTTTCTTTTTGTTAACCAAAAACGACTGAGTCACACTTTGAACCGGAAATCAATTCGTTAAGACACCGAGAAAACGAACTTTTTAACCTAGCAAAAACCTAGTTATTAAATGGTGCCGCTGCCGGCTCTTTTCGTGAAGATTAACGGTTTTCTGTGAGAGATGCGTTGGATTTTGGGATTCGTTCACTCTTGAACGTTATTTTTCTCGTCTAATTTTCAAAAAAAAAAAAAACATTTCCTAAAAAATATTAAATTTTCAAAAATTTCAAAAATCCAAAAACTTATAAAAAGCATTTCTTTTCAAAGTTTTGCACCAAAAAGATTTTATTTTTACAAGTACATATATATTCTCTATTTCTTTGGTATCTTTTTCTTTTTCTTTTGCAGATGTCTAAAATAGGGAAGATCACAAACAAATCCAATGGAAGAGAATCAACGAATATGATTAATGTGCTTGATGATTTTGTCGTCTACAACAATCCTCTATTCGATTCTTGCTATGATAATCCACTGTTCCAAGATGATGTGGATGATTCTCTTTCCAATGAAGATCTTCCACCAATATATGAGTCTCCACCAACCTATGATGACTATGATGATGATTCTAGTTCTGACATGGATGATTCTGGTGATTTTGCTTCTGAGTATAAAGACATGCCAACATATGATGATTTTGAGGATGTCGATACTCTTTCGAGTGATTCTTCACATGATGACCTTGCATCCACTTTTTATGAAGATCCTCCACCAACCATGCTTGATCCTACTTTGGATGACTACTCATTTGAGGAAGAGTTTGCTACTTTTCTCAACACTTACTTCCCAAATGAGAGTGATTCTCCTCTTTTAAACTTTGATGATGTTCTTTATCCTCCTTTGGATATGAAGAAACCCGTTTCAAAGGAGAAGAAGCCGGACGACACCGATATCCGCAGCACTTATGTCTTGACACCTCTATATCAACCTTCTGAGGATGAGACTGCGAGATTTATGATCGGATCTTCTTCAAGATTTGTCGAGCCTGAGTGTTATTTTCCCCTAAAGGAAAAGGTGTTCGACCCCGGCATTGGAATTTTCAAGCCATATCAGTATCCACTTGATGAAATAAAAGGAAAAATCTTTGGAACTTATGGAGATAGGCTTGCACCTCAGCACCCTTGCTACCACCGTGCTCCATCTTTGCTTAAGGGAACCTTGCCTATTCTTCGTTGGCTTGCCTTGTTCGCCTTAAGCTTGTGTTATTTGATGGATGAAAACTATGTATTTGATCCCGGTGGATGTTCTTCAAGCTTCTTCCTATGATAATCAAGGTCGAGTCAGGCTCATGACTCGGTTATCAAAAACAAGCGCTTCTCGGGAGGCAACCCGCAGTATCTATCCTTTTTCTCTGTTTTCATAATAAGTGTAGGGGAGACCCTAGTATGTGTTTGTTGTTTTCTTTCTTATGATGTGCAGGGATTCGCGCTTTCAAAGATCCATTCTTAATGACTTTTGACGACCCGTGATTCCGTGTTCCCGTCTTCCCGGTTCAATCCTAAACTCTTTTCAATTCACTATTTTATATTTTCCAATATTAAAATAGGAATCTCGTTACTTGTCTTTTCGTTAGCAAGATTTAAATAACGTGCACAATGTCCTAAGTGTAGGGGAGTTTACTCCCACATGCTTAAACATTGAGGACAACGTTTATATCAAGTGTAGGGGGGACTTCTATCGAAGTTAAGTGGACTTTTCCATGAAATTGACCTCATTTTAACCGGAAATTCGATTTTTCGACATTTTTCAAAATTTTTAATCTATTTTGGCCTAGTTGTAGTTTCCTTTATTTTTCTTATTTTCTCTTATTGTTCAATAGAATGGTTTTAGCAAGTTTAGATATCTTAGATATATTAGGCCCGTCGTGAATATTTTGACTCAACCCGAGTTTACTTATCCAAGTTTACTCTAGCTGGTATCCTTAACCATGTAGACCTTAATTGGTTTATTAGGCTAAGTATCCACGAGTCTCATTCCTTGGGATTTTAAATTGTGGAGAACGAGAAATGATAGAGTTAGTTATAAGTTTGGTATTCTTTCATTAACTTATGTGAGTTAATTATGATCTTTTTCTCCCATCGCTTGTAAATAAATAAATGCAATAAGTAAGGTCGTACGGTCTGAAAAAATACTTAGCTTCTAGCCCAAGATCGTTTAAAAGTTGCTCGGTAATAATTAGAGTTCATAGCCAAGGCATAACTTATTGAAACGGGACGCGAATATTGGTGAGTCCAAAAAGGCCCTAACAAGGCATGAGGATTCCATTTTGTTGCTAAAGATCCAAGATGATGTGAAAAGCATTATTCCCAAAATCAATATGAAGGATCAAGACACACGACGAAAAGCAATCAACTCCCATAAAGATCATGGAGAAATCTATCCGAAAACACCCTAACAAGGTATGAGGATAAATCGATCCAAGTCCGAAAAGGAGGCGGATCATTGTATATCAAAATCCCAAATAAGGATTGAAGAAATAATGAAGAAGTCGTGGTCAACATTTGAAGAATATCTCAACTACCCAAGTGAAGATATACACTATATAGGAAGAGAAGACCATAATTTCAAGATCGTCTTCTCAAGATTTGAAGTATGAAGTAAATGCCAAATATCGGTCCGAGAAAGGTCTCAAATCATGAAACGAGTTATGCCGAGATATAAACTTTATGAGGTCTCGAGAAGCAGTTTTAAAAGATTTTGTCCTTTAGCTAACTATGGATTAGATCGTCCTACTTTATTTTCGGCCTTAATAAACTATCGAAATAAGTCAACAATGCATCCTCGTGATCATTCAAGACATCAATAAAATATAAGAGTTACCCATAGGAATAAGGGAGTCTAAGTGATTAATTGAACCGCATTAGTAAGTGTTAGTTGTGATAACTTGTACTAACAATGATCTCGTTTTTAGCTTGGCATGGGGAACGTGAAACTTGAGGGTGATAAACATTCATGACACCAAAGCCCTAATGCAAGTCTTAGATTTCTTGACAAGTTTCTTCCTTCTAGCATTTTGTTATTTTCTATCTTTTAAATTTACCTTAGTTTCTATTGTTTAATAAAGGCCAAGGTAGGTTGATTATGATGGAGAATGTAAATCTTGCTTTGTCACTAAGCATTGCATGAGGTCATTGCAATGGTTAAGTGTAGAGGATTTAATAAGTGTGAAAACACTTATCCTTTTACCACTTAGTTATACTAATAACCAAGCCAAAACGTGTATTTTATGTCGTAAATGTCGGAATTATGCGTGCTTTGTGTTTTTGTTGTAATTTAGGATCAAGATGTGAAAAGGAAGGAAAACACGGGCTTTCACGGGCTTTTATCGAAGAAAAAGACAAAAGACAAAGTCAAAAGATCAAGAGTGCAAAAAGAACGGAAGTCCAAGGCCTATTCTGAAGATTTATCGAAGAACAAGTCTAAAGACGGAAGTTTAATTAAGCCAAAGAACTCAAGTCTAATAAATGAAGAAATTATAAGACGAGTTTAAATTAATCCCGAGACAAAGTCGAAAAAGTCGAAGAACTTAAAAGACGAAAAGACGTGAAGAAAGAAAGAAAGAAAAGAGCAACACAAGCATCCCCTACTTTCTTATAAATCCCCTTCATATCACCACATGAAGTAGTTAGATTAGTTTAGGAGTAGGTAATTTTAGAGAGACAAAGTGACAGTTTCTCTCACTAGGATCTTAATCTTTTATCTTCCTTTCTTGTTTTTAATTAGTCTTTACTTTTGATAGCTTAATTCTTTTTTTAATCTTAATCTTATTCTACCTTTCTTAGTTTTTATCTATTTTTAATCTGAAATCTTTATGCTTTTTTGTCTAATCTTGATGTTTGATTGATCAAAAAGTTTATCTTTTTATCAATCCTTAAGTTCTCATACGGAATAAGCTATAAGTTTGACAATCTTATTAGCTTATTTTGTGTTTAGCTTATTTGTTTTTTCTAGTTTTTCTTAAAAAAAGTTTCATCCTTTTAATGTTTATCTTATTAAGTTTGCTTATTTTGTGTTTTAACAGTCTTTAAATGCTAGCTTATTAGCTTTTCTTAAATGTGTTTTTATTAGGTGTTTAGGCGTGTGCTTATTTGATTAATAACTTATTAGATTTAGCTTATTTTATACATTCCTTTTACATTCCGATCATCTTGATTGGAAAAGGGTTTTACATTCCTTTCATACATTCCTTTTACATTCCTTTTACATTCCGATCATCTTGATTGGAAAAGGGTTTTACATTCCTTTTACATTCCTTTCAGCATTTCTTTTACATTCCTTTTACATTCCTTTCAGCATTCCTTTTACATTCCTTTTGCATTCCTTTTACATTCCTTTTAGCATTCCTTTTAGCATTCCTTTTACATTCCTTTTACATTCCTTTTACATTCCTTTCAGCATTCCTTTAACATTCCTTTTACATTCCTTTCAGCATTCCTTTTTGCATTCCTTTTGCATTCCTTTTGTATTCCTTTTACATTCCTTTTGCATTCCTTTTTACATTCCTTTTGTATTCCTTTTACATTCCTTTTGCATTCCTTTTACATTCCTTTTACATTCCTTTTACATTCCTTTTGCATTCCGACCATCATTCCTTTTACATTCCTTTTTCATTCCTTTTACATTCCTTTTACATTCCTTTTACATTCCGACCAGCATTCCAATTAGCTTTGTTTTTAATATTTTGTTTTAGTTTTATTTTTAAGTTTACATTGTTTTAAGTTTTCAACTTTTTCACGCTTCCTGAAATCTCTATTTTTACCAAGTTTTTTTATATTTTCTTAGAGAGAAAAAGTGACAGTTTTTCTCGATTTGTTTTTAGCTTATTTTTATTACTATTCGCATTTAACTTTTACTTAGAAATAGATAATCAAAACTTCCTTTTTGTTAACCAAATACGACTGAGTCACACTTTGAACCGGAAATCAATTCGTTAAGACACCGAGAAAACGAACTTTTTAACCTTGCAAAAACCTACTTATTATGGTCCGTTGGCGTGATGACAAGGGTGTACTATCCGATTATAATGTCAGCAGGGCTTGGGAAGCATTTCGTCCAAGGGGGCAATCTGTGGGATGGCAGCGAGTGGTGTGGTTCACTCATGCTATTCCTCGACATGGTTTCCATATGTGGTTAGTTCTTCGATTCACGTTAAAAACACAAGATCGACTTAAGCAGTGGGACGTTGGTGATGCTGTTGATATTAATACTCTCACATGTTTGTTATGTAAGCAACAACCTAATTCTCATACTCATTTACTTTTTGAGTGCTCGTTTGCTTCCAAAGTTTGGTCTTATGTTCGTGACTTGGTTGAGATGGAACATCTTCATCCTAGACTTCAGGATATTATGAATTATCTACAGCCCATGGCAAATTCTCGAACTGCAAAGAGTGTTATTGGTAGATTGGTGGTGGCTGCAGCAGCCTATTTTATATGGAGGGAAAGAAATGATCGTCTTTTCAAGAAAACAAGTCAAACTCATGAGGAGGTGAGAGATGTTATTATTGTCACGGTTAGATTGAAGCTGGTGACGTTTAGATTCAAGAATCAGGATTCGGTGCAATGGCTACTTCTCAAGTGCAATCTTCCTAAATATTTTTGTGTCTATGGTAAAGATTAAGGTTTTTGTTTTGTTTTTTAGCTTTGTGGCATGTCATAAAGTTAGGTTGTGTCAAGCTACGCTTAAGGTTAATGTGGTAGTCAGCCACATTCCATTGTACTTCAGATTTATGTGATTAATACAAATTTACCGGGGTAACCCTTTACCCAAAAAATTAGTTAAGTGTACAAACCTCTTGATAAGATTGTGAGGTTCATCATGAGTGCGGCCCAAGAAAGGTGTAGCAGATACCATTTGAATAAAATCGGTTTTGAGCTCGAATTTGTTTGTCTCAATAGCCGGCACCACAATAACATCGTCATTGCCTTCAACGTATGATTGCAAGAGCTCGATCATTAGACGGTTATCCATGGTGTGAATAATACGAGTCTCGATGATAGCGGCTGGAATGGATTTCCTCTTGCGCGCTCGAGTACGCATACACCTACAAAAGAAAAGATAGAAAAGAAATAGAAGAAGAAATAAAGTTAATGTAAAAAGAAAATATTATTGGTGCAAAACTTTAGAAAAGAAATGCTTTTTAAGATTTTTTAAATGTTTTTGGATTTTTGAAAATTTTTGAAATCTTTGCAAGAAAAATAACGTTCACGAGTGAACGGTTCCAAAAATCCAACGCGTCTCTCACAGAAAACTGTTAATCTTTACGAAAAGAGCCGGCAGCGGCGCCATTTTAATAACTAAATTTTAATGAGAAATAAATGTTCTTGATTTGTGTCTAATCGAATTGATCCTGGTTTTAGTGTGACTCAGGCGTTTTTGATGGATAAAAGAAAATGTGGTTAACTATTTCTAAAAAATAAACTAAAACAAATGACAAATATAAAGAAAATAAACAAATTAAAACTTTATAAAAAGTAAATTTAAAATAAAAACTAAACAAAACAATTCAAAATAAACCTTAACAAAAATGGCGGAAAAATAAAGTCTTAGAAACAATTCGGGAAACAAAATCTAAGAAAACAATTCGGAATTTTAGAAATGTAAACTAATTCGGAAAAAGCTATTATAACTTTAATCTTATTCAGAAAAAATCACAAGACATAATTCGGAATAGTATATTGTAGTTAATTCGGAATAATGTATTCCGAATAGTAATTCGGAATAAAACATTTAAACCTAGTTCGGAATATAGATTCCAATCCTAATTCGGAATACAGAAACAACCTAATTCGGAATACTAAAACAAACGTAATTCGGAATTCTTGGAAACTCAACCTAATTCGGAATGAATAACAACTACTATGATTTTAATTCAGAATCCGTACTACTTTTAATTCGGAATAATAAATTTAAAAAAACTAATTCGGAATAATATTCCGAATACAATTCAGAATACAAAATTCTATAATTCGGAATATGGCTAGGTTGACAATTCGGAATAAATGAAAATATTAAACTAATTTGGAGTACTTTGAAGAACTTAATTCGGAATAAGGTTTTACACTTAATTCAGAAAAAGCGAAAAAGAACATAAGTCAGAATATTAGGGTTTTATAATTCGGGAAAAATAAATTAAGCTAAAACCAATTAAGCAAATAAGCCAAAGTTAAGCTAAACTAAAATTTAAAATAAGCTAAACAAGACACAAATTAAAACTATAAAAACACCAAATAAGCAAAATTAATAAAACGTATTTTAAAAACATTAAACTAGTAAATCCACTTAAATAAAACTAAGCTAAACACAAAATAAGCAATAAGCACAATAAGCTATAAACATCAACCACATAAAAATAATAAGAACAATGAAATAAGTACTTCAATCAAATAAGCGATATGATCAAATAAGCTACATGATGATTAACCAAATCAACACAAAATTAAAAACAAGAAAGG
This sequence comes from Glebionis coronaria, assembly GCA_025667525.1. Taxonomy (NCBI): domain Eukaryota; kingdom Viridiplantae; phylum Streptophyta; class Magnoliopsida; order Asterales; family Asteraceae; genus Glebionis; species Glebionis coronaria. Next base: position 422,111,014 of record CM046874.1, on the reverse strand, counting down.
AAGAATGAGATTAATTGAAAATCTTGAATTAAAGACTAAGATTTAAGATTCAACAATTTAATGATTAAGATGAAAAGTTGAAAAGCATGAAAGAAAACTTGTGAGAGAAAGTTAATTACACCTACTCCTAATTACTTGAAAAATAAACTATCTAATTAATACAAATGAAAGATTAGGAGTCTATTTATAGGTGGAAGAGTACTTGGTGTTGTTGCTTCCTTCTTCCTCTTTGTCTTCAAGTCTTCTTAATTAATTCGTCTTTCTCGACTTTGTGTCGGGATTTGTCGATAGATAAAATGAACTTGTCTTTTAATTTCTTCTTTTATTAGATTTGGTTCTTCGACTTTGTTAAACTTCCGTCTTTGTTATTTTTCTTCAATAAATCTTCAGAATAGGCCTTTGACTTCCGTTCTTTTTGCACTTTTGATCTTTTAATTTTGTCTTTCGTCTTTTTCTTCGATAAAAGCCCGTGAAAGCCCCCGTTTTCTTCCTTTTTCATCTTTTGGTCCTAAAACACAACAAAACACAAACCACGCGTAATTCTGACTTTTACGACATTAAACACACGTTTTGGTCTTGTTTTTATTTGTTTTAAGTGTTAAAAGGATAAGTGTTTTCACACTTATTACCCCCAAATATATTTCACAACAAAAATACACATTTGGGTGCTAACCACAAGCATCATCACAATAGATACATTGAACGACCTCTAAAACCTCCATTCCCAAATAAAACAAGTTTAGACATATTAGAGTAGCGTTTCGGTCCTCCAAAGATCTCAACCAGTCAAACCTTTTATCACGATACAAGACCATAAGATAAAGAATTTATAACAAAAGGGAAAGAAAATTTGTTTTAGACCAAGAAACTACAAAAGAAACCCGCAAACTTCACAAGCAAGCTCCACCATCAATCAGCGTCAATCACCTGAAATACATGCTTAAAATCAGCAACACAACGGTTGAGCGAGTCTATAGGTTTATCAAATCACATTTAAACACAAGAGAAAAATCAATCATAATCATTTAATAGAATTGTCATGCACACAATCTATTGTTCACGTATTCCATCTTATAGCAGCAACTATAGAATTGTATTAAGCTCATGACACCGACCCCTTAACTTAGTCACCCACGCCAAATGCCAGCCTGACTAGATGAATTTCACTGCCCCTACTTGGGTATTAGTTACTAATTTTATACCACTGACTCTTACTCTCATGAATTATCCGTTCGAGCAGCGCACTTAACGTACACTCTCGTCTCGGATAGGGTCGTAAATTTAATAATACTATTATTAGAACAAGCGGCTATTCCTAACTTGCAACATCAAGCTCGAAGATAGTTAACGGTTCATGAATTTAGGGAGTTCAGTAACAAGGTACTTATACAATTCAAGGCAATACCAATCAACATTCGGGTCCAAACAATCATTCCTGACTTGTGTTCATTTTATTTCAAATAACATGTATCCCCCTCACGGGTTTAAAAGCATTTAACAACTTGTATAAAACTGAGTCTATAGAATCAACTTGAGTAATAGAAGTAGCAAGACAATCTTCGACTATAGATGATGCCCGATGAATACAAAAACCACAACCTACCAAATAAGGCGCGCACATTAACAACATTATACTCAAGTATGTTTCATACTTATTAAAATCAAATTAATAATTCAAAACCAAAATAAACTCACACAATTTCTCATGCAAGTGATACTACTATAAACTTCTACATCTTTACTTTACTAGACAACACTCTCGATCACATTCTGCCAGAACATACCGAATGTCAAAGTTATTTTCCCATAACTAGACACCTAATTTTTTTATGAAACTTGCTGGGCAACTCATTTACTGTATGCATAAAGTCCTCCTAAAATTTTATCAAAAGTTTTGCCCTCTAAGACCTTCTGGTCAACACATCTTTAACTTACAAAATTCGGACAGTTTTACGTCTTCGACTCACAAAACCATTTTAACCTTTATAGCCAATTTCATTTACAAAACCGACACTTGATTTCAAAAATGGACTCAAACCCTAAGTTTAGAGCCTGAGATCAGACCTTGACCATTTTTAAAAATTCATTTCATTTTCCTCGAGATTCGATCCAAATATTGACAACAATTTCGTATTGTGTCAATACTCGTTTTGAGTTAGAATAATCAAACTAACATAACTTCCTCCTCGTTTTGAGTTAGAAGCTCTACCTTATATCAATTCGAAGCTTATGAAAATCTCTACGACATAATCCTATCATCTCAACCTCAACTTAGACGTAAGGTTCCCAAAATAGCTTCAAACCTGTTGGTCTAAAATACATCTTTCAAAATCACATGAAATCAAAGTTTTGACCCATTTTAGCAAAATCCATACTTCTAATATCAGCTCTTAGTCATCCTAAACAACTCTTATTATCCATAAACCACTTGTATGTCAAAACTTAACAAAACCCACTCAAAATTCATACATGTATTAACTAAAAATCAATTATAATAATAATAATAAACACCACCATACGACCATAAAAATAGATCAAACATCATTGTTCTTCATCTAAAAATTTTGAAAAGTAAAAGTTTATGCATGTTAAAGATTTCTATACCAAAATGATCACCACTTCAGTTTCAACATGGGACTTTATTTAGTTTTTATTGATTCAAACTAGGAATCAAAAGATTTGGGTGTTTAGGGGGGGTGGTGGTTCACGGTAAAGAAAGAAGAAGAGAGAGGGAGAGAAAATTTTAATGTGTGTGTTTTTGGAATGAATGAAATGAAGAAAAGTTGGTGGAAATTATATATATAGTAGGGTTAGGGTAGAAATTGCAATTTATGCATTCTTTTGGACAAAAATGTAAATAACTACTTAAAAAGCGAGAAATGACTATCAGTCAATTTTAAAATATTTACAAGACTCGGTTTCATAAAAATACTTTTTCAAAAGTTAAAAAGGCACACAAAATATAATATTATAGTTCTCGGCACGACTTAATACGCAATTAAAAAAGAAAACGTCAAAAATATCAACATCGAATCAACAAATAATAAAACCTAAAATTTCGGGCATCCGTCGATATCGCAATCACTAGTAGTCCTGGTGACTAGTTAAAATGTAAAAATAATACTTCCAACATCGGTTTCAACTTAAACCACCAAACGTCATAGCATTCAAGCTCATCGAAAATTTCAAAAAATATTCATAAAATAAAGTTAAATAATGACCTCGGGTTCGGGTTATCACATTTCACCCTCCTTAAAAAGAGCGACGTCCCAGCACTCGGTCCTTCTTATGCTCACATTCCGTACCTTTAAAACAAAAGAGAACTATTTTCCTTAAATAAATCCTCACGCTTCCTTCGCGAACTCATGTCTACTCCTAGAATTCTTGTATCTTGACAATAGAAACCCTACTACACTTCAAGCTTTTAATCTCATTTTATAGATTGGGAGATTTTTATAATAACCACGGTTTCCTCTCTATGAAATGCAATTTATCCTCCAGTCGAATCTCCTCTAATGGGATCACAAAATCCCTTTCTACCAAACACTCCTTCATATTCAACACTTAAAAAGTGTTATGGATGACTCGAAGTTCATCCGTCAATTCTAATTTATAAGTAACTGGTCCATCTCTTTGAATAATCTTGAAAGATCCAAAATACCTCTGACTCAACTTCCCTCGTTTTCCCAAAACGAATTACTAAACACACCTTCTTAATACCATAGAAAAGTGTAATTCTTAGTCTATACAATCATCTTAGTAGTCTGCAAATCATTTGACTTCCCTACATCACTCCAACACATAGGAAACCTAACTTATGTCCGCACAAATCCTCAAATGATGTAGCCTTAACACTACGTTCCCAACAATTCCTAACTCAATCACATGCTTACAAGTATATCGTCCAACGTTCGAATCGTCCTTTCACTTTGTCCATCAGTCTCTGGATAATACGTGGTACTCAATCTTAACTCGATTCCTATCGCTCTCTTGCAGAGATCCCCAAAACTTAGAAGCAATTTTGATATCACAATCTGAACATCATTGACAAAATACATCATGTCTACAACTTTCTTCTTCATACACATAACATTCATCTTAAGCATATCACAATCATAAAAATTCTCATCAATTCCGTCACTAAATCCATAGTGTTTTCCTCCGTTTCCATTCAGAGATTTCATGTTATACTAATAAATTAGATGATTTTCTATACTAAACCTTCACCTTTAACCAAACTAAACACGTACTAACATACCGATCAATCTCTGCTGTCATGTTTGGTCACCAATGAACATTACTTATGCATGATACATCTTACCCAAACCAGAATGTATTAAATAATTGACTTGTGAGATTCCTTCATCACTAAATCTCGCACTCCCAACGCACCATTGAATAATCAAATTTGGTTGCCTGATTCTTAATATATTTCCTCTCATTCTATTTCATTATAAAAACCGGTTCATAAGTTTGACAGAATATTGTAATAGATTTCCTTGACATTCTCCTCCTTCAAATCATTTGCTTGAGCTTTCAATATCCAATCCGTCTAGTCCACACTTCTTGTCATCACCAAAAATCAAATCCTTAAAGACTTTTCCCTTTCCTTCCTGCTAAGTGCATTAGCTACCACATTCACCTTTCTAGGATGGTAGCGAATTTCGTACTCATAATCACTCACAGTCATAATTACCAACATACTCAAGTACTTGAAATTGATAATTGGTGATTTTCTACTCATCTCCTTTGGCTTCCCAAGAAATTGAATACGAGACAACTCTTATGATCCTTGATTACTACACACTTGATTCCATACAAGTAATGTGTCCACAATCTCAAAGCAAATACCACAACCCCATAACCCTTATGAAACACATCACAATAAACTATAAATTCTTCATATCCTTGCGACAATGACAACATCAGGGCAGAACACAACTTATCCCTCGGTGTTCAGAAAATAGCTTCCTCATCTGATAAGGATCAGATCTCGAAACTTACAAATTTAGATGTATAAGTGGGGTTCACACATCCTATTCTTCTTAGTCAGCTTAACCAATGGTTTAACAATCAGTGAAAACCTTTCGATAAACCTCCGATAATTCTCATCTTAAACCAAGGAATTAACAGGTTTCTGTCGGCGGCGTTGGTACCGACCAATCCTTAATCGCTTCAATCTTGGAAAGTTGTTCACGAATACCTTTGTTGTCAATTACATGCCCCAGAAATTTCACTAACTCCAACCAAACTCACTCTTAGAGAACTTTGCATAAAGCTTCTCTTGCTTCAACCATTCCAAAATTGTTCTCAAATACTTCTCATGCTCCTCCTTTCCTTGGAATTAAAGAGAATATCGTCAATGAAAAAAATGACTAACTCATCCAAATATGGCTTACACACACGATTCATCGAGTCCATGAATACGGCAGACACATTTGTCAATCCAAAATGCATCACTTAAAATTCAAAATGCCCATATCAAGTCGGAAAGCAGTTATAGGAATATATTCTTCCCTAACTCTCAGTTGATTATAACCAAATCTTAAAACGATCTTTGAGTATACACTAGATCCTTGCAACTAGTCAAATGTGTCGCCAATCCTTGGCAGTGGATACCAATTCTTGACAGTTAATTTTTTAAGCTTGCGATAGTCGATACACATTCGAAACAATCCATCCTTCTTGACAAACAACACATGCGATCCCCACGGCAACGAACTTGGTCCAGTACATCCCTTATCTACAATCCTCGTAATTGATGGATAACTCCTTCAGCTCTGACGATGCGAAATAATAAGACGCACGAATAACAGATGTAACTCCCGGCACTAGATCGATACGAAAATCCTTTTTACAAGACGTTAGTAAACTCGGCAACTCTTCAGGAAAACTTCAAAATACTTTCGAATCACTAGCACATCTTCCAACTTCTTCTCAAGTACACCATCACTAGTTACCTGAACTAGAAATACATCACTGCCTTCTTTCACATACTTCCTCATCTTCATCCAAGACTCAATTCTCAAATGGAAGTTCACTCATCACCTTTTACAGTCAACACCCAGCTTCTCCGTAAAATCTAAACCAATCCTTTCCACAAACCATTACTGCACCACACACAACTAACCATCCACATCAAAAGATCCCAACTCTATGAACATTGATTTGCATCAAACATCTAATTCCCATACTTTAAAGAACACCCTTCTAGTATAGAACTAATACTAACAACCCTTCCATCAGTTAATTCCACATCATAAATAATTGTTAATCTTACTGGTTCTCTATCCTAAAGACAACAAAATCTAACATCTATAAAACTCTCATCGGATCTAAACTCAACCAATACACTAGCTTAATGAGCGTACAAATTTGTATGTTCTCACTTGATGCTCGAGACTTGTCAGCATCACTCACAACACAGGTTGGTATAGAAGCAGGATTGCTTCCCTGTGGATCCTCAGTCCTTTGACAATTTCCCTGCTTGTGTCCTATTTCACCATAACGAAAACATATTCTAACTCTAGTAGCATTAACTCTAATAATCACTTCCTTTCCGTTACATTTAACATCTTTGTGACCAAATTGTCCACATGGTACAAAATACAATGCTTACACACTCTTGGGGGTTTATCTTGTTACCTTGGTGCACAGTAGCAGTACAACACCAATATTCCTTTTCTTAAACTGCTGATTTTGATTCTATACTCGGTTATTGTTATTACGATAACTACCACAATTTTGACCTTGACTAGACTGAGCAGATTTAAATTTCCTTTTGTTATCCTCAACAATGCTATCCTTCTTGTCTTGCACCTTATTCACTTCCGAACAACCACCAACTTCAAAAGTATTCTCAATCTTATCCATCCATTTACATATCTTCATAACACCATCAATATGATTAGATACTCGTCATAACACTCCTACTCAATCTTATGAAACTAACATACGAACATTCCCGACGAACTTGCGGAATAACCGTAACATTTCCAACTGGAACAACAACATTATCAGTCCCAACGCCTTGATTTCTTGCAGCACGATCAACTTCAAGCGCCCTATCAATCGCTTTCTCAATCATAGTGTTCACCCTAGCAGTTGATAGTTCTGGAGACATATTTCAAGAAACTTAGTCATGTGGCGATCCACAAATGATAGAAAATGTCTCACTTAATCCCTTCCACCATCATCACATATGAAAGTAACATGATAAGTATACACATCAAGATAAAAGAAGGATTTCTTTATCAGGATATCTCATGGATACTACATGCACAAACAACACAACTATAAAGATTCATCAACCAAATCACAAAAGAGCTAATAGAGACACATCATAGATCATGAAGGTAATTTAGATTGCATTGAGGATTCAACAAAATTGTGACAAGATATGTCACTACAATCATTTACCGAACAAACTTAAAAGATAATAAGTTTCATCACAATGCTACGACACAAAGTCTAAATAAGTTCAATCACAGTAAGAAAATAAGATACAAGGAAATTCAACACATGATGACCCACATGGCTTCTTAGGCAATAACTCCTCGTCCTCCTTAACATTGCTGTCAGCTTCATCACAATCGTTTACCTCCCTTTCGCAGTTCAAAGTCGAATCATAACACGATGGCAGCTCACTCCCAAAGTTCAAATACTCACCCCTACACGGCGAAGTAATCATAAAATAAGTCTCAGCACAGCTTTCATCATTCCTAAACATCCAACCTCGACTCAAAAATGATCTCACATGAGACTCTCATTCACTCATCCTCTTAAACCTTATATGCTTCTCTTTAACCCTTTCAACTCAAGCACTTAAATTCATCAACATCGACCTAAGACTAGCAATCTCATCCATCTTTCGAGCCCTAAAAAACTCCGATATCCGATCTAGTGTGAGGAGATTCTAGATAACATCCTCTAAAACATCTTTTGGTTCTCCTCAAATATCCTAATTACACGAGTTTTAACCACATATCCCTCATACATCAACCGATCAAACTTCCTCAAAAATAGACAAAAATATTATCATAAGCTCGCTATTCACATCATCCTATCGCTTTCCTTAAACTGAGAGCTTAGATAAGGTCATTATTCAAAAATATATATATGCATTCTCATGCAATGCAAAAAGAAAATTACATTGACAAGTACTCAGCGCACTTTCAAAAATACCAATACATTCTCATAGTATTTACTTAATAAATACTCGGGAGTTCATAACAATTTTGAGGGATACATCTAAAATATAACAACAAACTATAATAATCTTACCAGAGCCTTGTGGAGAAGTTGCGTGCTTTAGTAAAATATTTTCAACACCAAAGTTATAGTTTAGGACTTTTCAAAATCGACCTAGTTCTTTATAACATGTGGCTCTGATACCAATCTTTAACACCCCCAAATATATTGCGCAGCGGAAATACATATTTGGGTGCTAAACACAAGAATCATCACACAAGATACATTGAACGACCTTAAAATGAGTCGTTTGAAATATAAGATGAAATAAATTTAACAATTTGTCTAAAACCTTCATTACCAAATAAAACAAGTTTAGAAATATCAGAGTAGCGTTTCGGTCCACCCAAAGATCTCAACCAATCAAACTTTTTTATCACGATACAAGACCATAAGATAAAGATGTTATAACAAACGGGAAAGAAAATTTGTTTTAGACCAAGCAACTACAAAAGCAACCCGCAACCTTCCCAAGTAAGCTCCGCCATCAATCAGCGTCAATCACCTGTAATACATGCTTAAAATCATCAACACAATGGTTGAGCGAGTCTATAGGTTTATCAAATCACATTTGAACACATGAGAAAAATCAATCATAATCATTTAATAGAATTGTCGTGCACACAATCTATTGTTCAGGTATTCCATCTTATAGAAACAACTATAGAATTGTATTAAGCTCATGACACCGACCCCTTAACTTAGTCACCCATGCCAAATGCCAGCATGACTAGATGAATTCCACTGCCCCTACTTGGGTATTAGTTACTAATTTTATACCACTAACTCTTATTCTCATGAATTATCTATTTGAGCAGCGCACTCAACGTACACTCTCGTCTCTGATAGGATCGTCAATCCAATAGTACTATTATTCGAACAAGCGGCTATTACTAACTTGCAACATCAAGCTAGAAGATAGTTAACGGTTCATAAATTTAGGGACTTCAGTAACAAGGTACTTATACAATTCAAGGCAACAACTGGCAACATTCGGGTCCAAACAATCATTCATGACTTGTGCTCATTTTATTTCAAATTGCATGTATCCCCCTCGCAGGTTTAAAAACATTTAACAACTTGTATAAAACCAAGGCTATAGACTCACCTTGAGTAATAGAAGTAACAAGACGATCTTCGACGATAGATGATGCCCGATGAACACGAAAACTGTAACCTACCAAATTAGGCGCGTACTTTAACAAAAATATACTCAAGTATGTTTCATACTTAGTAAAATCAAACTAATAATTCAAAACCAAAATAAACTCACACAGTTTCCTATGCAAGTGATACTACTATAAGCTTCTACATCTTTACTTTACTAGACAACACTCTCGATAACATTCTGCTAAAACATACCAAATGTAAAAGCTATTTTCCTATAGCTAGACACCTCCAATTTTTATGAAACTTGTAGAAAGTGCTCCTAAAATATTATCAAAAGTTTTGCTCTCTAAGACCTTCTGCTAAATACATCTTTAATTTACAAAATTCGGACAGTTTTACGTCTTCGACTCACAAAACCATTTTAACCTTTATAACCAATTTCATTTACAAAACCGACATCTGATTTCCAAAACGGACTCAAAACCCTAAGTTTAGAGCCTGAGATCAGCCCTTGACCACTTTTTAAAACTCATTTTATAGTCCCCGAGATTCGATCCAAATATGGACAACAATTTCGTATTGTGTCAATACTCGTCTCTCGGTACACGAATAATCAAATTAACATAACTTCCTCCTCGATTTGAGTTAGAAGCTCTACCCTATATCAAATCGAAGCTTATGAAAATATCTACGACATAATCCAATCATCTCAACCTCAACTTAGACTTAAGGTTCCTAAAAATAGCTTTAAACCTGTTCGTCTAAAATACTTCTTTCAAAATCACATCAAATCAAATTTTTGACCCATTTTAGCAAAATCCATACTTCTAATATCATCTCTTAATCATCCTAAACAACTCCTATTATCCATAAACCACTTGGAAGGCAAAACTTAACAAAACCCACTAAAAATTTATATATGTAATAACTAAAAGTCAATTATAATAATAATAAACACCACCATACAACCATAAAAATGGATCATACATCACTGTTCATCAAAAAATTTTGAAAAGTAAAAGCTTATGCGTGTTAAAGATTTATGTACCAAAATGATCATAAATTCATTTGAAACATGGGACTTTATTTAGTTTTTATTGATTCAAACTAGAAATCAAAAGATTTGGGTGTTTAGGGGGGTGGTGGTTCACGGTTAAGAAAGAAGAAGAGAGAGAGAGTGAAAATTTTAATGTGTGTGTTTTTGGAATTAATGAAATAAAGAAAAGTTGGTAGAATTATATATTTAGTGGGGTAAGGGTAGAAATTTCTATTTATGCATTCTTTTGGAACAAAATGAAAATAACTAGTTAAAAAGCGGGAAATGACTATCAGTCAATTTTAAAAATATTTACGAGACTCGGGTTTCATAAAAATACTTTTCAAAAGTTAAAAACTCACACAAAATATTATATAGTAGTTCCCTGCACGACTTAATACGCAAGTAAAAACGAAAACATCAAAAATATCGAGATCGAAACAAAAAATAATAAAACGTAAAATTTTGGGCATCCGTCGATATCTCAATCACAAGTAGTCCTGGTGACTAGTTAAAATGTAAAATTAATACTTCTAACATCGGTTTCAACTTAAACCATCAAACCTCTTAGCATTCGAGCTCATAAAAAATTTCAAAAATACTCATAAAATAATATTAAATAATAACCTCGGGTTCGGGTTATCACATTACACAAGAATAATCTAAGTATTCACAAATACCTTGGATCAACACAAGACTAATCCAAGTATTCACAAATACCTTAGATCAACACAAGTCTAATCCAAGTATTCACAAATAAATTAGATCAACACAAGACTCAAGTATACAAAATGATGAACATTATTAGATCTAAGAAAGGATGATCTTCATCAAGGATTAATCTTTAATCGCATCACAAATGTGTGAGTGATATTCCCTTTGGACAAGTAAAGAAGAGTATCAAGAGGATAATCATACGTAAACATACTTAACAAATTAAACTGATTATTTACTAATGATTGGAAAGATAGAAAGAAGATAAGATGCACAAAAACTAGTCCAAAAAGGTTCATTGGTAAATGAAAATATGATCCACTATTTATAGGGTACAAGAACCAACGGCTCTCTGGGTTCGGTTCTTTAAATGGACCTACGGTTCCATATCACTAACGAATCGCACCACTATATAAGGAACCGCGGCTAGTAGAGTTCGCTTCTTTTTACCCTGTAGTGGGGAAATTCAATTTGAGGTAGTTTATAACCACAAAGGTTATTCCTAGGGACATTTAGAGTATGTCATATTCAAATTTTCATTTTTTATTTTAATAAAAGGTTTTCTTAAAACTAAAGTTTATCAAATATTTTTTCACATTTGTATAAATGTGAGTTTTGAGTTTAAATCACTTTCTATGATCACTAAACATGTATAAGGTATGTTTGTGTACGACTTAAATAATTATTACCTTGATGATAGTGTTTGTTAAATAATTCGTATTTCGGTTATCTTTGACGTTAAATTTTTTTTACTCTTTATCATGATCAAAACTAAGAAAGATTAGTTACTAGTAATGTTTTTAGGCATTGGTTGAATTAACAATCTCCCCCTTTTTCATTACGACAAACTATAAACTCACTTTCGTAAAAAAACAAAAGTTTTCAAATTATTAACGAGTTAATCACTATCATTTCTCCCCCTTTGTCGAAGCAAAAAGGTTAGCACAAGTCTTTGAAGAAGAGAAGAATCGACTTTGCTAGTAGCTCCCCCTTGGTGCTTACTCCCCCTAGCTTGGGGCACCAAGTGAACGAGCTATGGTGACAAGCTAGATACAAAGGTTAGTAGAAATAAAAGAAACACCAATATATATGCATTAGTCACTACTCACTAAATAACTTCGGAGGTAGAAAGAAAAGAAGACCTAATTTATGTAGTGAGTATTTGCTAAGTATGTCCAAGGAGATTATTTTGAAAAGCTCAATTAATAATTGTTGGAATAAAGGTAGAAAAGAACCATCCATACCAATTGTAATTAGAAAGAATGATGTCAAAAGGTTAAAAACTTTGAATTTGTTGGAATCACCCAATTTAATTGTAAATTTTTATACCACAATCAACTCTTAACAATATATGTGAGAAAGAATTATCATAACAAGCAATAACACACATAACAATCATATTAAAACAAATATGAAAGCACATACAACAAACGATTCATATTCGACAGAAATATGAATGCCAAATCAAAATAAGAGAAAATAAAGCAACATAAGAATAACAACTAATCTAATAGAGATAGTCCTCCAAGTTTGCTTATGTTTTTATTTGACTAAAACAATTAGAACACAAAGTGTGTTTTAATTGGTAAAATAAGACAAAGGTGCATCATCTAAAGACTTGCTCACAGGAACAAATACTTTGAGAGGAGGTCGAGTGAGGGGAAATTCAAGAATATTTAGGGCTTGTTTAGTTGTAAAAAACTTTTTGTAATTCTATGTTTCTAATTTTCTAGAGAAGGAAAAAAGTTTCTTTTCTAGAGAAGAGTTGAAAATTTTGAAAACTTGTTTAGATGTTTTTTTTTCAAAAAGTGGAAAAGTGTTTAGGTGGAAGGAAAAAAATATAAAAGTATAAAAGAGAGTTTCCTATCTTTCTATGTAAAAGTGGAGAATGAAATTTTTCCATTTTTTGAAAATGTTGAAAAAAGTGTAACTAAAAAAGTTTTATGTTTTTCACTTTAATAAAATGTTTTCTAGAAAAGTAGGGGATTTTTCTTCAACTAAACATGCTCTTAACTTCTCATACACCTGAGAAAGTTTAATTTGTTGAAATTTGCAACAAGCACACGAACTTCCATGATGCAAAACAAAGTCATTTGATGGTGGAGGACCATCATAATAAGAAGAAGGAGAGGGAGAATGAAGATAATAGAGGTCACCATCACAATACTTAGTGAGGTTAGGGAAAGATGAGAGGTCATTTAGTTAAGGACCGTTGAAAGGTTTAGGTGGTGGCGGCAGAACTTCTCTTTCTCTAGTAATTAGACTATTTAAGTAATATCCGTTTTTTTGTATATTAATTTTTCCTCGAATTGATTTCCAGTTAATACAAGAGATTTATCGTTTTTTATTCAAATATGGATTTGGTATTCTAGGTCGAATTCAAACAAAGCACGTAAAAATATAAATATACTATATATGTATAAGTACTATTCTAAAATAGAGTGCACGTACTATAATTAATGCAAAAAGTACAAGTAATGCAAAAAAATAAAAATGCAAATGTGAATGCAAATGAAATTAAAACTAAATGAAACGTAAAAGCAAAGAAATTAAAATGACAAAATATAAAAATGCCCAAAAGCGTAATGTAAAATTGCCAAAATATTAAAAATGATATTTTATATATTTTATATATATTTTTATTATTTTTTATTTATTTGAAACTAATTTTTTTTAAAAATCTAAAATCTATTTTTTTAAAATCTGAAAATGTTTAGAAATGTTAACAAACAAAACGTGGCCAAATTTGATAAACAGCCCAAAAGATCAAACGGCACAGTAACTACTCGTGCACAAAGAAAATACAGCTGAAAATGAAAGGACTAGGATGCAATATACTACTTTGGCTAGAAATGAAACAAGCCAGAGAAATAAAGGACCTAAGTGCAATTCCCAAGAGCTATAAACTAAAAAACGGGCTATTTGAGAATTAGCTTATTCTGAGCTTATTACTCAACCTTTTTCAAAAAAATTTTTTGCAAAAGTCTTAGAATCCAGTTTTAGCTTGTGAAATCTAAAATGAGCTTATGAAATAAGCCAGAACTCTCTAAAGGATTTTTCAGTAAAGAAGTTAACCCCGCTAAAAAAAGTAAAAAACCCCAGTTTTCTCTCTAATGGTGGCCATGTCATACGTAGCCCCTAGTTTTCCTTGATCCGATCTTTTATTCTTTTTGTAGCCGGTTTGTTTTGCAAGATACAATATTTAAGATTCACATACGTGTAATCTCATTACTGTGTTTTGTTTTATTAATCGGCTCCTAAGGGTTTTGAAGGTTTTTTTAATTATATAGGATTGTACTATCGCTGCTACCTAGGTATTTAATCCTATTACTCCACCGACAACCTTTTTAGCATTTATTCCATTTGGACTTTTGCTGATGTTTGATGTGCTTGTTACTTCCGACAATATCATTAATCCATTTGGACTTTGTTGTCTAGGTTTTAGGTGTTGTGATTTAGATTGATTATTTATTGTTTATCATTGTAAAATCTATTATTAAGTAATATGGAGGTTTGGTAAGCTTATTGACATATCATACTATGTGATCAAGTTGGGTATTGCGCTATCGCTAGTTGGGTTGTGGCTGTTTTTTAGATCTGTTATTGGGTGTGGGTTTTAGAGAGATGGAGAAGGGTTTCCTAAATAGTCCACATGTCATTAAAGATCAGACTAAAGTTGGGGCTGGTGTTAAGGAATTAGCGAAGAAGATTAGGAATATTGATGGGAAATTTGTGGGTAATGATGGTCAAGCCCTTACAGCTAGGCGAGGGGTGATCATTCAGGATCATACAATAAAGATGAACTCTACTACCATTGGAGGTCATGATGTAGCTGGTCCTCACAACCCCAAGGATAAGCCACTGAAGTCTATACTTAAACCTCTTGGGAGCTTGCTAATTGGGGATACTAAACCTGCTGGTAATGATGGGATGTCAGCACCCATCTATAATGTTTCATCTAGTGTTGCTGCTTCTAGTTCGAATTCAGTTGTTGCAAAGGATAATGTAAAAGTAAATATCACTTCATGTGTTAATGATATGTTAATTCCTGGAGCGGATATTGCTTTACCTAAAGATGCGGTCGATGAAAAAGCGGACAAGTTTGCTCACACGTTTTATGGGTATTTTATAGGGAAAAGACATGCATTTCCTATTGTGGAGAGTTATGTTAAAAATGCGTGGGCGTGTTTTGGTCTTCATAGAACCATGTTTCATCATGGGTTTTTCTTTTTTCATTCTCTACTAGGGATGGTACGGAGCAGGTGCTTTCCAATAGTCCTTGGCGTATTAGGTCTATACCTATTATGCTAAATATTTGGAATCCAACAAAGAAGTTGATTAAAGAAGCGATTACTAAGGTGTCGGTGTAGGTCAAATTGTACGATGTACCTATTGTTGCATATTTTGAAATAGGGCTGAGTTTGATTACCGCTAAGGTTGGGAGACCTATCATGTTGGATGCTCATACTGCTGACATGTGTGTGAATTCATGAGGCCGGTGTGATTATGCGCGCGCTCTTATCAAGGTGAGTGCAGATTGTGCTCTTACTGATTCATTTCTTGTGTCAATTCCAATTAAAGGTGAGGAGGGTATACATTTGACACTATCAAGGTAGAATATGAATGGAAGCCTCCACGATGCGCTAATTGTAAAATGTTTGATCATTGTGATTTGGAATGCCCGCGTAAACCAGTTGTTGCCAAGACTCAAGGCAATGACTTTGTGGAAGTTAAGAGGAGGAATAATCATCAGAATCTGCCTAGATCACGACCTATAGAAGGTATTCGTTCAATAAACCTAAGTCTTCTTAGGTTATTAAGCCTTCTAAACCGTCGTCATCCAAAGCTAAAAATTCTGCCAACAATGGAGCTAAAAAGTATATTAATGATGACGTGAATTTGTTGGAATTAAAGAACTCGTTTCATAAACTTAGGGAAGAGGAATCGGTTTTGGATATGATTGAAAAGGTTGAAGAGGGAAATAAAAATAAAGAGGTGCCGAAGGAAGTAACCATGGATGTTTCAAGTACACAAGATGCGACAAAAGGTAAGGAGGCTGCTAAGGAGGCTTCTACTTCTTCTAGTAAGCCAAAACGATATTTTGAACCTTTAGATATTGCTAACATCAGTGACTCGGATGGGGAGGAAGTTTTTGCTTCTAATGAAGATTATACGGCTTACATGTCTTCGCTGGGAGGAGGTCATCCACTTGAGGAGGAATTTGATTTTTATGATGATGATTATGCGGACCAAATTAGGGATTTGTCAGGACAAATCCAGGATTTCCGTGATTTTCAACTCCGCTGTAGTGGTAGGAAGTAACAAAGATTGTTAGATGTCTTAGGAGAGTATGTTCTCTTATGTAGGGGTTTGGAATTAGCTTTGCTTAGATTGGTTGTTGCCTATGTAACGGGATTTGATATAGGATTTCACCTATATCTTTTGTACTTAAACGGTTTTTGGGAGTAATATATTTTACCGGGGTTTAGTCCCCTTTACCCAAAAACAATAAGTACCAAACAGATCTACTCAATCAAATAAGCTGAAAACCTCTGAGATTGCTTATAAGCTAGAAAAAATGACGAAATGTTGTTTAGTTTTTTTAAAATCTCACTGAATAAGCAAAAATTTTATATTTGACCAATTCAGCTTATCAAATAAGTAGTTAACTTTTTGACCATTACCAATAAGCTCCAAAATCTCCAGAAATGATATTTAAGTGAATTTAAGCTACTTTTGAAAAGGAGTTAAGCTGGAAGTCTACTGGAAAAGCTCTTATGAAATCCTATTAAGCAAACAGCATCCTTAAATCCCAAACAACTAGTTTCTGTTCGTCTTAAGCTGATGACATACTCGTTTAGAAGGTCTTCTGATGGGATTCGGTTTGCTCATCAGTGGCGTCTTCCAGTCTTGATTTTTAGATAATATGTATTTGTTTATTAGTTTGTGTGCCATTAGGTGGTTTTTTCCTATTGGCGTTATTGGGTTCTTATTCATAGATTAGATGTCATATGGGATTGTCTTATGATCTAGTGGGAATTCAAGCTTTGTCTTGAGGTTAATGTGGTACCTCTGCCACATTCCATTGTACCTAAACACTTTTTTTGGTGTAATATATTTTACTGGGGTGAGTTCGCTTTACCAAAAAAGAATGCCCAAAATCACAAGCTAAGATCAACTAATGAAGGATCTATGATCTGATCTAGATGACTGTTTGGACTATTTCTATGACAGCAAACCAAATCACTTGAACACTTTTAAACCTGTTTGACTATGACTAAGGCTATATGTTTGTGTTGGTCCACGAAACTTGTGCAAACATCGAATCAATAAGTAACTATGAAGAACATTTGCACAATTAAACCAATTGACTAACTAATAACAAAGCTTGTACTTTTCATCGTATGTACATCTTATTAATAGAGAATCAACAAATATACAAGACTTGCCCGGTTGTTTGCGGAATAACAACCGGGCGATGAATGACAAACTAAAATCCCATGTTCATAGCTAGCTAAGCTTATGCAACCATGGGAGGATGAAACCCCTATCCACTAAAGTGTTACATGTGTGTTTTCTGTGGTGGGAATCATTGACTATTCTATTACAAGTACCACATATATATAGTGGGAGTGTGAAGCTTCCTTGAGAAGCTTTACCAAAATACAAGTAACCACCTTATACTTTGTAGTCTTCCTTTTTGCACCTTTGACAAAGTCATCCTCTTTGTCTTCATTGCTAATAAGACTTGTTCCCACTAATACATAGGACACTTCTTCAGGTCTTCTTAACATCTTTAGGTCTTGTAATCAGTAATAGTCTTGAGGAGTTAGTAAGCTATTATGTCATCACTTACTAACTCCATCATCCTTGATACTTTGCACACTTACTGAGATCCGCCTCAGCTAATGACGAGTCTATCTCGTAGACTCTAAAGAACTCTAAAGAATGACACACTGAACTTATAACATACGTAAGTACAGTGACTAACACTACTTAGGATAATTTACATCCAAATCCTGTGCAAGGGACAAATCAGGCACTGAATTGACCCAACAATCTCCCCCTATTTGGATAGAAAAGTAGCCTAAGTTAAATAACAGTAAGTAAGCATAAAGGCTTCTTCTTACCTGTTATATTACAACAATTAATACCAAGAATAACTAGCTTTACTAGTTCAAGTCATCCGCTAACTTGTATCGTCTTGTACCTGTTGTAGTTCTTACTGAACTGCAATGTCTGATCTTGTACTTTGAGAAACACTTGAACCAATTCCTTGATGCTTATATAGAACTCATAGAGGTAACTTCACCTTAGGTCATCAGTGAAGTATATTATATGCTTTACCATAAAGACCATATGCTTCACCCTAGCATATATTAAAGTAACATATTATATCCAATGTAGATCACGAGTTCATTTACCTTCAATAAGAGAAGTGTGGTCAATGGTTGACGCAACAACCATAAAAGATCAGACAATGCAACTTGTTCAGCAACCCATCTTAGTGACTTTGCTCAATCAACCAAATGTAAACATTCTAAGTTCCTGAAGGTTATGTGTTGTGTATGATAGTATGTATGTAGCGTGAGTAAACTTGATGTTTCTTCACATAAACACAAGTTTACCTCTGTCCTCGTTTCTCTCCCCCTCAAAATTTGCTAGGGAACCAAGCAACTTTTGACCGGCTACATACTAGTACACAATCATAGCGTGATGGTCTTCGTCTCGCCTGGAATACAACTCCCCCTGAATTTCATCTCCTACCAAACGCCTGATGTTATCAAACCCTGATGATATCAAACACCTGTATAATCAATGTTTCACCAATTCCCTGTAACACAGCCTGGTCTCTCAAAAACTCTGTGGCTGGGGTTACAACGGATGGAGTTATAGCGGTGGGGGAGGGTGACAACTGATGGGGAGGGGAGGGGGGCTGTGAACATATCTTCTTTCTTTATCTTGGTGTGAGAAAAAAATTCCTGAGAGACCAAGTCTTTCAACAGCTGAAGGCTCTGAAGATAGTATATTGATCAGCTGATCATCTTGCCAGCGAATCCTTGTTAAGCTGTTTTTTTTATCAGCTTCTTCATCAATCACAGATTACGTGATGGCTGTGTGGTTGTGGGTATCAACAGCTGAAGAGTTCGGCTGTGACTATGGGAAATAGCTGTGGGATATTTAGCTGTGGGTTCAGCGGCGTGGGTTTAACTGGCTATTTTGGGACAGCTGGGGGTTCAGGGATAGATGGGGGTTCAGGGACAACATTCATGTACCTAGTTCACCTGTGAATAAAGGTTCCAGACAGTGACAGGTTCACAGTGGGTCAAACGTGACCAGGTTCGCTGTTGCGTGTTTGACAGGGTTCAGAATCATGGGTTCGCTGTTGGAGGGTTCAGAGAAGGCCCAGTGACAGGGGTTCACAGATTAATACACGAACAGCTGGGGGTTCAGGGACAGGGGTCGTCTATGGGTTCAGCGACTGGGTTAAATGGTTGTGGGTATTATCTGTGATGTAGGTCAACAGCTACAGCTGGAGGGTTCAATGGCTGTGGGGTTCAGGGACCACTGGGGTTCAGCATCCTAGGGGTTCGCTTCGCTACAGGGGTAATGCTCAACAATCATTTGATATTTTGTAAACATCAACAGCCTATTCATCAGCCATATATCCTTGATAACAACCCGTGACCTTGTATTTGGTTCAGCTCCATTGCTAAATCAGCTACATTCATCAGCTATATGGAACGCATCCTTTTTGTTTCAAGGTAGTCTTTCTTTTCTTTATAAAACATATCAGACCATGAACTTCTAAACTCATACACTGATAAACTTTATCAGCACTTCTTAAGTACCCAATAAAAACTTATAAATCCATCAGCAACATATTTTCATATCCATACCACTCGAGATCCCATCATTAGTTTTTTACCCAGTCATCATCATCTTTTCTTCACAGTAAAAAAAATCCAACCGATTTTATTTTTTGCTCTATTTTAAGACTAAAACAAACACCTTAACTCAAACGAAGATCCTATCGAGTGAAACCCATTCCTCGACAACATTTCCACATCTTCATACACACTTTTCCCAATCTCTCCTTGCTTGATTCATCATTCATCGCAACCGCAACAACTTTAACTAAAGATTTTCGCATCAAAAACCCAAAGAATCGTGAGATTATCATGAACCCACTACACATTGACAATCGATTCTTTAATTAACTAATCCGATTCTCGTGGCCACAAAGAAACGAATTCATCCCTTTTTATAAGATCTCGATTTTTCTTGGTTTTTTGTGTGGATTTTGACGTGAATAGATGAAGATGATAAGCAACAAATCTTTTTGATTATAGATCCGATTTTTTGTTGTTGTTTGAGGTGATTTAATGGAGAGTAAATAGATTTTTTTGATGCATGACGTGAGTATTGATTGGAGTGATATTTGGTGGTGTTGTTGAAGGATTAAAAGTGACGGAGGTGATTTTTGTTCATGTATATGTGATGATGGATTAGGTGAGAGTGACGGTGGAGTTATTTGTGGGTTTGTGAGATTTTTTGTTTATTAGAAGTACCGATGGGTTTAGTTGGTGGGATAAAGGATAAGGTTTTGGTGGGTATTATTTTAGCAAAAGTCATCAGTAGTGTATTTTTCTTTTAAGAATTGCTACTGTAAAGACAAATTTTTTTAATACACGGATGATTTTGACGATGTAAAAAAAATGTTATTAGCAGCCATAATGAACGGATCTGGATAGTAATTAATCCAACCCGCTCTGATACCAATTGTTGGTCCACGAAACTTGTGCAAACATCGAATCAATAAGAAACTATGAAGAACATTTGCACAATTAAACCAATTGCCTAACTAATAACAAAGCTTGTACTTTTCATCGTATGTATATCTTATTAATAATGAATCAACAAATATATAGAAGACTTGCCCGGTTGTTTGCGGAATAACAACCGGGCGATGAATGACAAACTAAACTCCCATGTTCATAGCTAGCTAAGCTTATGCAACCATGGGAGGATGAAACCCCTATCCACTAAAGTGTTACATGTGTGTTTTCTGTGGTGGGAATCATTGACTATTCTATTACAAGTACCACATATATATAGTGGGAGTGTGAAGCTTCCTTGAGAAGCTTTACCAAAATACAAGTAACCACCTTATACTTTGTAGTCTAACTTTTTGCACCTTTGACAAAGTCATCCTCTTTGTCTTCATTGCTAATAAGACTTGTTCCCACTAATACATAAGACACTTCTTTAGGTCTTATTAACATCTTTAGGTCTTGTAATCAGTAATAGTCTTGAGGAGTTAGTAAGCTATTATGTCATCACTTACTAACTCCATCATCCTTGATTCTTTGCACACTTACTTAGATCCGCCTCAGCTAATGACGAGTCTATCTCGTAGACTCTAAAGAACTCTAAATAATGACACACTGAACTTATAACATACGTAAGTTCAGTGACTAACACTACTTAGGATACTTTACATCCAAATCATGTGCAAGGGACAAATCAGGCACTGAATTGACCCAACAGTTTGACTATTTAAAGCACCTAATATGAACCTATTGTGATGCTACAAAGCATGTATACTATAACTCAAACACAAATCCTCAAATGCTTAATCCAAACAGCAGTTATAAAGCTATTATGAAAACTTTACAAAGTAAATGCAAGATCTAATGAATATTAAGCTATAACAGATGATAACAAAGCAATAATAGATCAAATGAAAGAGAATTCAGCAACAATTTCAGGCTACAACAGCTTTCATCATGCAAATCACATAGAATCCTTTTTTTGCCAAAAAATAGTAAATCAAGGATAATCTACATTCAGGCCAGTCCTTTGGTGAAGTTAAGCTGAAAACAACTTCTTCTACCTCTAAACAACCTCAATCAACAACAGCTAAAACTAAATTCACAAAGATAAATTCTGTGAATTCAAACATTGGCTTTTCCCTCTAAAATTATGAACAACAACTAAATTGGATCAAACTCTGAATCAACAGCTTGTATAGCTTGTATACAAGATAAACAACATCAAACAGCAACATAAATTATAGCAACAACATTACGATGATATGAAGGAGATGATGAACAGTAATCAATGGCGTTTTATTAAAATGAGGGTGAATTGAGTACAATTATTGAATGAAAGGATTACAAATGTTAAACTAGATACAAAACGAAGCTAATGAGAGAATTTTGCCTAAAAAATAAGCTAAGAATGGAAGTGTGTGTAAATTGTGTGTGAGAGGAGCGTATGATGGTATTTAAAGGTGTTTTGGGGAGCGTGTGGGTGACAGGGGAATGTTAAAGTGATAGAAGTGTCCGGCGGTGCCAGGGAATTATTCAATTAGAAATTGCCAAGTGTCAATTAGGTTTATGTTCAAGAACAAAATTGGGGGATTTTGATATAAGAAATGGCAGTCCAATTAGGTTACACCATTATGTTCGTCTTAATGAGTAGATAAGTTTTCATGTTGAACTCGAAGCCTGTAGATGCCTGAATCGATGCAAGTAAGGATATGGAGAAGACGATGACGTAGAAGGCTGTGGTTGGTTGAAATGAGAGGTTGTGGATTGGTGACATGGTTCTGATAAAAGTGCAAGTATTAATGGCCAAAAAGGTTAATCCGTGTGACCCCAAATGAAGCATTATGATTGGTCCATTTGGAAGCTATGTGATAAGCTTTTACAGCTTGTCAAATTCAGTCTCTCTCTTTTGTATTCTGAGTCTTAAACACTTAAATCTTTGAAACTGAGCATCTTCGGTCCTTGAAACTTCATTTCTTTTGCACTTTTTATCCCTTTGACTTATTTTTGACTTTTTCTTCATAAATTGACCGGAAAATCCCGTGTTTTCTTTGTTTTTTTTCCTTTTGTACATATTTTACACAAATACACAAAACCACGCGTAATTCCGACTTTTACGTTATTTAATTCACGTTTTGGTTTGTATTTTGCTTGTTTTTAGTGGTAAAGGGGTAAGTGTTTACACAGTTATCATTGATTAAGAATCATTACAAAATTCAATAGGAGAGAAAGAATTCTTGCAAGGTTTGGGAGAAGGAGGTTCATAATGATCCTTATTCTTCTTGATCCAAACGGGTTTGACCGAAATTTTTGGTTTCATGGAAAGCTTAAAAGAAGAATCTTTGGGTTTAGTAGGTTGTGACCTAGAGATTTCAAGTTTAAATTTAGACGAAGAAGACATTGAGAGGGTTGAGAAGAGAACTCCCAAAACAAGAAGATTTAAAGAAAATAGACAAGGAAAGGAATAGAAAGAAGAACAAAGGGTTTCAAGATATGTTTAGCCAAAATAGGTAAACAAAGAATCTTGCGAAAAATCAGGGTCAAAGAAGAAAGACAAAAAAAAGGAGCTCAAAATAGGCTTGATGTCTGCGGTTTACTAAAGGAACCTGCGGTTCAATAAATATATTGAGCCGCACACAGTGGACATGAAAATCCGATTTTTGAAAATTTTGAGAAATGACAAGACTTTTTCAAAATTAAGCAAAACTTGGATTTTTACCTCTAATAACATTAGGTTAAGCTATGCTATCCATTCTACAAGAGTATCTTGACAAAGGGTGACAAAATATTTAGATAACATTTTGATCCAATTTTAATCAAGTTTTAGAGGGGACAATAGATTAAGGTTCAATTTTAGTTTAAATTCAAGTTGATTAATGTGAGAACACATAGGTTATAACACATAAAATACTGAATCCATAACAACATCTTCATGAAAATTCATGAAGGAAACAAAGTACAAGAAATAAAAGACAACTAACTAACACAATAGCTAGCTATTATAGTCTTGAGTTGGCAATCTTCTTTGTTGATACAAAAGTTGGATGGACTATGCTTTACCCAAATTAGGCTTAATTTAGGGCTTGAGTAATCCGCCTCTTGCACCAAGTGAACTTGCTTGAAGACCCTGTTCACTAAATAAAATACACTGTTAGGCTTACCGTGGGCGCGTGTGTAACACCCCCATTTTTAGCTTATAGCAGCAGAAGCTAATTTGGGGTATTACTTCATAGAACACAAGTCATAATGATAGAAAACAACTCAAAAGAATGATTAAATCAACTTTCTTTATATATCACTTAAAATTAAGAGTTTTACAATATGAGGTTTGATCAACGTCGAAGTGCATGTCAAAAATAACCTAATTACCTTATACTAGATAGGGTAAGCGAGTATCGAATCCATGAGGAATATGTGGTTCTAATTTAAGTTTTGGGGTGATCATTGATCAATAAAAGTTTTGGTTTTGAAATATAATGACTAAAATACTCTTAATAAAAAAAATGCTGATTAAAAATTAAAATACTTATTAAACTAATAATAAAGCTAGAAAAATATAATAAGGATGTAAACAAATAAAAGAAAAATGCAATCCCTTCCAGCTCCCAATATTTATGGTTGATCAAACTTATGGATTTTCGAAACTTTTTAATTCGTCTACAAAGATTATTTTGACTTAATATGAATTAATTGATGTCGGCGCTTATAATGTTTATCAATGACTCGCGATAATAAATCTTATATTAATTCACCCAATAATTATGTTTTAATAGTTTATTTAGGTACTGTAACAACCCATTTTGATAAATGGAATATCACAGGATAATTATGGCGTGTCATCAAAGCATGTAAGGTAATATGTAGTAAAACATACATGACCATAGGGAAAATCAGAATCAAACATCGGTTCCCAAATATAAGCCCAAAACATAAATAAAGTAAATGAACTAGGAAAGACTAGACAAGCATAAGTATATGGAAAAAAGGAGAAGAGGTCTATGGCAGCTTCCTCCAAATGCTCGAGTCCTTCCTTGGGTACCTGCCGTTTTGGGACATGGAAAGGAAAGTAACGGCTAAGAATAACGCTCAGTGCACGGATATACGACATAGTATGAATGGCTTAATCATAAGTAAGACTAATAGTAGCGGAATAACATAAGTTCTAAGCAATCTAGATTCATGTTCATAAAAATGGTTTTATAGTTTGAAAAGACTTATGTTTCTATACAAAAGCTTTATTAATTATCTAAATAGCCCATATAGGTCATGAGGTTCCACCGTGCATGAATACTTGGAGGGGAGACCTCGTCATGCAATTAGAGGGGTCGCATCTAACTAAATTATCTGGGTAGGAGGGATCAGCTCCTAGTGAAGGATGCAAGGCACACATCACATTCACTCTGATGATACTGATAAACATGTAACTAGGATGCACCCATACGTCCCATATGATAATACAATATAATGGCGAAAACTGAAAAGGGACGCCACGAGCAATCACTTCGTCGTGGGGAAGTCATAACACTTGTGCCTCCAGTGTTATGGTTATGGTACCTCCATAACTAGGTTACACTGGTCATGCATGTATATGGCTTAGTCTCTTATTCTAACATAAGTAATCAAACATATAAAACAAATACTGGGAAAACAGTTGGCTGCAGACGGGGAAATCCTAATAAGGAAAGAATGTCCATACTGAAAGGACGGGAAATCCGTACCTTAAGTCCAGTGAACGAAGAAGACTAACAGAAGAGAGTCCTACATAGATCTCACTAATGCTACATAAATAGTATACATGTATAAGTATTCTGATTACTGAGTACGTAACTGGTTTTATATCATGTCTAAGCTTGTTTTATATGTTCATGTCTTGTTTTACTGATTTAACGTTATGCTGTGTCTATCATGTATTATGTATATTTTGATTAAGTATTACTTGTATTTCTTGTATTATTATATTTTTTGTGTAAAAGTAACTTTCTAAAAATAGCAGGTTTCCTAAAATAGAAAGTTTCCAAAAATAGATTAACTTCTTAAAATTGATCAGTTTCCAAAAATAGAAAGTTTCCAAAATAGTAAGTTTCCTGAATTAGAAAGTTTCCATATTTAGAATTAAGCCGGATTAATAAGCTAATAATATAAGCTTAAGTTTACTGGTAAAATATCATAAGTCAAGTCATTATAGTATAATTTATTAATAATAACATGTTAATTAAATAAACTATAGGTTATATGATTTAATTAATATAAGCATGATTTAATTAAATCAAAGTGTATAAAATACTTAGGTTAAAACATGTATTAATATTGTATTAATAATAACCTAAGTCATGTTTATTAATTAATTATATTCTAATGTAAAAATAATTAATTAATTACTATAGTCTAAATTAAATAATTAAATACTTAGGTTAAACATTTATTATTTATTAAAATAAATATAAGCTAAGTCATGATTAAATTAAATTAATTATTAGTCATGCATAATTAATTTTATTTTCCTTGTAAAAATAATATAACGTAAGTCCATGTTTAAATTAAATTAATTATTAATCATGTTAAATTAATTTAATTATTCTTGTAAAAAAAGGACTTGTAACAAACAATCTCGTACCCGTTTCCGTGTTTTAATATAAGTTGAACGTATAAGGTGAACCAAACAGCCCCATTACTTGTTTTTAAGCTATGACCCAAATACACCCTTAAATCCCTTAAACTGCGAACCAAACACACCCTTAACTGCCAGTCTACCCCTGGCAGTGGTGTTATTGCCACCGGCAGTGGCTATGATGCCACTATCGGCCCATTTTACCCACTGTTTGTGTTCGCTACCCCCTACTTCCATACCTACCTGCTGCCAGATTAACCCTACCCGCTATTTGTTAATTAAATTACCACCGAGTGCAATACAGCACTCGGTTCCCCCTAATCTAACCAAACCACCCCTGCTAGGGGTGTTTGGGTTGCCACCGATAGAAACAAACCACACCGACTTGCGGCTGGTAGACTTTTACATCACCGAAACACATAGGTGTCTCGGTTTGCGTGTAATATGACAACACGACACCAATCCACAGTCTTATTGATTCCCACGTGTTCATAACATGTTTTTAATTCCTCTAATTCTTATGGATTCGTGAATAATACAAAATTAATTAAAAGACAAGAGATTCAAAGATTACCTAAACGTGTAGGGTTTTAGAATGGATTAAACGAATCATGAACCTATGCTTGAATTAAAACACGCATTTTCTTGTTTTCTTGGGGTTGAAAGTGACGACAGGAAGATGGGAACCAAAAGACGATCGTGGTGTCTGTTTCTGTGTTTAGGGTTTTATGAGATTGCTTGTCCAAATGAAACAAATATACCCCCCATGGTTTTATTGTAGTCGGTCTAGGATTTCCACAATAGGCCTTGGCCCATAAACCTCTGATTTACTTGTTTTGGTGTGTGTTCGTACTCGATTCAATTCAAATTGATTACGTTTTAGGGTGGAATTATTGGTGTTGGTCACTAAAAGGGGGAGCTATTGATTACCTAAGTCTACTAATAATATAAACGTAAAAGCGATTAAAAATAAAAGAAGGATGTCTAACCTTAATTGCTTGACCAGAATGAATGCTGCACACTATAACTTGGTGAAAGAAACTAAAAGTGATTGTCTATTTTAAAATAAAATTGAAAATGTAAATGTCGATGAGTATAAAATGGAAGCTTTAAAAGTTAAACTAAAAATTAGGACTTTTAAAATAATTGACGAAAGATTAAACTTGATAAAAAGTAAATTTGAAAACTTAAATCTTTTAAAAATGTAAACTTGAAAAATTAAACTAAGAGAAAATGTTTTAAAATTAAACTAGGTACAAATGGCGGGAAAAATTAAAGTTTGAATATTAATTCGGGAAATTAAAACTGAACATAAGTCGGGAAACCAAATTTTGAACTAATCCGGAATATGTTTCATATTCACAATCCGGAATCCAAGAATTCAACTTAATCCGAAATATGATTTTATGAAGTAATCCGGAATCCACAATCTGGATACAATCCGGAATGTGATTAAAAAGGTTAATCCGGAATGCAAATTTCTGACGTAATTCGGAATGAGTGATGCTTGACCTTATTCGGAATCCACATTCTATACACAATCCGGGATCCAGAGTTCACCAGTCAATTGGAATACACCTTTCCTGACCTAATTCGGAATCCGCGTCACACACATAATCCGGATTGTGACTTCTCTACCTAATTCGGGAAATGAGTCAAACACTTAATCTGGGATAACAAGATACTTGACCTAGTCCGGAATGGATAATCCACACGTAGCTCGGAATATTATATTTAGACTTAATCCGGAATGAAGCTAGTTTTGGAGGGAAATAAATGTAAGTCGGAATAAAGTGAACTGAAACTAATTCGGGATAAAAGGGTTTCTAAAACCCGGATTAACACAAAATAAGCAAAATCACAATAAGCACTTACCAAAACTTTAACCAAATCAATTTTTAGAAAAAGCTAATAAGACACAATTTAAAAACTTTAAACAACACTAAATAATCAAATTATTTAAAATCAACTTTTTAAAAAAACATATTAATCTACCAAAATCAACTTATTTAAAAACTAGAAAACATAAAAATTAAGCAATAAGCACCTTAATCTAAAAATCTCAAACACATTAAATCAATAAGCACAATCCAATAAGCAAATCAATCACATATTCAACAAGATTAAACCAACTACATGATTAATAAAGCAAAATAATAGATTATGATTAAGAAAGATAGAATGAGAATTAACTAAAAACTTGATTAGATTGAAAATTAAGATCCAAAATTACAAGATTAAGGTGAAAGATTAAAAAGCTTGAAAGAAAAACTAGAGAGAAAAAGTAAAACACACACTAATTACCTACTAAACTTAAAGAAAAATTAAGACTAGCTCTCTAATGACATGTTTAGGAAACTATATATAGGGGAAGGGAAAGGTGTTGTTTCCTCCTTCTTTCTTCTCGGCTTTTCGTCTTTTAAATAACTTGTCTTTCTCGACTTTGTCTCGGGATTAGTCGAATGATAAAATGAACTCGTCTTCTAATTTTCTTCTTTTAGTAGACTTGGTTCTTCGACTTCGTTAAACTTCCGTCTTTAGACATTTTCTTCGAGAAATCTTCAGAATAGGCCTTGGACTTCCGTTCTTCTTGCACTTTTGACCTTTCGACTTAGTCTTTTATCTTTTTCTTCGATAAAAGCCCGTGAAAGCCCGTTTTTTCTTCCTTTTTCAATTTTTTGTCCTCAAACACAATAAAAACACAAACCACGCATAATTCCACCTTTTACGACATTAAATACACGTTTTGGTCTTGTTATTATTAGAAATAAGTGGTAAAAGGATAAGTGTTTTCACACTTATTAAATCCCCTACACTTGAC
Source organism: Glebionis coronaria (assembly GCA_025667525.1). Classification (NCBI taxonomy): domain Eukaryota; kingdom Viridiplantae; phylum Streptophyta; class Magnoliopsida; order Asterales; family Asteraceae; genus Glebionis; species Glebionis coronaria. Next base: position 422,081,642 of record CM046874.1, on the reverse strand, counting down.
CATTGCAATGCCCTCATGTAATGCATTAATTTCAAAGCACGGTTTACATTTTTCATCATAATTAACCCACCTTGGCCTGTATTAAATACTAAACACTAAGGAAACGAAAAAGATATAAATATATACAAAATGATTGAAGGAAGAACACGTAAGGAGATCGAGGACTTACATTAGGGCTTTGGTTGTCATGAATGTTTATCACCCTCAAGTTTCACGTTCCCCACACCAAGCTTAAAAACGATATCATTGTTATTATAAGTTAATAAGCTAACACAAACTCATGTGGCCCGATTATTCACTTAGACTCACTTATTCCTAGGTGTATCTCTTATATTCTATGATTGTATTGAATGATCACGAGGATGCATTGTTTGACTTATTTCGATAGTTTATTTAGGCTAAAAATAAAGTAGGACGATTTAATCAATAGTTAGCTAAAGGATAAAATATTTTAAAACTGCTTCTCGGGACCTCATAAAGTTCATATCTTGGCATAACTCGCTTCACGATTTGAGACCTTTCTCGGACCGATATTTGGCATTAACTTCATACTTCGAATCTTGAGAGACGTTCTTAAAATAATGGTCTTTTCTTCATAATAGGAATTTCTTCACTTGAAGTTTGTTTGAGAGATTCTTCATACTTGGACCACGACTTCTTCATTTTTCTCCTATCTTTATTTTTAATTTTGATATACAACGATCCGCCTCCTTTTAGGACTTGGAGCTATTTATCCTCATACCTTGCTAGGGTCTTTTCGGATAGATTTCTCCATGATCTTTAGGGGAGTATTTGCTTTTCGTCGTGTGTCTTGATCCTTCATATTGATTTTTGATAAATGATTCTTCACATCACTTTGGATCTTTAGCAACAAAATGTAGCCCTCATGCCTTGTTAGGACCTTTTCGGACTCGTCAATCTTCGCATCCCGCTTTAATAAGTTATACCTTGGCTATGAACTCTTATTAATACAGAACAACTTTTAAACGATCTTGTGCTAGAAGCTAAGTAACTTTTCAAATCGTACGACCTTACTTATTGCAAATATATTTATTAACAAGCGATGCGAGAAAAAGCTCATAATTAACTCACATAAATTCATGAAAGAATACCAAACTTATAATTGACTCTATCATCTCTCGTTCTCCACAATTTAAAATCTCAAGGAATGAGACTCGTGGATGCTTAGCCAATTAAATCAAAGTTTTGGGTTTTCAAGTCATCTATAAGATCTTGCAACTTCTTAGACTTTTTCAAGTTTAGAATTCACATTTTAAAGTTCCCTTGATAAACGAATTTCTAGGATCAATTATAGGAACTTGCGAAAAGTTCTTGTTCTTAACCCGTAAGAGTTAAAACTTTCGCGTTTTAAAGTTCCCTATATAAAAGCCTAGCAAAACTTGATTTAAACACGTTAAGGATACTAGCTAAAGTAAACTTGGATAAGTAAACTCGGGTTGAGTCAAAATATTCATGACGGACCTAATATATCAAAGACATCTAAACTCATTAAACCCATTTTATTTAACTTCATTTTTCTCTTTTTACTTTATTTATGAAATGAAATATATACATACGATGCGATAACAAAAGGAAAGAACATAAAAGAGAATAAATGAAAAATACTACTTGGCCAAAATAGATCAAAAATTTTGAAAAATGTTGAAAAATTAGATTTTCTGGTTAAAATGAGGACAAATTAATGAAAAAGGCCCACTTAACTTCGATAAAAGTCCCCCTAAACTTGATATAAACATTGTCCTCAATGTTTAAGCATGTGGGAGTAAACTCCTTTACACTTTGGACATTGTGCACGTTGTTTAAATCGTGTTAAGGAAGAGACAACTATAGTGAATTCAATGGCAACACATAAGATATGAAATTTTGAATCACGACAGTTTAGGATAGAACTGGGAAGACGGGTACACGGGATCACGGGTCGTCAAATGTCATCAAAACTGATCTTTGAAGCTTTAATCCCTGCACATCATAAGAAACAAGACAACAAACACCTATGTAGCTCCCCCTACACTTATTATGAAAACGGATCAGGTTGCCTCCCGAGAAGCGCTTGTTTTTGTTAACCGAGTCACGAGCCTGACTCGACCCAAGATTAATTTAAGGGAAACGTTGTGAGGGATGGAATCATCTCATGAGAGATGTCCTCACAAAAGTACAACTTATCACGCTGGTCATTCACTTTGAAGTTTGGCCCATTTGGTTGTGATAACTCAATGGTGCCATAAGGGAAGACTTTAGCGACGGTGAATGGACCAGACCAACGGCTCTTAAGCTTGCCCAAAAAGATTTTCAACCGAGAGTTAAAGAGTAAAACTTGATCACCTATGTGAAACTCTCGGTTCTTAATCCTAGAGTCATGAATGAGCTTGGTTTTCTCCTTGTAGATTAATGAATTCTTATAAGCTTCATTCCTCAGTTCATTAAGCTCATTGAGTTGGATCTTCCTAAGATCACCGGCTTTGTTGATATCAAAATTAGCCCATTTCAAGTCCCAATAAGCCTTATGGTCCAACTCAATAGGGAGGTGGCATGCCTTCTCGTACACAAGACGATATGGAGTGCAACCAATAGGTGTCTTATATGCGGTACGGAAAGCCCACAAAGCATCATCTAACTTATCGGCCCAAGAGGCACGATGCTCTCCCACAGTACGCTCTAAGATTCGCTTCAGTCCACGGTTAGAGATCTCGGCTTGACCATTAGTTTGTGGATGATACGCGGTGGAAAAACGATGATTGACACCATACTTAGCCATTACTCGAGCAAATTGATCATTGAAAAAATGAGTCCCACGCTCACTAATGATAGCACGAGGAACACCAAATCGAGCAAATAGCTGTTTCAAAAAGTTCACAACCACCCTCGCATCGTTAGTAGGTAAAGCCTTTGCTTCAACCCATTTGGATACGTAGTCAATGGCTACGAGGATGTACTCGTTCCCTTTAAATGATGGAAATGGCCCCATAAAGTCGATGCCCCATATGTCAAATATTTCAAATTCTTGGATAAAATTTTGAGGCATCTCATCTTTATGTGTGATCTTGCCTTGTCTTTGGCAAGCATCACAATGCTTAACAATTTCATGAGCGTCATGATAAATGGTGGGCCAATAAAATCCAAAATCGAAAACTTTCTTCGCGGTGTAATTGGCACCAAAGTGACCACCGGTTGGTCCTTTATGGCAAGCTTCCAAGATTTTTAAAGATGCGGCCCGTCAACACACCGACGAAGGATCAAGTCAGCACATTGTTTGAAGAGATAAGGGTCGTCCCAATAGTAAGTTTTCACATCCTTGAAGAATTTCCTCTTTTGTTTGGACGATAACCCTTTGATGAGAATTCCACCCGCCAAGTAGTTTGCAATGTCCGCAAACCATGGGGTATCATCAAGATTGGAGTTAATAGACATCAAGGCCTCAAGGGGAAAAGATTCATTAATCTCTTGATTTGGGAGCTCCCCTTGATAAGGATCCTCGAGTCTACTAAGATGATCCGCGACCAGGTTTTCCGCTCCCTTTTTATCACGAATTTCAATTTTGAATTCTTGAAGGAGTAAAACCCAACGAAGAAGTCTTGGTTTAGAATCTTATTTTGTTAACAAGTACTTCAACGCGGAATTACCGGTCTACACAATGATGGTGGAAAGGACAAGATAGGGGCGAAATTTTTCAAAAGCATATACAACGGCTAAAAGCTCTTTTTCGGTTGTAGTATAATGCAATTGAGCCCCTGTCATTGTCTTGCTAGCGTAATGGATTGGTTGGAAATGTTTATTGATTATTTGTCCCAAAACCGCTAAAATAGCAAAGTCGCTAGCATCACACATCAATTCAAAAGGTAACTCCCAATTAGGAGTAACTAAGACCGGTGCCTTAGTTAATTTATCCATAAGAAGATTGAAAGATTCGATACACTCTTTAGAAAAGATAAAAGGGGTATCTTTTTCCAAGAGCTGGGTCATCGGGCGAGCTATTTTAGAAAATCTTGAATGAATCAACGATACAAGCCCGCATGACCAAGAAAACTTCTCACACCCTTCACGGTTGAAGGAGGAGGTAATTTAGCAATTACATCGACTTTAGCACGGTCGACTTCAAGACCGGCTTTGGAAATTTTATGTCCAAGAACAATGCCTTCTTTTACCATGAAATGGCATTTTTCCCAATTAAGAACGAGACGAGTATCTTCACACCGTTAAGCATACGTTCTAAATTGGCAAGGCAAGTAGAGAAAGAATCACCATAGACCGAGAAATCATCCATAAAGACTTCCATAGTTTCTTTAACCATGTCATGGAATATAGCCATCATGCACCTTTAGAAAGTCCCGGGAGCATTGCATAAGCCAAAAGGCATTATTTTGTAAGAAAATGTTCCATAAGGACAAGTGAATGTGGTTTTATCTTGGTCTTTTAGATCGATGGGAATTTGAAAATACCCGGAGAAACCGTCTAAGAAGCAATAGTAGTCATTACTCGCTAAACCCTCGAGCATTTGATCCATGAAAGGAAGAGGAAAATGATCCTTACGAGTGGGATCATTGAGCTTGCGATAGTCTATGCAAACTCGCCAACCCGTGACAAGTCGAGTAGGAATCCACTTGTTATTTTCATTGGGAACAACGGTTATCCCGCCTTTCTTAGGCACACAATGGACGGGACTAACCCATGGCGAATCCGAAATAGGGTAAATCATTCCGGCATCTAAAATTTTGATAACTTATTTCTTGATGACGTCATGACTTTTTGGATTAACCCTTCTTTGGCTTTGGATTGCGGGTTTAAAGTCATCTTCCATGAGAATTTTATGAGTAAAAAAGTTAGGATCAATTTCGCGGATGTCGGAAATTTTCCAAGCAATTGCTTTCTTATGATTTTTGAGCACATTGACAAGTCGAGATTTTTCATCCTTTTTTAAGTCCTTTGCAATGATGACGGGTAACTTCTTATTGTCTTCTAGGAAGACGTATTCGAGATGAGACGGTAAATCCTTAAGCTCTAAATCCGGAGGATTGTCGATGGAAGGCTTAGTCAAATTCGGATCGTCGTTTAAGATTTCCTTAGGAGACGGTGGAGAAATATGGTCCTCATTGAGAAGTTTCTCAATGGTACGAATGTCTTAATCCCAATCGGAGGGAGAATCGTCATATTTTAAGTCCACATCCCCTAAAGTTGCTTCAAATTCTTTCAAAAGAAAGTCACTTTCTCTAAATGGAGTCAATAAGGGAGAAATAGAGGCAACGGTCTCAACAATGGGAAGAGAAGAAAAACCACTTTTACAAGCGTCTTTGAAATGTTCTTCACAAGCCTCATCAAGTACGTCAATAAAATTAACGCTCTCGTGTTCATAAGGTTGCATAGATAGTTTACCCATGTTCAAGACGATTTTTTCGTCACCAACTCTCATGATTAATTCGCCTACGGCTACATCAATAAGAGTGTGACCGGTCCTCAAGAATGGAGGTCCAAAGATTAATGGAACCAGGGGATCCATATCGTAGTCAACGACAACAAAATCCGTCGAAAAGGTGAATTTGTCGACACCGACGAAGACATCTTCGGCTATCCCCACCGGATAAGCAACCGTACGGTTAGCTAACTCCAATTTCATTCGTGTGGGGACTAGCTCGGGTAGAGATAATTGTTTCCAAACACTTAATGGAATTAAGTTGATACTAGCACCTAGATCGGCTAGGGCCATATAATTCTCTACCCCGGGAAAGTTACAAGGAATGAGAAAGCGACCCGGATCACCAAGTTTGGTTGGTAATTTCCTTAAGAGAACCGCGGAGCAATTCTCATTAAGTTGGGTTTGAGCAATATCAAGGAGTTTTTCCTTATCACTGAGAAGATCTTTAAACATTTTAGCATATTTAGGCATGTGAGCGAGAGCCTCGGCAAAGGAGATGTTGAAATTCAATTGTTTAAACATTTTAAGAAAGTTTGAAACTTGAATATCATCCTTGTTCTTCAACTTCTCTTTCCTCAACCTTGAAGGATAAGGTATATCGGGTTGAGATGAAGGATTTGGAATGGAATTCTCACTCCCATCCTTGGGTGGTGGAGGGGTGGAAGTAGAAGGTGGAGGAATTGGTGAAGGGGGCTCATTATCCTTTGTCACAATCACCAGAGTAGGTTTAGGAATCTCGGGTTCCTTATAACCTTTTCCACTTTGGGTGGTGATTTCTTTCATCTCCCCTCTTGGATTAGCAACGGTATTACTCGTAAGAGAACCCGAACCAGAGGATTGATTACTTGGGAAGAAACTAGCCATCATATCCCTTAAGTCATTCGATTGACTGCTTAAAGAGTTTCGCATGTCATTCCTAAGCTCGGCTCAAAGATCATTCCCTTGTTTCGCCATGTCACCTTTCAAGTTGATGATTTGACTTTGAAGATTCTTCACCAGCGCGTCATTAGTCCTCATGTACGTTTCAACCTCTTGATTATATGTCGTGGGTTGGTTGGGATGGGGAACTTGGTAAGCGGGTGGTTGATAAGTGGTTTGTTGATAAACTTGATTATTTCCTTGAGGTGGATATGGGTTTCTTTTGGTTTAATATTGATTAGGAGCTCGAGGTTGGTGTTGATTGTTGCGATTGAAGTTGGTTTGGTTTTGAGGAGGAAAACCGGGTGGTGAAAGGAAGTTGTTTGAACGATAACTTAGCAAATTGCGGTCACCTTGAGGACGAGCTTGATAGACTCCCATGGAAAAGTTACCGTTAGTCGCATACACGTTTTTCGGATTCTCATGAGTAGAAGGACAATTGGTGTATGAATGAGAACCCCCGAAAATCTCACAAGAAGGTGTGACAACTTTAACTTGTTGAAATTGGTTCGTAGCCATGGTTAAGTAATTTTTGTTCATCTCGGCTATTTGGCTGGTAAGTTTGGTTATCTCGGGGTTTGATGAAGTAGAAGAAACATTGGACCTCGGGTTATTTCTTGAAGATGCGGATGAATCCCAATTTTTGTGATGAGTGGTCATGTTCTCTATAAGCTCTCTACACTCCTCGGGTCTTCTCTTCATAAATGTACCACCGGCGGCAGGATTAATCGTATCACGATCACGAAAAGTTAAACCATTGTAGAAAGTATCAATCAAAGTGACGGGGAGCATATTATGGTTAGGACAACGGTCGATCAAGACATGATAACGTTCCCAAGCATCGAAAAGCTACTCATCAGGTTCTTGAGTGAAACCACTGATTTGATTGTGAAGACTAGTGACCATGGATGGTGGAAAGTAGCGCGACCAAATTTTTTGAGTCATTTCGTCGCATGTATGAATTGAGTTTTTAGGAATACGATCAAACCACTTTTCGGCATGGAGGGATAAAGTGTTTGGAAAAAGGTGAAGGCGAAGAAAATCCATGGAAACACCGGGCAATTTCATGCTTTGAGTGACGGTTATGAATTTATCGAGGTGTTTGTTGGCATCATCATCCGGTAATCCGTGAAATGGACAATCGTTTTGAACTTGTTGGATCATGTGATGCTTCAACGAAAATTGGGAGCCGTGATTTGCATCGGCGCAATCGGTCCTCTACGTCCGTTCATAGTTGGTTGACAAAGCTCCTCCATCGTACGAAGGTCGGGTTGAGGAACATAGTTGTTGTTGTTATTATTCAAATTGGGGTGAGGTGGATTGTTATTATTATGCACACCGGCCATATCTAAGTCTCTACGAGTCTCGGGCTCAGAATAAGACGAAGATCGAGTACGCATACACTATAAAGAAATACAATATTTTTGGTTTTTAATTTTTTTTTTTTTTAGATTTTTGAAAATTTTATATTTTTTAGGATTTTTTTGAAAATTTTTATGCTTGAAAATAACGTTCCCAAAAGAACGGATCCCAAAATCCAATGTTTCTCACTAAAAACCGTTAATCTTTACGAAATGAACCGGTAGCGGTGCCATTTGATTTACTTGTTTTTTTGTGTGTTCATACTCGATTCAATTCGAACTGATCACGGTTTAGGGTGGAATTATTGGTGTTGGTCACTAAAAGGGGGAGCTTTTGATTACCTAAGTCTACTAATAATATAAACGTAAAAGCTATTAAAAATAAAAGAAGGATGTCTAACCTTAATTGCTTGACCAGAATGAATGCTGCACAGTAGAACTTGGTGAAAGAAACTAAAAGTGATTGTCTATTTTAAAATAAAAGTGAAAATGTAAATGTCGATGAGTAAAAAATGGAAGCTTTAAAAGTTAAACTTAAAATTAAGAATTTTAAAATAATTGACGAAAGATTAAACTTGATAAAAAGTAAATTTGAAAACTTAAAACCTTTAAAAATGTAAACTTGAAAAATGAAACTAGGAGAAAATGTTAAAAAATTAAACTAGGTAAAAATGGCGGGAATTATTAAAGTTTGAAAATTAATTCGGGAAATTAAAACTGAACATAAGTCGGGAAACCAAATTTTGAACTATTCCGGAATGTTTGTCATATTCACAATCCAGAATCCAAGAATTCATCTTAATCCGGAATATGATTTTATGAAGTAATCCGGAATCCACAATCTGGATACAATCCGGAAAGTGATTAAAAAGGTTAATCCGGAATGCAAATTTCTGACGTAATTCAGAATGAGTGATGCTTGACTTATTCGGAATCCACAATCTATACACAATCCGGAATCCAGGGTTCACAAGTCAATCCGGAATACACCTTTCCTGACCTAATTCGGAATCCGCGTCACACATATAATCCGGATTGTGGCTTCTCTACCTAATTCGGGAAATAAGTCAAAGACTTAATCCGGGATAACAAGATACTTGACCTAGTCCGAAATGGATAATCCACACGTAGTTCAGAATATTTTATTGAGACTTAATCCGGAATGAAGCTAGTTCTAGAGGGAAAATAAGTCTAAGTCACAATAAAGTGAATTGAAACTAATTCAGGATAAAAGGGTTTCTAAAACCCGGATTAACACAAAATAAGCAAAATCACAATAAGCACTTACCAAAACTTTAACCAAATCAATTTTTAGAAAAAGCTAATAAGACACAATTTAAAAACTTTTAAAAACACTAAATAATTAAATTATTTAAAATCAACTTTTTAAAAAAAATATTAATCTACCAAAATCAACTTATTTAAAAACTAGAAAACAGAAAAATTAAGCAATAAGCACATTAATCTAAAAATCTCAAACACATTAAATGAATAAGCACAATCCAATAAGCAAATCAGTCACATATTCCACAAGATTAAACCAACTATATGATTAATAAAGCAAAATAATAGATTATGATTAAGAAAGGTAGAATGAGAATTAACTAAAAACTTGATTAGATTGAAAATTAAGATCCAAAATTACAAGATTAAGGTGAAAGATGTTGGGAATAAAATGTGGCCAATACACTTGGACACTGACAAGAGCAATCTGGCCGTTGTTAAGAAGAAATCAAGCGTTGACAGGACAAGCGTTGACAGGAAGAAGTCAAGCGTTGATAAGAAGAAGTCAAGCACTGATAGAAGACTTACTACACACGTATTATGTTTCTAGTTTGTTTCTAGTAAAGATATGATCGACAATGTATTTCTTATGTTTATCTTTACCTAAAATAGCTGATACATAGACTCTTATACAAGGCTCCTTAATCTATAAAAGGAGGCCTTTAGGTTTTAGTTTAATATACGTTTTAACACTTTCATTGCACGTAAGTTTGATTTATCAATCAAAGTGAAAGTTTGGTTTATATTGTTTGTATGTTCTTGTTTAAGTATTAATTCCGCATAATACTTGAATTGTTACATATACAACAAAGTTTATCTAAGTGTTTAAGTTGATTTAATCTCGTTTACACAAGCTAAATCGATCTAAGTTTGGGATCAACAAGTGGTATCAGAGCTTGTTGAGAAACTTTGATCTAAAGAACACAAAAACCCTAAATCGCCAAAAACCCTAATTTTCAAGAAACCCTAAAAACAACATGTCTACTCCAGAGTTAAACTCCTCCTCCTCCTCAACCCCCAACATCAAGATTCCCATGCTAGACCCAGACAATTTTGAGCTGTGGAAGTTTAACTTTGAATAATATCTTCAAATCCATGACTACACCCTATGGGAAGTTATTGAATATGGAAACACATTCAATAAGGCTGAAAAGATTGCAGCTGCCATCTTGACAAGATCAACTCAAGGTTCTACTGAAGAGGATCGAAAAGAAAAACCTAATGATGGTAGAGCTGTCTCAGCTGAGGACATAGCAAAGAGAAGGAATGACATGAAAACCTTAAGCATTCTCAAACTCTCTTTGGGACAAGCCAATCAGCACAAATATAGAAGCTATGAGTCTGCAAAAGATCTTTGGGAAGCTCTTGAAGTTGCTTATGGTGGTAATTCTGATACTATACAAGAGAAAAAGAAGCAACTCTTACATGATTATGCTGATTTTAAATCTTAACCCAATGAAAAGCTAAGTGGAGTAAGAAGCAGACTTCTTGACATTACAAGCAAGTTGTCCTTTATGGGAACAGTGCTTGGTGATGTTGATATCATCACCACTTTTCTAAAAAGTCTTGGTGATGCATGGAAGATTGAAGCAAGGTCTATAATTGCTAATAATACTCACAAAAGTTCTACTTTTGATGATGTTTACAATAAACCGAGGCTGGTAGAGAATGAAATTCTTTTGGATCAAGGAAGCAAGTCTACCAATGGAAATATGGTCTTCTTCTCACACAGTGAAGGTCAATTTGATCAAAAGGAGTCATACATGCACCCCGTTACTGGATCAACTTGTGTCAACGCTTGATCAAGCTTTATCAACGCCTCACATTCAGACGCTGACACATACAATTTTGACTCTCCAAGAGTTAAGCCTGCTGGTATTGATCTAGATACTGTTTGTGCATACATTGCTTCATTGCCCAATGGTTCAGTGATTACATATGAAGACCTTGAGAAAATTAGTGATGAGCATTTGGAGGAGATGGACATAAAGTGGAATATGGCTCTTGCAAGCATAAGGGAAAATAGATGGAATCAAAGATTTAAGGAGAAGATGACTTTTAATGCTAAGGACACTACTGGATTTGATAAATCTAAGGTTGAGTGTTATAATTGTCCTCGAATGGGACACTTTATGAGAGAATGCAGATCTCCAAGAAGATCTGATGTTGGAAAACCCTCAAGCCAAATTGTCAAGGCTAAGGATTCCAAAGCTATGGTTGCCATGCAAGACATTGATGGTGTTGGATAGGATTGGAGCTATTTGGCCAAGGATGAGGAAGAGAACAAAGCTTTGGTTGTAGAAAAGGAAGAAGAAGAGCATGTTCAATATGCTCTCATGGCACACTCTTCATCTTCATCAGACAATGAGGTACATGATGATGCATTTTGTAGTAAGGGTTGTCGTCTAAACACTGAAAAACTTAACAAAGAAGTTTTAAAACTGACAACAGATGTGGTTAATGAAAGATGCAAGTTATCTAACTATCAACTTGCTCTTACTCAAACTGAAAAGACTGTAGCTGAGTACAAGAAAATGGAGTTTGACCTAAAAGATCAAATCAATATTTTAACTCATGATTTAAATGCTAGTATTGAGGTTAGAAACATCATGGAGAGAGCCAATGGTAGTTTACAGGCTAAGTTAGATGAGGCTATAAAAAACAAAGATAATATAGATCATAAAATTTAGAGATTTGATAAAGCTTCACAAACCCTAGAAAAATGTGTTAGTGAACAAAGGGATTCTAGGGATATAACTGGGATTAGGATTAAAGAGTATGTTGGTGTTCCACCACCTGCTGGGAACTTCTATGGTGTCCTTAGAAAGGACTTATCTTGGACTGGTATACCAGAACTCCAAGAAGAGGAATTTATTCCTCCACCAAGAGTTCTTACCCCAGTAGAGGAATACAAGCAGAAGTTGACTGATTTGGACCAATGGAAGAAAGCCAACCCTACCTTGTTTGTTAAGGGTGGCATGCTTAATGACAGCCCAAATGAGTCTACACCCATAAAAGTGACAAACCCAACCACTAGCAAGACTGTTGACCTTGGATTAAACGTTGATAGAAAACCTAGTATTAAATATGCAGAAATGTATAGAAAACCTAGGTTACCAAAAAGCCAAATTAGTGATAATGGGGCATGTTTCTTTTCTTTTAGACCTAGAGTTATGTCTAGAAAAGCCTGTTATACTTGTGGAAGTTTTTCACATTTAGCCTATAAGTGTGTCAATGATTCAAAAGTCAACACTGATAGAAAGTCAAACACTGTCAAACCCAAACCTTTTATCCAACAAAGTCCACAAGTTGTTAGACCAGCCCTATTCTTTACTAAAGGGTCTAATACTTATGGACAAAGACCTTTTCAGAAGACCAATACGTGGTCTAACAGACAATGGGTTCCTGTAGCAAACCCTAGGTTTAACGCTGATAAGGGTAATTTCAGCGTTGACAAGAACAAATTAAACGCTGATAGGAACGTTGCCAGACCTAATTATGGAAAATATTTGCAATCAAAGGGAAAGGGGTCTAAAGCTTCTTCTAGCATGACATGGAGACCTAAGCAAGGCCAAAACCCTAATTCAGATGGGATTTCTGTGACCTGTAACAGATTTCATTATATTTCAAAGGTCATAACAAAACCAATTGGGGTTAACTGGGTGTTTAATCCAAAAAGGGATGAACAAGGGGTTGTCATAAGGACTAAGTTTGTTCTTGTTGAACAACCAAATGAATCCAAGTCTGCTCAGGCTTGGGTTCCCAAAGAAAACTAATTTGTTTTCTTTATGTGCAGGGCATTCAAAAACAGGTTAATGATTATGGCTATTGGGATAGTGGATGCTCTAGGCACATGACGGGGAAGGAAGATTATCTGACAAATTTTATCCCCATTAAAGATGGTGACAAAGTGTACTTTGGAGGTGGATATGGAACTATCACTAGAAAAGGCACTCTTCTCACCAACAATTTGCGTTTTGAAAACGTGTTTCTGGTAAAAGAACTTGACTATAATATGTTTAGTCCATCACAAGTGTGTGATAACAAAAATAAGGTTCTTGTCACTGATACTGAATGCTTGTTGAGCAAAGATTTTAAAATATCAGATGAGAAATACATTGATTATAGAACACCTAGGCACAAGGACATTTATAATGTGAATCTTAATGGAATTCGGATGAATAGTTTGTCATATCTATATGCTAAAGCTTTAGATGATGAGAGTAATCTTTGGCACAGAAGATTAGGGCACATTAATTTTAAGAATATAAATAGACTTGTGAAACATGGTTTAGTTGATGGTTTGCCTGAAAAGGCTTTCCACAATGACCATTCTTGTGTTGCATGCCTTAAAGGCAAACAACACAAGGTCTCATTTAAGTCTAAACTTGTGCATTCTAGTTCTAAACCTCTTCACTTACTACATATGGAATTGTTTTGTAACACCCCATTTTGGATAATGGAATGTCACGCGTGATTATGGCGTGTCATCAAAGCATACAAGGATAAATGTCTAAAACATTTCATGACCATAAAAGGAAATACCAGAATCAAACATTGGTAGTCCAAAAGTAAAGCTCATCACACACAAACATAAGTACTGTAAATGAAAGGACTAAACAATGTCCATGGAAAGAGTATCAAAGTATAGATAAATGCATAAAGTAAAGAAAGGCTAGAAAGCTTCCAGTCCATATGCACGTACGCTTAAAGTCTATGAGCGTCCCTGAGTCCCTGCCGTATTGGGAAGATGAAAAGGAAAAATGGCTGAGCAATACGCTCAGTGCACGGATGTACAAATAACGCATGAAAAATATAAGCATAAAAACATGAAACAACGGAAGAAACTAGTCCTGGATAACCCAGTTAAGTCTTAGTAAAACTGGTTTTATAGCTTGAAAAGCCTTATGTTTATCTTGTAAAAACGGTTTAACATATTTTACCGTTAGCCAATATAGGTCATGAAAATCCACGTGCATGAATACTTGGAGGGGTGACCTCGTCATGCAAATTAGAGGGGCTGCCTCTAATATAATATACTGGTTTTTGGGTAGGAGGGATGAGCTCCTTGTGAAGGATGCAAGGCACACACCACATTCACACTGAGTAATCTGCTGAAATCATGTAACTAGGATGCACCCATACGCCCCACATGATAAATATAATAATATGGCCAAAAGCTGAAGGGACGCCACGAGTAATCACTCCGTCGTGGGGAAGTCATAACACCAGTGCCTCTAGTGTTATGGTTATGGTACCTCCATAACTAGGTGAAACTGGTCATGCATGTACATGGATTTAGGTATTCTAATTAAACATAAGCAATCAAACATATAAACTTATACTATGGGAAAACAGTTGGCTGCATACGGGGAATCCTAATAAGGAAAGAATGTCCATACTGCAAGGACGGGAATCCGTACCTTGTGTCCAGTGAACGAAGAAGACGAACGGAAGAGAGTCCTACTTCGGTATCACTAATGCTACATAAATACATATGTGAATAAGTATCTGATTACTGAATACGTAACTGGTTTTATATCATGTCTTAGCTTGTTTTATATGTTCATGTCATGTTTTACTGTTTTAAGCTTTATAATGTGTTTATCTTATATTCCGTCTATTCTGATTAAGTATTACTTGTATTCATGTATTATTATACTTGTTATGTAATAATAAGCAACTTTCTAAAAATAGCAGGTTTCCTAAAATAGAAAGTTTCCAAAAATAGAAAGTTACCAAAAAATAGAAAGTTTCCAAAAATAGAATTACTAGTTAAAATAGATAAGTTTCTAAAAATAGAAAGTTTCCATAAATAGATTAGCTGCCTTAATTAAATAAGTTTCTAAAAATAGAAAGTTTCCATAAATAGATATAAACTTGGTAAATAAGCTAATTATATAAGCTTAAGTGTTTTCTGATTATTATTTTAAGTCATGTGATTATATAGTATAGTTTATTAATTATTACATGTAAATTAAATAAACTATAGGTTAAAAGTATTTAATTAAATATAACCTGATTTTAATTAAATAAGGTAAAATACTTAGGTTAAAACATGTATTATTATTTATTAATAATAGAACCTAAGCAATGTTAATTAATTAATTATAGTCATGGTTTTAATAATTAATTAATTATAAAGTCTAATTAATAATAAAAATACCTAGGTTAAAATTCATGAATTACTAATTAAATTTTTAACCTAAGTCATGTAAATTAAATTAATCATGTCATGCTTTTAATCAATTTAATTTAAGTCTAAAAACATAACTAGTAAAATCATAAACCTTGAAAAATAATTCATGAACCAGACCCGTGACTAAAAACCATGAACCGGACCCGTAACCATTACCATACCCCGACCAAGGTTGGGGTTCCCCTTGTTTTTGTTGCTGCCGTGGGACCACCACCACCATACCGAGACCATATAGTCTCGGTGGTGTGTAATAAGCCAAGCCGAGACCCCCTAAGGGCTCGGTTAGGCGTCGGCTAGACCACAACACCCCTAAAACCCTTAATTTGATTTACCCCAGGATCATTAACATGTTTAAATAATAGTTTTTTAATTAGTTAATTAAAAACATCATGATTTTATGTGATTCATTAAATCAAAACATAAAAGAAAAGGTTAAAAGGTTATACCGAATACGTGAATCAAATGATGACGAACACACACGAATCCTTGCAAAACTTCCAAGATCAAAATCAACCCGAACACCCCTTTTTGGTGTTATGAATCCGGTGGCCAAGGGAGCAAAGAAAGAAGAATTAAGGTTTTTGTTATTTTCTTGATTTGTGATAAATGACACAAGTTTTTACCTTAACCCCCTAGTTAGTTAATTTTGCATGGGCCAAGCCCATGTTTTCTTTGTATGCCGCGAGTAGGGGGCCCCACTTGGGTTAACCCGTACCTTTTTCCGTGTCTAAAAATAGTAGAGTGTTCTCGTGTTTTATCGTGTTCATAAATTACGTGTTCTAATGGTAGTAAATATATATACGTAATTAATATTAGCTCGTGATTAATTTACGCTGATGATTTCATGATCGCATGTTCGTGATTATAACTATTATTGGAATAAGTATCGTGTGTTCATACGTAATAAATACTTATCGTGTTCTAACACGTACGTAATACTTGAAATTCTTATACGTGAAACGTAACGTGCTATAAAGGAAAGTTCTAATCATGTATATACGATCTAAAAGGTTCTATTCATGGTAAAAGCATGCGGGTTTTACAACTCTTCCCCCCTAAAAAGAATAATTCGTTCCTGAATTATAGATAAAGTAAACTGGAAAAGAAGAACATACCCGAATTCAAAATATGAAATGAGGGTAAGAAGCCCGGATAGACTCCTCTGTTTCCCAAGTGGCTTCCCGCTCGGTATGATCCCTCCAAAGGATTTTGACGAATGGAATCGTCTTCCTTCTCATGACTCGTTCTTGTCTGTCAAGAACTCGTTCGGATTCTTCTATAAAAGTGAGATCTTCACGTATCTGTTCCAGTGGATACTGAACCATGTAAAGGGAATGATACTGGTACCTCTGAGTAAGGACACATGAAACACATTGTGTACATGCGAAAGCTGCGGAGGTAACGCCAAACGGTAAGATAATTCATCGACTCGTTCAATGATATCAAACGGTCCGGTGAAACGAGGACTGAGCTTCCCTTTAACCCCGAAGCGTCTAACACCACGTGCCAGCGAAACCTTAAAAAAGACGTGATCTCCTACGTTAAAATGTATGTCCCTACGATGCTTGTCTGCGTAGCTCTTCTGCCGTGACCGTGCTTCTTGAAGTTTCTGCTTAGCTACTGCGACCCTCTAATTAGTCATTTCTATAATCTCTGGTCGTTCAAGTGTTCGCTCACCAACCTGATCCTAGCAGATTAGAGCGCGACACTTTCTGCCATACAACATCTCGAAAGGAGCACACTTGATACTTGCGTGCCAACTGTTGTTGTATGCAAACTCCACCAAACAGATATAATCGTCCCAATCACCCGTCCATTCCAACACACATGACCTCAACATGGCTTCCAATGTCTGAATCGTTCGCTCCGACTGCCCGTCTGTTTGAGGATGAAAAGTCGTGCTAAGCTTAAGTTGTGTACCCCAAGCTTTCTGTAGACTTTTCCAAAATCGCGAAGTGAATCGAGGATCTCTGTCTGAGACGATGCTGGATGGAGCACCGTGGAGTCTCATGATCTCTCTTCTATAAGTATAGGCGAGTTTACTGACCGAATCTCCCTTGCGGATCGATAAGAAATAAGCTGATTTGGTAAGTCGATCTACGATAACCCAAATTGCATCGTGCTTCCTCTTGGTTGGTGGAAGACCAGTAACAACATCCATGGTGATTTTGTCCCACTTCCACTCTAGAATATCTAACGGTTGAAGGAGACCGGCAGATCGCTGACGCTCGATCTTAACATGCTGGCAGGTTAGACATTTGGAGACGTAAGTTGCAACATCATGTTTCATACCACTCCACCAAAAGTATTGTTTGATGTCATGGTACATCTTGGTCGAACCAGGATGTATAGAGAATGGGGAGCTATGAGCTTCAGCTAACAATGCTTCCCGGAGTTCTTGGTCATCAGGAACACAAAGTCTCGTGCCCTGCCATAAGATACCATCTGCATCTACTCTGAATTCCGTCTGCTTCTACAAATTGTGACACCCTAGAACCGAGGTCATTAACGTTACCCTAAATTACGCTAATTTTTGAAATTTTTAATAAATTTTAATTTCTATATTTATAAGTATATTGGTTAAAGCCGATGTTCGAGGTTATAATTTTTACGTTTGACGATTCAAGAAGGACGATGACGATTACGATCCCGATGGATGCCCAAATTTTCATAATTATTGACGATTTATCGATAATGTAATTTTTCGAGAATTTTACTTACGATTCGTGTTAAGTTGAGTCGGGTGAGTTTTATAGCCTTCCGAGTAAATTTAAAGTATCCCAAAAATATTTTGGAGTGTTCGGGATGATTTCCGACTCCCGTAAAATTTTCAAAATTGACTAGTGAGTCGAACCCGCAAAGTTTTAATGGCGTTTTTACTTAAGGCCAAAAGAAACCTTTATTTGCATTTTGGTCCCTCCCAATACCACAAAAAGGCACTAAACACAAACACATAGTAACACTTGACAAAAAAAAAATCAAACTCTCTCCTCTCTTGCCCTTAAAGCCGACGGTCACCCCCAAACCACCAAGAACACCATCAAAAATTTTTTCTACTTGATTTTGATTGAAATTAAGGTTAGACCACATCTAATCTTGTCATTCCCCACCTTTCTATGTATTTAAATCCCACATGCATTCAAATAAATTTTCCAAAAATTTTCAAGAACAATCAAATTCGTTTTTGAGGCTAATTGTTGTGATGCATGTTAAATTCATGTGTAATGGAAGCATAATCACCAATAAAACCCACCAAAATCAATTTGGTTGTGGTGATTTGGTCACCCAAACCCCACGGCACAAGGGGGTGTTTGGGATGTTTGGGAAGCCATGGTGGTTGATGAATTTTGAGCATTATTTTGTGTTTGGTATTGTGTTTAGTGATGTTTTAAATAGGTTTAAGTGGTTGCATGTTTGTTTTCTTTGATTTTAGATTATGAGGTTGGTTGATCAATAGGGGTAGGACTGAAAATTTGTGTTTGGTTGTGATTAAGGAAGCTTAGGATGATGCCTAGTGGTGATTAGTAGGATTGGAATCGAGTTTAAGCATGATTTTGGAGTAGTCAAATTTAGGCAGAAACTTTGAGGTCATTTCATAAAAATTATTTTTCCTACAGGTCTTGAAAACTAAATGTAGTTGTAGAGGGTGTTTTTATCTTTAATTTGGTATAAGGTAGAGCCCGTGACTCAAAACGAGCTAAAAGTTATGAGGTTTTAAAGATCGAGTACCGGGAGACGAGAACTTTCATAATCCGAATTTATGTATAGTTTTAGTCAAATCCCGAGGACCACAAGTATGAATTGGTAAATGGTCAAGGGTCAAAATTTGGTCACAAACCTGTGTAAATGAGTCTATAAGTTGACTTAGGAGTCAAAGAAGTCAAAGGTGCATTTCAAATGGGTCAAAGAGGTCAAAGTTGGTCGAAGTACAATTTCAGCCCGTAAAATGTAGTTTTTGAAAAGCGTTGTGTAACGAGTCGTAGAAGTAAAAACTTTTATTGGGATTAAAAACATGTTATCTACAGGTCTTATAGGATTTTTGAGAATTTTGTCAAATTTTATAAGTATGGTTAAATATGGTAAAACAGCCCGTACTTTCGGTAAGTACCGGCAAAAATGGATAAAAATGGATAACGTAAGTAATGAGAACGAATGGTGTAAAATGAGTGATGCTTGTTGTTTTATTTTGGCGTGAGTTATAATTGTCCTAAGTGACTAGTATATATGTATTTTATACAGTACCATAAGGTATTTAAAATGAGATTACTCATTACGCGTTATTTGTGATAGGTGTTGATTTATCCGGGCATCCGTTTCGTCGTCAGTGATCATCCCTCGAACTACCGACTACTTAATATCTAAGGTGTGAATTTATAGCCTCGCTTATATTTATTTCAAATTGTTTTACCCGCGAGGGAAATGCATGCTAGTTTTTAAAAGGAACGTATATCATGAATGATTGTTAGACCCGAATGTTGCCTTAGAAATTGTGTTGAGTACCAAAGTTGCAAAAGACCCTAAATTCATGAACTATTAACTATTGTCCTGCCCTCGAGTAGGGGGAAATAGCCGCTTATACAATTTGTAGTACTACGGGGCTAACGACCCAATGCTAGCCGAGAAGCTGTACGTTGAGTAAGTTCTGCGGTAGATTATCTTGTATGAGAGATAAGGTATAATTGCAACTGATGCCTTTAGAAGGGGCACTGGTTTCATCTGAATCACGCCGGTAATTATTACGCGGGTGATTGAGTTAACGGATTAGTGTCATGAGCTTAAACACAATTGTCAGTATCCTGAATATAGATTGTTTGATCGACAAGTCTATAAATGATCACGAATGGTTTTTATTTTATATACGTTCAAATTGATTGTAAAACCTATGAATTCCACTCAACGTTTTCGTTGACCAAAATTTTGGCATGTGTTTCAGGTATCCGCTGAAGTGTAGAATGGAGCGTGCATGGGATGGATGTTGTGTGTATGGCTTGGAGTCTGCTTGTTTTTCCTCCCTTTTCTATTTAAACAATTTTTAAGTTTAATGTTATGTTGTTGTAAAACTGAAATTCTTGGGTTGAGAATCATGGGGACCGAAAACGCTAAACTCTGTTGTACCAATTGAGGTTGGAAAAACCGTGGACATGTATCATCTAACAATTTTTAAATTCAAGTTTTAAGTTGACGTCTTTTAGCGTCGTTTGATATATCTTGTGTGCAATGAATACTGTGTAGCACCCAATGTTGTAGTTCCGCTGCGCATAGCATTTGTGGGGGTGTTACAGATTGGTATCAGAGCCATGAGTTATAGAGAACTAGGTCGTTTTTGAAAATCTTAAACTATAACTTTTGGTGTCGTAAGAAATGGTCCAAGCACACACAACTATCCTGCATGGCTCCGGTAAGATTTATTGTTGTATTTATGGCATTTAACGTATACTTTTGAGTTGAAGTATATATGTGGGTAATTATTACGTAAGTATGGGAATTACTATATGTAGACGTTGAATTATACGTGGAATATCCGACATCGTAATTTTTGTATTAATCATGCATGAGCATCATATTATTACATTTCGGGCATATGTACCACCTTTGCATTGCATTTGCATGCATGTATTTATAAATATTGTATAATTACTTATGTACCCTCCGAAATTCGCTGTTATTGCAGGAATGGCCGAGGTACCACCTAATGATAATGGAAACGATTACGTCGTAGGTCGCGAAGGGGGAAGTGTTGGAACAGCAGCTGAAGGACAAGCTGAGACGAACGATGTACAAGCCCAGGACCCCGACCAAAGGAGAACTACTTGCCCCAGGCCTATGCGTACTTCCCATCTGGTTGGTGCACCAGGTATCCCCAGAAGAGCCGAAGGTGCAGTGTGCGCAAATTCTCTTCATCAAGGCATCCCAAGAATTTGCTGTCCCGGACCGAGAATTTATCATGACGTACGACGGGTTGTGAGAGGTTTGGACGAATCGATGTGCATGCGGTACGTAGTGGAATCAAGGGTGATCAGTAGATTCGACGAGAATGAAAGGGCAGATCAAAGACTGTTGGAAAGGACTGCAAGAATTGAGTATGATGGAAATGTGAACAAAAGTGACATCAACAGTCTAAGATCGATGGTTGCAAATTTAAGCGCTAGTCTTGACCGTGTTAGAGAGGATCAAGTGAGGTTGTCAAGGATGCAGAGTTGGGAGCATCGAGTTAGAGCATCATTGCCCCCGGATTGGAGATTCGTGGACGATTTGGAGATGGAGGCTAATGACTTCATGATTCAGCCGCCTACTAGAGGTGCTTGTATTACGGTGGGAAGTCAGGTAGCGATTGAGTGTGGATCCACATCAGGGACGAAAAAGGAGACGGAATGTGGGCCGGATGACAAAGGAAAGAGAAAAATGGATGATGTGGATGAGGACGATAGTGATGAGGAACCCGAGGAAGACGATGACGAGCCGCCATCCAAGAGGCCGTGTGGATCACCACATGCCTAGTTACTTATTTTGTATTTTTCTTTGATCATTGTAATAGAACTGTTTTAGACTTTTGTATGATGGCATTATGACGAGAAACTTAAGTACTTGAGTTTTGTGGTGAACGATTGTAGTGGCAATACTTGTCACGATTTTGGTTAATTATCAATACAATCTATGTTACCTTTCATGATCTGTGATATGTCTTAATCTTGATCTTTTGTGATGTGAATTGATGAATATAAGTAACTCCGTAGTGATGTGTCGTTGTATGTATATTATGTCTCGGAAACTTGATATGTATACTTACATTGTTTTTCTATTTTCCCTGTCTTGCAGAAAGAGATATTCGATAACACCATGCCTCCAAAGTTGACCGCCGATCGTGTTAACACCATGATTCAGGAAGCTATAGCAAATGCGCTGGAAGCGGACCGAGCCGGGAGAAATCAGGACCAGGGAAGGAACGCGGGGAGACAGCAAGCCCCGAGAGTGTGTACCTATTCTAGTTTTATGAAATGCGGTCCCACGCAGTTTCGTGGAACGGGTGGAGCTTTAGAACTTAGACGATGGTTGGAAAAGGTTGAAAGTACTTTTGAAATCAGCGGTTGTGTAGAAGCGGACAAAGTGAAGTTTGCGGCTGCTACGTTTCTTGATGATGCGTTAAGTTGGTGGAATACTCAGGTAGCCACGGTTGGATTGGCTGTAGCAAATGCAAGGACGTGGAATGCGACAAAAGCTCTGTTGACTAAGAAGTTTTGCCCAGAAGAGGAATTGGGACAATTGGAGGATGAGTTGAGGCACTTGACTTTGAAGAACAACGATATCACTGCCTACACTAGGAGGTTTAATGAATTAAGCCTTTTGTGTCCAGATGTTTTTGCCAATGATGCCAAGAAGATGAAGCAATACATTAAGGGTTTATCTAGCAATATCAAAGGTGAAACAACTTCGTCGAAACCTGGGTCGTTTGATGAAGCGGTCCAGATGGCTCACGCATTGATGGACGTCAAGCTCCAGGACAAGCAGAACTCCATTGCTGAAGGGAACAAGAGGAAATGGGAAGCGGCACAAAGCAACCAATCCCAGGGCCAGAACCGAGGTGGGAATCGAAACAACCATGGTCCGAACCGAAATCAGCAGTTTAACCAGAGAAGGAATGAAGGGATGAGGGCAGTGACGAACCCTAGAGGAGTAAAAGTGAATCCCAATTGTGGTAGGTGCAATTTGTACCATGTTGGGAATTGCCCGCCTGCATGCGGCAAGTGTGGAAAGGCAGGTCATAGGACGTCTGGTTGCCGAACGGGAGGAGTAGCCACTGGGGCGAATGCTATCAGAATGAGAGGATGTTATGGATGTGGAGAGAGAGGTCATGTGCAAGTGAATTGCCCGAAGGCAGGAAACAAGCGGGGAGGTAACAACGCGGCTGCGGTGTATCAAGTGGGAACAGCTGATAAACCACAGGGTCCTAATGTGGTTACCGGTACGTTTTTGCTAGACGCTTGTTATGCTAGTATTTTGTTTGATTCTGGCTCCGACAAGAGTTTTGTAGATGTTAAATTTAGTCGTCATATCGATAGAAAACCGGTGTTGTTAGCGACTAGTTATAACGTTGAGTTAGCCGATGGAAAAATTGTTAGTACGAATTCTATACTGAGAGGGTGTACCTTGAAGTTAGGAAATTACGCTTTTAAAATCGACTTGATGCCTATAGAGCTAGGATCGTTTGACGTGATTGTGGGAATGGATTGGCTAATGGCGCACAGTGCTATGATCGTCTGTGGCGAGAGATTGGTTCAGATTCCGTTGCGGAATAAAGTTTTGACGGTGAAGGGAGACGAATGCACTTCTCGTTTGAAAGTGATTTCCTGTTTGAAAATGATGAAGTACGTAGAGAACGGATGCGACGTGTTTTTGGCACAAGTTTCGAGTGATGGTGAGTTAGAGGCGAGGATTGAAGAGGTACCTGTTATCTGCGAATATCCGGAAGTTTTTCCAGACGAGTTGCCAGGTTTACCACCTACCCGTGAGGTCGAGTTTCGAATTGATTTAGTGCCAGGAGTTGCACCGGTTGCACGTGCACCTTATCGCTTAGCACCATCTGAGTTAAAGGAGTTATCGGAACAACTGAAGGAATTGATGGACAAAGGATTTATTAGGCCGAGCTCATCACCTTGGGGAGCGCCAGTGTTGTTTGTGAAGAAGAAAGATGGTTCGTTTCGGATGTGTATTGACTATAGGGAACTCAATAAGCTGACGGTTAAGAATCGGTACCCATTGCCGAGGATTGACGATTTGTTTGATCAATTGCAAGGTTCCAGTGTATACTCAAAGATCGATTTAAGATCAGGGTATCATCAACTGCGTGTAAGAGAGGAGGATATCCCTGTAACCGCCTTTCGTACGCGGTATGGACACTTTGAATTTCGAGTGATGCCGTTTGGGTTGACAAACGCGCCTGCTGTATTCATGGACCTCATGAATCGCGTGTGCAAGCCGTATCTAGATAAGTTTGTTATTGTGTTCATCGATGATATACTGATTTACTCTAAGAGTAAGGAGGAGCACCAGAAGCACCTGAGGAAGATTTTGGAGTTGTTAAGGAAGGAGAAGCTGTATGCAAAATTTTCGAAGTGTGAGTTTTGGTTGGAATCAGTGCAGTTCCTAGGTCACGTGATTGATAGTAAGGGAGTTCGTGTGGATCCCGCCAGGGTCGAAGCGATCAGGGAATGGTTAGCACCGACAACGCCGACTGAAGTTCGACAATTCCTTGGTTTAGCTGGGTATTATCGAAGGTTCATTGAAGGATTTTCGTTGATTGCAAAACCATTGACGAGGCTTACCGAAAAGAATAGGGTGTATGAATGGGGAAATGAGGAAGAACTCGCTTTCAAAACGCTTAAGGATAAGTTATGTTCCGCACCGATATTGTCATTGCCTGAAGGAACCGAAGACTTCGTAGTGTATTGTAATGCGTCTCGTAAGGGTTATGGAGCGGTATTGATGCAACGTGAAAAGGTGATAGCTTACGCGTCGAGGCAACTGAGGAAGAATGAGGAGAACTACACGACGCACGATTTGGAATTAGGAGCTGTAGTTTTTGCGTTGAAGCTGTGGAGACATTATTTGTATGGGACGAAGTGTGTTGTATTCACTGACCACAAGAGTTTGCAGCACATTTTAGATCAAAAGGAGTTGAATATGCGATAGAGACGATGGGTTGAACTACTAAGTGATTACGACTGCGAAATTCGCTACCACCCTGGCAAGGCGAATGTTGTAGCGGATGCACTAAGTAGGAAGGAACGGGAGAAACCTTTGAGGGTCAGAGCTTTAGTGATGACTGAGAGCGTTGACTTAACCGAAACTATACTGAAGGCTCAGGAGAGAGGACTAATGAAAGGGAATGTTGAAGCTGAGAACTTGGGACGAATGTTGAAACCTCTTTTCGTGATTAGGTCAGACGGACTGAGATATTTTGAGAATCGGATTTGGTTACCACTGTGTTCATCTGAGGAAGGAAAGCCTGGAGTTCGAGAATTGGTTATGAACGAGTCGCATAAGTCGAAGTATTCGATACATCCTGGATCGGATAAAATGTATCACGACCTGAAGAAAGTTTATTGGTGGCCGAATATGAAGGCGGATATTGCTCGTTACGTTAGTAAGTGTTTGACTTGCGCGAAGGTTCAAGCAGAACATAAGAAACCATCTGGATTGTTGGTACAACCAGAGATCCCAGAATGGAAATGGGAGAAAATCGCTATGGATTTCGTGACGGGTTTACCTAGGACTCCTAGTGGATGTGATATGATATGGGTAATTGTGGATAGGTTAACGAAATCTGCTCATTTCTTACCTATGAAGAAAACGGACAGCATGGAAAAGCTCGCCAGTGTGTACGTGAAAGAGATCGTCTGTAGACATGGAGTGCCGTTATCGATCATTTCGGATCGCGATAGTAGATTTACGTCGGAATTTTGGAAATCGCTTCAACGTGCGATGGGCACTGAATTGAGTTTAAGCACGGCTTATCACCCGGAAACTGACGGCCAGAGTGAACGAACTATTCAGACGATGGAGGACATGCTCCGAGCATGCGTGATTGATTTTGGAGGAAGTTGGGAGCGCCACTTGCCTCTGGTGGAACTTTCGTATAATAATAGTTATCATGCGAGTATCAAGGCAGCACCGTTCGAAGCATTGTATGGAAGGAAGTGTAGATCGCCTGTGTGTTGGAGTGAAGTGGGAGAAAGTCAATTGACTGGACCCGAAATGGTTTTAGAAACGACAGAGAAGATTGTGCAAATCAAGAACCGACTACTTGCTGCGAGAAGCCGACAGAAGAGTTATGCCGATAACCGAAGGAAACCGTTGGAGTTTGAAGTTGGAGATATGGTTATGCTCAAGGTATCGCCGTGGAAGGGTTTAATTCGTTTTGGAAAGAAAGGAAAGTTGAGTCCGAGGTATATTGGACCGTTTAAGATCGTTGAACGAATTGGACCAGTAGCGTACAAGTTAGAATTTCCGACCGAACTTAGTGCTATTCACGACACGTTTCACGTATCGAACCTGAAGAAGAGTTTGGCGGATAAGGAATTGGTGATTCCTTTGGACGAGATTCGACTGGACGACAAAATGCATTTTGTGGAAGAACCTGTGGAAATTATGGACCGAGAGGTCAAGAGGCTGAAGCGTAGTAGAATTCCTATTGTGAAGGTCCGATGGAATTCTAAGCGTGGACCGGAATACACTTGGGAACGTGAGGACTTTTTCAAGGAAAGGTATCCTCATCTGTTCCAGTAGAACGAAATGTGAGTACAAGAAGAGGCGAGCGCCGGGACGTCGCTCTCTTTAAGGAGGGGTGGATGTGACACCCTAGAACCGAGGTCATTAACGTTACCCTAAATTACGCTAATTTTTGAAATTTTTAATAAATTTAAATTTCTATATTTATAAGTATATTGGTTAAAGCCGATGTTCGAGGTTATAATTTTTACGTTTGACGATTCAAGAAGGACGATGACGATTACGATCCCGATGGATGCCCAAATTTTCATAATTATTGACGATTTATCGATAATGTAATTTTTCGAGAATTTTACTTACGATTCGTGTTAAGTTGAGTCGGGTGAGTTTTATAGCCTTCCGAGTACATTTAAAGTATCCCAAAAATATTTTGGAGTGTTCGGGATGATTTCCGACTCCCGTAAAATTTTCAAAATTGACTAGTGAGTCGAACCCGCAAAGTTTTAATGGCGTTTTTACTTAAGGCCAAAAGAAACCTTTATTTGCATTTTGGTCCCTCCCAATACCACAAAAAGGCACTAAACACAAACACATAGTAACACTTGACAAAAAAAAAATCAAACTCTCTCCTCTCTTGCCCTTAAAGCCGACGGTCACCCCAAAACCACCAAGAACACCATCAAAAAATTTTTCTACTTGATTTTCATTGAAATTAAGGTTAGACCACATCTAATCTTGTCATTCCCCACCTTTCTATGTATTTAAATCCCACATGCATTCAAATAAATTTTCCAAAAATTTTCAAGAACAATCAAATTCGTTTTTGAGGCTAATTGTTGTGATGCATGTTAAATTCATGTGTAATGGAAGCATAATCACCAATAAAACCCACCAAAATCAATTTGGTTGTAGTGATTTGGTCACCCAAACCCCACGGCACAAGGGGGTGTTTGGGGAGCCATGGTGGTTGATGAATTTTGAGCATTATTTTGTGTTTGGTATTGTGTTTAGTGATGTTTTAAATAGGTTTAAGTGGTTGCATGTTTGTTTTCTTTGATTTTAGATTATGGGGTTGGTTGATCAATAGGGGTAGGACTGAAAATTTGTGTTTGGTTGTGATTAAGGAAGCTTAGGATGATGCCTAGTGGTGATTAGTAGGATTGGAATCGAGTTTAAGCATGATTTTGGAGTAGTCAAATTTAGGCAGAAACTTTGAGGTCATTTCATAAAAATTATTTTTTGTACAGGTCTTGAAAACTAAATGTAGTTGTAGAGGGTCTTTTTATCTTTAATTTGGTATAAGGTAGAGCCCGTGACTCAAAACGAGCTAAAAGTTATGAGGTTTTAAAGATCGAGTACCGGGAGACGAGAACTTTCATAATCCGAATTTATGTATAGTTTTAGTCAAATCCCGAGGACCACAAGTATGAATTGGTAAATGGTCAAGGGTCAAAATTTGGTCACAAACCTGTGTAAATGAGTCTATAAGTTGACTTAGGAGTCAAAGAAGTCAAAGGTGCATTTCAAATGGGTCAAAGAGGTCAAAGTTGGTCGAAGTACAATTTCAGCCCGTAAAATGTAGTTTTTGAAAAGCGTTGTGTAACGAGTCGTAGAAGTAAAAACTTTTATTGGGATTAAAAACATGTTATCTACAGGTCTTATAGGATTTTTGAGAATTTTGTCAAATTTTATAAGTATGGTTAAATATGGTAAAACAGCCCGTACTTTCGGTAAGTACCGGCAAAAATGGATAAAAATGGATAACGTAAGTAATGAGAACGAATGGTGTAAAATGAGTGATGCTTGTTGTTTTGTTTTGGCGTGAGTTATAATTGTCCTAAGTGACTAGTATATATGTATTTTATACAGTACCATAAGGTATTTAAAATGAGATTACTCATTACGCGTTATTTGTGATAGGTGTTGATTTATCCGGGCATCCGTTTCGTCGTCAGTGATCATCCCTCGAACTACCGACTACTTAATATCTAAGGTGTGAATTTATAGCCTCGCTTATATTTATTTCAAATTGTTTTACCCGCGAGGGAAATGCATGCTAGTTTTTAAAAGGAACGTATATCATGAATGATTGTTAGACCCGAATGTTGCCTTAGAAATTGTGTTGAGTACCAAAGTTGCAAAAGACCCTAAATTCATGAACTATTAACTATTGTCCTGCCCTCGAGTAGGGGGAAATAGCCGCTTATACAATTTGTAGTACTACGGGGCTAACGACCCAATGCTAGCCGAGAAGCTGTACGTTGAGTAAGTTCTGCGGTAGATTATCTTGTATGAGAGATAAGGTATAATTGCAACTGATGCCTTTAGAAGGGGCACTGGTTTCATCTGAATCACGCCGGTAATTATTACGCGGGTGATTGAGTTAACGGATTAGTGTCATGAGCTTAAACACAATTGTCAGTATCCTGAATATAGATTGTTTGATCGACAAGTCTATAAATGATCACGAATGGTTTTTATTTTATATACGTTCAAATTGATTGTAAAACCTATGAATTCCACTCAACGTTTTCGTTGACCAAAATTTTGGCATGTGTTTCAGGTATCCGCTGAAGTGTAGAATGGAGCGTGCATGGGATGGATGTTGTGTGTATGGCTTGGAGTCTGCTTGTTTTTCCTCCCTTTTCTATTTAAACAATTTTTAAGTTTAATGTTATGTTGTTGTAAAACTGAAATTCTTGGGTTGAGAATCATGGGGACCGAAAACGCTAAACTCTGTTGTACCAATTGAGGTTGGAAAAACCGTGGACATGTATCATCTAACAATTTTTAAATTCAAGTTTTAAGTTGACGTCTTTTTAGCGTCGTTTGATATATCTTGTGTGCAATGAATACTGTGTAGCACCCAATGTTGTAGTTCCGCTGCGCATAGCATTTGTGGGGGTGTTACAGATTGGTATCAGAGCCATGAGTTATAGAGAACTAGGTCGTTTTTGAAAATCTTAAACTATAACTTTTGGTGTCGTAAGAAATGGTCCAAGCACACACAACTATCCTGCATGGCTCCGGTAAGATTTATTGTTGTATTTATGGCATTTAACGTATACTTTTGAGTTGAAGTATATATGTGGGTAATTATTACGTAAGTATGGGAATTACTATATGTAGACGTTGAATTATACGTGGAATATCCGACATCGTAATTTTTGTATTAATCATGCATGAGCATCATATTATTACATTTCGGGCATATGTACCACCTTTGCATTGCATTTGCATGCATGTATTTATCAAACGGTCCGGTGAAACGAGGACTGAGCTTCCCTTTAACCCCGAAGCGTCTAACACCACGTGCCAGCGAAACCTTAAAAAAGACGTGATCTCCTACGTTAAAATGTATGTCCCTACGATGCTTGTCTGCGTAGCTCTTCTGCCGTGACCGTGCTTCTTGAAGTTTCTGCTTAGCTACTGCGACCCTCTAATTAGTCATTTCTATAATCTCTGGTCGTTCAAGTGTTCGCTCACCAACCTGATCCTAGCAGATTAGAGCGCGACACTTTCTGCCATACAACATCTCGAAAGGAGCACACTTGATACTTGCGTGCCAACTGTTGTTGTATGCAAACTCCACCAAACAGATATAATCGTCCCAATCACCCGTCCATTCCAACACACATGACCTCAACATGGCTTCCAATGTCTGAATCGTTCGCTCCGACTGCCCGTCTGTTTGAGGATGAAAAGTCGTGCTAAGCTTAAGTTGTGTACCCCAAGCTTTCTGTAGACTTTTCCAAAATCGCGAAGTGAATCGAGGATCTCTGTCTGAGACGATGCTGGATGGAGCACCGTGGAGTCTCATGATCTCTCTTCTATAAGTATAGGCGAGTTTACTGACCGAATCTCCCTTGCGGATCGATAAGAAATAAGCTGATTTGGTAAGTCGATCTACGATAACCCAAATTGCATCGTGCTTCCTCTTGGTTGGTGGAAGACCAGTAACAACATCCATGGTGATTTTGTCCCACTTCCACTCTAGAATATCTAACGGTTGAAGGAGACCGGCAGATCGCTGACGCTCGATCTTAACATGCTGGCAGGTTAGACATTTGGAGACGTAAGTTGCAACATCATGTTTCATACCACTCCACCAAAAGTATTGTTTGATGTCATGGTACATCTTGGTCGAACCAGGATGTATAGAGAATGGGGAGCTATGAGCTTCAGCTAACAATGCTTCCCGGAGTTCTTGGTCATCAGGAACACAAAGTCTCGTGCCCTGCCATAAGATACCATCTGCATCTACTCTGAATTCCGTCTGCTTCTACAAATTGTGACACCCTAGAACCGAGGTCATTAACGTTACCCTAAATTACGCTAATTTTTGAAATTTTTAATAAATTTTAATTTCTATATTTATAAGTATATTGGTTAAAGCCGATGTTCGAGGTTATAATTTTTACGTTTGACGATTCAAGAAGGACGATGACGATTACGATCCCGATGGATGCCCAAATTTTCATAATTATTGACGATTTATCGATAATGTAATTTTTCGAGAATTTTACTTACGATTCGTGTTAAGTTGAGTCGGGTGAGTTTTATAGCCTTCCGAGTAAATTTAAAGTATCCCAAAAATATTTTGGAGTGTTCGGGATGATTTCCGACTCCCGTAAAATTTTCAAAATTGACTAGTGAGTCGAACCCGCAAAGTTTTAATGGCGTTTTTACTTAAGGCCAAAAGAAACCTTTATTTGCATTTTGGTCCCTCCCAATACCACAAAAAGGCACTAAACACAAACACATAGTAACACTTGACAAAAAAAAAATCAAACTCTCTCCTCTCTTGCCCTTAAAGCCGACGGTCACCCCCAAACCACCAAGAACACCATCAAAAATTTTTTCTACTTGATTTTGATTGAAATTAAGGTTAGACCACATCTAATCTTGTCATTCCCCACCTTTCTATGTATTTAAATCCCACATGCATTCAAATAAATTTTCCAAAAATTTTCAAGAACAATCAAATTCGTTTTTGAGGCTAATTGTTGTGATGCATGTTAAATTCATGTGTAATGGAAGCATAATCACCAATAAAACCCACCAAAATCAATTTGGTTGTGGTGATTTGGTCACCCAAACCCCACGGCACAAGGGGGTGTTTGGGAAGCCATGGTGGTTGATGAATTTTGAGCATTATTTTGTGTTTGGTATTGTGTTTAGTGATGTTTTAAATAGGTTTAAGTGGTTGCATGTTTGTTTTCTTTGATTTTAGATTATGAGGTTGGTTGATCAATAGGGGTAGGACTGAAAATTTGTGTTTGGTTGTGATTAAGGAAGCTTAGGATGATGCCTAGTGGTGATTAGTAGGATTGGAATCGAGTTTAAGCATGATTTTGGAGTAGTCAAATTTAGGCAGAAACTTTGAGGTCATTTCATAAAAATTATTTTTCCTACAGGTCTTGAAAACTAAATGTAGTTGTAGAGGGTGTTTTTATCTTTAATTTGGTATAAGGTAGAGCCCGTGACTCAAAACGAGCTAAAAGTTATGAGGTTTTAAAGATCGAGTACCGGGAGACGAGAACTTTCATAATCCGAATTTATGTATAGTTTTAGTCAAATCCCGAGGACCACAAGTATGAATTGGTAAATGGTCAAGGGTCAAAATTTGGTCACAAACCTGTGTAAATGAGTCTATAAGTTGACTTAGGAGTCAAAGAAGTTAAAGGTGCATTTCAAATGGGTCAAAGAGGTCAAAGTTGGTCGAAGTACAATTTCAGCCCGTAAAATGTAGTTTTTGAAAAGCGTTGCGTAACGAGTCGTAGAAGTAAAAACTTTTATTGGGATTAAAAACATGTTATCTACAGGTCTTATAGGATTTTTGAGAATTTTGTCAAATTTTATAAGTATGGTTAAATATGGTAAAACATCCCGTACTTTCGGTAAGTACCGGCGAAAATGGATAAAAATGGATAACGTAAGTAATGAGAACGAATGGTGTAAAATGAGTGATGCTTGTTGTTTTGTTTTGGCGTGAGTCATAATTGTCCTAAGTGACTAGTATATATGTATTTTATACAGTACCATAAGGTATTTAAAATGAGATTACTCATTACGCGTTATTTGTGATAGGTGTTGATTTATCCGGGCATCCGTTTCGTCGTCAGTGATCATCCCTCGAACTACCGACTACTTAATATCTAAGGTGTGAATTTATAGCCTCGCTTATATTTATTTTAAATTGTTTTACCCGCGAGGGAAATGCATGCTAGTTTTTAAAAGGAACGTATATCATGAATGATTGTTAGACCCGAATGTTGCCTTAGAAATTGTGTTGAGTACCAAAGTTGCAAAAGACCCTAAATTCATGAACTATTAACTATTGTCCTGCCCTCGAGTAGGGGGAAATAGCCGCTTATACAATTTGTAGTACTACGGGGCTAACGACCCAATGCTAGCCGAGAAGCTGTACGTTGAGTAAGTTCTGCGGTAGATTATCTTGTATGAGAGATAAGGTATAATTGCAACTGATGCCTTTAGAAGGGGCACTGGTTTCATCTGAATCACGCCGGTAATTATTACGCGGGTGATTGAGTTAACGGATTAGTGTCATGAGCTTAAACACAATTGTCAGTATCCTGAATATAGATTGTTTGATCGACAAGTCTATAAATGATCACGAATGGTTTTTATTTTATATACGTTCAAACTGATTGTAAAACCTATGAATTCCACTCAACGTTTTCGTTGACCAAAATTTTTGCATGTGTTTCAGGTATCCGCTGAAGTGTAGAATGGAGCGTGCATGGGATGGATGTTGTGTGTATGGCTTGGAGTCTGCTTGTTTTTCCTCCCTTTTCTACTTAAACAATTTTTAAGTTTAATGTTATGTTGTTGTAAAACTGAAATTCTTGGGTTGAGAATCATGGGGACCGAAAACGCTAAACTCTGTTGTACCAATTGGGGTTAGAAAAACCGTGGACATGTATCATCTAACAATTTTTAAATTCAAGTTTTAAGTTGACGTCTTTTTAGCGTCGTTTGATATATCTTGTGTGCAATGAATACTGTGTAGCACCCAATGTTGTAGTTCTGCTGCGCATAGCATTTGTGGGGGTGTTACACAAATTCTGAATTATCGCCCAGATTTCTCCGTCATCTTTCTGAGCTTCCTTGATCTTAGAGAGTAACTCGGGTTCTACGCTAAGATTAGCCCAGTAACCGTGCTATCCACGTACCATGATCTCTATGTCTAGTCACTCCAAGTCTCTTATGATTTCCTCCTCAATCTTTATGACGTTGATCATTCCAGACTTCCTGCTAAGTGCATCTGCTACTACATTTGCTTTGCCGGGATGATACTGTAGATTTATATCATTATCCTTCAACAGCTCTAACCATCTCCTCTACCTCATGTTCAATTCATGCTGAGTGAAAATATACTTCAAGCTCTTGTGGTCCGTGAAAATGTCACATGATTCTCCATATAAGTAGTGCCTCCATATCTTCAATGCAAACACGACTGCAGGAAGTTCCAAGTCATGCGTAGGGTACTTTTCTTCATAAGGCTTAAGCTGCCGTGAAGCATACGCGATCACTTTCCCATGTTGCATGAGAATACAACCAAGTCCCTTCCCCGATGCATCACTGTAGATTTGAAATCCACCCGTACCAGATGGGAGAGTAAGAATAGGTGCATATACTATCTTCTGCTTCTGGTCTTCAAAGCCCTTCTCTCGTTCTTCACTCCAGACAAATTTCTCCCCTTTCCGCATCAGTTTGGTCAATAGTAGTGCTAGGCGGGAAAAGTTCTCCACGAACCTACGGTAATAGCCAGCTAAGCCTAGGAAACTGTGGACTTCAGTCGCTGATGTCGGCCTCGACCACTTAGTAATAGCCTCAACCTTCGCTGGATTCATAGTGATTCCTTCTGCTGATACAATGTGACCTAAGAATGCCACTTTGTCTAACCAGAACTCACACTTGGAGAATTTAGCATAAAAGCTGCTTCTGGCGAAGAATCTGTAGTACTGTACGAAGATGGTCTTCGTGTTCCTCCTTGGACATTAAGAAAATCAGGATGTCATCGATGAAGACAATGACAAACTTGTCTAGAAAATCATGGAAGATTCTGTTCATCAAATCCATGAACACTACTGGAGCATTGGTCAGGCCGAATGGCATGACTACAAATTCGTAGTGGCCATAGGGTGTACAGAAAGCAGTCTGGGCGATGTCCAGCTCCTTAACCCGTAGCTGATGGTAGCCTGACCTAAGGTCAATCTTGGAGAAGTGTTTGGCCCCTTGGAGTTGGTCAAACAGATCGTCAATACATGGGAGTGGATACCTATTCCTGATAGTAATCTTGTTGAGCTCGCGATAGTCAATGCAAAGGTGCATACTGTCGTCCTTCTTCTTAAAAAATAAGACCGATGCGCCCCATGGAGAT
Source organism: Glebionis coronaria (assembly GCA_025667525.1). Lineage (NCBI taxonomy): Eukaryota > Viridiplantae > Streptophyta > Magnoliopsida > Asterales > Asteraceae > Glebionis > Glebionis coronaria. The sequence continues at coordinate 422,046,819 of CM046874.1, read as the reverse complement.
GCGCTCGGTCGAATGAACCCTCGTTCTAGAAGTTCCTGTAGTTGATCCTTCAGCTCCTTTAACTCTATGGGAGCCATGCGATAAGGAGCCTTGGAAATCGGCTCAGCTCCTAGGATGAGCTCGATGTTGAATTCCACTTCACGTGCAGGTGGTATGCCCGAAAGTTCTTCTGGAAACACATCTTGGAATTCTGACACTATCGGCTGATCCTGAATTGATGGGGATTCAGCATCCATGTCATGATCCGTAGCTAGATAACCCTCGCAGCCATGTGACAGTAGTGCACGTGCTTGCAGGGTAGATATGATTTGTACAGACCTTCCGGGTACGAACCCGTTGTGAATGTACTCTGGTGCATTAACATCACCGAAGATGACTCGATATGAATGGCAGTCTATGGTAGCATGATGCTTGGATAGCCAATCCATGCCCAAAATCATGTCAAAGTCATTCATGTCCAGCGGAAGTACGTCAACAGGATGAACCTTATCGTCAAACTCTAGGGGAAGACTCTTGTATACATGGGTTATTAATACAGAGTCCCTCAAAGGCGTGGAAATACTGAGTCTATTTTCTAGTGGCATGGGGAGTATCCTAGCATTCTTGGCATACGCAGTAGAAATGACCGAGTGAGTAGCACCCGTATCAAATAGAACACATGCAGCTTGACCATACATATACAAGATTCTAGTGATGGTACCTGTAGAATTGTTGGCCTGATCGCGAGACGTCGTGTAGACGCGTCCAGTGGTAGGAGGCGGCTTTGTATCCGCATGTCCCGATGTGCCCTCCATCTCTCTCTTACAGCAGTCCTTCATGCGATGGCCAGGAAGACTACACTTGAAGCATGTGTCACTGTCGCGACGACATGGCCCTGGGTGCCTACGGTGGCAAGTAGAGCAAAGAGCACGAGTATATCCTCCAGCGGGTGCTCTGGCTTGCTGAGAACCTGATAAAACATTATACATGAGACATGACAATAGGGTACAAAGGACAATGCGGATAATTGTAAGATTGAATACCAGTGATAGCTGGATGGCTAGGTTGTGAACCTCTCTGGTTCTTGTCCCTACCGTTTCCATGGTTCCTGGTAGAAGATTTGCTAAAGTGTCAGAATTTTGAGTTATAACATGAAATCATAAGAAAATGCGTAAGTATTAGGACCTGCTGCCATTGGAGTGTCCAGCGTTGTTACGGTAATTATCATTACCGCCACGCCTATCCGTAGCAGAACGGTCGTTAGTCTGACCATTTCCCTTGGGCTGGTTAGGCTGCTGCTGAGTAGCCGGCTGAGACCGATCCCCAGTCTTCTGCCTGGAATATACAATTTAAAGAGATGAAATATTTGACATATACTGAAAGAATACGGATTGGTCACCGCTTGAATACGAATGTTTACCTCTTATCGGGTTTCTCAGCTTCCCCGAACTCATCTCTCTCATGCAGCATCTCCAGCTTACGTGCCACATCGGCCACTTGTGCTACCGTGTTGAACGTAGCACACACCAAGTTGTTTACGACCGATGTGTGAAGAGCCCACCTTAAGTGGTGTGCCTGCTCTTCAGGAGTACCTGCCGCTGCACCAAGGAAACCAGCTAAGCGGAGAAAGCGCTGCATGAACTCGTTGCTATTCTCCCCAGCTCTCTATCGGATCCCATGGTACTCCGTCTTCAACTTCTCTTGCTCAGCCTTGGGAAAGAACTGCTCCATCACTCTATCTCTTAACTGAGCCCACGTTAAACTAGCCACCCAATTATCACCTCCCTCAGACTGCTTTAATGCTAACCACCAATTTAATACATCACCTTCGAACCGGTAACAGGCCAACCTCGCCTTGAAGACGGGGTCACAACCCATAGCATTGAAGATCTTCTCGATGTGAGCCAACCAGCTTTCAGCTTCACTGGGGCTATGTGTTCTCTCGAAAGCTCGAGGACGAAGCTTGTTGAATCTCTCCAGCCATATTGCTAATGTCACTGGAGGAGGAGGAGGAGGAGGCGCTTGGTTTTGCTGCTGATTGTTGGCAGCTTGAACCTCAGCCCTGATGTCATTCCTCAGTTGAGGAAGCAAAGCTTGCATTGCAGTTTGGATTGCTGCATTGAGTTGTTCCAGCTCGCGTGTGAGAACCATCTGACAGTATAACATAAAATACATGATTAAACTGATCAAAACATAAAATATATATACATGAAAAAAACAATTATACCAATAAATCAGGAGAAAAATTTTATACAAGAAAATTTGTACATGAATGCATGATATAGTTTTATGAAAAAAAATTTGTATGCTCGAGAGTGAACGCCTATGGTCAGTCAACCCAAAATAAAAGACATGGTGAGGGGACGCCTATGGGTCGGTCCCAAATTTAAAAGTTTCGATAAAACACATGCGACTAAATAGTGCCAGTCCTGTACCAACCATTACTTAGTCATAAACCTGCGACAATGACATATATGTATATGCATGAAAATGACTAATGCATGAAAACCGACTGTCAGTTCTAGGAAGACCATAGTCACTACCCACTAATCACAGGTTATGTTTTGAGAGCCTACAGGTCGAAGCCTTGGCTCTGATACCATAATTGTAACACCCCATTTTGGATAATGGAATGTCACGCATGATTATGGCGTGTCATCAAAGCATACAAGGATAAATGTCTAAAACATTTCATGACCATAAAAGGAAATACTGGAATCAAACATCGGTAGTCCAAAAGTAAAGCTCATCACATACAAACATAAGTACTGTAAATGAAAGGACTAAACAATGTACATGGAAAGAGTATCAAAGTATAGATAAATGCATAAAGTAAAGAAAGGCTAGAAAGCTTCCAGTCCATATGCACGTACGCTTAAAGTCTACGAGCGTCGCTGAGTACCTGCCGTTTTGGGAACATGAAAAGGAAAAACGGTTGAGCAATACGCTCAGTGAACGGATGTACAAATAAAGCATGAATAATATAAGCATAAAAACATGAAACAACGGAAGAAACTAGTCCTGGATAACCCGGTTAAGTCTTAGTAAAACTGGTTTTATAGTTTGAAAAGCCTTATGTTTTCTTGTAAAAACTGTTTAACATATTTTACCATTAGCCAATATAGGTCATGAAAATCCACGTGCATGAATACTTGGAGGGGTGACCTCGTCATGCAAATTAGAGGGGCTGCCTCTAATTTAATATACTTATTTTTGGGTAGGAGGGATCAGCACCTTGTGAAGGATGCAAGGCACACACCACATTCACACTGAGTAATCTGCTGAAAATATGTAACTAGGATGCACCCATACGCCCACATGATAAATATAATAATATGGCCAAAAGCTGAAGGGACGCCACGAGCAATCACTCTGCCGTGGGGAAGTCATAACACCAGTGCCTCTAGTGTTATGGTTATGGTACCTCCATAACTAGGTGAAACTGGTCATGCATGTATATGGATCTAGGCATTCTAATTAAACATAAGCAATCAAACATATAAACTTACACTATGGAAAAACAGTTGGCTGCATACGGGGATCCTAATAAGGAAAGAATGTCCATACTGAAAGGACGGGAATCCGTACCTTGTGTCCAGTGAACGAAGAAGACGAACGGAAGAGAGTCCTACTTCGGTATCACTAATGCTACATAAATACATACGTGAATAAGTATCTGATTACTCAATACGTAACTGGTTTTATGTCATGTCTTAGCTTGTTTTATATGTTCATGTCATGTTTTACTGTTTTAAGCTTTATACTGTGTTTATCTTATATTCTGTCTATTCTAATTAAGTATTAATTGTATTTCATGTATTATTATACTTGTTGTGTAATAATAAGTAACTTTCTAAAAATAACAAGTTTTCTAAAATAGAAAGTTTCCAAAAATAGAAAGTTACCAAAAAATAGAAAGTTTCCAAAAATAGAATTACTGCTTAAAATATATAAGTTTCGAAAAATAGAAAGTTTCCATAAATAGATATAAGCTGGTTAAATAAGCTAATTATATAAGCTTAAGTGTTTTCTGATTATTATTTTAAGTCATGTGATTATATAGTATAGTTTATTAATTATTACATGTAAATTAAATAAACTATAGGTTAAAAGTATTTAATTAAATATAACCTGATTTTAATTAAATAAGGTAAAATACATAGGTTAAAACATGTATTATTATTTATTAATAATATAACCTAAGCCATGTTAATTAATTAGTGTTCTCGTGTTTTATCGTGTTTTATCGTGTCTAAAAATAATATAGTGTTCTCGTGTTTTATCGTGTTCGTAAATTACGTGTTCTAATTAGTTTACGATCGTGACTTAGTTATTTTTGTTCGTAATAAATATATATACGTAATTAATATTAGCTCGTGATTAAATTACGCTCATGATTTCATGATCGCATGTTCGTGATATAATTATTATTGGAATAATTATCGTGTGTTCATACGTAATAAATACTTATCTTGTTCTAACACGTACGTAATACTTGAAATTCTTATACGTGAAACGTAACATGCTATAAAAGGAAATTTCTAATCATGTACGTACGATCTAAAGGGTACTATTCATGGTAAAAGCATGCGGGCTTTACATGTTTGGTCCAACTAATATAGAAAGCTTAAATGGTAAATCTTATTGTTTTGTCATCACTAATGATTTTTCTAGATTTACTTGGACTTTCTTTTTATCCTTGAAAAGTGACACTGCTGATACTTTGATTAACTTTATTACCCAAATTGAAAAGAAGTCTGGTAATGAGGTTAAGATGCTTAGAAGTGACAATGGTGGTGAATTTAGAAATAAGTTATTAGATGACTTTTTTGCCAAGAAAGGGATTACTAGACAGTTTAGTGTAGCTAGAACCCCACAACAAAATGGGGTTGCTGAGAGAAAGAATAGAACCCTCATAGAAGCAGCTAGGACTATGTTGGCTGATGCTCACTTTCCCATTGCTTTTTGGCTGAGGCTGTGAATACAGCTTGTTATGTTCAGAATAGGGCATTAGTCAACAAGATTCATAACAAAACAACTTATGAGTTACTTTGGGGCAGGAAACCTAATATTGGTTTTCTTAAACCATTTGGATGTCATGTAGTTGTGTTGGACACTAGTGATGCCTTAGGTAAGTTTAGTGCTAAAGGTGATGAAGGCTACTTCATGGGTTATTCTGTGCAGAGTAGAGGATATAGAGTTTACCTTAAGAAAGAAAAACGTATACTTGAAAAGGTACATGTTAGGTTTTTAGAAAGTAAACCTAGTGATTCTGAGAGTGGTCCAAATTGGTTATTTGACTTGGAACCTCTATCTAGGTTATTGAATTATATGCCTGTTACTAATCCAAACATTGTGAAGGTAACTTCAAATGTTGTGGAAGAACTAGTTGTTGATGTTTCAGGTAATCAGGTTAATGAAGAGGTTGGATCACAAGCAGACAAATCAACACCCATACTTGAGTATGTTACCATTCCCATATGGATAGATGCATTTCCTGTTGCTGCTGCTGGAAAGGAAAAAGGTGGTCCCCAAGTATCACCAGTTGAAAACATGCATGATTCTTCAGGCGCTGACAAAGAAAATTCTGGCGATGACAAGACAAATTCAGGCGTCGATGGTTCAAACGTTGACAGCTTTGGTTCAGGCGTTAACAGATCTTTTGACCATCTTTTCTCTTCCAATAACTTTGAACAAGGTGAATCTTTAAACAGAAGTGGAGAGGTTCATTCAGATGATGGTGGAAGAGAGTCTGAAGAGGATGAGTGGAGGTTGATGTGTCAACAGCTGGTTGGATGGGATGAGTATTGTTGTCTCCCAGATTAGGCCCCCAACGTTTTATTCTTTTGCCATTTAACTTTTACACAGCCAAACTATGCAATCCTTTGTAAATGAAAGTTTAAAAACTTCTATTTTGGCCACAATAACTTTTGAAAAGTTATTTCAAGGACTAGTTTTGCCCATTCATGATATTTGAAGGACTGATTTTGTCATTTTCTTCCTTCTTCAATGTCTTGACTTGTTTGTTGACTTCCTGGAGGACTAATATTGACAATTTAGTTTTGTTGAGGGACTGAATTTGCCAATTCTTCAAAGTTAAAGGTCCTTTTTATAAATTTGACAAACTTTAGGGACCAATCTTGTAATTATGAATATACAAGGGTTTAAAGTGTCAATTCTTCAATATTAGAGGACCCTTCTTGTTCAATCTTCAATTCTTCAAGGGTCTTTCTTGGAAAATCAATACTAGGGATGGGTTCATTGTGCGGCTTCGTTTCCCGTATTCGTTTTTTGCATGATTCTTGTGATCTTTAGTCATTTTCTCAATATCCGTACCTAAAATATACAAGCAACAAACACAAGCATTTATTTGGCCATTTTCATGATATTTTATGCATTTAAAGCCCTTTTGAACGATGAGACTATGCATAAAAGCAGTCTCATCACTCCCCCATACTAAACCATTGTCGTGCCCTCACGCAATGCTAGAATAAAGTATCGTAGCACCTCCAAAATTCATTTTTATTCACTTTTATTGAATGATAAACTAGCTACACTACTACTATTACTTCTACTACTTGCGTTTTAGACATAATGTATGATTTTCATCGCAAAATGGGACGTTTAGGTTCATAGAACAGGAACACGTGAATGCTTCGTTAGAAATAATTTCAACATCCTCGATTTTCACCCCAATTCCATGCTAAGCGTGCAACGAGATCATTGTCATTATAAGTTAGTAATGCTAACACTACTCATATGCCCTAATCACGTACTTATCCTCCCATTTTCCTAAGTTGTATCTCTTATATTTTATTTTGTCTTGAATGTTTCACGAGGATACATTGTTTGACTTATGCGATAATAGAGATTTAGGTCTAAAAACAGAGTCCTAACGGTGTAACTAAGACCATCAAATCAATAACCCCTCCTAATAGACAACGATGTCAAAAAATTAAGTCAACTAGAAGGAACGATAAACACGGTTTTATAACGGTTTCGAACATGAGACTTATTACCAAGACTTTTATACGCCCCGTAACGGAAGGGCCTTATTATCATTGGTTTACCTCCATCTTTTATTCAACTTCGCAATGAAGCTTTTATTATGACTTCGGTCTTGCCATGCCTTTTATTATCCTCCTCATCGGTGGTTTTATTGGCTAAAGACGTATATCCTCACGCTAAGGTGAATTTTGGATCTTTAAAGCTTCAAAGATTAAGGCATGATTCACTTTCAATTTTGCATAGATTTTTCGGCCTTGTGAGCTTTAAATTGTTTGTTTGATTTAGGTGAGCACTTGAAATCTTATTATTGGGTGAAGCTTTCGATTATCCGGGTGACAATACTTCAAAACCGTGACGCTGACGATACCTTAATGTCTTCCCAGTTTAATTACATGGAAGCTACTAGAAAAGAATAGAAACCAACAATCAAGACTAAACCGCTAAGTCAATACTTATTAAGCAAAAAATATTTACAAGCGAAGGGAGAGTAAGCAAACAACGAGAACACGTGAGTTTTTTTGAAAGAATACGAGTACTCTACGTTTAGCATAGTAACTTATAATTAACTCTATCATTTCTCGTCCTCATTTAAGAGACTTAGCCTAATAAAAAGTTAAAGAATCAAAGCTAAGTGCTCAACACGCACGGTCGAGTCAAAAATTACTCTTATTCTCGCCATCGGAAATCTACATTCGTGTCTTGAAAGACTTATAAAACATGAGAAAAAATTTAAAATTTGGCCATTTTTAGCCTTATTTTGCAACAAAAAGATAAACAAAAAGATAAAATTTAGAAAGCGTGAAGGTTTGGCAAGTCAAGTATCTATTCACCTCCATACTAAAGTTAAACATTATCCTCAATGTTTCGAGTCTAGGGGTGCAAACACCCCCATACTAGAGACGTAGTCGAATTCATAATCTAGCATGGAAAGGGTGTAACCATTAAATTTAAAGCCCTATATGAAGTGTGCTATAAACCTAAGGTTAGAACATGAAAGGAAATATCATGGATATTGAGAAAGTCTTCAAAGAAAACGATCGAGTGCTCCCATAAAACAAACACGAAAGGCTCCAATCGTGAAGATAATGATCATCTAAAATCCATAATTCACAAACAACCACGGAACGAAGGTTGGAAGGGCACAATCCCCACACGTTACTACATTAGAAAGCGATAATATGTACATAGGATAAGCATGGGACTCCCCCACGAGGCACCTCGTTTTTTATTACCGAGTCATGAGCTCGACTCGATCCCCTCAATACTAATTATCATTGGGGAAGGTGATTTGGTCGAGGTAGTTTAAGGATGGAACTTCCCCGCCAAAGTAGTGCTTCAACCTATGTCCATTCACCTTAAAATTAGGGCCATCATTTTGAGCTAGCTCGATGGTCCCATACGGAAAAACTTGAGTCACGGTGAATGGACCGGACCAACGGGATTTCAACTTACCGGAAAAGATTTTCAATCGATAGTTAAAAAGCAAAACTTGATCCCTAATGTTAAAAACCCGGTTTTTAATTTTTGAATCATGCAACTTTTTAGTCTTTTCTTTATAAATCAATGAATTTTCATAAGCAATATCCCTTAATTCATCCAATTCATTTAATTGCATTTTCCGGTGTTTTCCCGCGGTCTCCATGTCATCATTACAATGCTTTAGGGCCCAATAAGCCTTGTGTTCCAATTCAATTGGCAAGTGACAATTTTTCCCATACACAAGCTTATAAGGAGTGCACCCAATGGGCGTCTTATGAGCGGTCCTAAAGGCCCATAAATCATCGTCTAACTTATCCGACCAAGATTATCGGTTTTCCCCTACGGATCTCTCCAAGATCCTCTTCAACGCTCGGTTTGAAACCTCTACTTGCCCACTCGTTTGTGGGTGATAAGCCATAGAAATCCGATGTGTAACCCCATATTTCCTTAGGACCCTTTCGAATTGGTCGTTACAAAAATGGGTTCCACGATCGCTTATGATCGCACGAGGGGTTCCAAACCGAGAAAACAATTGCTTAAAAAACTTGACTACCACACGAGCATCATTGGTGGGCAAAGCCTTAGCTGCCACCCACTTAGATAGGTAGTCAACCGCGACAAGGATGTACTTATTACCATGAGATGATGGGAACGACCCCATAAAGTCGATGCCCCAAACGTCAAAAATCACACACACTTGGATGATATTTTGTGGCATTTCATCTTTTTGTGAGGCTTTTCCTTGTCGTTGGCATGAGTCACATGACTTCACAAGTTCATGTGCATCTCGGTAAATAGTAGGCCAAAAGAAACCGGCATCAAAGACCTTCTTAGCCATGAGATTAGCACCATGGTGACCACCCGTGGGTCCCTCGTGACAAGCTCTAAGGATGTTAGAAGCTTCGGTGCCAAACACACAACGTCGGATAATTTGATCCGCACAAGTTCGAAACAAGTAAGGGTCGTTCCAAAAGTAGAACTTGACCTCACGAAAGAATTTTCGTTTTTCTTGAGTCGTCATACCCTTGATGATGAAGTTGCCCGCATGGTAATTTGCGATGTCTGCAAACCATGGGGTAGAAGAATCAAGCTTGGAATTCACTACACCAAGTGTCTCGAGCGGAAATGTTTCGGTGATTTCCTTAGGCTCGTAAACACTTTGGTGAGGATCTTTCAAACGAGAAAGATGATCGGCCGCTAGATTCTCGGCTCCTTTTTTATCAACGATTTTGTGATAAAATTCTTGAAGGAGGAGAATCCAACGAAGTAATCTCGGCTTTGCATCTTGTTTAGCCATAAGATACTTGATATCCGAATGATCCGTATACACTATGCATTTCGTCAAGACGAGATAAGGTCGAAATTTCTCAAATGCATACACCACGGCAAGGAATTCCTTCTCCGTTTTAGTGTATTTTAGTTGAGCCTCGGTCATCGTCTTGCTAGCATAGTGACTAGGCAAAAAGTGCTTTTCATGACGTTGCCCCAATACAGCCCCAATAGCGTAGTCACTAGCATCACACATGAGCTCAAAGGGGAGGTTCCAATTGGGAGCAACAAGAATGGGAGCTTCGGTAAGTTTCCTCTTAAGTATTTCAAAGGCTCGTACACAATCTTCGTCAAAGACAAAACGTGCATCTTTTTCAAGGAGATGTGTAATAGGTCGAGAGATCTTTGAAAAATCCTTGTTGAATCGACGATAAAAGCCCGCGTGGCCTAGGAAACTCCTAACTCCCTTAAGGGTTTTGGGATGAGGTAATTTGGCGATGACGTCTACCTTAGCTTGATCTACCTCAATCCCCGCTTTCGAAACCTTGTGCCCTAAGACGATTCAACTTTTAACTATGAAATGACATTTTTCCCAATTAAGCACGAGGTTGGTTTCCTCACAACGTTTTAACATTCTCTCAAGATTCGACCAACACGAAGTGAACGAACTACCAAACACGGAAAAGTCATCCATGATGACTTCCATCGTCTTCTCGATGATATCATGAAAAATAGCCATCATGCACCTTTGAAAGGTTCCCGGTGCATTGCAAAGTCCGAATGGCATTCTACGATAGGCAAACGTTCCATATGGACACGTAAACGTAGTTTTTTCTTTATCACGAGGATCGATGGGGATTTGGAAGTAACCGGAAAAACCATCTAAAAAGCAATAGAAATCGTTTCTCGCAAGACGCTGCAACATTTGGTCCATGAAGGGCAAGGGAAAATGGTCTTTTTGAGTGGCTTCATTCAACTTACGATAGTCAATGCACACTCTCCATCCGGTCACGAGTCGAGTCAGAATTAACTCGTTGGAATCGTTTGGCACAACGGTCATTCCTCCCTTCTTAGGGACACAATGAATAGGACTCACCCAAGGGCTATCGGAAATAGGGTAAATCATTCCCGCGTCAAGGAGTTTTAGGACTTCCTTTTTTATGACGCCGTGAATTTCGGGTTCACCCTCCTTTGAAATTGGATTGCGGGTTTGTAATCCTCCTCCATTAAGATTTTGTGGGTACAAAATTTGGGATCGATCCCCTAATGTCGGATAACTTCCACGCAATTGCCCCTTTGTGATCCTTTAGAACATCGACAAGTGCGGTTTTTTCATCATCCGAAAGATCTTTCGCAATAATAACAGGCAACTTGTCGTCCTCCTCCAAAAATACATATTCAAGGTGAGGAGGTAAATCTTTCAACTCGAGGATAGGTGGTTCCTCAATCGAAGATTTTGGCTCGATACTCATAACCTCCTCGGGTGGAGGAAATGGGAAATCATTAAGAAAATCCTTGATAATCGAGAAGTCCTCATCATTGTCGAGGTCTTCGTCACAAGTACGTGGAATATCGAATTCTTCCAACGCAAAACCACCACCTTCAAATGGAGTGAAGGTTGGTGTCAAGTTATCAAGTATGGGATCTAACATAGTGGGATTGCCACTATTTTCATCATCACCAAAACCTAGAACTTATTGTGAAAATTCCTTGCAAACAACGTCGATCATATCAACGAGGTTTATGGTAGCAACAGAATACACATGAGAAAGTTGAGAATGTTGAGTTGCGTTTATAACAAGTTCATCGTCGTTGAAACGTAAGGTGATCTTTCTAGCATGCAAATCAATTAAAGCCACAGACGTATCTAAAGACGAACGACCTAAAATGAGAGGAACTTGAGGATCCGTGGGAATATCGACAACGATAAAGTCTACCGGATAATAGAACTTTCCCACTTTCACAAAAACGTCTTTCGCCAATCCACATGCGGGAATCGTGGAATGGTCAGTCAACTCGATAGACATTAGTGAAGGAGTAAGATTAGGAACATTGAGCGACTTGAAGATTGCAAGTGGCATCAAGTTAATACTAGCACCAAGATCGGCCAAGGCATATCATTCTTCCATATCTTGGATTGCACATGGAATCAAGATTTTACCGGGATCACCGAATTTTTGAGGTATGCGGCTAAGATAAACCGATGAACAACTAGAAAATTGATGCAATTTCTCCTTGTTGTTCAACATACTCTTAAAGTTAGCGGCAAATCGAGGCATCATGACCAAAGCATCGGCGAAACTCACATTAAAGTGCAAATCACGAAACATTTTCATAAAAAGCTCAAATTGGTAATTGTCGCGCTCTTGACGTTTCTCCTTTCTAAGTCTCGATGGATAAGGAAAAGGTGGTGTGGGTTGAGGCATAGGCATAGCCTTTGGAATCTTGGGTTCCAATGTTGGTAATGGGTCAACCGTAGGTGTGGCATGAGCGGTACTTCGTGGGCGTGGGATATGCTCCTTTTCGACCACAACCTCGGGTTCTTCCTCAATTGCCTCCACCGTAGGAGCAATTGGTTGAGGATTCGGTTCCTTAAAGGTCTTACCACTTCGTGTGGTAATCACTTTCATCTCTCCCTTCGGGTTTGATATGGTGTTACTAGGTAGACTACCCGGAGTAGAGGCTTTGTTCCCCATGACCGCTTCTAAAATAGCATTAAGTTTAACATCTTGACTAGCGGCTTTTTGGTCTATCCTTTGTTCAAGCCTAGAATGACTTTGCTCGATTTTATTGTTTTGACCTGTATTTTGATTAGCAAAATCATTTTTCAACTCATTTTTCATATTGGTATTTTCTTTAGCTAAATTAGCTAACTCCTTTGCGTTTTTAGCCGTTTCCCTAGCTTGACTAGCCAATTGCTCTTGAATGTTTTCCAAAATCTCATCATTTGTCGTGGCGTAATTCAAAAAGTCAATTGGAAGCTCTTTAGTGTAACCATTTTGAAGACCTTGACTTGGGTTTTGAAAATTACGGATTTAGTTCTGATTTTGCAATTGGCTACTACTCCCTTGATTCCCATAGTTGTTATTACCCTTATAATTGTTTCTTTGATTGTTTTGGTAACCAACTTGATTGTTTCGATAATTGTTAGCATTTTGGTTTGGTAAAAAACCCGGTGGAGTCAATTGATTAGTGCGGGTAACTTGACCGTGTTGGTTATAAGTTCCCGCGGCCGCGTAGGCACTCGAAGTGTTACCACCGTTGGTAATGCACTCGGAGTAATCGTGAGCTCCACCACAATATATACAAGAAACCTCAACCGCTTTAGCCGTAGCGGGAGTGGGTTGTTCACCAATTTTAAACTCAATCAACAATCCTTTAAGCTTATCAAAAATCTTGTTTTCCAAATTTGCCTCAATTTGGCAAGCATCGATGGTATGTGACAATGAAGGCGAAGGCGAGGACGAAGTCTTATGAACACTTGATGTGCTACGAGGACTAGAAACCCTAGACCTATTCTCAATGATTAACAATGCTAACTTGACCGTCTTACACAAAAAATTACCACCCGCGGCGGCGTGAAGATAATCACGCTCATGATTGTTCAAGCCATTGTAAAACGTGTCAATTTGACGCAAGTCGGAAAAACCATGATGAGGACATTCGTGCAACATTTTCTTAAACCTATTCCAAGCCATTGAAAAACTCTCATTATACTCTTGTGAAAACTTTGAAATCTCGTTTTTCAAATGCGTAGTCTTAGAGGGCGGAAAAAATTGGTTCACGAACTTTGAAACGAGATCCTTCCACGTCAATATAGAATTGGGTGGCTCTTTCTCTAACCAAATTTTAGCGGGCCCTGCTAAGGAATACGAAAAAAGCATCATCTTAATCGAGTCGTTAGAGACGTCCTTAAACTTGCAAGTGGCGGTAAGACGATTGAATTGGCGAATGTGGTTATGAGGGTTGTCCTTTTCGTCACCACAAAACTTGTTGTTTTGAATCATGGACAACAAACCCTTCTTAACCTCAAAATTCTCCGCAAGGATAGCGGGAATCACAATCGTTTCTCCATAACCCTCGATGGGTGCTTGAAGCGACTTCATCATAGTACGATTAGCCATGGTGACTTCTTGTTCTATGATAGGTTCGTCAATAGGAGACTCCTCACTAGAAAGATTAGGTGTGGACTCCTTTCGGTTTCTTCGTTTACGTGCACGTCTAGCTTGGTTACGAGTTTGCATAAACATCACGTACAACGTGGGGATGATCAAAGAAGATTCTTTTTGGTGTTTTTAATTTTTTCAAATTTTTTGCGGTTTTTGATTGTTTTTACTTTTTTTGGATTTTTGTGATTGTATTAGGTAGACAAAAATCTACAAATATCCTCCTTAATCAAATCTCTTGCTTAAAGAAGCCTCAAGAAATGAAAACGATCACGTGAAGTGAACGCCTTCGATGACTTTAGAACTTTGGTGGAACACCAAAACGTTCAAGAGGGTTTAATCAAATGAAACCAATAATATATATATGATACTTAGATAATACTTTGGTTGGCAAACCCTCGATTAGCCCTTTTTATCTAAACACTCACAAGCAAGTGGGGAAACGAGACGGCGCGAAGCACTTAAGAGCCTTTTTCCTTAGGGTATATTTTATAATACACGCCTTATACCCACCTTATAGTTTGTGTTTTTCAAAATCAAGTTTCACGAAAGTATTTATCTATTTTGCCTTTGATTCCTTGTTTGAGATTCGAATACAATGATTGAGTAATGACCTCCCAATCAAGGTTGTATTTTCACACTTTTGGAGTACTTGTGAGTTTATTGTTCTACGTATATAATATATTAATAATATTCACACAAAAAACAAAAACCGATAATACGTATTAGTAGAGTGCTACTAATACAAATAGATATTATGGCTACATATAAAAACAAAAATTGTTCAAATCAAAACACAACACGCCTCCCCGGCAGCGGCGCCAAAATTGATGTAGAGTTTTTACACCTCTTTAGGAAAAGAGAGCAAAATAGGGAAAGTATTAAGTGTCGGTTTAGGAAAACCAAGCACTAATGACCAATGTGGTTCAAAGTTCGTTTCCCACGGAGGCTAGTGTGTTGTGTAAAGAGATGATTAACTTTGTGATTATATGATTATGAGAAAAGAAAATAGAAATGAGATGAGAAGAGAATGACGGTTACGATGACGAATTACACTAAGACGATAAGGTCATACACGTAAAACCGTAAAAAGTACCAAAATTAAAATTTTACTCTAAAAATTCCTAGAAAATTGCAATAAATCCTAAATAATGTAATTAGAGTTTACAAAAAATCAAAAATCACCCAAACCTTTTATTTAGTTAAATAATAATTTTTTAATGCTAATTAAAGCCCTAAAAACTCAATTTAATTAACAAAAAGCTCAAAATGAGATTTTTTCAATTGTAAACCTCTAAAATGTCCTAACTTAATTTAAAACTATTTTTGAAAATTTTAAAATTAGTAAAAACTATTTAAAAACAATTAAAAACTATTAAAACTTAAAATAATTATAAAAATTAATCTAAGGACAATAAAAATATTCTAAAAATTTTAAACTTCCTAACTTTGTGTATTTGAACTAGGAAAAATGAAAAAACTAGAAAAAACTAACTTTTAATTTTTAATAATAAAATATTAATAAAATAATCTTAAAAATCCAGAGTTTATAAAAAAAATTCTAAAAAATTACCTAAAATCAAGAAAAATGTAACTAAGATAAAAATGCAAACAAATATCTCCAAAACCTTTCTAATAATTTTATATTAATTTTTAAAGTTAATTAAGACCCCTAAAATTAAATAAAATAAAAAATAAGTCAATTTGAAAACTTTAATGGATGTAAACCTCAAAATACTAAATTAAAACTTAAAAACTATTTTTCCAAATTTTTAAAACACTTTTTTCTATTTGTTAATCACTTTCTAAAATTAAAAATAAAAATAATCATATAAAATTAAATATAAACGTGAAAAATAAACTTTTTATGCCAAAAAGTCTTAACTTAAACCTAGAATGCAAGAAAAATCATAAACAGTTACAAACCTAAATGAATAAGCTAAAATCACCTTATTAATAAGCTGATTATATAAATAAGCTAAAACTAAAAACCCTTTAAATATTAAACTTTGCAAAGTGTAACCAGTAAAAGACCCAAGGGCGATTGGTTATCACGTTTGTGTGTGGGAGGAGTGGCGCAGGTTCGAGTCCTGGCCACGTCCTTTTTTTAAAATCCCTTTTTTTACTTTTCTTTTTACAAAACTTGATCCTGATGAATTACTAATGCCAAAAACACTAAAAAAGGCTAAAATTTATCAAGAATCAACACAAAACTAAGCAAAAACGTGTACAGATTTTAAATAGATCCAACAGTATAATTTTTCCCAAAAATTAGTGATGTCCGAGAACCAAGTCGTTCTTTGATGACATAGAAAACGAATTTGAGACTTTGGTGACTTGATTTGGCTTAGGAAAGCCTTGCTTGTTTGCTTGTATTGGCAAGAATAGGCACCCCACAAGTCAGTTGACTTGTGGGAGTCACATATAACACAAAAGCAACACAGAATGCCAAATACAGTTACAGAATCAATCCTATAGTCTGCTAAGGGTTCTAGCTGATGCAAATGGTTCCAGGGGAAATTTTGATTCTTGCAAACTTGCCCAATTCAATATCAATCAGCTACTAACTAGTTACAAAACCTAACTTGACCTATTATCTAACAAATTCCAAAACTATTATGCAAAAATTGCTAAAAAGAGGCAGTTATATAGAGTTACTGATAAGTTAGACAATTATGGCAGATTAAAGCTATTGAAACTTGTGTACAAGGCAAACAAACCTAACAACTTACTGCATAAAACTTGAAACTATCACAGAATCCATCTATGCAACAAAATTCACAACTTATCTTGCAAGATATAAGCTTTCTAAATCAGATTCATGAATTGTTCAGTATTCAAGCAGCAACTTTATATCAAACCTCAAATTCCACATTAATAAAATACTACTCAAGTCAAGGTTCCAAATGGTCAATTCAAAACTATAGAAAAATGTCTAGCTTTGTTTTATCATGCAATTACTTACAACTTAAGTTCCTAATTGGCAATCCCAAACAGCCATTACAAGTTGGTGATTCAAAAAAATTTTAATAATTCACTCAATAGTTAAGGCAGAAGGTTTGTATGATACCAACTATGCAAAACTCATCCCTATCAAACAAAAAGATACCATCTAAACATTTATTCCCAGATTCAATGATTTCAACAATGTTTTTGCAAATAACTTAAAAAGAAAGGTGGAAAGAGAAAGTGTGTACCTCCCCCTCTTTACATCCAAAAGGGGGTCAGCAATGCCCCCTTGAATTTGGCCAACTACTAGGCTCAAATCAAGGGATCTTGAACAAGTTAAACAAGAGGGAAATTCTATTAGGGTTCTACTAAATAACCTAACAAACTCCTTAGAATGCAAGAGAGTTTGGTGAGAACTGATGATGAACAAACCTGCAAAACAAGTTTCAAAACATAGCAACAGTTACAAGTATTCAAAAAAAAAAATTATAAACCTTCTTTTTATAACAACTTAAAGTGCAAGAATTAAGCAGCCTAGTCCCCACAAGGGTTTTTTACCTAAACTTAGACACTCACACCCCCTTGATATTTCCCAAAATATCAGTTGGATATGATCCTATCCAAGCTCAGAGAACAACACCTTGTGTTTCCTTGATGCATACTTAACTTACTAAAAACCCTTGAATAAAGCAGAAAATTCGTACACCCCCTTTTTTTTCTCAAAACTTTGTTGAAAGCTAAACAAGGCAACAAACCAATGTATTCTTCACTTGCACTTGATATTCAGCAAGAATATCAGGTGCATATGATCAAAATAACACCAGCTTTAACTCTTGAAACCAAAAGGTAAAATAAAAAAAAGGTTTTAGAAAATAAAAACACCTTTGAACCAAATATAAGACAAATTATAACTTAGCTGAGAGTAAAGTAAAAGCACTTGCTTTCTTCACAAAATACTAAACCATATTTTTTTCATTCATTTGAAAACAAACAGGCTTTTCAATGCAGTGAACAAGAAAAGCAAGTACAACTTTAAAATGAAATCCTACAACCCTTTATATAATAGGGTGTACAAGGTTCTAGAAATTTGAAAAGATGAAAACCCTAAGTGCTTGCATTTCCTAATATACCCTTAGCTTGAAATTGAAGCAGGTCAAGATTCGAGACATGTGATGTTTCTTGGCTTGTTGTGGGGATGCCAGAGAGTTTGAGCCGTTTGATGAAGGGAAATGAATCCATAACGTTAAAACCCTGCCAAGTCTTTTGTCTTCATACCATTTTTTGGAGCAGGGTGCTTGTGGGTGGGGCCCTTTGGGTCACGGGTGACAATTCTGGGTGTGGGGTTTTGTTTAGGGGATTGTTAATTATAAATCTACACGTAATTATAAACCTTCCCTTTGTTATGCGGATTTGGTAATTAGGGTTCATGGAATGGGATTAGGGGTTATTTTGGTGTTGATGATGAATAGTTATGGTTTCCCACCCAATTTAAACATATAAAATCGTTTTTAAAAAACTGACTTTATAAATTAAGAAAGGTTAGTGGTGGAAAGCAGACGTGGAGTAGGGCTGCAAGGTGATTGGTTGTGGGATGAGTGGAGGTTGATGTGTCAACAGCTAGTTGGATGGGATGAGTATTGTTGTCTCCCAGATTAGGCCCCCAACGTTTTATTCTCTTGCCACTTAACTTTTACACAACCAAACTATGCAATCCTTTGTAAATGAAAGTTTAAAAACTTCTATTTTGGCCACAATAACTTTTGAAAAGTTATTTCAAGGACTAGTTTTGCCCATTCATGATATTTGAAGGACTGATTTTGGAATTTTCTTCATTCTTCAAGGTCTTGAATTGTTTGTTGACTTCTTGGAGGACTAATATTGACAATTTAGTTTTGTTGAGGGACTAAATTTGCCAATTCTTCAAAGTTAAGGGTCCTTTTTGTAAATTTGACAAACTTTAGGGACCAATCTTGTAATTATGAATATACAAGGGTTTAAAGTGTGAATTGTTCAATATTGGAGGACCCTTCTTGTTCAATCTTCAATTCTTCAAGGGACTTTCATGGAAAATCAATACTAGGGCTTGGTTCATTGTGCGGCTTTGTTTCCCGTGTTCGTTTTTTGCATGATTCTTGTGATCTTTTGTCATTTTCTCAATATCCGTACCTAAAATATACAAGCAACAAACACAAGCATATATTTGGCCATTTTCATGATATTTTATGCATTTAAAGCCCTTTTCGGACGATGAGACTATGTATATAAGCAGTCTCATCAAATAGGTTTTAGGGTTAGGGCTTGTTAATGTTTGGGAAATGGCAAAACTAGTCCCTCTATATTTTTAAACAATATAACTTTCGGATTTTACATATTTAGTACCTAGGGCTTGTTAAAGTTTCGGGTAATGGCAGATTTAGTCCCCCTAGTTATATCTAGGTTTTGTAGCTTTACTAAAATTACAAAAACAGCCCCTAGGGCTTCTTTAAGTTTCGGCAAATTACAAAAATAGTCCTTAGGGTTTTAAAATAACAAAATAACTTTTAGAAACTTTCCAAAATGGTCCCTAGGGTTTAATTTGCCACGGATAGTATATATTAAACCCTAGACTTTTGGATATTTACATTTTCAGTCCTTGTATTTACTAGTTTATCAAAACAAGTTTCATAAGTTATGGTTTTAGTCCTCAAGTTTTATAAATTGTCATTTTTGTCCAAAAAGTTTTTATGAGTTATATTTTTATTATAAAAACTTTTATTTTAATATTCAAACTTTATATGGGCTCATTAAATGGGCTAAACACCTAATGGGTTATTTTAGTGGGCTTAAATATATTACAAGTCCACTAATTTATTTAAATGGGCCTTTAGATAATTTATTGGGCTTAATACATTTTTAAGTCCTTAAATTAGATAAATGAGCCTAAGTGAAATCTTAAGTCCATTTAAGTTACTAAGATTTATCAAATGGGCTTATTGGGTCCATTAAGTTTTAGATTAACATTTCATGGACTTTATTAGTCCATTAACATTACTTTATGTTTTATATATGTTTTTACTTAGGATATTCTTATAAGCTTATTATGAGCTTATTAATATTTAGTTTTAGATCTAATTAGATAAATAAAACTTAAAATTCGTTTTATGTGTTATACCAAATTAGATCAAGGTGTGTTATAAGGTTACAAGTAGGTCATAAGCCCTAGTAGGAGCTTATATCCCACGGCTAACATTAGTTATAGCATATTAAGATAAATCAACTCTCATTTTAAGGTTGCTTGTAATTTATAAGTGTTATAAAGTTAGATCTAACTATGTTCACATTAAGAAAATAAGTCACAAGTCCAAATAAGATTTAAACTATGTCTAGACCTAAAAATCAAACATAGGTCCATGTACACTCATATATAGCTCACGGCTATACTTTTAGATCTTGGTATTTCCAATATGAACACTTTAGCTAGTTTTTAAGTCTTGTAAATATTTACAAAAACACATCATGATTATCTAGGTTACATGCATGTTCCCAAGGCTATTATTATTCCAAGAAAACAAGGTATAGCCCATGGCTATATTGTTTTCTCCCAATATTCCCATAAGATCTACTAGCTTATTTCATGTGTATCATGTTAAGTTAACACTTATCACTAGATCTAGGTTTAAATAAGCATGCATGTAGATCTAACTAATTTTAGGTCTTGTATAACCCACGGCCATATTTATACACATAAGTTGTTTTTTTGATTTTTTATATTCTATTTAACATGTTACATTTCATATTCCATTATTCAAAACTAAGAAAACCAATCATATAGTCACCACTTAATTTAGCCGTGACCTTTAAGGTCATGGTTTTCATGATCTTTAAGTTACACAAGTTTCATGAGATCTATGGTTATTGGTTAACCAAAGTCCCATAAACAAGATTTGTAACTCATGAAATGTTTAGATTTATAAAGGTTTCATATGGTTTTTAAATCAAGTTTAAAACAGAACACATAAGTCATAAGTTTCTTATTGAAAGATTTTAAATCATGAACATGGTTTGCATAAATATGTCGTGACCTATAAGGGTCATAGCTTTATCAAATATTGATTTTTAAGATGTTACTTACTTGTGTTTATAGGTGTATGATGATGCATGCATGAAGAAATGAAAGATTATGATGTGTATACCTCTCTTGCCTAAAAGTACCACAAATGATCTAGATAAACAAGGAGATTTCAGATCTACTCAAGATGATGAAGAAAACCCAAAAACAAACCAATTCGTAGCCTTGATGACTTAGCTAGGGCTTGTTTAGAGTGATTCCAAGAGAATGATACTACAAATGATTTGTAGTAAAGATAAGACACGTATCTTGGTGGAATTAATACTTGCTTTTGGATGTTTATGGCTTTAAGACGTATGATTTGAGAGAGAAGAGGGTGAGAGAACAAGATTGGATTACATGTGTGTGAGAATGTATGTGTTTCGGCTTAAAGAGGAGAGAGGGAAGGGAATGCAAAAGGCATGATTGCCTAGGTAAGAACACTTGTGCCAAGTGTTGGTTTTTGTGTTTCCCATGCATCCCTTCTCCTTCCATATGCCTTTGGTGCCGTGTATGGCTCTCCAAAAGATAGGGTGGGCTTGTGTGGGCTTGTGTTGGGCTTAACACAAAGAGTACATGATCTTGGGCTAGTCCAACAAGGTTTAGGGGTGCCTATAATATGCATACATATATATACGGCTATATTACACATGGTGTAGCATATTTTCCAATCTTTGTTAAGTGTTGTTTAATCAATGTGGGTTATGTATTTTTACTACTTATTTTAGGTACATATTTTACATAGTCAAACTTATTATAACAAGTATGTATGTAAAAGTATATGTGTACATTGGACAAGTTCACACATGACTTATAGAAATATAATACGTGAATTTATGTTCCAAGATTTGATGGGTGAAATTTCATTACATAAAATCATGGTAAAATCAAGGATTTTACAGCACCACCCCGTGATTTTAGCTTTGTCCTCAAAGCTATTAAAAACGTAGTTATCTCTTAAGTGAAGATGTTCTAAGTATGATTCATTTCAGACTCTCTCTCAAGTACGGATGGCGGCATGAATGCGAAGTGGTCTACACCTAGGTTATTTATATATGTCGGTGATAGGTGTGTAAACACCCGTCCTTTTTACCACTTAATTACAATAATAACCGAGCCAAAACGTGTATTTTATGTCATTTATGTCGGAATTACGCGTGGTTTGTGTTTTTGTTGTGATTTAGGACGAAAAGGTGAAAAGTGGAGAAAAAACGGGCATTCACGGACTTTTATCGAAGAAAAAGACGAAAGACGAAGTCAAGAAATCAAGAGTGCAAAAAGAACGGAAGTCCAAGACCAATTCTGAAGATTTATCGAAAAAAAGTCAAAAGACGGAAGTTTACTTAAAGCCGAAGAACTCAAGTCTAATGTATTGAAGAATTACAAGACGAGTTTGAAGAAATCCCGAGACAAAATCATTAAAGTCAAAAGATTAAGAAGATTAAGGACTTAATGACGCAATTAAAGAAAAAAGAAAGAGGGGAGGAAGCTTCCTAAGCACCTCCCTAATCCTCCTATAAATAGATTAGATTTTCCTTCATTTGTTCTTGTTGGGTGGATTGACAACCCATCTCTTCCACCATTTTCATTTTGCACCTAAAATTCTTGCTCTTTAATTTCTTGTATCGCATCTTTTAATTCCTTTTAATTCCAAGTAAGTTTTATTTAATTGTTGTTGAATCTTTACTTTTCTTGTTTAATCTCTCATCTACCTTTCTTGTTTGGATTTAATCTTTGTGTTTGTGTTCTTGAGTTTCATAGTTTTGATCAAGAGGGTTTTAATTATTTTGATTATGATTGTTAGTGTTATTGATTTGGTTTGATTGGTATTGATTAGTTGATTATTTGTGGTTAATCTTGGTTAATCTTTTGGTTTGATTTAATTAGTTTTGGTTAAATTCGTGTGTTTCATTCCCTTGTTCTTCGTTACTTTTGATGCCCAGATTATTCCGAACCAGTTATTTGCTCAGAATGAGCTTGTTGTTTTAAACATTCCGAATCAGTATTTTCATATATTCAGGATCAAGAGCTTCATTCGGAATAATAAATATTCCGGATAAAAGGTTTTCATTCGGAATAATATTCCGGATCAACCTTTCATTCGGAATAATCTATTATTCCGGATCAAGTCTTTCATTCGAAATATCCTTTATTCCGGATCAACACATTATTCCGAACGAGCACTTATTCCGGATAAAGTCAATTATTCCGGATGAAGCCCAATATTCCGAATGAGAGGAAATTATTCTGGATGAGCTGTTTATTTCGGATAAGCAATTATTCCGGATGAACATGTTTATTCCGAATGAAGCCCTTTTATTCCGGATGAGGATTTTATTCCGGATGAATTGATTTATTCCGAATGAAGGCTCTTTTCCGAATGAAGTGTTTTCAGTTTCTTTGTAAATTCATGTTTTTAAGTTTAAACTTTGTTTTCCCGCCTTTTTACTTAAATAGCACTTTTAATTTACTTGCCTTCATTTTAGTTTGAGTTTAATTTTGTCTTATTTTATTTTTTAGTCTTTAATTAATTTCGTCTTTTAGCTTTATTTTTATTTATTGTTTGGCTTTAATTTTCGTTTTATTATTTGTATTGCTCCTTTATTATTTATCTTTGTTTATTTTTGCTTCGCATTTACCTTTTCAATAGAATAGACAACGACAACAATTTTATTTCTTTTCCGCCAAAAACAATTAAGTCACACATTGAACTGGAAGTCAATTCGAGAAGATACCGAGAACGAATTTTCAACCTAGTAAAATCTCAACATTAAAATGGCGCAGCTGCCGGCTCTTTTCGTGAGGATTTACGGTTTTTTTTAGAGACGCGTTGGCTTTTGGGATCCGTTCATTGGTGAACGTTATTTTTCGTGTCAAAATTTTTTTAAAAATCCCAAAAACATTTGAAAAATCATAAAAAGCATTTCTTTTTCAAAGTTTTGCACCAAAAATATTCTTCTTGCTTATCTATTTTTCTTTATGGATTCTTATGTCCATTGCGTCGGGTGTGGGAGACGATTATACGGGAACGACTCATGTCAATGGTGTACATGTGAGCGGTGCGGAAACGATATCGACAATACACAATTCGGATTCGGATTTTGTCCATTGTGCAACTCGACGAATTCGTCCTTTTTGAATCCACCTCCTGTTCCCCCGTGCATCTATTGTGGAAGCGATTCTTATTGGCATGTTTCGTGCCCGGTTCGATACCCGTATGATCACGAGCAAGAATTGGGTTACAATTATGACAATGGTAATAGCTATCTACAAGAAGCACCGGATTTTTCTCCATACCCTTGTTGCCAAAATTGTGGGGGCCCTCACGATACTTCTTATTGTCAGCCAATGAATTATTATGAGCCAAATCCGTGTCCTCATTTTTCTTCACTGATGGATTATTATGAACCAACTCCGTGTTATAATTCTTCTCAACCGATGACTTACTATGAGCCACATCCTTGCTATAATTCTGGTTTTCATAACTGTGAGCCCGCACACCCCAACCTAAATCATCAATCCTCTCAGAGAATTCGTATGGCCCAACAACTCACTACTTTGAATGAAGAAAGACAAGCCATTCTTTTGAAACTTCGTGACGACTTAATTCAACTGACCGAGGCATTCAAGGAACAAAAGCGACAGCAACAAGAGCGACAGCAACAAGAGCAAGTATCTAATCTTAGTGATTATACCCCTCCTCTTGCGCGTCAATACTATTATGATGATGATGACGACGATGATGTCTACGCTCTCGACCCATCTTCTGAAGTTGCTACTCCTACTCTCGATATTCCTAATGCGTCTAAGGCTGATGATTCATTGAGTGAGATTAGTGATTTTGGCCACGATAAATTCTTTGATGATGAGGTTTGCGACATACCGACTACTATGGAGCCTGAGGACGACGTTGCTCTTACGTAAGAGGTCGATCCTAATGATGACGATTTTTCTCCACGCTATGAGAATTTCACTTTTGAAATTTCTCAATCTCCACCGGGAGATGCGGGCGATGACGATTTATTCTCTCCGGCTTACGAGAAGTTCACCGATGAACTTGCTCTTGAAGATGAGGTGGAAGACGTGATTCTCCGCGACAGATTACGGAAAGTGCATCTGCTTATTGCTCAAATCGAAGAGTTGACTTCTCCTCCTCTTTCCGAGTCTTTACCTCCATCTATTCCTCCCGTTGAAGATAATGACCCATTGCTAGAAGAAATCGACATTCACTCAATACCTTCGGGTATTGATGATGATGACACGGAGGGGGATATTATTTTTGATAACTTGCTGCAGGAAGGTATTGACCCAAGTCCCCCTCCCGAGCACCTTTCATCCTCCTCTTTAGCCACTATTACGGAGGATGAGTGCTTTGACCCGGGAGGTGACATTCACTATTTCATGATTGATAACATTACGGCTTTGCTGAGTGCTCAGCATCCATTGTCTTTGGGGGATGACAATGTGCTTACTTTACCCACCCCACCTCCCGTGGATCTTGATTTCACATACTTTACGTATGTTGAAAGGACCTTTCTCCCATTCAAGACTTATCCCCCCGCCTCTCCTTTGTTGATGTCAATCGGGAACGAGGACAAGGTCTTTGATCCCGGTATTACATTCGAGGCTTCCCCATGGACCATTTAATTCGGGGACGAGTCAGGCTCGTGACTCGGTTAATATAAACAAGCACTTTTTGGGAGGCAACCCAATTATCTATCTATCTTTACTTGTTTTCACCATAAGTTTAGGGGGGAGCCCCGTTGGTGTTTCTTGTTTTCTTTCTTCTCATGTGCAGGGATTAGAGCTTCAAAGACACACTCTTGATGACTTTTGACGAACCATGATTCCGTGTTCCCTTCTTCCCGGTTCTATCCTAAACTCTTTTCGATTAACTATTTTATATTTCTCAATATTAAAATAGGAATTTCTTTAGTTGTCTCTTTCTTAGCGAGATTTAAACAAAATGCACAATGTCCTAAGTGTAGGGGAGTTTACTCCCACAAGCTTACACATTGAGGACAATGTTTATATCAAGTGTAAGGGGGACTCCTATCGAAGTTAAGTGGTCTTTTCCTTGTATTTGTCCTCATTTTAACCAGAAAATCAATTTTTCGACATTTTTCAAAAATTTTAATCTATTTTGGCCTATTAGTTTTTCCCTTTGTATAGTTATTTTCCTTTCTTTACTAGAATAAATTTTAATAAAGTGGTTTTAATTTTCAAACTTTGTGAATCTTTTGACTCAACCCGAGTTTACTTATCTAAGTTTACTCTAGCTAGTATCCTTAACATGTTTAAGTCAAGTTTTGCTAGGCTTTTATATAGGGAGCTATAAAACGCGAAAGTCTTAACTCTCACGGGTTAAGAACAAGAACTTTTTGCAAGTTCCTATAATTGATACTAGAGAGTTGTTTATCAAGGGAACTTTAAAATGCGATTTCTAAACTTGAAAGAGTCTAAGAGTTTGCAAGATCCTATAGACGACTCGAAAACCCAAAACTTTGATTTAATAGGCTAAGCATCCACGAGTCTCATTCCTTGAGATTTTAAACTGTGGAGAACGAGAGATGATAGAGTCAATTATAAGTTTGGTATTCTTTCTTGAATTTATGTGAGTTAATTATAAGCCTATTCTCCCATCGCTTGATAATAAATTTATCTGCAATATATAAGGTTATACGATTTGAAAAGTTACTTAGCTTCTAGCCCAAGATCGTTTAAAAGTTGCTCGGTATGGATTAGAGTTCATAGCGAAGGCATAACTTATTGAAGCGGGACGCGAAGATTGGTGAGTCCGAAAAGGCCCTAACAAGGCATGATGGCTCGTTTTGTTGCTAAAGATCCAAAGTGATGTGAAGAATCATTTATCAAAGATCAATATGAAGGATCGAGACACACGACGAAAAGCAAATACTCCCCTAAAGATCATGGAGAAGTCTATCCAACAAGGCCCTAACAAGGTATGAGGATAAATAGATCCAAGTCCTAAAAGGAGGCGGATCGTTGTATATCAAAGTCCAAAATAAAGATTGGAGAAAAATGAAGAAGTCGTGGTCCAAGTATGAAGAATATCTCAAAACTTCAAGTGAAGAAATTCCTATTATGAAGAGAAGACCATTATTTCATGAACGTCTCTCAAAGATTTGAAGTATGAAGTCGCTGCCAAATATCGGTCCGAGAAAGGTCTCAAATAGCGAAGCGAGTTATGCCAAGATATGAACTTTATGAGGTCCCGAGAAGCAGTTTTAAAAGATTTTGTCCTTTAGCTAACTATTGATTAAATGTCCCACTTTATTTTCAGCCTTAATAACTATCAAAATAAGTCAACAATGCATCCTCGTGATCATTCAAGACAATAATAAAATATAAGAGATACACTTAGGAATAAGGGAGTCTAAGTAAATAACTGGCCCACATGTGTTCGTGTTAGTTTGCTAACTTATAATAACAATGATCTTGTTTTTAAGCTTGGTTTGGAGAAAGTGAAAACTTGAGGATGATGATTATTCATGACATTTCCAAAACCCGAAGGTATGTTTTTTATTTCTTTACTTTGAATGGTTATAATTTTCTATCTCTTTAATAAAGGCCAATGTGGATTGATTGTGATGAAAAGTGTAAACGAGTTTTGTAACTAATGCATTGCATGAGGACATTGCAATGGTTAAGTGTAGGGGATTTGATAGGTGTGTAAACACCCGTCCTTTTTACCACTTAATTACAATAATAACCGAGCCAAAACGTGTATTTTATGTCATTTATGTCGGAATTACGCGTGGTTTGTGTTTTTGTTGTGATTTAGGACGAAAAGTTGAAAAGTGGAGAAAACACGGGCATTCACGGACTTTTATCAACGAAAAAGACGAAAGACGAAGTCAAGAAATCAAGAGTGCAAACAGAACGGAAGTCCAAGACCAATTCTGAAGATTTATCAAAGAAAAAGTCAAAAGACGGAAGTTTACTTAAAGCCGAAGAACTCAAGTCTAATTTATTGAAGAATTACAAGACGAGTTTGAAGAAATCCCAAGAAAAAATCATTAAAGTCAAAATATTAAGAAGATTAAGGACTTAATGACGCAATTAAAGAAAGAAGAAAGAGGGGAGGAAGCTTCCTAAGCACCTCCCTAATCCTCCTATAAATAGACTATATTTTCCTTCATTTGTTCTTGTTGGGTGGATTGACAACCCATCTCTTCCACAATTTTCATTTTGCACCTTAATTTCTTGCTCTTTAATTTCTTGTATCGCACCTTTTAATTCCTTTTAATTCCAAGTAAGTTTTATTTAATTGTTGTTGAATCTTTACTTTTCTTGTTTAATCTCTCATCTACCTTTCTTGTTTGGATTTAATCTTTGTGTTTGTGTTCTTGAGTTTCATAGTTTGATCAAGAGGGTTTTAATTATTTTGATTATGATTGTTAGTGTTATTGATTTGGTTTGATTGGTATTGTTTAGTTGATCATTTGTGGTTAGTCTTGGTTAATCTTTTTGTTTGATTTAATTAGTTTTGGTTAAATTCGTGTGTTTCATTCCCTTGTTCTTCGTTACTGTTGATGCCCAGATTTTTCCGAACCAGTTATTTGTTCCGAATGAGATTGTTGTTTTAAACATTCCGAATCAGTATTTTCATATATTCCGGATCAAGAGCTTCATTCGGAATAATAAATATTCCGGATAAAAGGTTTTCATTCGGAATAATATTCCGGATCAACCTTTCATTCGGAATAATCTATTATTCCGGATCAAGTCTTTCATTCGGAATATCCATTATTCCGGATCAACACATTATTCCGAAAGAGCACTTATTCCGGATAAAGTCAATTATTCCGGATGAAGCCCAATATTCCGAATGAGAGGAAATTATTCCGGATGAGCTGTTTATTCCGGATAAGCAATTATTCCGGATGAACATGTTTATTCCGAATGAAGCCCTTTTTATTTCGGATGAGGATTTTATTCCGGATGAATTGATTTATTCCGAATGAAGGCTCTTTTCCGAATGAAGTGTTTTCAGTTTCTTTGTAAATTCATGTTTTTAAGTTTAAACTTTATTTTTCCCGCCTTTTTACTTAAATCGCACTTTTAATTTACTTGCCTTCATTTTAGTTTGAGTTTAATTTTGTCTTATTTTATTTTTCAGTCTTTAATTAATTTCGTCCTTTAGCTTTATTTTTATTTATTGTTTAGCTTTATTTTTCGTTTTTTATTTGTATTGCTCCTTTATTATTTATCTTTGTTTATTTTTTCTTCGCATTTACCTTTTCAATAGAATAGACAACGACAACAATTTTATTTCTTTTCCACCAAGAACAATTGAGTCACACATTGAACCGGAAATCAATTCGAGAAGATACCGAGAACGAATTTTCAACCTAGTAAAATCTCAACATAGTCGGATTCGGCATTAATGGAAGATTCTGTCATTACCGGTGAACATAAGAAAATGTGAAGAGATTTTTATCCGGGTTGCATTATTCATCTTATTGAGCGGTAAAAGAGACCGCTGCTATGGATGGACAGGAGGTAATGCAAAGAGATCTTTATCATGATTGCACTATACATCCGATTGAGCGGTAAAGGAGACTGCTGCCGTGGATGAATAGGAAGGAATGCAAAGAGATCTTTATCCGGGTCGCACTATACATCCGATTGAGCAGTAAAGGAGACTGCTGCCGTGGATGAATAGGCACGGGTTGCTGAACGGGGTCGCAGCTCTACCCTTCCAGGATCTGGGAGAAGACCAATGGCGTTGTAGATTAGGTTAGGAGGACAAATTCATTGCAAATGGTTTTTGATATGAGGAGGACACACCAGCATGTTTCATACGCTAGGGAATCTAGGGATGCACTATATCTACATCCTTTTCATGGGTGAGATACAAGTTGTATCTCCATACCCGAGGATGAAAATTAGGGGTTGAAGGTAAAACAAAACATTTTTTACTTTAACCCCTCCTATATCAACATCTTTAAGAAAAGACTTACGATTTTTACCTCAAGCTGGCGGGACACAAACATTAGTTAATGGTACTAAAGTTTCTACCCAACAAGAGTTTAAGATTGTTGTTGATGGTGATTGCGTAAGAAGTTGCAAAGAATCTGCTTCCTTCGCCGCGGGGTTGAGCCAGATGGACACAGAAAAGAAGTACCTCAAATGGTAGAAGATACCAAGAATAAAGAAGTGCGCGCCTTGCAGGGTGTAATAACAAGGGTCATGCACTCACTATTATTGGTTCAAAATTTGTACAAATTCTTACTTTTAAAGAGAGGAAATCACATCTCCCAAAGTCTAGTGGGTGATGGTATTGTCGAACTAATTGGACCCGAAGAGGAAAGAGGAATGTCTAAAAACATGGGACATTCAACATCTCCTTACGGGGAATGTCGGGCATAGCCCTACAAAGTACACCTATTGTGAGTTGGATGTGCCTTTCAGGTTTAGGCAGGGAAGAGACAGGTTAGGGAAATGGAGTATTCCCGGACCAAGTACTCTCTGGCTTGTTGGTGCTAGAGATGACACTAAATCTAGTGTTAACTATATCGGGGTTATGGGTCCCCAGTATAATCAAGGTTTCATCTTCCCAGGGTAAGCGAACCAATTTGTGGGCATATGGGATAATTACGTGGTACTTGCTAGTCTATACACGCTAATGACGACATTATAGCTATCAAGACTTTATAGGATCTGATTGACGTAAAACTGTGACTTGGAAGGTTTTAAAGAACAACCTCGAATGATGGTGCTTAACTATCATAACTTTTCCGTCGACTATTCCACCGTATAATGGGAGTCTAGAACTATCGGAGGAATTTCCATTACCTTACTAAATTTAGCAGTTGTAATGCTTTGGTCTACACATGTATCAAACAAGATAAATGCATATCATTGGTTTAGTAAGAACGTACCAGGTACGATGTTGGAGCCTGGATTTTCTTGGGCATTGCTGGCCATGTATACTTGCGAAGGAGTTCCCTTGTTGTCCTCCTTCTGGTTGGCCCGCTTGGGAAAATCGGGTCTCACATGCCCAGAGGTTCCACACTCATAACAAACTATAGCCTTCTTTGGTCCACTACTGCTCCCACCAGTGGGGTTTCGGTTTCCCTGTTGTCCACTTCCACTCCCACGTGCACTGGAATTGCCCTTGTTACTGTTACCGGGATTGGTATTAGGTCGACCTGGGGTAGCAACATTTGTTTGACACGTACGAGCAAAATGGCCTTGTTGGCCACACTTGTAGCATCCTTTGCATTGTCCTCCAGCAAAATGATTATAGTTGCACTTTGAACATTTAGGCTTGGTCCCTGTGTAGTTCCTGGTGCGGGTTGTGGGAGTAGTGTCATCAGCTTGTCCAACGTTTTGCTTTTTGGAAGACTGCTGGTGCTGGCTATTGGAGCTTTCATCGGATTTTTTGTTGTTGTCCGTTTGCCTATCGGCCGGATTGCGGGCTTGCTTATTGATCAGCTCAGTTGCAAATTCCATAGCACCTTCAATGGTAGTGGGTCGTGAAGCTAGCACACTATCATGAATGTTGTCAGGGAGTCCACTAACATATTTCTCAATCTTGTCACTCCTTAGAGGGAACATTCTAGTGCACATCAAGCTTAACTCTTGAAATCTTTGGTTGTACCAAAGGATATCATTGTTCTTACACTTTAGATCCCACAGCTCGACTTCCAACTTCTTCATTTCTCCTCTAGGGTGGTATTTCTCAGCCATTCTTTCCTTGAGGTTGGCCCAAGTGAGGGTATAAGCAGTGGCATGTCCAAGGGTGGCGACCACAGAGTTCCACCAAGCAAGGGCGCTCTCGAGTAGCGTGTATGTAGCATACTTAACTCTGTTCTCATCAGCACAACCGCTGATGCGGAAAACTGTCTCTAGTCTTTCAAGAAGTCGGGTACGAACAACCCCTGTTGAAGTTGTTTCAGTGCATGTTGTGGTTTGGGTCATTGCTCACATTAGCTTCTCTGGCTGCCATGGCTGCCGAAATGCCTTCAACAATCATCTCCCGGAGTTGAGCAGCGATAACATTATCAGTAGCTTCAGGTACTTCGGTATTAGCGGTATTGGAGGCAATTGCATTATTGGGATTCGATCGTGAAATCACCATTTGTCTATAATCATACACAAAATGAGATTATTAATTCAATCGTTAGTACAGTTTTTATATTATTTGCAAGAGAATGATTTCATGCATAAAATTCATAACAAATTTGGATAACCTGTCAGGATTTCATAATATAATACATTGCACAACAGATATAACATAAGAGAGTGATTTCATGCAAAGTTCCATAAGGAATTTTAAACATTCATCGAGCATATCAAATCCGGAACAAAGGTTTAGCTAGCCTTGCCCTGGGTAGTGGTACACATTGTCTTAAGTACATCATATCCAAAATACATGCCCAAAGAAAAAGAAAGATATAGTACGGGATTACATCACCAAAACTGAAAAAGGAATAAAAGTACAAAGGCCCTATGTCATGATAGCCGGGATGCAACCCGTAAGCTTACCATGACGTACAAGAAGTCTAGTACGTCTATTCGAATCCTGCCTGGATGGTCCACTAGATGATGCTGGGGCTGACGGTGCGGATGGAGCTGGTGGGGCTACAGAGTTCCTCTTGATGTTCCATAAAGTCCGAACTGTCGTTTGGGTCTCCTTGAGCGTACGAAGAGCTGATAGTAGCTGGTTTCGGAGTCTCTCGACGACCCCTCGGAGATAAGCCATCTCCCCAGTAACCCCATCATGCCGGACAGTGGCGAGATCAAAGAAAATGGATAAGGATTGCTCCTGAGTGGAGAGAGTACATGGGTCTGATGCTGCAGAACCTCCATGACCTGAATGCGCTGGTGGAGGCGGTAGTTCTCATCCAATAACCACTTCAGTGCCTCGTCCGTCCTAGCCTGGATGCCCTTAGCAGTCTGGGAGTCTCCCCTAATAGTGCGGAAAAGAGTGTCAATACGTTCATAGATGACGGCATGGCTCTGTTGACTAACTGTTAACTGGCTGCGGAGATCAGATATCTCCTGCTCCTGGCGTGCAGCCAGTGCGGAGATCTGGGCCTGGACGGAATCGACACGTCCTACCCCGGAGCCTTCCCCGGTCTCATAATTGGAGACGGGTGCGGGCCCGGAGAAATAGCCAGATGATAAGGATGGAGGCATGGAAGATGGTATGCTAGAAGGGACCCGGTCCTCCTCCATAGAAGTTGGGGCCGGTGTGGCTGATGCTGAGATAGAAAAAGGGTCCTCTGGGAGTACAACTTCAATGGCTGGGTCATCCTCAGAATCCGAGGCTGACAACCATCCACACTGCGTCGATCGTGGGGATAAACAAACAACTGGGGTAGGAGCTACTCTGGGTAGAAGAGTCATGGATGCAGTTGGCGGAGTCATGATGCTCTGAAATAGTATTATTTTAAGTTTGACGTGAGTATAAGCTTACAAACAAAGAACAATATTATTTAGATTACATGCTTTATGATATATATCCCTTTTAAACAATTATTATAATGTTTTAAGGTTACAAATATTAATACTTATATATATATGTGTATTATCATGTAAGTAGTTCACTTATCAATTTGTAAGTGCGAAGTTTGGTTTAATATTACCCGTATTCTCATTTCAATATTTTACTATATAGTGTAAAATTTTAAAGTTTAACACGTCTAGCATTTTTCATAGCAATATCTCACTAAACAGTATTAATAATCAAGTTTAGTAAATTTATATATACAACTAGTTCACATAGCATAAAATGCTCTAAGATCTATATGCTTAACTAATACGGTCCCATAATAAAATCCCAAAAGGATTTTTATAAGTTATAGTTCAGTTTTAAATAAAAGAAAAATCATTTTATTTTTATTTTATTTAAAAATTTATCTGGTTCTCTATAACTAATGCTCTGATACCATTCTCTGTGACACCCCGGGTAGGGTCAAAATATGCGGAAATATCCACGGAGATGTCACAAGGGTGGATAGATAGCATATAGTCCATAGAGCATAAGATAAAGAGTTAGTCAAATCAGATTACATGTTTATTTAAACAAATAAATAAAAAATGTCTTAAACATGGTGAAGAGTGATTGTTTGAGTTTCCCAAATAGAACCCCGGACGAGTCCTACAATGCAGATTACTAAGATGCTGGAGACCATGCACACACCACGTACTAACTTCATATTCCTGTGCAAAACATACTAACGGGGGTCAACATAAAGTTGGTGAATTTATAGATTTTAACAATTAATTAGTTTGGACATACAATAATCATAGAAGTAATAATGCACAAAGCATTCTTACTTAAATGTAGATAACATTTGTTTATTATTAGAAACTGAAGCTTAACCTCCGTAGTCCTCAACAGATGAGGACGTAGTGTCTTACAAAAAGACACCCATTCCAGTTCCAACATGGTATACGTCTGTTGTCGCGGCCAAGGCACAGTGAGCATGACTCACCCAGACGGGGATGGTCAATCCCTAATAGATCTATTTATAACATTCGGGCGATTTACAACAATTTAACAGTTCAATAATAAACAATCATAGTCAAGTTTTTACAATCCAGTTGTGTCCATTATGTTTTTGCATATTTTCTTTCCCAACAGGGAAAGTTTTATCAAAAGTTTATATGGGGCTGTAAACTAACCTGGGAGTAGGCAATTGCTGTTTAGTACGAATATCCAATTAAAGTTCACGCCAAAGTTATGCCTAATCAGATAGTACAGTCTTAATAGATAGTACAAAGAACTTATATGTATGCTTATACAGATTTTATTCAGTTCATTTATACTACAATATTTATCTAAATAACCGTAGTTCAAGTATCATCAATATTCCTTAACTTATTTATATAAGTTCCATCTCCAAGTAGACATAAAATGTTTAACTATTAATAGCAGTTAGCATACATGTAATTATAATAATCATTCAACTTACAATTAAGTTTCTTTATTTAAGTGGACATATAAGGTCTTACTTAAAATACTAATTTACGTTTTTATGTTCAAGTATTATAATCATTCATTTACTATTATTAAGTAAACACAAAGATTTTACTTAATATTAGTTCATGTTCGTAGTTTATGTATTATAATCATTCATTTAAACATTAATATTAAGCTTCATATTTTAAGTAGGACGTAAGATGTTCTGCTTAAATATTAACATTCAATTTATCCATCGTTCTTATAAATTTTATTTTTCTAAAAGTATATAGGTTTATGTATGAGTATTACATATTCATAGTTGTTTACACAACTATTTCCTAAAGTAAATATAAATATTATATAAAAATATAATATTTTATTTAACTTTAAAGTTTCCATAAATTATTTTAATATAAAATAATTTAAACTTAAGAATTTATACCTTAATTCTTATGACCTATGTATTTTAATTATGTTTCATTATAATTAAAATAGGTTTTAGGGTTAGGGCTTGTTAATGTTTCGGAATATGGCAAAACTAGTCCCTCTATATTTTTAAACAATATAACTTTCGGATTTTACATATTTAGTACCTAAGGCTTGTTAAAGTTTCGGGTAATGGCAGATTTAATCCCCCTAGTTATATCTAGGTTTTGTAGCTTTACTAAAATTACAAAAACATCCCCTAGGGCTTCTTTAAGTTTCGGCAAATTACAAAAATAGTCCTTAGGGTTTTAAAATAACAAAATAACTTTTAGAAACTTTCCAAAATGGTCCCTAGGGTTTAATTTGCCACGGATAGTATTTATTAAACCCTAGACTTTTGGATATTTACATTTTTAGTCCTTGTATTTACTAGTTTATCAAAACAAGTTTCTTAAGTTACGGTTTTAGTCCTCAAGTTTTATAAATTGTCATATTTGTCCAAAAAGTTTTTATGACTTATATTTTTATTATAAAAACTTTTATTTTAATATTCAAACTTTATATAGGCTCATTAAATGGGCAAAACACCTAATGGGCTATTTTAGTGGGCTTAAATATATTCCAAGTCCACTAATTTATTTAAATTGGCCTTTAAATCATTTATTGGGCTTAATACATTTTTAAGTCCTTTAATTAGTTAAATGGGCCTAAATGAAATCTTAAGTCCATTTAAGTTACTAAGATTTATCAAATGGGCTTATTGGGTCTATTAAGTTTTAGATTAACATTTCATGGACTTTATTAGTCCATTAACATTACTTTATGTTTTATATATGTTTTTACTTAGGATATTCTTATAAGCTTATTATGAGCTTATTAATATTTAGTTTTAGATCTAATTAGATGAATAAAACTTAAAATTCGTTTTATGTGTTATACCAAATTAGATCTAGGTGTGTTATAAGGTTACAATTAGGTCATAAGCCCTAGTAGGACCTTATATCCCACGGCTAACATTAGTTATAGCATATTAAGATAAATCAACTCTCATTTTAAGGTTGCATGTAATTTATAAGTGTTAAAAAATTAGATCTAACTATGTTCACATCAAGAAAATAAGTCACAAGTCCAAAATAAGATTTAAACTATGTCTAGACCTAAAAATCAAACATAGGTCCATGTACACTCATATATAGCTCACGGCTATACTTTTAGATCTTGGTATTTCCAGGATGAACACTTTAGCTAGTTTTTAAGTCTTGTAGATATTTACAAAAACACATCATGATTATCTAGGTTACATGCATGTTCCCAAGGCTATTATTATTCCAAGAAAACAAGGTATAGCCCACGGCTATATTGTTTTCTCCCAATATTCCCATAAGATCTACTAGCTTATTTAATGTGTATCATGTTAAGTTAACACTTATCACTAGATCTAGGTTTAAATAAGCATGCATGTACATCTAACCCATTGTTAGAAATACGTTTTACGTATATTAGAAGTATCGGTCACTCCTATTTATGTTGTAATAGCTCGTAGTTAGAAAATAGTTGTTAGTTGCTTATTAACTTAAGTAAGAACCGGTCCATGGGCTTGTCATGGACCGGCCCAAGCCCATGTTATGCTTGGAACTATAAATACCCCTTTCCACCATGGAAAGGGGTTGGTTGTTGTCATTTCCTTAGTTTCATTTTAATAAAATTCACATAGTTTCTCTCACTTTCTCTCTCTAACTTTCTCTCTCTAGAAATCAACAAACCCCTTCATAGATTCATTGATTATCAATATTCTACATTTGGTATCAAGAGCTATGGGGTGATTTAAGGTAGTGATTTGTGTGGTTTTTTAGTTTTTGATTGTATTAGTGTTCTTTAAGAAAAATCATCTTGATTCTTGGTGTTTTTGGTGTTTTTGTGATTGGGATTAGTGGATAAGTATTAGTTGTTACTTATTTTAGTCGAAAGCACAAAACTTTTTGGGTTATTTGGTCAAAATCTGGGCTTAATCTTCATCTTTACTGTTCGACTGTTCATCGGAACAAGGTTCTGTTCATTCAGCAGAAGTTCCGGATCAAGCCAATAGTTCCGAATCAAGCCAAAAAGTTCTGAACCAAACACTTCCGAATCAAGCCACAAAGTTCCGAACCAAGAACTTCCGAATCAACAAACTTCCGAATCAACAAACTTCCGAATCAACAAACTTCCGAATCAACAAACTTCCGAATCAACAAACTTCCGAATCAACAACTTCCGAATCAACAACTTCCGAATCAACAACTTCCGAATCAACAACTTCCGAATCAACAACTTCCGAATCAACAACTTCCGAATCAACAACTTCCGAATCAACAAGTTCCGACTCAAGAAGTTCCGACTCAAGAAGTTCCGACTCAAGAAGTTCCGACTCAAGAAGTTCCGACTCAAGAAGTTCCGACTCAAGAAGTTCCGAATCAAGGGTGATTTTGTTTGTTTTTTCGACGATTTTTTAGAGGATTTAATCTTGGTTTCCTACAACAAAAACTTAACACAATTCACAAGCTTTACTTCACTGCTCGATCAACCGATAATCTCTGTTTCTTTGAAGAAAACAAAATGAATCCAAATTCAGTAATGCCTCAGATGACATCTCTTACGGATATATCAATCATAACGGGAACTGATAGCCGTCCACCGATGCTTATTAAAGAGGTGTTTGAGGCATGGCAAGGTCGAATGATGCAATATCTAAAGGGCAAACCAACATACGGAAGGCTTATGGTCAAATCGATTTTGAATGGTCCACTCGACTATGGTACCATTGTGGTTGACAACGTGACTCGACCACGAGAATTTGAAGAACTTACTCCAGCTCAACAACTTGTTGCAGATGCAGATGAAAAAGCTCTTCAAACAATTCTACAAGCTCTTCCCCATGACATCTATAGGATGGTGAGTCAGTATACGGTGGCAAAGGATTTATGGGAACGTCTTAAGGTGTTGCTACAAGGAACGTCTCTCACGAAACAGGAAAGGGAGTGTCAGTTGTATGATTTGTTTGATAGATTCACGTACAACCCAGGGGAAACGCTTCACGATTATTACTTCAGATTCACCACACTCATGAATGATCTGAATGTATACAATCTTGTGATTGCACCATTCCAGGTTAACACCAAATTCTTGAATACTCTACCTCAAGCTGAATGGGGTGAGTACATTACCGATGTCAAGTTAACCAGGGATCTGCATAAGTGCAATTTGGATCAAATATATGCCTTCCTTCAGCAGCATGAGAAGCATGTGATTATGCACCGTTCTCCTCGCGGTATGTACCCAGATTCCTTAGCTTTGATGGCGAATCAACCAAGCTTGTCTCACAACAACACACCTTATATCTTGGGACATCAAGCCTATCATCAATCACCTTACATGACACCAGCCTTTCCCCAATACTCGATTCTACCACAACCACCCACCTCACATCAGCAACAATATCGGTTCAATGCACCTTCACCACAGTATGCTTCACAACTTCATCCAGCAAATGTTGCACCTTATGCTCAGCCTTCATATTCTTCTTATCAAGAGAATGCAGCATATCCAACAAGCTATCCTGATCAAATGAGTATTCCTTCTACTGATTATGCAGCTCATCCAAATCAAGCACTGTATTGTGATGATGAAGAAGTCCCCGTTCCTGTTTTCCAACAAGGAGCTGACCCAGTTGAAGTGCTAACTACTATGTCTGCTTATCTCACACGAACTTTAAGCAAATGAGGATACAGAGGATTAGCTCCTACCAACAATCAGTTGAGGAATTCATCCAATTCTCGCCAATAAGCTACAATTGAGAATGGCAGGTTAATGGTTCAGCCAATTCAACCATATCAGGGGAGACCTACCACATCAACCAATGCTCGCACGATCAATCCTGCTCCTGCTCCAATGGTCAACAATCCTCCACGGGCTAATACAGGCAAGTTGAGAATGATTATATGCTACAACTGCAAGGAAGAGGGTCATATGTCCAGGGATTGTAAGAAACCCAAGAGGAGAAGGGATGGACAGTGGTTTGCAGAAAAGATCTATCTGGTAAATGCTCAGGCGCAAGGAAGGGAACTTGATGAAGAGGAGCTTGCATTTCTTGCTGACCCAGGGATTGCTGAACAAGACGTTGTCACTACGCAGAATGCAGCTTACCAAGCCGATGATCTTGATGCGTATGACTCCGACTGTGATGACTTTCAATCTGCAAAGGCTGCTCTCATGGCAACTATCTCCAGCTTAGGGCCAGAAAAGAGATCTGAGGTACTTATTAATACCACCGATAATACCACTGATGCTAGTATTCAACCACATCAAGTTGTGCAAGAGAGTGCTGACTCGAATGAATCTTCGGTGGTGAGTCCTTCAAACGAGGAGACAAACAATGATAGCAATATCAATGTGAGTCCCCAGACTTTGAGTGAATCACAACCGGGACCCAGTTCGCATACGCCTACTCCTGCTCAACAAGATTTGGTAATGGTTCCTGCTAATGCTGCACTCTTAGAAACCTTAGCTAAGAATAAGAATTTGTCTAATGAGCTTGCCTTAAGCAATGAGAAAGTACAAACTTTGGAATTAGTGCCTTCGTCGAGTGTTCTCACAAATCTCGAATATGATCATTTTAGAAACAAACAAATGGGTCACTTGCAAGAGATCGAAAACTTAAGAGCAAATCTGTCTAATGAACTTAAAGAAAAGGAGTTAGTGGTCACTAATTTTCAAAAACTTCAAACTGATTTTGAATTACTCGAATCTAAGAAGAATGAAATGGAGATTAATGCTGCTAATAAGATTAGAAGTCTAGACTACTTGCTTTTAAGACAATACGCTGCTTCTCAACTAGTGCACTTATTTGATGCTTCGTTTAGAGAGTTTAACTTATCACGTCAAAAAGGCCTTCCCCCTAACCCAAGGTATGCAAAACAAGCTTTTAGACATAGTCCAAGACTGTATAATGCAACTCAATTAGGATTTGCCTTAGACCCGATTGTTTTTCCCGATGATCGAACAAATAAGGATCTAGTTAATGAGGATCGGTCATACAATTCAGCAAAATATCCCGATTGTGATTATTTTAAAATGAATAAGGAGCTTGCAAAAACTGATTTTAGAGTTCGCTTCCATATGGATAAAGATCTCATCACAGCACCAACCTACATGATAGAGGAAGAAAGCCCTAGTACATTTGCTACACTTGTCAACATGGAAGGTCCTAAGGAAATTCCAAAGAATCTTCCACCTGTTAGCACTGTATGGTTAAACTTGCAAGAGATTAACCGATACTTTACTAACTTTGACAAGGTCATTTTGGAATGTACGACTTCAAATGGCTTAAACGCCGGAGAATGGGCTTTCGAACACATGAACGAGGTGTTTAAAACTGAGATCAATCCGTTTGTCGAAAGTCTAAAAAGAAGTTTTGCATCTCTTAAGGAAAATCTTCAGTTTGAAATTGGTGAAGTTCAAAAAGTGTTTTATGAAATGGACACCGCTTACGAACTGCAACTAATTGAAAAAGAAAAGATTTTAACCGAATATGACCGATTCTTGCCCGAAGTAATCTCGTGTGATGTGCTTACTACTGTAAATGTTAACTATTCGAATGAGCTTACATCCGCTATGATGAATTGTGATGTTGTGCATATTTGTGATGATGTTTGTGATCTTTCTGTAAATGTTGCTGAAACTGTAAATGAGGTAGATAATCATTCTTGTCACGAATCTAACGCTGAGTTTTTAAAGCTACAAGATTCTTACAATTTACTTTCAAAACGCTTTAATCAACTAGAACAACACTGTATATCTTTAGAATTAAAACAACAAACTCAAAATGAGGATCTTTTGATATCAAATGGTTGTGAAAACGGTGTTGAGACTAGTGACAAGATGATTGCAATTGTTAAGACATTAGAGGAAGAAATCATGAGATTGAAGAGAGAGGTATCATCAAAGGAAACATTAAAAATGGAACTAGAGGCTGCAGAGTCTAAAAACCAGGTCTTAGAAATTAGACTATCAACTGTTCTAGGGGAGATGGATCGGACAAGGCAGGGACTATCCGCTCTTTATGGTTCACTAGAAGAACGCTTCGCTTTTAATGCGGCACAGCAACAATATTATGTTGAACAACTGAACCAAAGGTGCAAGGAAATCTCTGACCTGAACATCCTGCTCATAGACAAAAATATGGTTTTGGCTGAGTTAAAGGAGACACTTCTTCTCACCCGACAAGAAGTTGTTGATAACTTAGCTACCGACTCTGCACCGTCCACTAGTGCTCCAACAACCAAGTCAGTAGTGCTTTATAAGAATCCGCTTCATAAGAGAAACCCGGTTACCTACGATGATTATATGAGGAATGCCATTAAGCATGTCGATCTTCTTAGGGATATTGTAGACGATCTTTATGCCTTAGATCCCTCAAGTAGCGACTACTATTCGGCTCATGAATATGTTAAGCGAGTTCAATATTGCCTAGCATATTTGCAATACATAGGTACACCAGGTTCTGCACTACTTAATAATAGGCCCATTGCTGTCACTCCATTTAATAAGACTCCAGGAGCGAAACCGTCATTGGCACAATCAAGTAAGACACCTTTAAAATCTGTTGCTAATGTTCCCACTTTGCCTTCTACAGGATTAAAAGCGACTACTAAGGCTAAAGGATCGCCACTCAAGAAAGCTAAGATCAAGCCCTCCACTAGTAGTGCCACAAAGAAGAAAGTAGAAGTCCACAATAGGAATGCTAGTTCAGTTTTAAATAAAACGAATCATGTTAAGACTAAAAGCTCTGCGCCTGTGCAGCAGCCTAAACCATTCGTGAATTCTGATTTAATTTGTTGGAATTGTAATGAATGTATGTTTTCCCAGTGTCATGATTTGTGTCTGATTGATCACGTTAATGAAATGAATGCTATTAAGAATGGTCTTGAATGGAAGCCAACGGGTAGAACTCGTGCCCAAGTTGGCTGGCAATGGCGTCCCACTGGTAGGACCTTTACATTAGATGGAAAAATGTGCCCTTTAACTAGGAATGCATCCATTGAGGTTAGGTCTGAGCGTCCTTTAGTTAGGAACACTCGCACTCAAGTATGGAAACAGCGCCCTTTAATTAGGTCAGCCCCCACTATAGTGCCTATCAGTGAAGAAATACCTCAGGATTTAAGCCAACTAGAATCTACACCACCAATTAAGAAGAAGAAGGCTAGGAAATCTAAGAAACCTAGAGTTAGCAAATCTAAGATTATTAAATCTGTACCTGCTAATAACAAGGAACACTCAGATTCCGATACCTCTACATTGTCTTTGTGTGGTGATATTTTCAGGTGGTCCAAATCATCCTGTGGTATTTGGACTCCGGTTGTTCAAAACATATGACCGGAAATCGCTCGATGCTCCGAAATTTCGTCAGCAAGTTTCTTGGTACGGTTAAATTTGGGAATGATCATATAGCAAAGATTATGGGGTATGGTGAATATCAGATTGGAAACGTGACGATTTCTAGGGTATACTATGTAGAAGGTCTTGGTCATAACTTATTCTCAGTAGGACAGTTTTGTGATTCCAACCTTGAGGTTGCTTTTCGACAACACACTTGTTTCATCCGCAACTTGGAAGGAAAAGATTTGTTGAAGGGATCTCGTGGTGCAAATCTATATACCTTGTCCTTACAAGACATGATGGCCGCTTCTCCAGTATGTCTTCTCTCTAAGGCATCTAAGACCAAGTCATGGTTATGGCATCGCAGATTATCTCATCTTAATTTTGATGCTATTAATCATTTGGCTAAAAACGAGTTAGTTCGTGGTCTTCCAAAGCTTAAATTTCACAAGGACCATTTATGTTCCGCGTGTTCAAGGGGGAAGAGCACCAAGAAATCTTACAAACCCAAAGCTGAAGACACTAATCAAGAAAAACTTCATCTTTTGCATATGGATCTTTGTGGGCCGATGAGAACTGAAAGTGTGAGCGGTAAGAAATTCATTCTGGTAATTGTGGATGATTTCTCAAGGTTTACATGGGTTAGATTTCTACGTACAAAGGATGAAGCTCCGAAGGCTATCATTACTTTTCTGAAATTCATTCAGGTACGTTTGAATACCACTGTCCGCCGTATTCGTACAGACAATGGTACAGAGTTCGTCAACCAGACTCTTCGTGATTATTATGAAGGAGTTGGTATATCACATGAAACATCCGCTGCACGCACTCCACAACAAAACGGTGTCGTTGAAAGACGGAATCGTACACTTATGGAAGCTGCTAGGACCATGCTTATTTATGCGAACGCTCCATTGTTCTTGTGGGCAGAGGCTATTTCTACTGCATGTTTCACCCAACACCGTTCTATCCTTCGGAAACGCCATGGAAAAACACCTTATGAGCTTCTACATGACCGCAAACCCGATGTTTCATTTTTCCATGTGTTTGGTGCTCTGTGTTATCCAAACATCAATAGTGAGAACTTGGGTAAGCTTCAACCGAAAGCCGATATAGGTATTTTCATTGGTTACTCACCGTCCAAAAGAGCATACCGAATCTATAACCGTCGTCTTGGCAAGATTGTAGAAACTATGGACGCAGATTTCGACGAGCTGACAGCGATGGCTTCTGAGCAACACAGCTCTGAACCCGCACTTCATGAGATGGGAACCAGTGCTATAAGTTCCGGATTAGTTCCCAATAATCCTACTTCTACATCATTTTTACCACCAACAAGGCCCGAGTGGGATAAACTGTTTCAACCGTTGTTTGATGAATTCTTCGATCCCCCGACTGATGAAGTTCCAGCACCTGTAGTAATTGCTCCAATACCTGAAGTGGTTGCTCAAGTTAATGAACCTTTATCTAATGCATCTACAATTCACATTGAACCGGATGCACCTTCACCAAGTGACTCTCAAACTACACCTGAATCATCACCCCTACTTGTGCCTAATGATGTGGAAGAGGATTCTACTGATCACGACTTGGAATATGCTCACTTGCAAGAGCTTCCTTTCTTTGGTGTAGCGATCC
Source organism: Glebionis coronaria (assembly GCA_025667525.1). Classification (NCBI taxonomy): domain Eukaryota; kingdom Viridiplantae; phylum Streptophyta; class Magnoliopsida; order Asterales; family Asteraceae; genus Glebionis; species Glebionis coronaria. The sequence goes on along the minus strand of CM046874.1, from coordinate 422,002,463 downwards.
CTGAAAACCCTTCAGCCGTGTCTACCTCAGAAGAAGCTCCTTCGATTGTTCACTCCAGACCACCTAGGATTGAAAACCATAGCACTAAATGGACAAAAGATCACCCGATTAGGAATGTTATTGGAGATCTAGATCGACCAGTCTCTACACGCCATCAATTACAAGAGAGTGCACTATATTGTTACTTTGATGCATTTCTCTCTGAAGTTGAACCCAAAAATTGGCAGCAGGCTATGACCCAATCATCTTGGATTGAAGCTATGCAGGAGGAACTCAATGAATTCAAACGACTAGAAGTATGGGAATTGGTTCCTCGCCCTGACAAGGTTAACATCCTTACTTTGTTATGGGTTTATAAGGTTAAACTTGATGAGATGGGTGCGGTATTGAAGAATAAAGCTAGATTGGTCGCTAGAGGATATAAACAAGCCTTGGGTATAGACTTTGAGGAATCTTTTGCTCCTGTGGCTAGATTGGAGGCGATTAGACTATTCCTTGCGTTTGCTGCTCATATGAACATGATCGTCTATCAAATGGATGTGAAGACGGCATTTTTGAACGGTGAACTAAGGGAAGAAGTTTATGTAAGTCAACCGGATGGGTTCGTCAGTACGGAGTCTCCTAATCATGTGTACAAGCTTAAGAAGGCTCTCTATGGGTTGAAACAAGCTCCACGCGCGTGGTATGATCTCCTGTCAACATATCTCATGTCGGAAGGCTTCTCCAAAGGCAAAGTGGACCCCACTCTATTCACTCTCAAGGAAGGCAACGACATGCTTCTGGTACAAATTTATGTTGATGATATAATATTTGCTGCCACTAACATAGAATTGTCTAAACGATTTGAGAAGATAATGTCCACACGCTTTCAGATGTCGATGATGGGAAAAATTTCATTTTTCTTAGGTTTACAGATTTCTCAGAATCCCAGAGGCATCTTTATTAATCAATCCAAATATGCTCTAGAATCTCTTAAGAAATATAACTTTGAGAATTGTGACCCCGTAGACACTCCAATGGTGGAGAAATCCAAGTTAGATGAAGATAGGAATGGGACTATTGTCGATCCAAAACTTTACCGTGGGATGATCGGCACCCTTCTATATCTGACTGCTAGCAGGCCTGATTTGCAATTTGCTGTATGCATGTGTGCCCGGTATCAGGCTCGGCCTACCGAAAAGCACCTACATGTTGTGAAAAGGATCTTTCGGTATCTAAAAGGAACACTTCATCGTGGTCTATGGTATCCGAAAGATTCCTCGATTGCTTTAATATCATACGCAGATGCCGATCATGCTGGATGTCAAGACACGAGGCGTAGCACTTCTGGATCTGTGCAACTCCTAGGCGATAGATTGATCAGTTGGTCTTCAAAAAGGCAGAAAAGCGCTGCAATATCAAGCACGGAGGCTGAATACATCGCCATGTCCGGTTGTTGTGCTCAAGTCCTTTGGATGAGATCACAATTAACTGACTACGGTTTGGGATTCAACAAAATCCCGATGTATTGTGACAACAAGAGCGCCATTGCCCTTTGCTGCAACTATGTTCAACACTCCCGGGCCAAGCACATCGACATTCGCTACCATTTCATTAAGGAGCAGGTGGAGAACGGAGTGATCGAGCTGTATTTTGTCACTACTGAGTACCAGCTGGCGGATATGTTCACCAAAGCCTAAGATCGAGGGCGAATTGAGTTTTTGATCGACAAGCTTGGCATGAAATCCTTCACTCCAGCGACTCTCAAAGAGTTGGCAGAAGAATCAGCTGAATAGTCGTGGTAAACTATTCAGAGTATCCTTTTGTTCGTGATCATGTATATTATCGTAAATATATAAACCACAAAAGAAAAATACAAAAATATAAAACCAAGAAAACCCATAAAAAATATAAAACCAAGAAAAACCAAAAATATTTTTCGTTTTAAATCGGGCATGTCTTTTAGTACGGTAATATTTACGGCCTTAGAAATGTCGATTAATATTGATACGGTGCCATAAATAGAGTCCGTATAAAAGTTGTAATGTTTTTAAAACATGCCCATTATGGCTTGTAGTTATTTCTGACTGCAACCCGGTTTTCATATTAAAGTCACGTATTTCCTTGGAAAACTTTGGCTCAGAACGGGAATTAATTTTCTCGGGCGTGATTTACAAGCCAAATCATGCAAAGGGATCAAGTTTACTTTACAACTTGGTCTAACACGAATTTGTGTACGTCTCAGTGCATTAATTTGTTAAAATAAGAGAAATCTTATTGACACCACGAATCAAAATTTTTCAAGATATAAATTGGAAATGCTTTCATCAATATTTGACTCTTTAAACAATGACTACATCTCTTTAAATAGAAAACGGGTCATCGTTTAAGGGGGAGAAAATATTAAAATCATCTTCGTCATTAAAATTGATTTTCAAAAGTGATTGTGAAAATTAAGGGCTACACGGTATTTGAGTGGTTTTGCTTTAGAAAACGACTTGTGTTCGTTCTAAGTGTTAGGCATTGCTTTTAGATATTGGAGATATGCTAATAACTTGTGTTTGCTAAGATGTGTGTAAGTTAAACAAGGGATAAGAAAAATGAAAACTTTAGACAAAAAGGAAAAGAATGAGAAAATGTAGGGACTAAAGTGTTATTTGTTGAAACTTGTCAACTTTTTGACCTAAGTCAAATAAAACACCCCCGCCCCTTACTTTCCTTTCACTGTTTATTCACTCATTTGCCGCCATTGTTGAAAACAAAACACACACAAGAAATCAAATCACTCGTCTAGTTCCTGTTCATTCGCTCTATAAGGTAAATAACATCAATTATTCAATCTCTAATTCGTATAAATCATGTAAATCCAATTGATTAAATCAAATAATCAACTTAAATCTAGTTAGGGTTCGTTCGCCCCAATTAGGCTAATTGATTAGGGATTTTTGATGGGTTTTGCGCGGAATAGAATTAGATTATGTTTGGTTACCATAGATTGCCTTAGAAACTCACAAACGCACTTAGATTATTCATCATAAGCTTCGTTTGAAAAGTTCCGAATGAACACTGGATACCAACTTCCGAATGAAGGAATTTTTGAACAAAACTTCCGAATGAGGAAGTTCCGAATGAAGGACTTCCGAATGAAGGAAGTTCCGAATGATGAACTTCCGAATGAAGGAAGTTCCGAATGAAGAACTTCCGAATGAAGGAAGTTCCGAATGAAGAACTTCCGAATGAAGGAAGTTCCGAATGAAGAACTTCCGAATGAAAGAAGTTCCGAATGAAGGAATGTTCCGGATGAAGGAAGTTCCGAATGAAGAACTTCCGGATGAAGGAAGTTCCGAATGAAGAACTTCCGGATGAAGGAAGTTCCAAATGAAGAACTTCCGGATGAAGGAAGTTCCGAATGAAGAACTTCCGGATGAAGGAAGTTCCGAATGAAGAACTTCCGGATGAAGGAAGTTCCGAATGAAGAACTTCCGGATGAAGGAAGTTCCGGATGAAGAACTTCCGGATGAAGGTTGTTCCGAATGAAGGAATGTTCCGGATGAAGCAGTTCCGAATGAGGAAATGTTCCGGATGAAGAGTTGTTTGATTATTATTGTTTGCATGCTATATGTACTTGTTGTTTTATCCTATGAAATGTGTTATGCTTAGAAGTAAGAATGATATATATATATATGTTTTTGTGCATCAACCTTTCATGTCTTATCTTAAGCAGATACAATGACTAATCCAATAGTACAAGCAATCCAAGAATCTAGAGAAGCCGATATTGCTAAAGCACGAACCCTTAAGTTTATACCCAACAACTACCGGCTGAAGCAAGTCTCTAAATCCACTCACCATGGTTTTAAGGTCGCCATAGCCATTCTCGATAACTCTCATTTCAAGAACGCCCTTAGGAGTACAGCCTCGGTGCCTTATGAGTATATGTTTGAATTTTGGGCTACCAAGGAAATCACTTCGAACAAGATCACCTTCACCATCGACAACAAGCAGCAGACACTCACAGTTTCAGACTTCCGTAAGATTCTTGGTATACGGGATACACCCAAAGGCATGTCATTCTCGAGGGATCCTACTAAAGATGAACTCGTGGAGTTATTTGACGCACTTGGATGTCTGGAAATACGAGTTGCGTCTGAGTTTACCACTGCTAAGGTAGGACAACCTTGGAGAGCATTGATGGGTATTCTCAGTAAATGTCTTACACCAAAAACGAGTGGCCATGATGCTTTGCGCAGTCCGATAATAAACCTCTTCTATGGCATGTACAAAGCTGCAAATTCAGATTATGCTTTGTTGATATGGGAAGAATTCACCTTTCAACTCTTCCAGAACAAGAAGCTGAAGACAAATTTCTTTCCTTATCCAAGGTTCATCAAGCTTATCATTAATTACTTTATGAAGAATGATACTACTATTGATAGGCGTGCAGGAAGTCGCTATGACACTGAAGAAGCTGATGATACTGTGGATCTGAGGCATGAAGGACCGTCTATTGGTGTGATTCCGGGTCCTATTCCTGATTACCTTCTGTCTGAAAAAATCAAAGGTTCTGCTGATTACAAGCTACTACAGATAGAAATCAAGAGGCTGAAAGCAAACCTTCAGACTGGAGAAGACTCGTCCACAACGGTTAAGAGTAAAGGTAAACGCAAACAACCAGCTGCGTTACCTGAACCCGAACCCAAGAAGAAGAAGACAGAGGGTAAGAAGGGAAAGGGTAAGGCTGATGAGATGGCTTTACGTGATGAAGAAGATATTGTTGATCCTGCTCTTGACAAGACCGAGAAACAAATGATGAAGATAGCAATTAAAAGGAGTAGGAAAGATACAGGCGGTAGTGGTTCAGGTGCAAGGGTAGATATTGAGGATGAGTACGTGGAACCGGATGATGTTGATGAGTTTGGGTCACCTGAACATTATTCCACTTCGAAGGAGCCATCAATTCCTATTACAGCAAGTTTGGAAAAGGAGTCTGTTGCCCCTACGATCATGGTGTCAACTCAACCCTTAGCAACTCAACCTCCACCCATACAACCCTTACCAACCAGACCGGCTTCAACACCATTTCTTCCACCACCTATAATTCCCATCCTTAGCACCGCAATAACAACCGAGCCTATTCAATCAACCCAGAGCAGCTCTGCAACATCTGCAATGGCTGCATTAGTGATGGCCGAAATGTTTGACAAACATGTGGATACTCACAAACGCGAAATGGATGAACTTCGCCAAGAGTTGCAAAGACGAGCTCAAAGTGAAGAAGCATCTAGGAAAGCCCAAGAGGAGATGATTGCTAAGTTCGCTTCAGATATGGAGTTGACTCGAAAAGCACATGCAGAAGAACTAGCTCGGGTTAAGCAAGCTAAGGCTGATAAGCATGCTGCACGTATTACCAGACTTCAAGCGATGAGGGATAAATACAAAGAGCAAAAAGAAGCACTTGAAGCCTCTGTGAAAGAAAGAGTGCAAGAATCCGTTGAATCCCTAATGCCTAAACTGCGTGATGAGTTGAAGACTCTTGCTGCTGACAACTTGATGATCAAATCATCCAATCCTTCAGAAGCCGCCTACAAGATTGCTTATGACCTGACGGATTTTGAATTGAAGAAGATCCTTAAGGCTCGTATGGTGGAACTTGGATCGTTTGATAAGTCTAGGATTCAACGGGCTCTATACAAATCCCTGAATGATGCTATCATGGAGGATGATAGATTATTCAAAACGTTTGGAAGTGTGGTACCATATCACATCTTACCTGAGGAAGAAAGGGAAGAAAGTGAAGAAGAGGGTACGGGTGAAGAAGAGGAAGAAGAAGAAGAAGAAGGAGAAAAGGATAAAGACAATGACGAGGGTGGTGATGATGATGAGGATGATGAGGATGATGAGGATGATGAGGATGATGATGATGGCGATGATGGTGGTGATGAGAATCAGGAGAGTGCTAGGGGTAGTAACGGGGATGACAATCAGGATGATGATGGGGGTGAACAGCCGAAAGAGGGAGACAAGGTTACCAGCTCCAAGAAAACTGCTAAGACTGGAACCAAGTCCAAGAAAGATGCAGCGCAGAAGGACAAATCTACATCATCGGAATCAAGACGAACTAAGTGGCGCCACGATGTGAATGCCACTACAGCGTCATCGGTTCCCGGTATCTCTATCGCTGTATCTTTACCTATTACCACTAACCCCATTAGTTCTGTTGTTGTTCCTCCTGTGATTGCAGAATCAGTGACGGAACCCGAAGCTGCACAACACTCTCCAGTTCACGACACTGTCGAAATGCCTGAAACTGAACCAACAGATGTTCGCACTTCAACTCCTCTACAACAAGCACAACAATCTACGGTTCCTGAACCAAGCACACGAGTTTGGGAAGACACGTTGGAGATAGACGAAACTGCACCACCACAGGCTTGGATCACGGCAGCAGCACAATATGATCTGATCACAGATGCTGACAAAGATGTGCTGTATCTCCGTATCCGCAGTCCTATTGACTTATGTGCATTTCTTGCTCATGAGTATAAGACTTCGGTTACTCCATCCTTGGTGAAGAAAGCGCTGAACGATAGGAGACTTCGCGCCAAAACCCGATTAACCCGAATGGAGTTCGAGTACTATGCCGATGAGATCCTGAAGGCTTTGAAAACCGTTCAACGGCCAGGACTTCATGAATCAGAAAGAGCTCCACCTCCAATGGATCCTGCTCAAGATAATCAGATTGCTCTTGACTTCTTCGTCACTAATGATCTTGTGTATCTACTGAAGGGGTCATCAAGTACGCAACCTCCCTGACCTTGCTGAAAGCTGCCAACTGGGGGACAATACCCTTTATCGAGGAAAAGGTAAATCGACTCTGGGTCCCAAAAATGAATCGTAATTATGATATGTATGTTGTCATAGGTGCATCTCATTGGGACGAACGAGTCCGAAGGGCGTAAAGGGGTTGCTGCTTGGTCAATTCTGGAAGCAATGTTAGATCCGACATCCGCATCTCCAGCATCTTAGGAATGAAAACTGAAGCCAAGAACGGCTATTATCATGTGACGGAGATTCGCTTGAAAAGGGAGGATGACAGGGAATACAAAATCCAGCAAGGAGTTTTTTCCATCATTCGCCTTGAGGATATCGAAGATATGCTGCTTCTGATGACCCGAGATCAACTCACACATATTCCTCGTGAAGACCTGATTGCTTTGAATACAGCACTTCGTATGTTCACACGAAGCGTTGTCATCAAGTCACGAGTTGAAGATCTTCAGTTAGGAGTCGAAAGCTATCAAAGGAAGCTCAACTTAACCCGTCCTGTGAATCAAGTGCTACCTCAACATGTAGAAAGATGTCCCTATACCGGCATTTCTGTCCCGTATTACGGCATTTTCTACTTGAACAGTCGAGGTTTGATGAAGTTTATGAGGGTGGGGGAGCTTCACAAGTATAGTGATGGAACTCTTCTACAAGTCAGAGGAAAGTTGGAGCATCTGAACTCGGGTGGGACTTGCCAGAGATGACGGAGGATTGGCATCCGGGTTACCGGCAGATGGCGAAGTATGTGATCAAGAAGATCGATCAAAAGCTCCGTGAACGTAGATTGATGAGGAGCTTGGAAAGATTCGTGGGTGGAAGACCGTATTTAGTGCACCACAAGCTACTGCAACGATCCATCTAATGGGTCGTACATTTCAGGTCACTTTATATTGGTTTTCAATTGTGAATATGTATATTTGTGAATAATGTGCTTTAATGGCTTGATGTAGTGTTAAGGTATGATAATTTTTCAAGAATTTCTCACGAGATTCAAAATCTTTCAAAATATATCATACTAAAGCACTACAACTATCCCTTATTAACTTAAGGGGGAACAATAACTTGTTCTATGGCCAAACATCGATTTCATTTTTTACCCAAAGACCGGTTAATCCATTCAATATCCCAAATATTAATGGTTAACATTTTGGATAAGGGGAGAAAATGGGATTAAGAAGACGTAAGTGATACTTGGCTAAAAGATGAAAAAGACTTAACGATTTTCCAACTTAATATGTGTAAAGCACGTGTTAAGGGGGAGCGTTTTTGATGAACAAAACACCTAAGGTACAAAACTTTTGATTTTAATATCACAAGTACCTTAGGTGATTTTCAATGATTTTTCATGGTGGCAATTCCTTCCCAAAACACGCTTAATTCACGACGGATGTGGTGACAAAAGGGTGGTAGGAATAGGTTTAGTCCAATGATTCATCAGAGCCGATGGAATCTTCCCAAGGACAATTCCCTAGATAGAATTAGAAGTCCTAGGAAAGATGGAGAAAGAATGTGAACGTAGCTGAATGCCGACCAAGTACTTAAGCTAGCACTGGAACAATCACAACAAGGTGCTAGTGATGACGTATTGGTAAGCATTGAAGGGGTTGAAGAATGAAAAAGAAATGTAAAGATAAAGGGTGTAAAGAAAGAAGCCCTCCTTACAACTTTAGGCAGAAACCGGGTCAATACATATGCTATTGAGATCATTTTTGCTAATGATTCTCGGTATTGAAGAAAGACATCATGGACCCAGTGATGCAATGCACAACCCTTCCCAGCTAACTCAAATATCTCTCAAAAGGTATTTGTTTTAATCACACGGAGATCAACAAGTTATCTATTGGTTTATTCACTCCGAATAGACTGGTATTGAAAAGGTGGCACTCCTCTCCAGCCATCGCTCACTAAATCAAAACGCACAATCGAGTCTAGAGCCAAGAGATCATCATAAGTCTCATTAGGACACTTTCCATTTATTCCTTGCTTTCTCACACACTGTGAAAAGTAAGAGATTTTCATGAGTCCTACGCAATATTCCTGTAATATTGCCAGAACATCCGAGTAATACGTAAGTATTACAATGAAGATGGAAATCCTGCTTGAGCCAACATCAAACAAGCTCATGGTAGGTTACACGTGCGGTTCTTTTAGAACCAATCTTGTGAAAAACTGGAAGGTAACAGTGGTTTAATTCTTAATTGAACTTAAACTCGTTCCAGGCCTCTTCGCATTATCATATGATCTTGCCAGAACACTCAGAGTGACTCTTTATTGACCACAGTGACGAGTGGAAATCCTTCTAGTGTCAACATCAAACAGCACTTGGTAGGTAACGTGCAAGATTCTTTATGAATTGAGCTCGTGACAACTGGAAAGCAACGATGGTGAAAATCTTAATTGAAATTCACTTGTTCCAGGTTTCATGAATTGACGGCTTTTAATCACAAGGATAATTTATCCAAGTGATTCACTCTTTATGTTCGTAGTCAGCTTTGGACGGTCGAATAAAGAGAACGGGTTTACCCGCGAAATCCTGTCAGGAAGTTACTTAATTGAAACTATCCGTCACGGGTACGATATCTAATATCGTTCAACGGTCTTCACCGACCGGAGGTAAAATGCTACCGAATTAGAATAAAATGTTCAAAGCCATTTTATTCGTGTCGTTGCTGTGTACCTGTTAAAGACGGTGGTGTTGCTGTGTACCTGTTGAAGACGGTGGCATTGCTGTGTACCAGTGAAGACGGTGGTGTTGCGGTGTACCTGTAAAAGTCGTTCCCACATGCTTATGTCTTTTGCAACAAAGTTCAGCAAAAATTCAAGAAAGTACAAGATGAAGTCTTCCGTTGTACCAAACTCTGAAGCTTTCGAGAATTCAACAAAAAGACGTAAGTATGTGGAACATGAAGTCACGAGGAGGCAAAGTTCACAAGAAAGGCAAAGATCGCACGTGAAAGGCCAAAGAACAATGCTCTCAAGTCAAAGCCAAAAAGATCAAACCAACATATTCACAACAAAAGAAAGAAAAGAAGAAAAGACTACGAGCTAAAGAACGAAGACTTAGTATAGTATGCTAGGTTTAGAATTTTGTAACGTGGAGTGACCTCCCTTAGGGGGAGATTGTTAGAAATACGTTTTACGTATATTAGAAGTATCGGTCACTCCACAATAATATTTATGTTGTAATAGCTCGTAGTTAGAAAATAGTTGTTAGTTGCTTATTAACTTAAGTAAGAACCGGTCCATGGGCTTGTCATGGACCGGCCCAAGCCCATGTTATGCTTGGAACTATAAATACCCCTTTCCACCATGGAAAGGGGTTGGTTGTTGTCATTTCCTTAGTTTCATTTTAATAAAATTCACATAGTTTCTCTCACTTTCTCTCTCTAACTTTCTCTCTCTAGAAATCAACAAACCCCTTCATAGATTCATTGATTATCAATATTCTACACCCATTTTAGGTCTTGTATAACCCACGACCAATTTTATACACATAAGTTGTTTTTGGGATTTTTAATATTCCATTTAACATGTTACATTTCATATTCCATTATTCAAAACTTAGAAAACCAATCATATAGTCACCACTTAATTTAGCCGTGACCTTTAAGGTCATGGTTTTCATGATCTTTAAGTTGCACAAGTTCATTTCATGAGATCTATGGTTATTGGTTAACCAAAGTCCCATAAACAAGATTTGTAACTCATGAAATGTTTAGATTTATAAAAGGTTTCATATGGTTTTTAAATCAAGTTTAAAACATAACACATAAGTCATAAGTTTCTTATTAAAAGATTTTAAATCATAAACATGGTTTGCATAAATATGCCGTGACCTATAAGGGTCATAGCTTTATCAAATCTTGATTTTTAACATGTTACTTACTTGTGTTTATAGGTGTATGATGATGCATGCATGAAGAAATGAAAGATTATGATGTGTATACCTCTCTTGCCTAAAAGTACCACAAATGATCTAGATGAACAAGGAGATTTGAAATCTACTCAAGATGATGAAGAAAACCCTAAAACAAACCAAGCCGTGGCCTTGATGAGTTAGCTAGGGCTTGTTTATAGTGATTCCAAGAGAATGTACTACAAATGATTTGTAGTAATGATAAGACAAGTATCTTGGTGGAATTAATACTTGGTTTTGGATGTATATGGCTTTAAGCCGTATGATTTGAGAGAGAAGAGGGTGAGAGAACAAGATTGGATTGCATGTGTGTGAGAATGTATGTGTTTCAGCTGAAAGAGGAGAGAGGGAAGGGAATGCAAAAGGCATGATTGCCTAGGTAAGAAAACTTGTGCCAAGTGTTGGCTTTTGTGTTCCCATGCATCCCTTCTCCTTCCACAGGCCTTTGGTGCCGTGTATGGCTATCCAAAAGAGAGGGTGGGCTTGTGTGGGCTTGTGTTGGGCTTAACATAAAGAGTACATGATCTTGGGCTAGTCCAAGAAGGTTTAGGGGTGCCTATAATATGCATACATATATATACAGTTGTATTACACATGGTGTGACACATTTTCCAATCTTTGTTAAGTGTTGTTTAATCAATGTGCTTTATGTATTTTTACTACTTGTTTTAGGTACATAGTTTACATAGTCCAGCTTATTATAACAAGCATGTATGTAAATGTATATGTGCACGTTGGACAAGTACACACATGACTTATAGAAATATAATACATGAATTTGTGTTCCAAGATTTGATGGGTGAAATTTCATTACCTAAAATCATGGTAAAATCATGGATTTTACACCCGCTGTCCTAAAACCGCCCCAACGGCATAATCACTCGCATCACACATGATATCGAAAGGCTTTGACCAATCAGGTGATTGTAGAATAGGGGCTTCTACATGCTTTTTCTTAAGCATGTTGAATGCTTTAAAACATGATTCATTAAAATCAAATCATGCATCTTTTAAGAGTAGATTACAAAGAGGCTTAGATATTGCAATAAAATCTTTAATAAATCGCCTATAGAACCCGGCATGACCAAGAAAAGATCGCACACCTTTGATGGTAGTGGGAGGAGGAAGGACTGAAATTACTTGAACTTTGGCACGGTCAACCTCAAATCCTTTTTCAGACAGAACATGCCCTAATACAATTCCCTCTCCAACCATGAAATGGCTCTTCTCCCAACTAAGCACCAGATTAGTTTTGGTACATCTTTTTAACACACTTTCAAGCTGATCAAGGGAGCTTTCAAATGATTGACCAAAAATGGAGAAATCATCCATAAATATCTCTATAGATTCTCCAACCATGTTAGAAAAGATACTCATCATCCACCACTGAAAGGTAGCGGGTGCATTACACAGGCCAAAAGGCATTCTTCGAAATGCAAATGTCCCATAAGGACATGTAAACGTAGTTTTAGCCTGGTCATCAGGATGGATGGGTATTTGATTATAACTGGAGTACCCATCCAATAAGCAATAGAACTTCTTACCAGAAAGCTTCTAAACTATTTGATCAATGAAAGGTAGTGGGAAATGATCTTTAGATGTGGCATTATTCAACTTACCGTAATCTATACAAACTCTCCACCCAGTAACTGGTCGGGTGGTGAGTTTTTCCCCACTCTCGGTTTCCAAAACGGTGATTCCGGCCTTTTTAGGCACCGTTTGTGTGGGACTTACCCATTTACTATTCGAGATAGTATAGATGATACCAGCATCTAACCATTTAAGAACTCCCATCTTCACTACCTCTTTCATATTAGGATTCAGACGCTTTGCGCATCTCTTGATGGCTTAATATCCGGGTCCGTAACAATTCGATGCATACATAATGAAGGGCTGATTCCTTTCAAGTCTGCAATCGTCCATCCCACTGCTGCTTTATACTTGGAAAGCACTTTTAGAAGTTTTTCCTCTTGTGATTCAGAAAGAACAGAAGCAACAATAACGGGTAAAGTATTGTTAGGACCTAGAAAAGCATATTTGAGATTGGATGGCAACGGTTTTAGCTCAAGAGTTAGCGGCACCTCTAGAGACGGCTTCGTGGCTGTAACACCCCCATAAAGCGGGTATCACAGTGGTGGATCGATGAGCAAATAGCTTACAAAGCACAGATCATAATTATATGATTTTTAAAATACAATTGATGTATACATTGAATTGGTATAATCATTTAAATCGTTGAATAACATTTGTTATGAATATCCCAGTAAAAGATAATCACCCGTCATTTTTATGCTCCTAAATGATGCTCAATCCATGCTCAAATAATCTTGCTAAATAACCTGTGCAAAACATACTAACGGGGGTCAACATAAAGTTGATGAATTTACAGATTTTAATCAATTAATTAGTTTGGACATACAATAATCCTAGAAGTAATAATGCACAAAGCATTCTTACTAAAATGTAAATAACATTTGTTTATTATTAGAAACTGAAGCTTAACCCCATAGTCCTCAACAGATGAGGACGCAGTGTCTTACAAAAAGACACCCATTCCTGTTCCAACATGGTATACGTCTGTTGTCCTGGCCAAGGCACAGTGAGCATGACTCACCCAGACGGGGATGGTCAATCCCTAATAGATCTATTTATAACATTCGGACGATTTACAACAATTTAACAATTTCAATAGTAAGCAATCATAATCCAGTTTATACAATCCAGTCATGTCTAATATATGTTTGCATATTTTCTTTCCCAAAAGGGAAAGTTTTATCAAAGTTTAAATGGGGCTGTAAACTCACTTGATACAATCGTCATAATAGTTAATAGAGAACGAACGTCAATCAAGAATACATGTCAACAATCGATACATGATCATACGAGACCTAAAGATAACAAGGCGCGTCTTAGGCTTGAGACAAGAAATAAATCGTACATATATGTAATAAGTATGTTTTAATAAGTTCTTGGACATTGCATAAGTTTTATGATTCTTTATAAAACTTTTAGGTGAACACTTAGTCATTTTAAGTGAAAAATCCTACTTGACACTTTTAGCCCATCTTAAGCCCAACAGTGGTCCACTACCCAAGTATATGACTTAAGTCCATTTTAAATTCAGTATACTACTCTAAATTGGTTATTAATCTTAGGTCCAATAATGGCCCAATAGCCATTACAAGTGTAAGTTGGGCTTTTATGGCCCAAGTCCACTTTGTATAGTTTTTGGGTTCTAAAACACATCACAACCACATACACTTAATATTTCACATTGGTCGGGTCTCGGGTCATCTATTCATAAGTATATAAATAAGTCAAAGATCCCCGACAAGTGGATCCTACCACGTTGGTTTATATAAAAATCATCATATTTTACGTTAATGAGTTATAATCCGTTTATTATAATTTTCTCGATATGTCCCACTAATTTGTTCATATCTCCTGAAACGTAAATCATCTAAGTGTGTTATTTTTACCAAAACCATCATTAACTCATTTAATACACTTATTATAAGTCTAATTACCCCAATTTATACTTTTCATAGCTAATTAACCCATTTCTAAACTTAGAAGAGTTGGCGGTTTTTGGGCAGTCAAACTCGTTTTCACCATTTTGGTCGCCATTTCCAAACCGTAAGAAACTGGTAAACTATCCAATTGATTATACTTATTCATGATTTTATCTACAACCTACAGTCTTACCTTTTTCAATGATTCTGGGTTCTTTAATGAGAAAATAGGCCGTGAAGACAGCATGTTCAGATCTGACTAGTTTTCACTATTTTGGTCACCATTTCCAAACCGTAAGGAATTGGTAAATCATCCAATTGATTCTAGTTCTTCATGATTTTATCTACAACGTTTAGTTTTACATATTCGTAGGTCAGTATACAAATTTTACGAGAAAACAGTATGTTCAGATCTGACTAGTTTTCACTAATTTGGTCATATCTTACTATCTAAAATTCGTCACGAGACGAGCCACCCGGGGAATTAACCACAAAACAATTATCTATCTTAATATGTAAGTTTTTAGTATCCCAAACCTACTGAGTTTGCCATGCAATCTGTTTTTGTTACGGTTCAAAAATTGTTATGAATCAAATCGTTACTAGAGCTTGTTTAGCTTGATTTTTAGTGTTCAAAATCTCATATACAATGTCCCAATACTCATTAATCCATTTCGTATATATATATATATATATATATATATATATATATATATATATATATATATATATATATATATATATATATATATATATATATATATATATATATATATATATATATAAATATATATATATATATATATATATATATATATATATATATATATATATATATATATATATATATATATATATATAGATATATATATATATATATATATATATATATATATATATATATATATATATATTCGGAATATATATAAGATCAAGAAAATAAAAGGAATGATAAATAAGAACGAGATATAGATCTTACGAGGCTTATCAAAGTCGTTGTACTAGTGAGTGATGCATGCAAGCAAACATACAAGATCTTGTCAACACTTGATGCTACCACCATGCGTGGATAGATCCGGGCTAGATCTACATGTTTTACTTGATGCATGCATAGATCCGGGGTAGATCTATACGTTTTACTTGATGCATATATAGATCCGGGCTAGATCTACATATTTTACTTGATGCATGTATAGATCCGGGGTAGATCTATACGTTTTACTTGATGCATATATAGATCCAGGCTAGATCTACATATTTTACTTGATGCATGTATAGATCCGGGGTAGATCTATACGTTTTCCTTGATGCATATATAGATCCGGGCTCGATCTACATATTTTACTTGATGCATGTATAGATCCGGGGTAGATCTATACGTCTTACTTGATGCATATATAGATCCACCATGGAAATAAAAGAAAAACTTGAAAGTTGATGCATGTATGAGATCTTCATACTAATGTGTAGATCTTGAGATTTCCAAGATGGGTCTTTGATTTGTTCTTGAAGATTCAAACAAGAAAATTAAAAACTGGATGATCTTGGTGGGTTGGGGTTTACGGCTCAAACAAGAAAAGAAAAGAGAGAGAGAATTTTTGGTGTGTGTGTGTGTTTTATGTCAGAAGAATGAAGAACATGGGGGGGACATAGCCCTTAAATAGGGTGAGAGTGAAAGGTGACAAGTGTCACCCATTTAGCTTTGTCCACTGAGAAGCAAGAAGGTGGAGGGACATGATGGACATGTGTCACCAACCTAGAGTTGGCCCAATTGGGAAGTGAGGTGTGTTGGTGGCTTGTCTAATGGGCCAAAAGACTTGTTGGGCTCCTTAATTCTCTTATTGGGCTTATTAAGCCCATTACTATCCTGGGCTTAATTAGTTGGGCTTATAAGGCTACAAATGGGCCTAAAGTGTATCTTGTATTATAACTTTCGTTATTACACGGTTCGGGGCACGTTCGAGATTTATGAATCTTTGATTCATCTTACGAGGATTTCGTAATTGATCCAAAAATCAATTTTCCAATAAAATGGAGTATTTATATAACGTATAAATACGAAAAACATGCTCGTTTATTTAAACGACAAGTATTTGTCATTTATCTTTTGTATAACGTAAGTATCGTTTTAGTAGAAATACTTCTCATTTAATCATTCCGTAGATAAATGTAATATCAAGCAATTTAATCAAATTGTTTATCAAGTATTTCTCGACAATAATTTGTGTAGTTAAATTATTGAATTGCCGGTACGCGGTTTGTATGACTTTTGTCAAATTTTCAAATCCGAAGATTTTTGTATGGTTCAAAAAGGGTTTTTGAAACATACTTCATTACCATCCACATTCCACCTTGAGTTTCGTCCTTAAAATTTGATTACTATTACTAGGTTGAGAAATGATTTAGGATCGTTGAGTAGATTTCTATTACATTATTCTCATGGTAAAATCATGGATTTTACAGCACCACCCCGTTATTTTAGCTTCGTCCTCGAAGCTATTAAAAACTTTGTCATCTGTTAGGGTATAGATGTCATAGATCTAAAGGTTCATCTTAGACATGCTCAAAAACATATGGTGCCAACAATGTAAGGAGATAGCTATTTGGATTGCTCTATAAGTCCGATTGGGCAGTATCTGAGTGATGCTACCATTACGGATGGATACAAAGCAATGCAAGGAGATCTTTATCTGGGTCGCCCTATACATCCGATTGAGCAGTATTTGGATGCTGCTATCAATCACGGATGGACAAAATTATCCGAAAAGTTTGGCCGTCAATTTTGACAAAGCGGTAGATGTTCGCAGAACAAATAATGACAATTTAGAGAGGATACTCTAGGAGGTTGTCAATTAGGAAAAGTCGAGGTAGGGTTAACTACATTTAGTTGGTTAAGCTCACGACGATTGATGTTCATTTGGAGAACCTACAAGCCAGCATTTAAGGTCGGAGAGGGTTCCAGAACTAGACATGCTGGTCCTGTTTAAGTTCGGATTGCTGATTTGGCCATCCGCCTTGACGGATAATACTACATAAGAATAGGGACGTGTATGAGTTGTCTGAGATACATGTGAATTACTGGTTTTGTGTGTTCTTAGCTTATTATTCATGTTATGTCATGTTTTAACTGTTTTAAGTGTTAATCTGTAGTTATTCTTGTATTATATTGTTTATTATTCATGTAATAAGGTATTATAATACTTGTATTATAATACTAAGTAACTTTCTAAGAATAGCAGGTTTTCTAAAATAGTAAGTTTTTAAAAATAGAAAGTTTCCAAAAATAGTAAGTTCCCATAATTAGAAATAAGCTGGATTATTAAATGTCAAGTAAAGTTTATTAGTAAAATACAAGTCATGGTTCAAGTATTATAGCTTATTAGATAATTAACTAGGTTAATTTAATAACCTATACATTATAAGAATTTAATTAAAAATACATGTTTTAATTAAATTAAACTACGTAAATACTTAGGTTAGTCATGAAATATTAATTTTAATATTTCAACCTAAGTCATGTATTTAATTAAGTTAAATAGTCTTAAAAATAATTTAATTAAACTATTAAACTTGCTTTTAAAATTCCCAAAGCCCGAACCCGTGTTTGAATATTACCCCAAGCGTGAGAATATGCCTAGCCGACACCACATAGCCGGCGGCTCGTGGTGTCAGCCGGCGGCCAACCACCGCAGCCCTACGAGTGGCTAGACCGACTAGCCGGTTGCCACTAGTTGCCTTCGATTCACACTGCCAAGCCACGGCTGCCACTACCGAGCCCGGTACACCCCGGCTGTTGCCAGTTCCCATTGTTCTTGTCAATCTGAGCCACACCAAGACCCTAGTGGTCTCGGTTAGCCCCGAAACCAACCAAAAACCATCATCAACAATACCCCGACTCACGTCGTGGTCCCTTGTCGTACGACCGAGCAAACCAAGCCAAACCGAGACCCTTCATGGTCTCGGTGGTGGAGCTACAGCCACGCCAAGAGCTTAAGGCTCTCAGTTGTGGGTCTCGGTCGAACCAAACAAACACCAAAACCCCCTTTTATCATGTTTTAATTAATCTTACATGTTTTACTTGATTGTTTTTAAGATTAATTACATAAATTCATAAAAGAATTAAAATGAATAGGGTTATGATTATACCGAGTACGTAGTAGAAGTAGGTTTATGATCACGAACACGTACACACAAATATCAAAGATCAAAATCCTCCCGAACACCCCTTGGTGTTGATGGTAGCCAACGGCAAGAGAGAGAGAAGGCAAGGGTTTCCTATTTTTTTTGTTAACCTAAACTTATAATAATAGTTCCCTGTGTTTTTCTTAAACATGGATTGGTCACGGGCCAAAAGGCCCACTCCTTTCCCTTTCTTGCTCTTAGCCGCGACCAACATGGGGCTCACGAGGAAACCCGTAGTCTTTTTTGTTAAGTTAAATGTTCGTGTACGTTTGTGTTTTATTTGTTGTGAATTTAATATATCGTGAACACGTCACATTTATAATATACGTAAATACATGTTATTTAATGTCGTGACACGTGTAATATCTTATAAATGGAAAGTTTTAAATTTTATCGTATTTTCGTATATTTACTGTTCATGTTTACTGTTCATGGTATTTTAATGCGGGTTTTACAGTGGTTCTTGTAGCTACTCTGCTGAGTGGCAACAGATGACCCTGTTACAAATGTTTCCTCTTCTTGTGATGTATTTTTGGACCTTGCAGCTAAGGCTACAACTATTAATGGTATGCAACCGTGTAATCTACATGAGGTTTTGAAATTATTTGGTGTAACGATTCGCACGGTTGGTGATGCGGGTGAATTTATGCATGAATTAAGAATGAAGAAACATCCTTTGTGGGAATTGATCTCACAAGACTGTGCTAAAGAAATTCTGGAGTTACTTTGCAAATTTGAAGCTGATATGGTTACGTCTACTAATGGAGGTATTAATGCAGTCTCTTCTTCGTTTAATTCTGAAAATGTCTGTGAAGGGGTTAATATATCTATTCCTAGGAAGGTCGTTGAAAAAGTAAATACTCGCTACCACAACACTTTATATGGTTACTTTCTTGGTAAAAGGATTGCATTTCCTGTGGTTGAGTATTTTGCTAAGAATAATTGGGAAAAACATGGTCTTAAGTGTATCATGATGAATGAGAAAGGTTTTTTCTTTTTTCAATTTGGGTCTAGTGAGGGTCTTAATGCGGTTCTGGAAGGTGGTCCGTGGATGGTTCGTAATTCACCAAATTTTTCTTAAGAAATGGACTATGAAAACGAATCTTCTAAAGGAGGAATTAACTCGTATTCCGGTATGGGTCAAGTTTCATGATGTCGCGCTACAGGTATTTGAAGAGGAAGGTATTAGTTTAATTGCTTCGTTTCTTGGAAAGCTTATTATGATGGATAATTATACTGATAATATGTGCAAAGAGTCTTGGGGTCGGTGTAGTTTTGCTCGTTGTCTTATTGAGATGAATGCTGATTCGGAGTTTATAGATAACGTTACTATTGGTGTCCCTGATCTTGAAGGCTCTGGTTGTACTAAGGAATCAATTCGTGTTGAATACGAATGGAAACCGCCTAGATGTCATACTTGTAATATTTTTGGTCATTCCTTTGATTCTTGTCCGAAAAATGTTAAACCTAAAACGGTTGAAAATGTGACAACTCATGTTGATAATGATGGATTCCAACAAGTGCAAAGCAAGAGGAAGAAGTACAAAGGTAATTCAGGGAATCAAGTTCCGAGAGGTGTTCCATTAAGCAAGGGTTTCCAAACAGGTAAGACGGTTGCTTTTCGTCCAAAAACTCACTTGGATACTACAAGTATGAGTGGTGATAATAGTAGTAAGTTGAATACTAAATCTGGTCAGCTGCAGCAGTCTAGCAATCCTAATGCTTCGAATAAGGGTAAAGCTCAAATGAGCAGTGTTTCTACATCTAATAAATTTTCATCTTTGTCCATGCCTGGTATTGACGAAGGGGTTCAAGTAAGCGAGGAAGATAATGAGGAGGAGGAGGGAGTCGAGGTCGTCTTTGATGAATCGGTGAATCTTCTCAACACTAATATTGGGGCAAGCACTCCATCTGGCTGATACCATGTTGATATTTTATTATTTTCCTCGTAACTTTATGTTATCGTCGTGGTTTTTGTCTAGTTTATATATCTCCAATATTCTAGACTAGTTAATGTTTATGGCATGTCATAAACATTTTGTTTAACAAGCTGCCTGTAGCTTGCGGTTAATGTGGTATTTCAGCCACATTCCTTGTACTTCAACGTTTTTTGGTTCTATTTACCGGGGTCATTGTTACCCTTTTACCAAAAAAAAATACTCTGCTGAGTGGCTGGCTGGTACCGGTCTCCACCCTTATGCCTGAAAGATAAAGTCGAATAGTGCATGTTATATAATTGAAAAAGTATAGACATAAATGAGATGGTAGCATTTGATGGATGGAGTATACCTTTTTTCGGGTCGCTCAAACTCCTCAAACTCATCTCTTTCCTGAAGAATCTAGAAGCTGTGAGCAGCGTCGGCAACTTGGGCAACATCAGTAAATGTAGCGCACAGGAGACGGTCGAGATTCGACTTGTGAAGACCCCAACGGAAGTTCTTGGCCTGCTCCTCTGCAGCACCAACAGCTGCCCCAAGAAATCCAGCTAACCGAAAAAAACGTTGCATAAACTCAGTACTAGTCTTACTCATTCTCTAGCGGAGAGAGTGATACTCCCTCTTCAGGTGCTCTTGTTCAGCACGAGGGAAGAATTGTTTGTCGAACAACTCCTTGAATTGAGTCCAAGTCACCGTGACGAGCCATGTCTCTCATCCGCGGGCCTGCTTGTAGGCCTTCCACCAGGCTAAAGAATCGCCCTCAAACTTATAAACTGCCAACCTTGCCTTATAAATCTCCTCACAACCCATAGCATCGAATATCTTCTCCATATGAGAGATCCAGTTCTCCACATCTGCAGGAACGACCGCCTTCTCGAATGAACGAGGCTTTTGCTTGTTGAAGAGCTCAAGCCAAGTGTGAATCATGACTGGTAGAGGAGGAGGTGGAGGATTTTCATGAGATGGTCCAACTTTAAAATCTACACGAATCTCATTGCGGATTTGAGGGAGTAAAGTCTGCAAAGCTGCCTGGACAGTTGCAGCAAGTTCAACATCTGTACGTGTGTTAACCATCTGCCAATTTCAAAGGAAGTAAATGATTAATTTGTTAGAAACATTAAAGAAATATGAGAGAACATAAAAGAAGTATGACATCATTCTTAACGAAATCAGATAGTACTAGTGTGGACGACTATGGTTCAACCCATACTAGTCAAAATTTCAAGATAGAGAATTAAACATGTGACTAGGTATGGACGACTATGGTTCAATCCATACCAGTCTAAATTCAAAATAAAACACGTGACAAAGTATGAACGACGATGGTTCAATTCATACTAGTCAAAACTTAAGAGAAAACATCAATACAAGGAATATAATAAACGTTAGTTTAGGAAGGTCTTGGTGACTACCCACTAGTCACAGGTCAAGTTTTAGAGCCTATAGGTCGAAACCTTGGCTCTGATACCATAATTGTAACGACCCACTTTTACAAGGAGGCCATTATGTCATAATTATGGCGTGTCATCAAAGCATAACAACTTATAATGTCATAAAACATAAATGACCAATAAGAAAGCCGAATTAAACATCGGCTCCTAAACATAAGCTCAACATGCAGTAAAGTAAATGAAGTTGAAAAGGACTAAACATTGTCCAACCAAGCATAATTATTTAGAATGCAAAAAGGAAAGAAGTCTAAGGTAGCCTCCATCCTATGCACGTACTCTCAAATGCTCAAGTTTGTCCTTGGGTATCTGCCGTATGGGACATGGAAAGAAAAATACGGCTGAACAATACGCTCAGTGAATGGATATAATGACATGATAAAAATAACTGAAATATGAGTAAAAGACATGAAATGCAACGGAATATGTGTATGTCCTAGAAAATCTGGAAGATGATTTATATACTAAAGGAATATTTGAAAAGTCTTAAGTTTATTCATGTAATATAATTTAAAATACCCACGAGCTCATATAAGTCATAACATATTATCAACGTGCATGAATACATATAGGGGTGACCTCGTCATGCTATTAGAGGGTGACCTCTAATAAATAATAATCTGGGTGGAGGGATCAGCTCCGATGTGATGGAATGTAGAGCACACACTAATCAATCACCTTGTACGTGTTAATCTGTAAACATGTTTCGTTATCCTCTCTCCCTGTGTGGGCGATTCCATCCCTGTTACCCTACCACCATCGCAGCCTTCTTCTCCATCACCTGCAACCCCATCATCCATCACCTGCAACCCCATCATCCATCACCTGCAACCCCATCTTCCTTCTTCATCAACCATCTCCTGTAACCCCTTCTCCAACGCAACCTTCATCTCCAGTTCATCTTGTTTCTTCTACGCTACCCCATCACCAACGCAACCTTCATCTCCATCACCTGCAACCCCATCTCCAACGCAAACCTTCATCTCCGTTTCATCAACTACGCAACCTTCATCTCAATTTATCACCTACGCAACCATCACCTCACCTACGCTACCTTCATCTTGATTTATCACCGTAACCTTCATCAATTGTTGGCTGTTTGTTGGCTGTTTGTTAGTGATTTATCACTGTAACCTTCACCGTAACCTCACCTACGCAGCCCATTAATTTCTTCTCGTTTCATCTTCGCAACCTTCATCATCGTAACCTTCATTTACATTGGTTGTTTGTTATCAGATTGTTGGCTGTTCGCAACCCGTAACTGTTCGCAACCTTCATCATTGTTGGCTGTTTGTTAGTGGTTTTCAGATTGGTTGGCTGTTTGTTAGGGGTTTGTGACTGTGGTGGTTTTCAGGATATCTTGGTTTGCTTGGCCGAAAAAGTTACAGGTTCGATATTGTGCTGAAACAGTTACGGGTTCGATATTGTGCTTGTCCGAACAGTTACGGGTTGTGTCTGGTTTCCATACAGTTTGTTAGTGGTTCGTTTCAAGCAGTTGGTTTCCTTACAGTTTGTTAGTGGTCCGGGCTGGTTTTTGAGTGGGCGTCTGCGTGCTGATTGTTGGTTGTTTGTGGCTTCAAGGGTTGTTCGCTTGTTGTATTAGGTCTGGTTTTTGTTAGTGCGTGGTGGGTTAGTGCTTCAGCAGTGTACTGTAGGTTGTCTGGCAGTGGGTCGTTTCAGATTGGGGTTTTGAGTGGTTAGTTGTGGGTGTTGGTTTTTATTGTTGTGGTTATGGGTGATTCGCTTAGAATTTCTTGCCCTTTGCAAGGGGGAGAAGGGTGTGGAGCTGGTAGAGGTGGGCGGGGGCATTCTAAAAAGTATTTTATCGACCACTTGGGTACTCGCCATTTTAAGACGGATGTGTTGAAGGGAGTGTATAAAGCGCGTATCGCGAATGATTTTTCCTTGTTTTCGACCCTTGATCTTGCTTTGCATCAAGCTGGGATTTGGCTATGTGGTGAGTGTCTTTGTACGCATACTTTTGGTAAGAATTGTAGACATATGGATGGCGTTGTGGTTGAGTCTCCAGATTTTGAGGATTGTGCGATTTGGGGGATTTTTTTGCCGGTTTGTTCGCCTAGTGCCGATGTTGATGTTGATCGAGGTCAGGTTTCGTTGTCAGGTTCTGGGCATCCCACAGATTGTGAAGAGGGTTCTGTTAGAACTGGCTTAGGGGTGGGTTCACTTTGTTTAGATGTTGACCTCCTTGACCGTTTCTTTTTGACGCGCATACGCACGGTCAAGTGCATCTCGCCTAAGTTGAGTCTTGGTTTTGCTAGGATTTTTCTTAGTGCCCTTGACAAAGTTTTATCTAGCCCAAGTGATATTGCAGCGTGGGTGGAACTTCTCATCTTGCCGGGTTGTATTTTGGCGGTGTTCGTACCGTCTTGTAGGGCTCAGCGTCGATCTGGTGAGAGGGAGCGTGGTCAGTTTGTTAGTATTTCTAGTGCCATTGCTCGGTGGAGGGATCCTGGGGAGAGGATTCGTTTGATTAGAGATCGTTTAGGTGGTCTTTCCTTTTCTTCGCGTAGGTACTTGAGGTCGAAAGATACTATGGCGGCTAATATTTCTTAGTGCAAGCGTAAGTTGAGTGATGGCCACTTTTCAGCGGCTATTAAGGTCCTCACTTCTTCGGGTGTTGCCCCTGATTCTCCTGACACCCTGGGGGATTTGGAGGCTAAGCATCCCTTTGCCTCTCCTCCTGTTGTGCCTTCTTCTTCCTGTGGGGTGGACACGCTCTTTGTTCGCAAGGATCTTGTATTGAATCGGATTCGAAGTTTTCCCAAAGGTACTTCTTGTGGTCGAGACGGGCTTAGAGCTCAACATTTTTTAGATGTTTTGGGAGGAGCAGCTTCTGCTGTGGCTGATGATCTTTTGGTTTCTATCACTGGTGTGGTTAATCTGTTTCTTTCTGGTAAGTGCCCTAGTCTACTTGGTGAGTTTATTGCCAGTGCCCCTTTGACTCCGCGTGTTAAGACTGGAGGGGGCATTCGGCCTATTGCTATTGGTACTGTGTGGAGGAGGCTTGTCTCTAAGGTTGCATCTTCTTCTGTTGGGGAATCGATGACCTCTTATCTGCATGATTTTCAGTTTGGTGTGGGGGTGCCAGGTGGGTGTGAGGCGGTTCTTCATTCTGTCAGCAGGTTTGTGGAGGAGAGAGGGGATGAGGCCGGACTTTCTATGCTTTTGGTGGATTTTCAGAATGCATTTAATCTTGTTGATAGGAGCACCATTATTCATGAAGTTCGGCTGAGGTGTCCGGCTATCTCGCCTTGGGTGGAGTTTTGCTATTCTCGGCCAGCTCGGCTTTATTATGGGGATTCTATTCTTTGGTCTTCTCAGGGGGTTCAGCAGGGTGATCCATTGGGTCCCATATTATTCTCTCTTGCTCTGCATCCACTTGTTCATGCTATTCATCAAGCGTGTGAGCTCTCCCTTCATGCATGGTATCTTGATGACGACACTATTATTGGTGATACTCTTATGGTTGCTAAGCCTTTGGATATTATAACTGTGGAGGGACCGGCTCGTGGGCTACATCTTACTGTTGATAAGTCTGAGCTTTTCTGGCCGGTGGAGGATCCTCGGGGGTTGGTAGATGGCCTCTTCCCTGCTTCTATTTCTCGTCCGAGGTCTGGTGTCAAGCTTCTTGGTGGCTCTATTAGTCGTGATTCAGGTTTTGCTGGTAATTTTGTTGCGCGTCGGGTTTCTAAGGCTATTTCTTTGTTAGAGGCTATTAGGGGGCTTGATGACCCGCAATGTGAACTTCTTCTCCTTCGTTATTGTGATGGTGTTTCTAAGTTGGTGTATGCTTTGAGGACTTGCCCCCCTGGGTTTCTTGAGGGTGTTTTGTCACAGTTTGATCAGGCCTTACGCGTGTCTTTGGAGTTGATTGTTACGGGTTCAGGGCATGGGTTTGGTGATTTGCAGTGGCGTCTTGCTACTCTTCCTATCAGTATTGGTGGCCTAGGGGTTTTATGTGCTGAGGATGTCAGGCGATTTGCCTTTATTGCTTCTCGTTTACAGTCTGGTGATTTGCAGGTTCGGATTTTGGTGAGGTCTGGGATTGTTTCACTGGGCCCTATTTTTCAGTCTGCTCTTGATGCTTTCTCGACTAGTTGTGGTGTCGATCCTCTCTCTGTCACCACTAGCTCTCCTGTCCCCCAGTTTATGAAGTCTTTGGCAAAGAGTTACTTTGGTTTCATTGATGGTTGTTTGACGTTGATAGTTGTAAAATCACACTTGTTTAGGAAAACAAGGCAATAATATAGGGTAAGCACGACGATTTAGGAAAACCGTGTGTAAATGACCCTAAAAGTGAGTTCGTTCTCTCGAGGAGGCACGTGTGTTGTGTAATGAATTGATTGATTATGTTTTTGATTATTAAAGAGAAGAAAAGAAGAGAAAATGACGAAGACGAAAAAGATTAAAAAAAATAAGGCAAAACACTATTAGGAAGCTACGACGTAGAACGTGAAAAAAACACAAAATTTAAAATTTAAACCTAAAAATTCCTAAAAATTACTAAAAACTCCCAAATAATATTCTAAGAGTTTACAAAAAATCCAAACTTGCCAAAACCTTTTAATTAATTTAATAATGACTTTTTAATGCTAATTAAAGCCCTAAAAATCACTTTTAAATATTAAAAAGCCCTAAACAAGATTTTATAGTTTGTAAACCTCAAAAATGACTTAATTAAACTAAAAACTATTTTTAAAAATTTTAAAAACAAATTAAACTATTTTTAAACTCCTAAAAACTATTAAAAATGTAATAAATCTTAAATTAAATCTAAAAATTAATTGAAAAGCCTAAAAATTATTCTACAAATGGGAAAAGTCCTAATTAATGCTATAGAATCTAGGAAAAATGAAAAAGAAATTAAAATAAAACTTTTTATTTTATTGAATAAAATAATATTAAAATATTCTAAAAAATTAAAAGTCCTCAAATAAATTCTAAAAAATTCTCAAAAATCCTAAATAATCTAACTAAGAAGAAAATGTAAATTAAAGTTTCTAAAACCTCTTAATGAATTTTATATTAATTTTTAAAGTTTAATAAAAAAACCTAAAATCAAATAAAATCAAAAATTAAAGTTTTTGAAAACTTTTTCACATGTAAACCTCAAAAATATATATAAAAACCTAAAAACTATTTTTTCTAAAAATTAAAAATCTTTTTGGTATTTTTTATGGATTTTATAAAAAACGTCTAATAATTAAATTCTAAAAAATAAACTAATAAATGGAAAAATGTAAAACCAATTTTTAAAAATCAAAAGTACTATTAAAAACCTAGGAAAAATAAAAGGAACAAAAAACAGCTTATAAATAAGCTAGAAATAAGCTTAAACCCTACGGCTTAATTTTAAATAAGACAAAAGAAAAAGGGTTAAGTAAAGTTTGAAACCAAACTGATTAGTCAAAGTCCCCAGGGCGCAGTTGGTTGAGGTGTTGGTGTGTGAGCGTGGTGACCAGGGTTCGAATCCTGAAACCCCCCCTTTTTATCACTTAGTTGCGCCGCAACAGGTAGTACTTGCGCCGCAACTAGTGTTGCGAGAGCACCAAGACCTGTAGCTCACTTAGTTGCGCCGCAACTATTAGGTCATGCGCCGCAACTAGTGTTACGAAAGCAACTTTGGTCTGCAGCTCCTTTAGTTGCGCCGCAACAGGTAGTACTTGCGGCGCAGCTTGTATATTTTTTTGCTTTTCAAACTTTTCACAACCCAACTGTAACACTTGTAATCTTAGATACACACTCCAATTCACCTTTTTAATACAAAATTAAACCAAGTTAAAATCAAAAATGTGGCTTTGTTAATCTTGAACTCAAGTTCTTTGTGCTTTGTTCTTAGTCTTTCTTCACAAAGGAAGAAAAAGATCCAAGAGGGCTTGGATGCCTGTTTGATGGTATTTTTGTG
The DNA here is from genome assembly GCA_025667525.1 of Glebionis coronaria. NCBI lineage: Eukaryota > Viridiplantae > Streptophyta > Magnoliopsida > Asterales > Asteraceae > Glebionis > Glebionis coronaria. The sequence goes on along the minus strand of CM046874.1, from coordinate 421,974,738 downwards.
GAACAAAGGGCACCCTTGTGCTCTTTCTGAGCACAAGGAGTCAATACACACAAGGATCAAGCACACACTTAGCACCAAATCAAAAATCAAAGCACATAAGGTCCTAAACAAGTTGCTGTGGTCATTATGATGGGTCTGTGGGTTCTTAAGCAGATTTCAAACTCACTAGTGATTGTTAACTGCTCAAATTTAGCACACACAAACTTCTAATAGCATACAATCAATATCAAACTCTCAATCAACTTAATACTCAACAGAATCACAAAATCATGCTCAAAATTTGGAAAAATAAGCAGGTTATGGCATAAGCGGATTTCAAACTCGCTTTTTCCTTTTCAAGCATACAAACTACTCAAATCTTGTTCCAAACTCACTTCCCACTAACTAACATCCTATCTTAATACTTTTTAAACCTAACCAACACCTTTTTGAAAACACAACAAGGATTACTCCCCTGCTAATCCTTGTTGCCAAACACTACTTTAAATTCCTAAAACCAACTTTTAACAATCAAATCCCTTTAAAAACTTGATGAAACTGAATCAAATAGCATCACACAAGTACACAAACTCAAATGAACTAAGATGAAACAGTTTTAACACATTTTATCATAGAATCAAACAAATCACATATAACATCACTTTTTCTGAAATTTTAGAAGGGTAAAAGAAAGATTACCCAAGATCCTTACTTCCAAGGATCTTTGTGGAAGATTTTCCACCTCCAATCCAACTCGGGTTGGAGCAGAACTTAATCAACAACAAACCTTAACCTGCACAAATCAAACAAACACAAGAAAACACCACTTTTCTGAATTTTCAGAAAACTTAAAACCTTAAAATCCAAATTCCTTTGAAACCAACACGTTTTGAAAGTAACTTGTAAATCAGAAACCTTAAAGTGTTATTCCACTTTCACTTCCTAACACCTTTTAATTTCTGAATTTTACAAAATTTCTTCCAAAACCTTTTTTGAAAACAAAAAAACTTGAAACACACAAAGTTTTCACAAATTAAAATGGAACTCAGCTTAAGCAATCCAAACACACAAACTTTTTAAAAACATAAAAGGAATTACAATGTCTTTTACAAATACCAAACTTTATTTCTTAAAAAAGGAATTACAATGGAATTGCTTAAAAACTGGAACAAAGGATTGTGAACATGCTCACACCCTTTTTATAGACTAATTGGAACATTCTAGGCTAATAATAAAATAATACAAAGATGTAAACCCTAATTTGAAAAATCTCCAAAATGCCCTCTTTTCTTTGACTTGATTTGGGTCAAAAAGGAACCACCATGTGATTGACAGCTGCATTTCTTCATCTTGGACGTTAATTTGAACTTGGAGGACAAGGAGTATCATCCAATTCGTTGATTTTGTCGGACATTGGGTTTGGGGTGAAAAGGATGGACAGGGGAGGACACGTGGCAGCTTTGGAGTGATGGGGGGACCAAATTAGGGGTGGGGTTTTGGTGAGAAGATGCTCAATTAGTAATCTGCACAAGTTAGGGTAAAAACCCTTTGAATTAAGCCTAATTGAAACTGGGTGGGGCTAGGGTTTATGTTAATTAGGGGTAGTTTTGATTCTGATTTGGGGATTAACACTTTTAAATAAGTGTTATGGGAGGGAAATAAGTTTAAGTGGGGGTTTGACCACCATTTGACCAGGTTTTATTTAAAAACCGGTTTTAAGGGATTTGGGCTTGGGGGGTAATTGGGCTAAGGGTGTGGGTTTTCATTTCCAGTCCTTAACCAAACGTTGTTCACAGTTATGTGGTTGCAAGTTTAGTCCTTTCCCGTTATCTTCTTGCACCAACAGTCCAAAATGTATTTCACTTTTAGTCCTTTTGATCCAAATGGTTAACTTTTGAACTTTTGATCATTTTCCAAGGGCTGATTTGGTCATATCTTCATTCTTCAAGGATTATACTTGCACAATTAACATTTTGAAGGGTTAAAAGTGACAAGTTCTTCAAAGATGAGGGGCCATTCTTGCCAATTCTTCAAAGTTGGAGGGCATTTTTGCAAAATTCATCAAGCGGGTCCGGTTCATTGTGCGACTTCATTTCCCGTGTTCGTTTTTGCTTGATTCTTGTATTCTTTTGCCAATTCCTCAATATCCGTACCTAAAAATACACAAGTAACAAACACGAGCATATATTTGGCATGTTTTATGATATTTTATGCAATTTAAGGCCGATTTGGACGATGAGACCATGTATAAAAGCAGTCTCATCACTCCCCCATACTAAACCATTGCCGTGCCCTCACGCAATGCTAGAATAAAGTATCAAAGCATCTCCAAAATTTAATTTTATGACTTTTATTGAAATGATAACTAGCTACATACTACAATTACTACTACTTGCGTTTTAGACATAATGTATGATTCTCATCGCAAAATGGGACGTTTAGGTTCATAGAATAAGAACACGTGAATGCTTCGTTAGAAATAATTTCATCGTCCTCGATTTTCACCTTAATTCCATGCTAAGCGTGCAACGAGATCATTGTCATTATAAGTTAGTAATGCTAACACTACTCATATGCCCTAATCACGTACTTATTCTCCCATTATTCCTAAGTTGTATCTCTTATATTTTATTATGTCTTAATGATCACGAGGATACATCATTGACTTATGCGATAATAGAGATTTAGGTCTAAAAATAGAGTCCTAACGGTGTAACTAAGACCATCAAATTAATAACCCCTCCTAATAGACAACGATGTTAAAAAATTAAGTTGACAAGAAGAATCGATAAACACGGTTTTATAACGGTTTTGAACATGAGACTTATTACCAAGACTTTTATACGCCCCCTAACGGAAGGACCTTATTATCTTTGGTTTACCTCCATCTTTTATTCAACTTCGCCATGAAGCTTTTATTATGACTTCGGTCTTGCCTTGCCTTTTATTATCCGCCTCATCGGTGGTTTTATTAGCCAAAGACGTATATCCTCACGCTAAAGCGAATTTTGGATCTTTAAAGCTTCGAAGATTAAGGCTTGATTCACTTTCAATTTTGCATAGATTTTAGGCCTTGTGGGGCTTCAAATTGTTTGCTAGATTTTGGTGAGCACTTGAAATCTTATTATTAGGTGAAGCTTTCGATTATTCGGGTTGCCAATACTTCAAAACCGTGACGCTGGCGATACCTTAATGTCTTCCCAATTTAATTACACGGAAGCTACTAGAAAAGACTAGAAACCCAACAATCAAAATTAAACCGCTAAATCAATATTTATTAAGCAAAAAATATTTACATGCGAAGGGAGAATAAGCAAACAACGAGAACACATGAGTTTTTGAAAGAATACGAGTACTCTACGTTTAGCATAGTAACTTATAATTAACTCTATCATTTCTCGTCCTCATTTAAGAGACTTAGCCTAAAAAGTTAAGGAATCAAAGCTAAGTGCTCAACACGCACGGTCGAGTCAAAAATTACTCTTATTCTCGCCATCGGAAAATCTACATTCGTGTCTTCAAACACTTATGAAACATGAGAAAAATTTAAAATTTGGCCATTTTTAGCCTTATTTTGTAAGAAAACGATAAACAAAACGATAAACTTTGGAAAGCGTGAAGGTTTGGCAAGGCAAGTATCTATTCACCCCCCCATACTAAAGTTAAACATTGTCCTCAATGTTTCGAGTCTAGGAGTACAAACACCCCCATACTAGAGACGTAGTCGAATGCCTAATCTAGCATGGAAAGGGTGTAACCATTAAGTTAAAAGCCGTTTATGAGGTGTGCTATAAACCTAAGGTTAGAACATAAAAGGATATATCATATGTGGATATTGGGAAAGGCCTCCAAAGCAAACGATTGAGTGCTCCCATGAAACGAACACGAGAGGCTCCAATCGTGAAGATGATGATCTAAAAGACACAATTCACAAACAACCACGAAACAAAGGTTGGAAGGGCACAAATCCCCTCACATTAAACTAATTAGAAAGCAATAATATGTACATGGATAAGCATGGGTCTCCCCCACGAGGCACCTTGTTTTTGATAACCGAGTCAAAAGCTCGACTCGAATCCCCATAAATGTGATCATTTAGGGATAATCATGGTTTGGTCAATTTTTGGTGGGGCTTACATGTAATCAAGGCCCAAAAGCAACCGTGAATAAAGGCAACGCCTTTATACCGGGATCAAAGATCGTATCCTCACATTTTGTGGAACATGATAATGGCAAAGCCGGAGGATACGTCTTATAAGGAAGAAAACTCCTTACAACATATGAAAACTCATCAAATCCGAGGGGGTGGGTTGGGATACTTTGAAACGAAGGTGAAATCGAAAGAGAATTAATCAAAATAGGAGTTTCAAAATTTCCCCCCGGATCGAAGGAAAGAGCCTCATTAAAATCCTCATCCTCATCGAGAGGCGGTCCATCGGTGAACCCCTCGAGAATGGAGGCATCACAAGTCAAAAGAGAAGGCTCATCCAAATGAGACTTCGGGTGGGTGACTAGCAAATCCGGCTCATCGAGTTTAAGATCCTTAGAATCCTCACTCTCGATGTCCTCGAACGTCTCATCAAAGAGAGGATTTACGTCACCAAAAATGAACGCGTCATCAAATTCGAATAAAGGGTTCGAAAAGATTTTAAAATTGGTATTTTGAACATCCTCGTCGATTAGTGACTCGTCATCACTAGCGGAAAAATCATCGTCATCGAAAAGCGGGTTCGAAAAAGTCGTTGATTCTCTCCCCGAAGTGTCAATGGGAGAGACATCATCACAAGATATAGATTCACACTCACTATTGTGATTTGCTTCGTTAGAATCTTCGTGGAAAAATTCATCGAGAGCAAAATCACTTACCTCATCTTCGGAGAAAACCGTAGGCTCACTTTGGATTGGAATAGGGATCTCGACACTAGGATTAGTGCTAAGATTCGTCTCCCCCATACTTAGAGAGGCATCGGTTTCCGTAGTGGGTATAGGAGTCGTTTTTCCATGATAAGGGTCGAGATTGAAAACATCGCTATCATCATCGTCGTATTGGTAATCATATGGAATCTCAAGAGATGTAGAGGCATAAGTATCTATATTTGACGCTTGCACTCGTTGCTTTTCCATTTCAATCTCCCCCCTTAGGCTTCTAAACATGTCCCTCACATCACGCAAGAATTCTTCTTTATGGTCTTGTAAGAAAGTGGCAAAGGAATTTTGTCTCTCGTTACTTGACTCATGAGAATTTTGGTGTTCAAGATCGTATGGTGGGGCCTCAAAATTATCAAAACCGGAATTATCGTATGAATTAGGTTCATTATAATTCATTGGTTGGCAAGAATAAGTATCGTGAGGCCCCCCATAATTGTTGTAATTGTAGCCCATGTCGTGGGATTCGTCAAAACCGGAAAGTTGATCGTTGAAATACGTATTTTGGTTCATCGGTTGACAATCGTACCCAAAGTGAGGTTCATCTCCACAATACTCACATGACGTAGGGTATTGTGGAGATTGGTCAACGAAATTCGGATTAGGCTCGTGATTGTGACCATTTGGGTATTGAATTGGACACTTATAGTGCCAATGGGAAGGGCTTCCACAATATAGGCAATGGATGTGACGTTCTTCATTAGAAGTATACAAACAATTGGTCGGATTACATGAGGGACATGACCTAAAATCTACATAGTCGATATAATCTCCGCACCTCTCGCATACACACCATGAACAAGTCACGGAACCATACTTTCGTCTCCCACAACCTAGGCAATGACAATCCATGAAGAATTAAAATTTAGAGGGGTTGAGAGAAAGAATTATGAAAATAGAGGGAAAATGAGAAGATTATTTTTGTGTTTTTGATTTTTTAATTTTTTTTGTGGTTTTTGATTGTATTAACTTTTTTTGGAAATTGGTGAATGTATTAAGTAGACAACAAGTCTACAAATCTCCTCACTAATCAAATCTCTTGATTAAAAAGGCCTCAAGGAATGAAAACGATCACGTGGAGTGAACGCCTTCGATGACTTTAGAACGATGGTGGAACACCAAATCGTTCAAGAGGGTTTAATCAAATGAAACCAAGAAAATATATATGATACGTAAGTAATACTTTGGGCGGCAAAACCCTCGATTCACTCTCAAAATCAAATACGCACAAGCAAGCGGGGAAACGAGGCGGCGCGAAGCACTTAAGAGCCTTTTTCCTTAGGATATATTTTATAATATCCGCCTTATACCCACCTTATAGTTTGTATTTTCAAAATCGAGCTTCACGAAAGTATTTATCTATTTTTGCCTTTTTCTTTGGTTTGAGATTCGAATACAATGATTGGGTAATGACCTCCCAAGTCAAGGTTGTGATTGCTCACGTATTTGGAGTACTTGTAAATTTATTGTTCTACGTATACAATATAATAATATTCACAAAAATCGAAAAACCGATAATACGTATTAATAGAGTGCTATTAATACAAATAGATATTATGGCTAATAAGAAAAACAACAATGGTTCAACCAAAACACAACACGCCTCCCCGGCAGCGGCGCCATTTTGATAGTTGTAAAATCACACTTGTTTAGGAAAACAAGGCAATAATATAGGGTAAGCACGACGATTTAGGAAAACCGTGTGTAAATGACCCTAAAAGTGAGTTCGTTCTCTCGAGGAGGCACGTGTGTTGTGTAATGAATTGATTGATTATGTTTTTGATTATTAAAGAGAAGAAAAGAAGAGAAAATGACGAAGACGAAAAAGATTAAAAAAAATAAGGCAAAACACTATTAGGAAGCTACGACGTAGAACGTGAAAAAAACACAAAATTTAAAATTTAAACCTAAAAATTCCTAAAAATTACTAAAAACTCCCAAATAATATTCTAAGAGTTTACAAAAAATCCAAACTTGCCAAAACCTTTTAATTAATTTAATAATGACTTTTTAATGCTAATTAAAGCCCTAAAAATCACTTTTAAATATTAAAAAGCCCTAAACAAGATTTTATAGTTTGTAAACCTCAAAAATGACTTAATTAAACTAAAAACTATTTTTAAAAATTTTAAAAACAAATTAAACTATTTTTAAACTCCTAAAAACTATTAAAATGTAATAAATCTTAAATTAAATCTAAAAATTAATTGAAAAGCCTAAAAATTATTCTACAAATGGGAAAAGTCCTAATTAATGCTATAGAATCTAGGAAAAATGAAAAAGAAATTAAAATAAAACTTTTTATTTTATTGAATAAAATAATATTAAAATATTCTAAAAAATTAAAAGTCCTCAAATAAATTCTAAAAAATTCTCAAAAATCCTAAATAATCTAACTAAGAAGAAAATGTAAATTAAAGTTTCTAAAACCTCTTAATGAATTTTATATTAATTTTTAAAGTTTAATAAAAAAACCTAAAATCAAATAAAATCAAAAATTAAAGTTTTTGAAAACTTTTTCACATGTAAACCTCAAAAATATATATAAAAACCTAAAAACTATTTTTTCTAAAAATTAAAAATCTTTTTGGTATTTTTTATGGATTTTATAAAAAACGTCTAATAATTAAATTCTAAAAAATAAACTAATAAATGGAAAAATGTAAAACCAATTTTTAAAAATCAAAAGTACTATTAAAAACCTAGGAAAAATAAAAGGAACAAAAAACAGCTTATAAATAAGCTAGAAATAAGCTTAAACCCTACGGCTTAATTTTAAATAAGACAAAAGAAAAAGGGTTAAGTAAAGTTTGAAACCAAACTGATTAGTCAAAGTCCCCAGGGCGCAGTTGGTTGAGGTGTTGGTGTGTGAGCGTGGTGACCAGGGTTCGAATCCTGAAACCCCCCCTTTTTATCACTTAGTTGCGCCGCAACAGGTAGTACTTGCGCCGCAACTAGTGTTGCGAGAGCACCAAGACCTGTAGCTCACTTAGTTGCGCCGCAACTATTAGGTCATGCGCCGCAACTAGTGTTACGAAAGCAACTTTGGTCTGCAGCTCCTTTAGTTGCGCCGCAACAGGTAGTACTTGCGGCGCAGCTTGTATATTTTTTTGCTTTTCAAACTTTTCACAACCCAACTGTAACACTTGTAATCTTAGATACACACTCCAATTCACCTTTTTAATACAAAATTAAACCAAGTTAAAATCAAAAATGTGGCTTTGTTAATCTTGAACTCAAGTTCTTTGTGCTTTGTTCTTAGTCTTTCTTCACAAAGGAAGAAAAAGATCCAAGAGGGCTTGGATGCCTGTTTGATGGTATTTTTGTGGAACAAAGGGCACCCTTGTGCTCTTTCTGAGCACAAGGAGTCAATACACACAAGGATCAAGCACACACTTAGCACCAAATCAAAAATCAAAGCACATAAGGTCCTAAACAAGTTGCTGTGGTCATTATGATGGGTCTGTGGGTTCTTAAGCAGATTTCAAACTCACTAGTGATTGTTAACTGCTCAAATTTAGCACACACAAACTTCTAATAGCATACAATCAATATCAAACTCTCAATCAACTTAATACTCAACAGAATCACAAAATCATGCTCAAAATTTGGAAAAATAAGCAGGTTATGGCATAAGCGGATTTCAAACTCGCTTTTTCCTTTTCAAGCATACAAACTACTCAAATCTTGTTCCAAACTCACTTCCCACTAACTAACATCCTATCTTAATACTTTTTAAACCTAACCAACACCTTTTTGAAAACACAACAAGGATTACTCCCCTGCTAATCCTTGTTGCCAAACACTACTTTAAATTCCTAAAACCAACTTTTAACAATCAAATCCCTTTAAAAACTTGATGAAACTGAATCAAATAGCATCACACAAGTACACAAACTCAAATGAACTAAGATGAAACAGTTTTAACACATTTTATCATAGAATCAAACAAATCACATATAACATCACTTTTTCTGAAATTTTAGAAGGGTAAAAGAAAGATTACCCAAGATCCTTACTTCCAAGGATCTTTGTGGAAGATTTTCCACCTCCAATCCAACTCGGGTTGGAGCAGAACTTAATCAACAACAAACCTTAACCTGCACAAATCAAACAAACACAAGAAAACACCACTTTTCTGAATTTTCAGAAAACTTAAAACCTTAAAATCCAAATTCCTTTGAAACCAACACGTTTTGAAAGTAACTTGTAAATCAGAAACCTTAAAGTGTTATTCCACTTTCACTTCCTAACACCTTTTAATTTCTGAATTTTACAAAATTTCTTCCAAAACCTTTTTTGAAAACAAAAAAACTTGAAACACACAAAGTTTTCACAAATTAAAATGGAACTCAGCTTAAGCAATCCAAACACACAAACTTTTTAAAAACATAAAAGGAATTACAATGTCTTTTACAAATACCAAACTTTATTTCTTAAAAAAGGAATTACAATGGAATTGCTTAAAAACTGGAACAAAGGATTGTGAACATGCTCACACCCTTTTTATAGACTAATTGGAACATTCTAGGCTAATAATAAAATAATACAAAGATGTAAACCCTAATTTGAAAAATCTCCAAAATGCCCTCTTTTCTTTGACTTGATTTGGGTCAAAAAGGAACCACCATGTGATTGACAGCTGCATTTCTTCATCTTGGACGTTAATTTGAACTTGGAGGACAAGGAGTATCATCCAATTCGTTGATTTTGTCGGACATTGGGTTTGGGGTGAAAAGGATGGACAGGGGAGGACACGTGGCAGCTTTGGAGTGATGGGGGGACCAAATTAGGGGTGGGGTTTTGGTGAGAAGATGCTCAATTAGTAATCTGCACAAGTTAGGGTAAAAACCCTTTGAATTAAGCCTAATTGAAACTGGGTGGGGCTAGGGTTTATGTTAATTAGGGGTAGTTTTGATTCTGATTTGGGGATTAACACTTTTAAATAAGTGTTATGGGAGGGAAATAAGTTTAAGTGGGGGTTTGACCACCATTTGACCAGGTTTTATTTAAAAACCGGTTTTAAGGGATTTGGGCTTGGGGGGTAATTGGGCTAAGGGTGTGGGTTTTCATTTCCAGTCCTTAACCAAACGTTGTTCACAGTTATGTGGTTGCAAGTTTAGTCCTTTCCCGTTATCTTCTTGCACCAACAGTCCAAAATGTATTTCACTTTTAGTCCTTTTGATCCAAATGGTTAACTTTTGAACTTTTGATCATTTTCCAAGGGCTGATTTGGTCATATCTTCATTCTTCAAGGATTATACTTGCACAATTAACATTTTGAAGGGTTAAAAGTGACAAGTTCTTCAAAGATGAGGGGCCATTCTTGCCAATTCTTCAAAGTTGGAGGGCATTTTTGCAAAATTCATCAAGCGGGTCCGGTTCATTGTGCGACTTCATTTCCCGTGTTCGTTTTTGCTTGATTCTTGTATTCTTTTGCCAATTCCTCAATATCCGTACCTAAAAATACACAAGTAACAAACACGAGCATATATTTGGCATGTTTTATGATATTTTATGCAATTTAAGGCCGATTTGGACGATGAGACCATGTATAAAAGCAGTCTCATCAGACGTCACGTTTCGGGTTGAGTCGTCGTCAGGAGGCACTTCTCAGCTGTGTGCGTGCTCCTCATGCGCAAGATTACCTCTTCACTATTCCGATTGATGGGTTGGGACAGTGGATGAACCCGAGACAGTTTCGGGCGGTATTGTGTTATCGTTTGTCGATTCCTTTATTTCCTGATGGTTCTTTGTGCTCGGGTTGCCATGTACATCGGATGGATCTGTGGGGTGATCATGCTGTTCATTGCGCTAGTGATTTGGGGGTTAAGTTTCGGCACAATCTTGTTCGTGATGTGTTGTTTGATATTTGTTCTAAGGTTGGTGTGTCGGTGAGGAAAGAAGCTGATATGGGTTTTGTTTCTGATGGTGGGCGTGATCTTCGGCCAGCAGATTTATTGCTACACAATTGGTCCCAGGGCAAAGATGCGTGTTTAGATGTTACTGGAATTTCTCCGTTTGCAGGGACGGGGTTGGATTCGTGGGTTCCTGGGAGTGCTTTGCAGTCGGCTGTTCAGAAGAAGAAGAGGAAGTATTCTTCTATTTGTGCTGAGCATGGTTACTCGTTTATTCCATTTGCCTTCTCGACTTTTGGGGAGTTTGAGGAGGAGGCGATGGGTACTCTCTCGCGTCTTAAGCGGTTAGCTGGTTGTCATTCTAATGACGCGAGGAGTGGCGGTTTTTTGATGTCTAGACTTAGTTTTTGTATTCAAAAAGGAGTGGGCGCGCAGCTTGTTTCGCGGCTCCCTTCCCATTTTGTGTGATTAATAAAATTGGAATTTTATTAAAAAAATAAATAAATAAATAAAATAAAAATAATAATAATAATAATAATAATAATAATAATAATACCCAACAAGAACGTGGAGAAACACCGCGAGAAATCACTCTCGTCGCGGAAGAGTCATGACACAGGTGCATCATGTGTTATGGTTATGGTACCTCCATAACTAGGTGGTCATGTAAGTCATGGTCATGCATATATATAGCCCGAGAAATTTAAATGATAGCATGGCTAACAATGAAAGTTTTAAAATGAAAATTGGGGAAAACATATGGCATAGCAAACCGAGAATCCTAATCATGCATATAAAAGATATCCTTACTGAAGGACGGAATATGCGTACCTTATGTCCAGTAATCGGAAAAAGAGATTAATAGCGAAAACGTACTACTTCGACTTCATGTAAGTTACATGATAAAGGACGTGTATGATTTTCTTGTTCAGGTATAATTTACTTGTTCATGTTTTATTTTGTCTTTATTAACGTTATCCCTTACATGTGTTCTTGATTAATGTATTTCATGATTTTTGTGTTATTATACTTGTATTCCATATTTAGTCATTTTCCAAAAATAGCAGGTTTCTATATATAGTAAGTTTCTAAAAGTAATAGGTTACCATAAATAGTAAGTTCTAAAAATAATAGGTTTCCACAAATAGTAAGTTTCCATAATTAGTAATAAGCTCATTTAATATACATAAGTAACAATATTTTGTTCATCGACTAAGCTAGTTTTATAAGTCATTATTTAATATGTATATTAAATAAGCCAATTATTATAAGTCATGGTTAATTATACTTATCATATCAATAAGTCCATTTTAATAATTAACTTTCATATATTAAAGTTTATAAATAATTATTAATTCATAATATATCATGTTTTATACTCTGATTATTAATTAATAATACTTGATGAATTATATTTATTATAATTAATAATATGCACATTTGAATAAATCGTATTGTTATTAAGTAAATTAAATAAGTCGTGATAAATAATACCATTTATTAGTAAGTCAATCTTTTATTAAACGAGTTTAATAAGCGAAAATAATATAACCAAACACCCCCTTATTATTATCCTTCGGTTTACCTGAGCCCCAAACATAAGCCCACTGAGACCTCCTTGGTCTCGGTTGCACGAAAACAACACCCCTACTGTCGGGCTAATTTCCCCTTGCAGCCGTGACCTAGACACTACCAATTTGCAGTTCCCACTGTCACACTTAACCCACCGAGACCCATGTCTCGGTTGCCACTGCGTGGCCAAAACTTCCCACCAACGGTAGCATTAACACACCGAGACCCCTTCGTCTCGGTTTCCACCGCCTGAACACAAGTCCCACCGCGCCCTCAAGGGTTTCGGTTGTTAATAGAAACCAGCCACCTAGCCCTTAAGGCCGGCGGCTGTTGGCCAATAAGCCACCGAGAGCACCCCCATGAAGGGGTTCTCGGTTTCCGTGAAAAACCAACAAACAATCCTGATTCCAAATCTTGTTTTCAATTATTATTATACATGTTCATTCATTAAATCAAAAGCTTTATAATTAATTCGTAAAAATAAAAGAAGGATTAAGATTAAAGATTACCGAGTGAGTTATGATCTAAGGCTGAACAAATACGAACAACACCTTAATGATTTCAGTTCAAGCAAAATGTTTTCTCCCCCTTTTCCCTTTTCATGTCGGCGGTCACACCAACACCAAACCCTAGTTTCTTAATTTTTTTGTTAACTTGTAAAATAAAAATGAAAGGTAAAACCTGTGTTTGTAAATTTTAACCACGGGTCGGGCCTCAGGCCCCTTTTGTTTCTTTTAAAATCGGCGGTAAAAAGACCCCATTATATACATATTTCGTGTTTATTAATTTCCCGTCTATTGTTCTTTCGTAATTTAAGTTCGTTTTAAATCTTTTCATGTATTATTTTGTGACAATCTGTCAATTTATGGTTGATATTTTATTCTTGAATATTATTTAAAACATTATTTTAATGTTAGAATATGAACTCACATATTTTTGGGAAGAAATTTGGATTACGTCTTGAAGTAGCATCGACTACGTCTAAACCGGAGGATTCAACGTTACGTGCTTACGTTTACATACACCGTCTTTGGTGACAGTCCGACATTTCAGAAAATAAATTTGTCCATGAATATTATTTTGGAGTTTTAAATTTGAGTTGGTTCATAAACTTAAGAATTTACGAGAAGAGATTAGGACTTACGATTTTATTTTAACGTCCTTTACGACTAAACCGGAAACCTTAGGATTACGTATTTACGTTTTCGAACTCCGTTTTTGATGAAACAATTTTTATTGGATTCGTTTTGTGACGTTGATTCATAATTTATAAAAACGTTTTTCGTAAAATGACCCGAGGGCACGCAAATCGAGGAAACTAGAATCGAGGAATACCCGTAAATAAATGGGATGAGACAAGTGGGACACTTGTCCCACCCCACTTAAAACCGGCCTAATATAGCAACACCACTCCCTTGATGTGGCAAGATATGGCTTCATATCTACACTTGTCCACTTTAGCTTACTAGTTAAGCATACCATCCAACAAAACTAGCAAACCAATACCACTTCTCATTTGCAACATGCAAATCTACTCAAAACTCTCTCTCCCTCCTCCATTCTTTCCGTCCACTTTCACCATAAACACCCTAATTTGATCAAAATTAACCACAAAATCCTATGTTATACTTGCATATGTTGAAGCCCTTTTGAAACCCTATTGATTGGTGGTACTTACAACATCCAAGGAGGAGTTTTCATGGAGTAGTATGGCTGATTTTCCACAAGGTTCCCATGAAGAATGATGGTCTTGAAGATGGTCTTGGTGCATCACAAGTTTCTCCATCAAAAATCCATGTTTTGATCAACCTACATCATCATGGTGGTATAAAGATTGTCCTCCTCGTCTTCTTGTTATTTTGATTATGTAAACATGTATTTTATTTCCTATTGTATATATTTATGATGATTATATGATGATAAAAATTTTATGTGGGGATTTGTTGTTAATAATCATGGATAAAAAGATGAAAAACTATAAGTAAAAATGGGTAAATCTTGTTTAAATAATAGGCTGTATAAAAAACAGTAAAGAACCATATGGTAAACTGATAAAATGAGGAAATAGAATCCATTTACAGTAAGCTATGGGTCTTGTACACATGTGAGAGTTGTCCATGCAATGGAATCATTGTAATGAGTGAGATATGATCAAAACAAGTTTAGGCTATAAATCTGAGGTTACTGTTTTGGACGATTTTTAGAAAATACTTAAAGGATGATTCAACAGTAGCTATAGAAGAGTTAAATGTAGCAAATATCATGTAGTTTATGTGATAAAAATTTGAGCTTCTATCTCCATATATAACTCAAGATATGGCAGTTTTGGTGAAAGTGAAGATAAAAATCAGATTTTTGGAAATTAAAGAATAATACTATTATATAAGCACTCAAAACTTTAATGTATAAAATATAAATTAAAACCCACTAACTTATGGATTCTATTTATATAAATATGTAAAAGCTGGAATAAGTGTATAAATTATAAAAATGGTAACTTGTTAAGTTTTATAAGTTATAAAACTATAAACATGATTTTTACGACTTTTTCGGCTATTGCCGTAAAATTAACGTTTTTGTTAAATAAAACTTAGATGGTTGGACCCGTCTAATGAAAACTTTATAAAACTTATATACTGATATATAGACATGTATAACAAGTAAAAACCGATAAAACCCAAACTATAGGACATACGGACGTTAACGGACTAAATTAACGTTATTGGACTAATAATACAACAAAAATGGACTAAAACACTTATAAACTTATTATTTGACTTAACCCATTTGGGCCCAACTTGAAAGTGTAGATACTGATAATGTAAGTATAACAAGGATTAATACAAGTTAAGAACTTATAATAGGCTTATTGGACCTAAAACACGTAAATGGGTAAAACGAGAAAACTAGTATAAAAGTTATCGACATATAACTCTAAAATGAGTAAACGAGAATATGTAAACCCACTTGATCATCATATATATAAAATCATCATATGTATACATAATTGTTATTTTTATAAAGTCATTGGACATGAGTCTAAGACGAGTATTATTTGTCTAGGTTTCCGTGATCGAAGCACGCACCGTACGTCTGAATTGCCGATAACCCGCCTTCCCACATCAACGTGAGTTCATAGCCTCGCATTCTTTTAAATGTTTTTATAAATGTTTTATAAACCCGCGAGGGAGATAACATGTTAGTTTTTATAAAATAGGACACCATTTGTCCTGATTGTTTGATTATTGATTTGGACCCGAATGATTGAATGACCCGATTGTATGACCCAATAAATGATTAATGGACCCGATAGATGAAATAAAATGGATTATTAAAGTTAGGTTATGTCACTAAAAGTCCCATTAGCATGAATTGTGAACTAACGGGAGTTGGTAGACGCTTATGCATTTAATAGTACTATTTGGGGACGATCACCCCAGTTCGCGCCTTGACGGTTGATCCCCGTCGTGCCACATTGATTGGTAAGCGAATTTATGTATGAGAAGATTTCCATAGCGTGACCTTTGTGACGACACGCTACTTTAGATGGGCAAAATTGGTATCGGGTTAGCTACCCGTTTTGGTTTTAGTAAGGTAACAATGTCATGCGGCTTATAATAATCCAAAACTAACGAAATACTACTAGACGCTTCGAATTACGATGTATTGCCTGACTAGCAATACTGGGTCATACTATTGATATTATGTTTGTGTTTTGGTTTTTATAACCACATTCATATAACAGTTTTTATTTGACTTTATACAACGTCATAAGACGTATTGTATGATATTTTCACGACATTGGCTCGTATAATGATTTTTAAGGCAAATGCCTATATTATGATTTTCGATATGGATTTGAATAAAATGACTTTGGCTATTTTATGGCCTATTAAAATGATTTGTACAAAATGATTTTCAGTAATAATTTTATACTGATATTATATTGATGGAATTTATTAAACTCTATGAATTCACTCGGCGTTATCGCTGACCTTTTCTTTTAACATGTTTTATCTCAGGTACTTGAAGGTAATTCTCGGGAAGACAACAAGAATTCATGGCCCGCACTTAAACAATATTTTCCATTCAAATAATTTGTAAAACTTTGTATGAAATAATATGACTTGGGACCTATGTAAATTTGATATTTATGAATGGAAATGCTTTTATTATTAAACGACGCGATTTTTATGCGTTGTCTATGATGTGAGTAATGTGCTATCCTGTAACACAAACGAGTCTTCCGCTGTACTAAGTTGTATAAATTTGGGGGTGTTACAGTTTGGTATCAGAGCTCTCGTTATAGAGAATGAAAGATTTTTAAAAACCAAAGGTTTTGAATAAAACATTTCAAAATCTTTTAACTATAAACATTTTTCTAAAAATGTCTAAAAATCTTTTGACTATAACGGTGCCAAAGAATTCCCGAGTTACCGACAAGGCCAAGACTGAGAAGTGTTATTTTAATATATATAACTTGGATTATATATATATGATGTAATTTTATTACATGATTGTTTGATGATTATTTTGATTTTTATATGAGGTATTTATACGACGTAGATTGTCACAAGTAACCCTAAATCCACTAGTAAATTAATCGAAGCTATTCTCGTAGGAATTCTAGCTATCCTAGATCTAAACCAAGTTGTGGATATTTATGATCCCAACAAATGGTTGATATTCGTAGAAGTGTAGATATTAGTTGATTGTGATATTGAAAAAGAATTGGCGAGATTAAATCCGATATCGATGTCATGAAGATCTTTCCTTATAGAGTGGATCTTGACAAAACGTTATCACCTGGAAAGATGTCATCTGATTCGTTGTCATCCAATTCATAAATTTGAAATCGAAAGGGTGAATGTTGCACTTGAGGCTATCAATGGAACCATTACCCAGAAGCCTCATGCCACTAATACCTTTCCGAGAAGTTTAACTGAATGATCGAGTCATTTCATGCTAGTGACTCATTTGATAATTGTTGTTGTAAGAGCTAATAGGATTGGAAATTAATTGTTGATTCATATTGAGATTGTATTGCCTTTACAAGGCCGAAGAATAAGGTTGTAAGTATTGGAGAATGAGGTAGAATATCGCATTAAGTATAAGTTGATTGAAACTTGAATAAAGTAAAATTTAACCTGTATGGAATATGAGATTGTTAATATAAGTCGTTAAGTTCTGTGATTGAATTATAAGGTTTTAAATGATTGTTGATTTGTGTTAAGTGTTATTCCTAGGCCATTGTCCACTGACAAGGATGCCCAGTGTCCAAGAAATAAATTGAAGAAATCTTCTTCTGAATTAGGACCAATGGATCTTCCGGGACATATGGAACACCTAATGACTCTTGTAGATTAGTATTCATTGTGGTATCTTTTAAAAATAATCCCTAACTTAACTGAGACATCAGTTGGTAGGATGAGTTCTGAGAATTGTATGACATAGTGACGCGTAATGTGTTACTGTACAATTTTGACTTGTTTGTGATTAATGAAAAGACTACCTTTGATTGCTAAATTCTACATGTATCGATGTTATCTATCTTTTCTTGCTTCTTCCTAATGCTCGCATTAGTGATGCAACCATTGAACAAGTACCCATCTTGATTTGAGTTACGTTGTGTATCATTCTTCGTGAATGCCATCGAAGTCATGAACCTCATGATTAATTGGCTAAGCTCATTTCCTATCATATCGTAGTTAATTCTTGGTGAACAAGCTTTCATCACTCTTTTGCAGATCACTCCTTGTTTTTATAAAGTTGAAACGGTATCCTTTGAGAAAAATTGAATTTTCATCACTATAAGGATTATTCATAGTGAGATTTATAAGTGACTGTTATTTGAATGAAGTTGTTTATAAAACACTTTGGAAAACCTTATTGTTTTCATAACAAAGAAAATCTTTGTAAATTTATTTTTGATTCTTATTTAAGAATTAAGCATGAAAATGTTTTTACAAATATGATGATAAAATTTTGACGAACTGAGTATTGCATCGTTAATCTTGAAATTGTATATAGTTGCGCGCCTACATACAATTTGGAATGGACCATGCAAGGCTGATTAGTAGTCACCATAAAACTAATGAATAAACACTACATTTTCTTTGAAGATTGTGAAAGATTAAAATTTATGAGATCTGCAAGAAGTGAAAATAGGGACATAGTGTTAGGGACACCTACATATGTGCCCGTACTATCTATTCTTCTGAGTCGAATTTACTCATCCGTGGAAATTGTCTTATTTGACAATTGACAATTCTTTCGTTTCCAATTCTCTCGTAGTGAGATTCTTAGGAAAAGTATTTGATTACCGAGTGTTGATACCCGACTGGATGTATCGACGTTCTTTTCATTTCTTTTGATTTGATTTCAATTGAATGACCTGGGTAACGATCCGAGGAGCTTTTGAATGCGTACTCAAATTATGAAAACATGGGATATATTCATATTCGTTAAATGTTTTCGTCTGTATCTGATTTGAAATTCTCTCGCAGATTATGCGTTGACCTTACTCTTTTAATAGTAGTTGTGTATCCTAATATCCCTGAAATTGTGAAGGATTATGAATTATTATTAGTCTTTTGAGAAGTTCACATCTTATCGACGGCAATGCAACTGGAAAGTTGATAGTGCCAGTAGAACGGATTGATTGATTTTGACATGACAACATTGTCTTAATTGATGGGAACTCGAGTAGAATTCCCCTAAAAGATAAGATGTTGATTATCAAAAGTGAACTAAATAATTCTTAATGGATGACCATATCCTGTATTTAGATTTGAAATTATACCGGGAATGGTTGTGAATTAGTCATAGATATTATAATCTAGAAGGAACCTAAAAATGAATGTATTAAAAGATGTTTATGTTATTTGAAACTTTAGGAGGTATTTGTTAATAAATTACCTAGACTTTTGCCATTAAGGAAAGTTGAAATTGGTATTGATTATATTTCTGGTGCTGCACTTGTGGCTTGTGCACTGTACGTCAGCACCATCTGAATTTAAGGAATTACCGTACAACTGAGAGAGTTGTCGGAGAAAGATTTTAGTCTACCAAGCCTGTCATCCTGAAGAGCTATGGTGTTATCATTCCTTATATTTATAGATTACTATGAATTGAGTAAATTGACAAATCGAAAACGATATCCATAACTCGAAATGGAAGAATTGTTCGATAATTTACAAGGTTCTAGCAAATTTGATCCATAGCATGGTTATCATCAACTTCGCATCTGCGAAAGATATTATCTATTCCAATCACTACATCCGGTGCTTGTAATGAACATTATGAGTTTCACGTGATGTCGTTTGGATTAACCAATGCACATGTAGTATTCATAAATTTTGTGAATCACGTGTAGGCTGTAATTTGATAAATTCATGCTTGTGATCATTAAGGATCATTTGTTTGTTTATAAGAATAAGAATGAGTTAATAATTATTTATAGATTGCCCTGAATTGGCCGAATAATGAAAACATGTACCTTAAATATTTAACATAAGACTTAATTCTTTGCATGATTTAACCGTGTGAATAATAGATAATGGAAGCTATATTGACTTTTGAAAGATTAGAACCATTAACGCTTAGGGATTAAAAACTTAATCCTTTACATAAAATGACCATTGGATTAATAATGGTAAGATGTATGCATATAGACTCTTCAAAAATTAAGAGCCCTTTTAAGACTTTGGATTTTACCAAAAAGAAATGGAAATATGTTTTGACAAATGTTTTAACAAAGGATTTTTAAAGGGATTATTCCCTTATACACAAACTATTTAACTAAACTTCTGTTTAGGGGTAAATGTTTGTGTATACCTCAAGATAACTTAAGAGGAATTGAGGAAACCTTTTAAATCATGACTTGAAATTCGAAACGACACATTTTGCTTTTCAAACTAAGAAAATTTTGACCACGGTATAACCAAAGATTTTTTGAACATTTACGCATCTTATTAACTATTTTAATTATTTTCGATAAATCAACAAACATCTTGTTAATTAAATTCAAATTTAATTTTGAACATTTTATATAATTGGATGGACTAAGAAATTTAAAAAAATCTTTACGTTCACGTTTCATAAATATTTAATAAATAATTATTTAATTAATTATAATAATTATCGATGCTTTAAACACCGGATTGAGAAAAACTGATAAAAATGATAGATAAGACGAAACTGAAACTTAGAAAATATGAAGAAAGGTGAATGTAATTACTGACGCATAATATAGAAAGAATATCTGAGTGAATTATGGACATGATAATTATATCATCATGAGAAGTGAATATAGATACCGACACATTATGTATAAAAGATAAAGAACCAATTAGGATATATTCCTTAATAATGAAGGTGCAAAATAAATTGCCGAACGATATAAAAATAAACAATGCTTATAAGAAGGATAATATAGATAATAAAAAACGGTTCGCGGCTAATGTGAACCATTAGAATTGAGAAGCCGATAGCGTTAAATGTTTTAAAGACCACTTGTGATTGCCTGAATATGGAAGATTGTGAGATATAGTTATGCTGGAATTTGTAAGTATAAGTATTCTATGTATGTCATTTCTGACTAAAAGTATCTTTGTCTGAAGAAGTTGTACTAATGACAAATTATGAAGGCAGACATCACCTCATACATTAGTAAACGTCTAGCTATTGCAAAGGTCATCATCTGAATTTAATTCGATTTGGGTCATCGTCGACAGACTGGCCAAATCTGCTAATATCATTCCCGTTAATGATAAATGCAAAAGAGTTATGTAAACATAGTGTGCCTGTATCAAACATCTTTATCAAGATCCTCGCTTCGCAACGAATTTCTAGAGATTTGCTCAGAAGTCATTAAGAACGAACCTTGATGAGAGTACTATGTACCACCCCAAATCGAAGGGACGAGGTAAAGTAACGATACAAGGTAATATAAGTGCTGTTTTATGTTTGAATGATTGACCTTTGGTAATGAACCGTATAATCGTTTTCCTTTGGAAGGATTATCATTGATAATCATCGTATTAGGATTAAGATCGAATCTTGTTAGGATCTAAATATTAGAGCATCTGTAAGCAGGAGTTGAGATGAAGACACCCGACATACATCCATTGTGAGTTGGGCATGTCTTTTAGGTTTAAGGTTTCCTATGATGGCAAACCTAACCTTGCAAAATACCTGACCCGCGAGATCTGAAATGATTGTTGAAATTAGGATTTGATTATTGACTGCCGGTAGTGGGCAGGAGGTTATGTGAATATGAAATGTAGATCTTGAAATGCCAAATGGGTAGCGAAGTTATGCCAAAATTTTTAACATTGGAAAAATGAATTCATGATCTGACAAATCATGGAATATAAGTCCCCATTGTATGGGACCATTGAGATGATATAAAAGATTGGTTTGAAAGGCATATAAGCTGGATCTACCCTAGGACTTCAAAGACTGCGTGAATTATGTTTCGTAAATTGAACTTGATTGAATATCTATCAAGTGAAAATCTGATTGTTCTTAGTAAAGCTTAGATCGGCGAAAAGTTGCATTCATCAAAAACCCGTGAACATCATGGATAGAGAAAGTAAGTCAACATTAAGCCTGATCTTATTCCCGTAGTTATGTTTGATGAAACTCGCGTATTT